>CM053275.1:93665113-94265113 GCA_028583415.1 Protea cynaroides | reverse complement strand
CGCAAAGTGACTACTTCACGGTGCCTAAGTATCTCCGGATAGCTTGGAGCATCAAGTTTGCGTAGTTCCATACCAGTTACGGGTTGGTCGGATCCCGAGATTTATAACTCAAAGGTATTGAACCTCGAGTCCCCAAACTCCACATGGGTGAACTAAGGTTGAGAAATGACATGGAAATTAATTTAAACAAATTGGTTTCTTAGCAAATCAGTTCTCAGACTTGAGAGATGATTGGCCTAAGGCCACAGACAAATTGGATTATGGTCGGACCCACGATCAAATGCGATCTAAACCGTCGATTGATTCTTATTTTTTTGTATTTTCTCAGGGAATAAATGAGCAAATTTTATTATTTTTTTATGGGTAATTAGGGACCAAACTTAATTGATAAGTGGGTCCATGATCAAAATGGGCCCACGCAAGTCACAACATGGGATTTGGGTACCCAAAAGATACTCTTTGGAGTCACACTCCTTCAATGACTGGGGATTGGGGGTCACATCCATTGTGGGGCTTGTGGTGGACCTGTGTGTGCAGTGAAATTTAATTTCTAAATTTGGAGTTGAGAGATTATTACAGACCAATTTGAATAAATGGGCATACATTAGTTCGGGATGGGGCTCATGTATTCGAACCAATTTAAGCATAAACTAGACCAGGTATTGGGGCTGGTCCAAGCAAGAATCAAGCCATCTTAAGTATATATATTTGAATCGGCCCAACTATTTGAACCAAACCAAACATGAACCCGAGCATAAGAGTATGCATAAATTCCATCATAAACCCAAGCATAAGACCAAGAATAAATTCCATCATAAGCCCAAGCATAAGAATATGGATCAACCCCAAGCATGTAATTAAAACAAAATTAAACATGAATTAAACTATGTTAGATGTATTATAAGTGCTAGAGGGCGAGCCTTGGTGTGATGGTAAGGTTGTCATATTGCAACCTGGTGGTCACGGGTTTGAATCTTGAAAACAGTCTCTCCATATTGTGGGGGTAAGGCTGCGTACATTATGATTCTACCCCCTCCCCAGACCCTGCAGTAGCGGGAACCTCGTGCATTGGGATGCCCTTTTTAGATGTATTATTAAGTGCAGATGGTAGAGTTATAGTAAGAAATGAAGACATTAAAGAGAGATGGAATGATTATTTTTACAGCCTATTAAATGAAAACGTCTCAGGAAATAGTGTCCCAGATTGTTACATTACCCGTCATGACAACACAGGTCGTAGGTACACGCAAAATTAGGGTGACAGAAGGGAAAGAAGCTTTTAGGAGGATGAATGTAGGCAAAACACTAGGCCCAGATGAGGTCCCAATAGAAGTTTGGAAGAACCTAAGAATATATGGGGTATCTTGGCTAACGAAGTTCAATAAAATTATGAGCACAAAGAAAATGCCAAATGAATGGATGAGAAGTATTGTGGTTCTGATTTACAAAAAACAAAGGTGATATTCAGAGCTGCAATAACTACAGAGGCATAAAACTAATGAGTCATACTATAAAACTGTGGGTGAGAGTTATTGAAACCCGTTTGAGAAAAGAAACTACCATTACGGAGAACTGGTTTTGGTTTTATGCCAGGTAGATTCACGAGAGAGGCTATTTACTTGCTTAGGATACTCATGGAAAGATGTAGAGAAGGTAAGAAGGACTTCTATATGGTTTTTATTGATCTAGAAAAAACTTATGATAGAGTTCCTTGGGAGTTAATTTGACAAGTACTAGAGAAGAGAAACATTTCAAGCAAATACGTGGACAAAGTTAATGATATGTATTATAATGTGGTGACTAGTGTAAAAATCGTGGGGGGTCAAGGTGGAGGGGGGTCAAGGTCATGAATTTCCAATTACAATGGGGTTACATCAAGGATCAGCTTTAAGCCCTTATCTGTTTGCCCTCATTATGGATGATCTAACCAGAGACATTCAAGATGAAGTTCCTTGGTGTATTTTTTTCCGCTAATGATATTGTTTTGGTGGATGAGACAAAAGCAGGAATTAATGCCTAGTTGGAGCTATGGAGATCAACATTGGAATCAAAAGGTTTTTAAGATAAGAAGAACGAAGACGGAGTATATGGTGTGTAACTTTAGTCACACAAGGATGGATAATGTGGTGAACATTCTTAAGAGGGGGTTACAACAAAGTGATCATTTTAGGTATCTAGGTTCAATCATAAACAAAGAAGGTGATATAGATAATGATGTTTCACAGAGGAATAAAATAGGATGGATGAAGTGGAGAAGTGCGTCTGGAGTGTTGTGTGATCAGCGTATTCCTTTAAAACTTAAAGAAAAATTCTGTGGGATTGGCTATGATGTATGGTGTAGAATGTTGGGCAGTTAAGAAGCAACACATAGATAAACTTTGTGTAGCTGAGATGAGGATGTTAAGATGGATGTGTGGCAAAACTAAGAAGGATAAGGTAAGAAATGATTGTATCAGAGCAGATTTGGGAGTAGTGCAGATACATGATAAACTACGAGGAAGTTGTTTGAGATGGTATGGCCATGTTCAACGGAAGCTGTTAGATGTCCCTGTACGGAGGAGTGATTTAATTTAGATTGAAGGATCTAAAAGAGCTAGGGGCAGACCTAAGATGACTCTAGGGGAGGTAGTGCAGAAAACATGTATAGTTTAGGCCTTGCTTCAAGTAGGACATCAAACAAAGCTGTTTGGCGGACAAGAATCCATGTAGCCGACCCCATTTAGTTGGGATAAGGCTTTGTTGTTGTTGTTGTTGTTAAGCATGAATTAAACTATCAAGCAAATGGGTTGAACTAACCCCAACATATCAAATGGGAAAAAATTCAGCAAGGAAAAGAACTGGATTATAGTAGGTTACAAAAGGTGGCAACAAGAAAATTGGTTGTAAAAGCAAATTAAAGCAAGTAACAAGAAGACAAACAGGTGATAAAAAGACAAATAGGTAACAGTAAGAAAGTAGGTGGCAGCAAAAATGAATAGCAGGTTTCAGGAATATAAAACAACAGAGGACAATTGCATGAGTAGCAGTGAAAAGAGATGAATTAGCTAGAATCCTGGTGTCATTGGACAGCAAGCATAAATGAGTTACAATACAAAAAAAAGAAAAGAAAAAATATTTACATACAGTTAGCACAAAAATGGGTTACAATAGGTTATAACCAGCCTGAACCAGGTTACAACAAGATATTGCAGGTGATAACAAGACAAGTCTGAACTTAGCATAACCGAAACAGGAAAAAAAAATCAAAAAAGGAAAACCCGATTTAAAACAGAAATGAAGTTTAAACAAAATTGATGAGCAGAGAGTGAAAAAAAAAATGAAGTTTAAACAAAATTGATGAGCAAAGAGTGAAATAAAAAATGAAGTTTAAACAAAATTGATGTGCAAAGACTGAAACATAGACTTTGAAAGTCAAAAAAATCGTAATCAAATAAAATTATTGGAAAGAAAGAATGTAAAGGAATAGCTGAGATTTGATGTTGAATGAATGAAACCAGGGAGGAGGAAGGATATTCTGTAGAATGAAAGAGTTCGGTCGCCGGTAGGATTTGGGAAGAAGGCTGGAATCGCCAATATACTCTCCTCTCTTTTTTCCTTTTCTCTTCCTCTCTTCTTCTTCTGTGAGCTTCCTTTCCTTTCTCCTCTTTTTATCTTCTTTCTTCTTCTCTCACTTTTGATTCTGGCGGCTTCCTATTCTGCAACTCTTCTTCTGTTTTCACTTCTGAATCTTCCCCTTTCCTTCTTCTTCTTCTTTCCTTTTACAGCTGCCTCCCCCTTTTGTGCGCTCTCCCTTTGCTTAGGTTTTTTTTTCCTTTTATACCCCCTTTGTAAAACTATAAAGCCCTCCCCTTTTATTTTAAAGACATTTAACCTCCTAGTTATTTTAACCTAAATCTAAACCCACTAACTTGAATAAACTAAGCCCAGACTCACTCAGTAATTAAATAAAATTAAATTTAACCTAGCCTAGACCAGCCCACTCAACAATTCTTCTCTTCTTTTTATTTTTATTTTTTTATATTTCTTCCTTTCTTTTAAAATAACCTAATTTTGTGTATTTACTAATAAATCTCCTATCATGGCCTAAAAAAGACTAAAATAACCTTACAACATTCTAAATGGATAGAATGTCCATGATAAAAAAAAGGGTGACCAAAATGGGGGCTTACAGCTGTTAAGATGTTGGACTCAGAAATGAACCATCTTCTTGCTCTCGGTTGTCCATGTCAAAGGGGAACGTTCTTTTCAATGATGACCACAGGACCTTTTGTTTCATTAGTTCATTCTAGTCTTCAAGAGGTTTATTTTAACATTCCGGCATGGTGGAAGCAGTTAAGGTTTGGGTTTGGAGTTGATGAATATGATAATTTAACTTTAATTGAAATGGTTTGATGAATGGCGGTTTTCAAGAAGATAGTAATGGAAAATGAGGGAAGAGTTAAAGGGTAGAAATATTAATGGTTTGTGTAGCATGGTTAGAGCTTCTTCACGAGCCAAGAAATGCTTAGGTCTGACCTGAAAGCTGGATACAAAGTTTCAAAACAAAGACCAAAAGGTTCTTAGGCTTTTACTTTTATGCTCACTTTTCCCAGGCATGGAATTAAGAATTGCATACTGTGGGGTTTTCCACTTCAGCTTTGGTGTTCTATCAAGGCTTAACAGCTGTAGAGACTTTTGTTACTGGTTGATTTTTTGTTTTACCTTTTCTTGGGTTCTGTGCCTACATGCATCGGTTGCTGATGTTCTTTCTTTATATGACGGAGTTATTAAAGAAAAAACTGAAACTAGTTTTTGTAATTTTGGATGTTTAACTGTTGATGGTTTCTATGGTTGTATTTCAGGGTTCTGGGCATGTGAGGAACCTTTCTTCCTTGGAGTTAGAAGGGCTAGCAAACTATCAATCCAAAGGAGCCAGAGGTGGCCTAGCATCCAGGTCTCTGTTTCTCCAGAGCCAAAACTTGATCTTGCCGTCCAAATGTTATAAATTCCAATCATCTACGTTTTTCCTTTATATGTTATACATTCTCACTTTTACTTCCCCTGCCCATGTTGTGTGTTTTGACTTTTATAATCGTACATTAAATATAATGGGGAGAGGTTCTCCGGGGAGGGGGGGAGCAGAAAAAGAGTCATAATGAGACTAGGATGGTTTAGGGGGTATTACGGGAACTTCAAATACTCCTAGATCATGGAGTCCTTAGCTGAGGGGCAGTGCAGCAAAACTTGTGCTAAATATATATTTACATTTATAAGGTGAAAAAAATTCCTGGAAAAGATGGCGTGGGATATAATATAAGGCACTCGCCTTGGGCGTATTGGCCTTGTGAGGTGTCGCCTACCACTATGACTTGTCTTGGCACTATGGCAACTATGATTGTGTTTTTTCACCAAAACAAAAAAGAAACTATGATTGTGTTTAATATCAACTATGACATTTTGCTCTTGTTTTTTTAATAGATATTGTCTGTTCTATGATTACTTTCATGCCTTAGCATGATTTTGATCTATATGCCAGAGACTCAGGCTTAGGATCCAACCTGTTTCTGATTATTTTTTAGTTCAGTCGATGTTGATGAACTCAGTTGATTTTGCTCATCTTTACCAATGATGAGCTTTCTTAGTACCTATTAAAAAGAAAACTTCATATCTATTCTGGTTGGTTGTGATTTGCTATTAATGACCCATGTATTGAATGAGCGTTCTTTTGATGTCCAGTGATCATATGCTGAGGAACATTTCATGTCCAGTATCTCCTATCGGAAGCCCACTTCTTCATTCAAGATCCCCACAACATGTGAGTGGAAGGATGTCCCCTTCTCCTATATCTAGCCCTCGTACACCTTCTGGTTCTTCCACGCCTCTCACTGGTGGAAATGGTGCCATTCCATTTCATCATCTGAAGCAGTCAGCTTACTTGCATGAAGGCTTTGGGATCATGCCAAGGTCCCCAAACAGTCTCTATGGCAATGGTTCCACATATCACGACCCTAGGCCTGACCTCTTTCTGGGGATGCAGCCTGGATCTCATGTCTTCCGGGAACTAATGTCATCTGAAAATGATGCTCTTGGAAAGCAGTTTGGAAGGCCTGTCCATGGGGATCCGAGGGAGTTGTATGATGGTCAGTCTGTGCTAGCTGATAGAGTATCTCAGCAGCTATTGAGGGATCATGTGAAGTCAAATCCATCTTTGGACCTTAGACCTGGCTGCCCAATGTTACGCCGCACCAATGGAATCTGACTCTGGCTCCTGAGCATATTATTGAAGGTTGATTTATAAGCATATTAGTGGCAAAGAAGGCCATTTGTACAATGAGGACTCTGGAAAATCCTGGAACAAGGTTCAATCTTTGGAAGCCAAAGTGGCTGACATAGGTTTCTCATTACGGCCCCTCTTCAGTTTATCCGCGTGGTAAGCAACTTTGCTATCCTAGTTCTTATTTTGATGCCTGAGCTATCTGCACTTGATTGATTTTGACATGTGGTGATGGCTGGAACGTGATTCAAGCTTTTGAGCTTTTCTGCTGGTATCAAGCTCATTATGTTTTGCTGTTTCAATTTCTGCGGAACATGAATGCTTGAGTCACTTGATTGAACTTGGAACTGGAAATCTTATTTTGGATGGGAGACGGCTTCCAAGGACCAAAAACTCAGCAGTCCTTACAGTTTGGAGGGGGAGAAGAAGAGGGGGGGGGGTGGGTGTTAGTGAAAAGAATGTATATTTTAGATCATCATACGAATGAAGAGTAAGTTGGAAGAATTATTAGCATTGGGACTCTCTCTCTCTCTTTCTTTTAGGCCTTTCTTTTTAAATTTTTGGTCGAAAACTAATGTACAGGACGGGGAACTAGATTGGGGTCCAGATTTTGTGAAGGAAGCAGTTGGTAATTTGCAAAGCTTGTGCTGTTAAATTACATAATGCTTGATGCCGGGTCAGTATTAACTGTTGTAGACTGGTCTACCTAATTTGTTCTATGTACATCATAACTGCAGTAAATTGAAGAAATCTAATTCCATTTCCTTCTCCAATTTTTTCTTTTTGGGGTAGAATTTCCTTGTGTCATGTTAGCTGAACTGTAATGATCATAACTAGAAGTTCCATCTGGAGCCTTCATGAATTTGAAATTGATTTATGTTCAAGTGAATTTCCAAAAAGATTTCCAATCTGTGAGTATGATTCAAGTTAAAGATTAATTCAATGAACTTTTGACACTGAGGGTATGTTTGGATGTCGAGAAAAGAAAAAAAAAACCAATATAAAACGAAAGTAATGATTTAGCAATGTTCACTTCATTTGTTCTCCATTTGAAAAAAAAAGTTCTTTTTAATTTTTTAATCTTCTTTGCATCCAAACCTAGACTATAAGTGTTAGAACAAGATCCCCCTTTTCCTTAGTTTCAAAACATGTGCTTTTTTTTTCCTTGAATTATATCTTTTACATATTTAACAGTGTAGAGAATTTGATGGGTTGCAAAAACCTAATCAAGAATTGTTTTACTGGAAGAGGAAAAAACCCTAATCAAGAATGAATTGCAGAAAGTCTATGCACTTTGTGTGAAAATTAAAAGTTTAACAGTATTGTTGCAGCTCTAGTTTGAGTTTTGAGGACTTCTTTGGTTGAAGTTGTGTACTATTTGTTCATTCAACTTTTAGAAATCACTCTGAATTGATAAACGCCTCACAGGTCTCTCTCTCTCTCTCTCTCTCTCTCATCTGTTTTTAAAACAAAGCTTGGACTTTACTTGCAGGATCCAGATCCGATCGGCATTTAGGAGCATTGGAACACCTCCCAGAATATCCTGGATTTCAGATTGTTATCCTGTTTGGTTTTATATTTTGCCTATATTTCTTCATACTTTCTTATCCCAAATTTTTTTTTCTGACTCCCGTAAAAAATTAACTTTCATCTCATTTTCTTCTTTGATAATCCAAAATTCCTAAATTATCCATCGCATCAGTCCTCTCTCTCCCTCGTTGCTCCTGTAGCCAAATCCTCTCCTACCAGCAGTTAGGGAGGAGAGGGAGCAACCCCCTTAGATGGCCGAAACCTGGGGCTTGGGTGAATCCGAGCCTACACCTCCTTATCGGCTCAGCTTGTCGACTTGGATGGAGGGTTCGGATTCACTCGAGCCCCACTTGTCGGCCATCTAAGGGGGTTGCCGCCTCTCCTACAGCCTCCTATCAATCTCTGTGTAGAAAATCAATCTCCAGTGTAAAGGATTTAAAAAACTTACACCTTTCTCCACCCCATTAGTGTAACTCCGAGACCCATAAAAAAAGGTTAAAATTATAATGGATCCTCACAAAGTCAAAACCTCATTTTACACCAGAAGTGTAACTCTGACACCCGTGAAAAAAGGTTAAAATTACAATGGATCCTCACAAAATCAATACCTCATTTTAAGTGGGTTTGGATCCTCTCCTATTGTCGGAAGGACTCCAACTGTGATCCAACAGCTAGAATTCCCCAGAATGCATACCGGACGAAAAGATAAGATTTTTTTCCATTTTAAACATCACCCCTATCCCTAGAACGCAATCTAACCCTCCTCCTCTCTCTGACCCCAACTCTCTGTTTTGAGAGTGAATTACTCACTAATTCTACCACTCTCGATCATGGCAAACAAACAAGATCAAGCAAGAGTGAACATTAGAGCTTTATCTATCTGGAATTTTAGAAAAAGAAGAAAAAAAAAATTTATATTACATTTGAGGTACCTCATCTTTTAAAAGCCATGCTTGGGGTTCCAAAAATTGGGTTAACATTACTTTTGTTTAGTAATCAATTGAAATTTGCTAAAATATCTCTCATACGATTCGAAGGTCCTTTGGATTTCCACATTCGTTCTAACTCCATGGTGAGGGCAGAGGAGCAATGGTGGTGGTCTTTTTTATTTTGCAGGGTGGGTTTCGTTTTGATGAAGCAACTTCTCCCTCTCTTTTGGTGAGTTAATGGGAGAATCAGGTGGGAAGACGGTGGTGGTAGGAGCGGAGGAGGATCAGCTTTATCACTATGGAGTGTGGCTAATACTAATTAAAAAGTAATTTTTTTTTTGCTAATAATGGGTATCTAGACCTTTCACCTGACTAGTCCCGCGGGTCCATACTGACCCACAATCGCATGAACTGTATCATTCTGGGGTTAAACGAGAACCAATCCACTTGCACTCAAAGCAGGAAAGAAAGAAGAGCTAACTCCCTATGTGAGTGATCCCAAGACAATAAGAGGAGTTGAACTTATAACCTTTTGTTTTACTGAGCTACCCCTTAAAGTTAATTAAAAAATAACTAAAATGAAGGGAAGAATCGAATATCCGATTATATATTGGCCAAGACAGAAATCAATACAAATTGATTCAACCAATCCGATACCGATTCTTGAACCTTGCTTGATTACAAGAGATGACAAGAATCAAACCCTTACCCTGTTTGTTTGGTATTCGGTTGGGGTAGTTGAACCCTTGCCCTGTTTGTTTCATTGTAAATTTTTTTTAATTATTCAATATTTTTCTTAATATTTAAGATTAAAATAAATAATAACAAATCCTATATTACAAGAAAATTTTTATGTTCAACAATATAACAAAGAAACAAATGGAACCTTAACTAAATTATCCCAACAAATATATGTATTAATTAAAATTCATACATATACTTTTTATTTTTTTTATTTTTTTATTTTTACATTTTTGCTCATTATCATAGTAAAAATATTAGAATGAGTTGTTAATCATGTATGCCACACCCATATAGTTCTTCTTCTTCTCTCTCTCTCTCTCTCTCTCTCTCTCTCTCTCTCTCTCTCTCTCTCTCTCTCTCTCTCGGATTTCTTATGGACATTTGCAACAGCATATTCACACAATTAACAATACCTTGGGACATTTTTTATTTTGTATTTGCTTCAATGGTTAGAGGTAAAATGTTTAAATTATATGCAAATGAGAGACTACCATAAAGCCAATTCTCTTTAGGGCATTTTAATAAAACACATATTTATTTTGAATAATTTGATTAAGACTCTATATTTTTTTGTTGTGAATTTTTTTTTTTAATTTTGTGATTGTTTTAACAAAAAAAAAAAAAAAAATCCTATTTCCAAGGAAATTTCCATTTCCATCATCTTATAGCTTTTCCTAGAAATTAGTATAGATGAATGAAGTTTTACACTGGAGCTTGACATTTATTAGTGGGCCCCATACTTACTGCATCCAGTCGTCCTTGTCAAACCAATATCCGTTATTAAATGTGATGGGGGTAGGGTAATGTTTGGCAGAGTGGAAGGGGAAAAGAAATTTGATCTGTGACTTTCTGAATGAGAATAGAGAAAGAAATTAATGTTGGGTGGGAAAATGAATCGTTTGATTCCTTCATTAAATGTGAAAGAATTCAATCATTCACCAATCACGATGCACGAAACTCTCCAAAGTGTGATGGGTGAATGCAATGCCCACCAACTCTCAATTAACAGCCATGTTGATTTTTTTGTTTTTGGGTAAGAATTTCGGATTTGATTCTCATCCGCAATTGTTTCGGGGGTGTGGTTCAGGCTGGGTGAGCTGTACTATACGCATTAATTAACGGGCCAATTAGATTTTGGATTGCTATCGACTGGTTCAAGTTGAAAACCCAATAAGATACCATTAAGGTCATCCATATGACTGAAATAGTAAAACTAAGGTTTAATATTTGATTTAAATTGATTTGGTCTGGAGTTTGAACCATTATCGGGTTTAGGCTCATTAGTCCCTTTTTTTTTTTATCTAGTTTCGGGTTAATCTAGACCAGACCAGGACTGATAGGATATGACATACCTAAACCCGAAACATGTCTGGCAATAGTTTGGTCTGGGCCGGTTTCGGGTTAATTGGGGCCGGCTCGGTCCCAATATTGACAAC
This sequence comes from Protea cynaroides, assembly GCA_028583415.1. Taxonomy (NCBI): domain Eukaryota; kingdom Viridiplantae; phylum Streptophyta; class Magnoliopsida; order Proteales; family Proteaceae; genus Protea; species Protea cynaroides. Next base: position 94,254,221 of record CM053275.1, on the reverse strand, counting down.
CCTAGTTTAGTGACAAATTTCGATAATGTAGAACATAATTTATCCAATTCATATAGATATCCGATTACTAATAAAAAAAACCAAATAACTAATGATCTCGAGAGTTCTTAAAGATTTGTAGGTTCTAGAGAGAGAGGGGAAAGGGAGGAAGGTTGGCTAGAGATGTAAACGGATATTCAAAAATCTGGATTCAAATTACGTTTGTATCGGCTTAGGAACCTGTTCCCAGCTTTGGAGGCTAAGGCCTATTTAATTTTGGTGATAAATTTAAATTATTAATACAAAAATCTAAGCTCATGTATTATTACAACATTCATTTTATATCATTGAAGGAATTAACTCATTAAGGATTATCATATACAAAGAATCTTAATCAATGATTGGTCTTAAAAAAATATTTTTAAGACCAATAATCAATGATTGGTCTTAAAAAAATATTTTTAAGACCAAAGGCCTGGATCGGAGATGAAGCCTTGGTCTGAGTTCGCTTTGCTTGAGGGTGTCAACGGACTGGTCTAGTCCGGTTTGGGTCTAGGTTAAAACAGTGTGGGACTTTGCAAGTTCAGACCAAAACATGTCCATTAAGGATTCGGGTTGGGATGAGCTGGACACAATAGTTAATGGACCAGTCCGGTGTTGGGTTGTTATCGGGCTGCTTTCACATGTAATTATTTTCGCATGACAATAATTTTTTGTGTCGTTTTTTGTTCATTTTTAATACAATTGTAAGCGATTGAGTTTTGATTGATCTTAAGGGCATCTGAGCATGAATAATGGATTGTATATTTGCATATTAAATTAATTAGAATTGTTAGATTTTTGATCAATTGGTCATTATTTAAGCAGTAAAAAAGAATCGGTCAGGCTAGCTCAGGCTTCTTAACATATCGATCCGGTTCAGTTTTGGTCCGGACTGAAACGTTATTGAGATTTACAAACCCAAACCGAAATCTATCCATTAAGGACTCGGTCGAAGCTGGTTGGGGTTATATGTTGGACCATTTGGTCCGTGCCACTTAGCTCTCTATATAAATATGTGAGAAGGATCGCTAAGCGAGGACGGACGGATTCTGTCACTGCCCACCAGTTTCGTCTCTTCTTCTCCGACGACGTTGCCGCTAGTTCATTCTTCTAGATCGGAGACGGTAACCTAATCATAGGTACACATTCTTTCTCTCTCTCTCTTCTCTGCTTCTCTCCTCTGCTTCACGTTCGTGTCAGATACCTAATACAGTAAATAGGATCAATGGAAGTAAAAAAGGAAAACTTGAGAAGAAAACCTAATACCAGTAAAAGGATCAACGGATGCTTCTGAAGGAAATCTCTAGCGATCGGAATTTCCGTATCCAATCGGTTTTCTTTCTCATCAGTCATAAAGAATTATTATTTTTATGAGCAGATATTCTGATCTCTGGTTTTGGGATAACTTATTTTTAGAGATTTTTTTTTTTTTAAATTTTCAAAGAAATTGGTGTTATGGACATTATTCTATTAAAAAGTTCATCGAATTTTGTTTAATTATTTTATCTTATCTTTCTGGTAATTTCGTCTGGTCAACATCAACTGGCTAGAGGAGTGAGGAGGAACTATAAAATTCAAGGTATCGATCCAAACTGATTCGATGGTGATACTGAATTATTGTACAGCCAATGAACTTCAGACACGTGATCGATACCATTTAAAAAATAAAAAAAATAAAAAATTTATATCAAACACTGATAACTAAAGCCATGGAGTAGGAGAGAGTCATGCATAAACTAACCACCAACAATACCTTACACCTCAATAGAAAGACATATTTCAAGATAAAAGGAACAAATATGATGGGATCCTTGAGATCATGAAAGATTTCAAGTCCCAAAGGTTTGATCAAAACAATCATCCTCAGATTTGAGACGTTGACTGTAATTTATGGCATGGTAATCACTTTTCATCCCACTTAAGGATGAGTCTACTAAACATGACGTAGAGTAGAGAGAGAGAGGATCATGAATTTCTGGATCGATTGGATCGATAACAATAACAATCTCCTTGATCAGCTAAAAGGTATTGATTTACTGGCATAACTTTTGAGATCCGTGACTTTTGACACCAGTAGAATTACAAGAGCCGCAATGTGACAATCATCTTTTGAGAACTGTAAATTTTGAGTAGAATTACTACAGCCACAATGTGGAAATCATCCAAAGATCTTTGGACAGTGATTTGAAGGCCAAATTTGCATGTTTAAAGAGGGTATTTTGAGCCTTCAAAGTTTGAGGTTCAGTTGATCTTCTTTCTTATTTTTAGATTTTCTTATTTCCTTCTATGTAATCTGATCTCGGACTGTTTAGAGGCATTTTGAAGTTAATGAAAAATTCAGAAGCTATCAATTTCATTCCTGTTTTCTCTTGAATTTGGATTTCCCAGTTTTGTTTTCTAGGATTTTTTTTTATTTTTTTTAAATCGTTTGTACTTATAGGCACAGTTCCAATGCCATCATGTATACTAAATCCTTCCTAGTAGCTATCTTGGAATTCTATCACTCGGGTCTATGTGATGTCTCGTTATTTTTCATTCTCCATTATTCTCAACTCTTGAAATGCGTTTCAAGTCATAAACACATTTTGAAATAACAAGAACACTATTTGGTATGCATTTTCATTCAAAAAGGTGGTTTTTGGCCTAGAACGAAAATACCTCACATTTTATAGTACCCCATTTTCACTCTACTATAAGAATGCATATCCTAAGAATGCATTCTTAAAACTTGCAAGACTGCATATCAAACATAGCCTCAAGAAATAGGCTATCAGCCAATATCGGAGACCCAAACCATAGCTGCCATATCTAGAAAATCCAAACCCCATGTCCAAACCGACACTCAACCGACAAACCAAACAGCCAAAAAATGTCAGCTCAAACATGGACTCAAATCGTCTCCCATGCACCAGCCCACCATCTGACGGGCTAAAATACACCAACACACATACCAATGTATTCCAGTCCATCAGATGGTGGACTGGCAGGCTAACACGTGAGAAACAATTTTTTTTGCCTCAGCCATGGAGTTGGAATTTTCCCAAAAACCACGTATCAACCATCCAGCGTTTCCCTCAGGTTGGAGACGATTCCCACCCCACCCCACCCGACCCGGAGCTAGGATAGGCTATGGCCCACCATTTCTGTTCTATGTTTTCTTAGTTGCATTCATTAGATCCAACAGGACCCAAACAACACCATTACTTGCATTTTGTCATAAAGGAATGTGTGGTGGTGGTCGTCCTGAGACCACCCCCTCTGTCAAACTCTGAAATTTAAAGAAGTCACAACCCCCCACCATTACTTCCACCCACAGAAAAGAGATGAATGATTGAAGACCTTCATAATTCACACATTAAAAGAAAAATAAAGAAGTATGAATTCTCCATGCCAAAAGCTGAAGGCTGCATACCAAACCAGAGTACCAGACAACACCATACGGCATACCCTCCACAGATAATAATTTACAAACACTATAAAAAAGCTACAACTGAGACCCACAACATGATTGATTTCTCTCTGATAAAAATGAAGGGCAATGATAGCAGATTGATTTTTTTTAATTAAGCCCTGGGCTTGAAAGGCATGGCCCTGATGATGATCGTGTGGTACACAGCAGCTAGAGCAGCTCCAATGAATGGACCCACCCAGAAGATCCACATGTCATCCCAGGCATGCTCCTTGTTGTAGATGATAGCAGCACCTAGACTCCTTGCTGGGTTGATGCCAGTTCCTGTAATGGGGATGGTTGCCAAATGAACCAAGAACACCGCAAATCCTATTGGTAGTGGAGCCAATATCTGTTCCCTCGCCAACCATCAAAATACATTAACCAACATTAGTTTCAGAAACAAACAGAGCATCTTACCCACATAATATTCCATCAGATTAAGATAATCCTATTAATTTATTCATAATTTTGATTAAATGGGATCCAATAATAATCATCTCTAGTGGTTGATCATGATCATGTCTATCTTGTGAACACTTCTGAGTTGGTTCCTGTGAAGACCCCACAACATTCCGTGAGGACTACTTTACAGAACATCTCCACCACACCAAACTACAATCCAAAGCCACATATCACATGATCACAACCTTTGGCATCAGAAAAGGTTGAGAGAGACCCAGTAACCCCCAGATTCTTCAGCTAAACCAGAAAACCACTTCTGGTTTCAGAAAACCACCAAACATCACAGAATAGTTTCAATCTCATGGTATCCGAGATGGATTTGTTCTGTAACACTTGTGTACTTTTAAAGCATGTTTAGAAACCCAAAACCTGTTTTAGAACACCACTGCTTCTGGGTTCAGATTTGAGAGACCTTTACAAGAACCCAAGTTATTCTACTGGAATCACATGAGTATGTATGAGACCCTTTGGAATCAGGAAAAGTTAGAAAGAGAGCCAGTAACCCCCAGATTCTCAGTCACCAGAAACCACTTCTGGTTTCAGAAAACCAACAAACACCATAGACCAGTTTCAATCACAAGGTATCAGCGATTTCTGCTTTGACCCAACATTCTGTGTACTCCAACATGTTTAGAAACCTTTAATAAGAACACAAACCTGATTTAATATACCACCACTTCTGGGTTCAGATTTGAGAAGACCTTTAACAAGAACCCTAGTTATTGTACTGGAATTTACAGTCCACAAAGCATGAGAACCGATGATAGAAAACAATTTAGAGAAACTAACAAACTGGGAGAAAAGCAACGGATACTTACAGGGACGTGGGAGTCACGGGCGCTTCTCTTTGCGTCAGTTGCAGAGAAGACGGTGTAGACAAGGACGAAGGTACCGACGATCTCAGCACCAAGACCATCACCCTTTGTGTAGCCATGGTTGACGACGTTAGCTCCACCACCCAACATCTCATAAGGAGACTTCTGGAAGCCTTTCACAACACCAGCACCACAGATGGCTCCAAGGCATTGCATCACCATGTAGAACAGTGCCCTGGTTAGAGACAACTTCCTTGCCAAGAACAAACCGAAGGTCACAGCTGGGTTGATGTGTCCTCCTGCAACAACCCCATCCATCAAACACAAATGTTTCAGGAACAGATCCACAAAAACCATAACTCAAAAACACCAGAGAGCTCAGAGAAAAAACTGTACGAAGCTAGAACAGTATAAACCCACAAAACAAATCGATCTGGCAAACTGAAAGAGTAGGGGAAAAGTTTTACTAACCTGAGATACCAGCAGTACAGTAGACGAGGGCAAAGATCATACCCCCAAAGGCCCAAGCAATACCTTGAATACCCACAGAGGCACACTTGTTGGGAGCCCTTTGCACACCCATGACAGTCAAAATGGTTATGTAAAGGAAGAGGAAAGTAGCCATGAACTCTGCAATTCCGGCTCTCCAGAACGACCATGACTGCAGCTCTCCAGCCTCAAACAGAGGAGCTGGGGGTGGCTCTTTGTAGTCCTTGTCTGTCTGTGCTGAAGTCCCTATAGGCTGCCTCTCTGAGAACTTGTTAGCTCCAAGTCTAACATCTTCCTCCTTGCCCTCCATTTCCTGTCTTAACCGCAAGCTCTGAGCACAACAACAAAAGGCACTGATGCAGTTTCACTGTTTGTGAGAGACACTGTGATTTAAGGAAGAAATAACAAGGCTTTGGTGCTGATTTATAGAGAAAGTGATGATATGATGATAAGGAGTAATGGGGTATTGTTTATTTTTATTAAGATTAATTAAAAAAAATAGGATTCTACATAAATGGTTCAGTGATGGTTCTGCAATTATCGAAACCAGAAGAAGGATGTTGACATCTGCCGGTTGAGTGCTGCCTCCTCTGTTCTTATCCTTTTTCCAGAGTCCTTTTTAACTTTTTCTATACAAATAATTAATAGGTTTTGGACCCACTGATTTCACCTAATCTCTCCTTTTTCTAATATTAAAATACGTGGCAATGATAGTCTGTTCCCAAGGACCAGCTTGTTATGATGGGTCCCACTTGAATGGAGTTTTGAAGAACACACTCTAATCTGGAGATCAGACGGCTAAGAGTTTCTACGGAAGTGGGTCCAACAATTTATAGTTGGTGTAGGTGGGACCCATCCAGAGGAAATACAGTAAAATTGGAAAGCGTTTTCCATGGGAATTATGAAAAGAGGAACATCAGAGAAAGGGGAAAATTTTGGCCGTTTTACGACCGTTGGAAAAAGGACAGCCTAGAAAGCACTGAACGTTGGGGCTGCAGCTCGACAGAGTGGGGTGGACGGTGCACCCACCTCACATGGGTAACAGGCAATCTCCTCTGGCACAAAACCCTAAAACTCTAGGCTTCGGACAAGTAACTCAATAAGCACGTGATTAATTGTTTAGAATCCGATTAATTCACACGTGTGACACTTTCCGACCAGTAACATTCACGCCCCCATGAAGAAGATGATGAGTATTTGCCACGTGTCATATATATATATACATCTGCATGTGATTTCAATAATGGTTTTAGGAGTCGCATCGTATCGATTCATTCATGTCAATATGAATTTGTTGAGACAGTTTCCAATTAGATGACTTGAAATGGCATGATGAAGTATTCCTTTGGACCATCTTCCATCTCAGAATATCTGTAGTGATCGATACAAATATTTGATTGATACAGAATTATTTTGCTGAATTAGTATGAGAATTAATACTCGATCGATTCAGACTGATAATAGTCAACACATGATCAATATTGGTAAATACTGATTGTTATCGTTGGTTCTTGCTTAGAATTTCTAGTGAAACACCTGTCTATGGAAAAACAGATTAAGCAATAGAGGGTTGGTTTAGAAACCCTATTGCTACTCCGATGTCTAAGTCAGAACTGAAACAAACAAATGAAATTCCATATATAACAACACGAGAATTCTTATAGAGTGAGGTCAAAGTGATTTGATAGAGAAAGAGAGAGTTACAAGTTGGATCATATGACCTTTGGTTCCTACCTTGATTTCAGGCGGTTCCGATAAGGATGGACACATCAATGGTAACGTGTTGTCTTCCACTAACTGTGATAGTAATCATGTTGTGGAAGGGGAGAATTCCCCGATTTGGTTTTTTGAAGTAGGGATCGGATGTGGGGAGGAGACCTTCTGGCCCGTTGCATGTTAATCTTGCGATGAATCTTCGATGATGGGCCTTACAATCCTCGCCCAATGGGTTGGCATATGAGGGATGGGGGGAATCCTCCTTTCTTAGGTGCAAACAACGGCTATTCCCGTGATCATGGGGATAACCCTTCCGCTTATATATTTCGTGAAGTGGCGCTCACCAGTTTATTTGCATGCGATACGTGTCTATCCTTTATTGGACTAGAGTTTTGGACCGTGCTCTCCTCTGATTGGAGGTCGTATTTATTCTTATCAGTGACTAATACTTAATACTTGATTGATACCAAAAGGTGTGACATCAAAATATAATCAATACCGGATCAATATTGACTGATACGAGTATCCAAAACCGATGCCCGATTCGACACTGTGAATTAAATCCACGGTGATATCCGCCCCTTTGATCTAACGGTTTGAACTATTAAGATAGATGTTCAATATGGTGGGCCCATCCTAAACTATGGGGAGATAAGGGGACCAAATATCATATGCTTTCCTTTCCTTTCCTTTTACTTCTAGTTGTGGGACCCAAATCATCATGTGTTTCATCTTTAATAAATTTTCTCCCCATATTTATCACAAAAATAGACAACTCAAGATAATGAAGGTGGGCCCCCAGGTGAAAGCTAAGGCCCATTTGCCAACCAAAGGTGACTGCGTAGAGACTAGAAAATATTAGGAAGAAAAGGCCAAAAGTCCAAACCGGAGAATCTCTAGACACCTCTGCTAGAAGGTCATCAAACCGGCCAAACCACATTTTCTTATCCACGTGGCCATCGTGTAATGTCATTATCACGGAATTTCATATAAAACGCCAACCCAATTCCAGAAACTGTCGACCCACAAACTGATTGCCACGTGGTTCACTTGTAGCCCTTGTGTTGAACCGCCTCTCCTTTTTTCACCGGTGGATTGGAATCAGCCTATGTAACCCATCGTTTTATATTCTCCCATCCAATCATGACCGGCCCATTTTATCATTATTTAGTTTATCATAGAATTATGGGATAGTAGAATTATAATTATTATATAGAACACCATGAACCGCACCTTATAAATTATATTATGCAACTATATATAAATACTTATTTTACCACACCAAAAAAAAAAAAAAAAAAAAAAAACTATATATAAATAGTTACTCATATTCTATATTATTGGAATCATATATGCAGCCAAGACACCATTATTGTTTTTTAGATTATGATAGAATTATAAATAAAATGAGAGAGTACATTTATGATGAAAAAAAATGTAAGAGAATACTAACGTTATATATGCAATATAATATGGGTGTCAAAAATGAAATCGAACTGTCAATTGAAATCGAACGAACCTTATCGAAACAAACAAACTATTTATTAAATGGTTTTGTTTTGGTTTGTAATTTGACATCACTTATATAAATGGTTTGGTTCAATTTTAAACCGGTTAAGTGATGGTGCAAACCTGTTTAAAACCATTTAACCGAATCAATTTAAAACTATTATCCATATACCTATTTAGGCATTCACCAATTTCCCTAGGGCTAGAAAGTAAAAGACCCTAATCTTTTGCCTTAAAACCCTAACTTATGATATAACAATCTAATATTCTAGTTTCTTTTCCTAGCATACGGTGAGGTTGTAACTCACCTAAAGATGAAACAGTAACAAAGACCATCGATTTTGGTTCTGATTGGCAATGAAACCATTTAGTAGAATCGATAATCTAAATCATTTGTAAAATCGCAATTAAAACTATTTAAACCGTTAACCCAAAAACTGCTTAAAAACCAGTAAACCGAAGCCATTTACTTTTCAGTTTTGGTACAGATTTTCAAATCGTTTATTACATTGTTCGGTTTTGGTTTCACTCTTTTTGCACCGAACCAAACCGAAATTGAACCCTGAACCCAAAACCGCATCATTTAACACCCTTAGACTACTATATAATATAGACAGAGACACAATCAAACCGAAAATGACACTAATGTTTGACATTTTATATGTGGCAAAGTAGTATTAACAGATCAGACATTTACTTAAGGCTATATCTGCTGATCTTTTGTGCATGGAGCAAAGATTGTAGCTGCTGTTCTCCCAATAATTTTTTTTTTTTTTGGTGGGGGGTGGGGGGGAGTAAAGGTTTAATTATAAATAACTATATAAGTTTTAGATTTTTTTTTTTTTTGGACAAAATAAGTTTTAGGTTAACCAAGGGAATCCTTTGATCATATTGAAATCTTTGATCTTAAGTTGAATACTTATGAGTTTGTTTAGATGTGGATCAATCAGAGGCATGGAAGTTTGGAAAAACTGCAAAATAAATACCTTCATATGAGTTTGGTTACAATTTTGAATCCGTTATTATTATTATTATTATTATTTCTAATTTTTATTGTCTTGAAACATTTTTTCTTTATCCATGGATGCTGGGCTTTTTTGATGTATTACTTCTATTTATATTTAATTTTTTTTAATTTCCATGGTTGGAATTAATTACAAAGTAATCCAGAAAAATGTAATCGTCTCACGAGATCATGTGTTCGACTCTCCTGTCTTCATTGTGTGCACAACTCCTCTTCTCCTCCTCCCCTCATCTCTCTCTCATTTATAGGGTAAACAGGTTCATAGTCTACTTCATTCATGGCTTTTGTAGTTGCCATAATGATTAACCATGACATTGCAACCATCTTAAGCAATAAACTTTATATTATAAATCACTTTCTGACATCATATTCATTTTTAATAATTTATCCCCATTACTGTAGTCATCAATTTGACCTAAATATATGCTTCTCATTAAATAATGCAAAATGTTATATACATGGTCATGCATGATCACAAATTCACAATAAATGGGGAAAGGGTAATACCAAAAACACACCTATATAGTAATCTAATCGGTGAATGAAACCCTTCCTTAATTTGATAAATTATTAAGGAGAGGACTCTTTGAGTAGGATCCGAATCGTCTCTTCCCTGTACTTCAGGGAGGTATAGGGAAGAGGGAGATGCCCCCATCGGATATCCGACACGTAGTTCTCAGGAAAATCCCTTAGAACAAGTAGGGTAGATATGCCAGAGAAAAGTACAGTAGTTGTTACAGAGAAATTAGTGAGGAAAGAGAGAGATAGATGGGAGGAAGAGAAATTAGTGAGGAAAGAGAGAGATAGATGGGAGGAAGATCTATACAAGCTAGAGGGCATATTAGAATCTTCTATGCTAGTTTCATCAACCATTGGATGAGATAGAAACAATTTGAACCGTTTATTCCTACTGATATTGCATCACCCTCTCTCCACCGCCACTACACCTTCTACAACAATCGTCCTCTCTCTCCATTTCCCCACCGCCGAACACTTCCACTCCCTCCCTAACACCGTAGTTGCACCTCGTTCGCTCTCTCTCGCTCTTTGCATCTCTTCATAGCTCTCTCCCCTTCTCCCTCTCTACATCCCCGATTATCAGTGATACATTAATTAAATCGAGGTTCTCCTGATTTCTTAACAGGAAATGGGCATGCAGAGTTTTGATGCTGGAAACCCCAAATCATAGTTGCAAAGTTGATTGATCGATCTGCAATATCATTAAACATGTTAAGGTGCCTAAAAGCTCAAGCAACAACACTTTTCCATCTCCATCTTGCACTTACATACGGGTTCTATAATTTAATTTTAAGAAATCAAGGAGTGGCATTGGGGCTTTTTTTCCCCTTTCTCTTTTCTTCTCCAAGGAGACAATTGACGATGTGGGAAAAACAAACCAACAAGCGACAATGGAATCTTGGATTTTAGAGAGAGAGAGAGAGAGAGTGTGTGTCTTGGATTGATTTTGCTAGCAATTGGGAGGACTGGTGAACAAGTGGAGGTGGAGGAGGAACCTCAAGAACAAGAAGATGAAGAAGAAGCAGAGGAATCTATGGAGGAGGAACCTCAAAGAACAAGATAAAAAAAAAAAAAAAGAAGTTGAGAAATCAATGGTCCGGTCAGAGCTCATGATGCTGGAGGCATCCGGGGCGGCCTCAGAATGACTGGGAGGAGACGATGTGAATCCCTTACCCAATAGGGAGAGAGAGATACAAGGGCTAGGGTGCAGCAGCGCACAAAATAACAGTGATTGTTAACAGGTAGATCCAATGGTCGAGATTAAGCTATTGCCATCCCAAGATTCCATTATATTCTGATAGCCTGTGCACCATATATATATATATATATATATATAGACTACATAATCATATGAAGACCCACTTCCCCAATTCATGATCATTATCGGCTAAGGACAACACATCCCCTCTGGCTGCAAGTCTAGTTTAATTTATTCAAACAGAACCTCTGACTGGGGTTGGACTTTATTTTTAATTCTATTACACATTTAATCTTGTGTTAGATCAACAGTAAGAAAAGGTTGGTCGTAGATCACTAATGCTTAACGGTACTCGTAAATCAGCTTAGACATAATTGGACACAGAAGCCTTGTCTTTGTTGTTCAATTTTCCAATTTTAGGTTAGAACTTAGGGATTTAGGGTTTTTTGATTCTATTTATTAAACATTCACTATCGGCTTTTCACATTTGGTTTAATGATTTTTTACTGGCTTGAAACTCTCGATTTACCAATGCAAAACCAAACCAAGCCAAACCACTTAATTAAACGGTTTAATTTCTTAAATCAAAATCAAACCGTTTAATCCGATTTAAATGGCTCCATTAGGCTTCTGTAAATGTGGTTGGTTTAATTTTGACACCCTAAGTAGATATGGAGTCCCATAACAGCTCGTCCCTATTGCCAAATTTCTGTGTTGCTGGTGTCTGAGGTTGTTATTCTATAGTCTAATATAGCTCAATGTTCTTGATTACCGGATATCCTCGCAACAGCAGGCCCTGACTCACAGGAAATCATTTACGGGATAGGGTTAAACCAAAAGACCCTACCATGAATCATGATGCAGTAGAAAAGATGAGAGAAACAACATTGGAGAAACAGGGATATAAAAATTAAATTTTGACATTTCTTTTATTTTCCATTACCAACAAATCAAAGTGGATAAAAACTACAAAGATGCTGATTTCATAACAATAGTACACAGGCTAAAGGCTTAAAAATGTAAAGGGATGAAAGTTCCCGATAGGCACAGACTTCAGAGCTGAAGATTATATATGGCAGCTTTGGCTGAAATTTGGCTCACATGAACACCTCAATTTTCTTATTCTCAACATACAAGATTTGAGAATCAATATTTTGTTCCAGCCAAAGCACCAATAATAGAGAAACTTACAATCAAACGACACCAATCACATTGCCGCTCTCAGCACCATCCCGTGCCACCTTTGTAAGCATCTCACGAAAACTGTTCCTAGCTGGCTGTTCACAAAAGCTGTTAGAGGTTCATCTCCTCTCCAGGCCTGCGCAAATAAACCAGTAATCACATGATCAATATATTACTCTGAGTACCTCTGTGGACAGTAGAGAGAGTATTAAATATCTGAGGTGCATATACTGCTTAAGCATCTTTCCAGTTCAATATCAACTAAAAAGGAAGCAATACATCAGCTGAAGGCAAACATAATCCTCAAAGCTCCAAAGAATTTCAAATTTGTAGTTGAGCATGTTCAGAAATTACTGGAATCCAATCTTCAAAATGGAGCTGTGCACCAAGTGGTGCAGAGAGTTCCAAAAAAAGATGAATACAAAAACAAAATAACAAGGGAAAAGATCGTAGAACCCAATCCAAATTAAGTGTACCAGACGAAAAACCACTAAAAAAAAAAAAAAAAAAAAAAAAACCCAACCTAACTGTTCCATGCCAGAGAATTAACAAAACGATATCAAGAGCTAAGGTCGAAATATGGCAAGACAAAAGAGAGAGCAGAAATTAGTAAACCATCCATATACCAAGAGTCCCAACAAGGAGGAGGATCAACACTTGAAAGTGTTACTTAGAAATCATGAAACAACAGGCAGTCACAGGAATAACTTCCAGATGAAAACGACATTAACAGAGAGGAAAGTGATTATACTTGTATATCTTCGCAAGGAACCATTGCCATTCATAGATATTGATACAAGCTTTCTATCTTGACCCAAAGAAAGAATCTCTTGCATCCTCTCTGGCCAGTCTGAATTCAATCTCCGAGCAAAATCCTCCACTTCCCTGCATTTAGAGATGCCAACCAATGAATCATAAGGTGGCAATTTTTGAAAAAAAGAAGAAAAAGAAACATCATGACCATCAACAATTAAGAGTCATCAACCTTGTTGGAGTATAAGACTGCAAGGAGATTGACAAGCCTATAAATAAATAAAGAAACGAATAAAATTTTCTCACAGTATGGTGAGGTAAATATCAGTTCAGCAGAGCAGGAAATGTAATATTCACAATTGGGAAAAACAAGATAAGACTTGAACAAAAACATTCTTTTCAAGTTGTGTTCAGTTGACTATATAAGAAGATAAAAAAAGAAAGAAAAGAGAACAGAAGGAAGGAGAATTGAAATGCATTTCTTCTCCTTCATTCAAAAGGACATTTTTTTTAGAAGGGTTATTCTAAGGAATAGCATGGAGCTTGTGCTCTCCCGTCTTTTTTTTTTATTAAAACAATTTTTTAAATTATGATCAGATGGTTTTCTGTAAAAGAGAGTTTTAAATGTTTTTCCCTTATAAGATCCACATTCTTGAAGGGATTTTTCTAGCAAAGTTTTGCCATTTTGCCAGATTTAGAATAAAAAATCAGAATGGTGACAAAAAGTGGATGCTGGAGAAAATATTAATATTCTTTTGTCACCCTCTTGACAAAAGAACACCAAGCAATCTCAACATCAATGGAGCCTTATCACCATTTTCTTGTCTCCACTAATATTCTAATATTCTTTGGTTTTCTGTCCAACTGAACATTCCCTTAATGAAATGGCACAAGAAACCATGGAAAAAGGAAAGGGCATATAAATTCGAAATCAATACCTCCCATTCCACTTATTCCAAATGAATCTGCCTGTCCGTAAGTACAAATATATCATACCAGCAACATTTACACCTAAAAGCCAAGGTTTAAAGTATTGGTATTGGGTATTGGACCTTGGGTGACTTATATATTTGAGAGTCTCTCCACTTACTAGTTCGAACTTTTGAGATGGAAACTTAACATGGTATCATAGCTCCAGGTTCCCACGTTACGGTCACCTAAAAGAGGAACCACGGTCACCCAAGAACTGAGACCACATATGCAACGTGAACTGCCACCCAAAAGAGGGACAACACGTGAGGGGGAGTGTTGGGAATAATCTCACATTGGTTAAGTCTAGAACCTTGGGTGCCTTATATATTTAAAAGTTCCTCCACTTTAGTTCGAACTTTTAAGATAGAATTTAACATTAGATATGTAACATTAGAGATGTATTGTATCAAGGATACGAATGGTAGGTTAGGATATGGGCAAGATACACAAGAAAATTCTTATAGAACATGCAAAATATAATTTTGAAGCATAAAAACACTATAGATAAGCAACATTAAACATGAAAAAGGTTTCTTACATTAATTCTAATACCAGGCCAATTTACAGATTGGTTCAAACTCAAAGGTAAAAGAAGTTTCAAACTCAAAAGGTAAAAGAAGTCTCAGGCAAGGGTGAAACCCATATCTTGTTGTTATGCACGATTTTAATATATGTGCAATATTGACCCCAGTCCAATTATTGACTTTAAACACCACAAAAGTGATATGTCACAATATTTCATAATATTTCATAATATTTCATAAGAAATACAAGCATCCATTCGTAATCAACAAACATTTTTCAAACATTGAAATTGTATGCATAAATGACTCCAAATTTTCTCATTTTTCATTAATTGTTTTTCAAAAAAAAAATTATTAAAAGATACAGCAAATATAGGAAAAATACATCAAACTAATTCCATCATGTATTACATTCCTTAAATGTACTTTACAGAAAATACTGGACCCTGTTGCAGCAATTATCCATGTATTTTTCAATTATTTATATAATTTTTAATTATCCAGAAAATGAGAAAAATAACAGATACAGAAAGAAAAGAAAAAAAGGAAATCCTCCAGCTAAATTTCATAATGTCTTCATGCTATCCAAGTAAATTTTTTTTTTACCAATTTCAGCACTTTCTCAACTTTTTCAATTATATACACAATATATGATTTTCAGAAAACAGAAAACAAACTAGAAGTATAGAAAGCAACACATTTCCATAGTGTTCATCACAAGCAGTAAATCTTGATACAATAATATTTACGTTTTAATGGTAATTTACATAATTTTTCAGTACATCCATATATTTTTTTCTTCAATAGAAAGGTTTATATGTGTTTATATAGGATAAAATAAGGTTTCTTTGAAGTAACGAAGCTTAATATAGCCGTTCCCACAATATCCCAAAATAAGGTTTCTTTGAAGTAACAAAGCTCAAGTCCAGGACAGAATATTGGTAAAAAGGCAATTTTGAGAACGTTGCGGACAGAGAAAAAAAAATACTGAATGTATAGCTCCACAATATCCCAAAATAAATATGATTTAGTTCTAATTGTTGCTAAAAAACCCAGAAGAGAACATCAAATTATCCTTTTGGAAATCAATACATTTGATTTGGTTCTATTTGTTGGTAAAAAAAAATCTAAGAGAACATTAGATTATCAATAAAATAGGAGGGTGAATTTAATTCAAAATTAGGAGATAGGGCGAAGAGAAAAAGAGGCAGGGGAGGGATGTTTGAAGAAAAGCAAAACCAATTTCAAACATTATGTTCAGTATTATTGTATTTGGCAGCAAGGACATGTGCTTTCTTAGAAGAGGATCAATGCTCTTGGCTTCTAGGAGATATTTTTTATGAATCTGCCTTCCCTCTTCCACTGCATTCCTCCTGGATAAACAAAAGTAGGGGATTCCCACAGCTTATCCTCGTGGAAGATATGCAACCCTGCAGTTGAACTTCCAAAAGAATATGAAAATACAAACATAAACCATCTCACCTATCAAGTTCTTCCTTCATCGCAGGATCAAGTTCATCGTCAATATCACCATCATCAAACTCAACCTTAGGGGGAAAGCCATCAACTGCAACTTTTAGTTTAGCCGCTTTACTGTGACTGGCCATAAAAACGTTTCCAGACTCATCTTCTTTACAGCATGCAGAAGAGAGATCATCCATCTCCTAAAAAAAATTGAAAATGAAAAGATCATTGAATCAACAATTTCAATGAGATGCATGTGTTAATGCGAAACTACTTTTCACAGCAAACACACTAACCTTGTGGTTTTTGTTTACATCGTTTGTTGAAGGATCCTTTGAATGGCCTTTTCTTCTTTGGTTTTTCTTTTTATTTTTAGGAGCTCTAACCCCCTCGAAACCTGTGCAGACAGAATTCCATTGCCTCCCGTGAGGCAAAACTTCCAACACTTCTACAACAGGTAATAACAAAATGTATACGTCACAGCTTCTAGGTTTTAGGAGCTAATTTCTCAGATTTTCTGGTTACATCATTAGAAGAGTATAATAAATTATAGGTTTTAGGAGCTAATTTCTCAGATTTTCAGTTACATCATTAAAAGAGTATAATAAATTATTCCAGGAACAATCATGCCACGATAGAAACATTTGCTGAATGTTTAACTCAAAATACAATGTCTATCCAGATGGCACCATCTTCCCATGGCTTAGCATCAGGACTTAACTCTGTCTACCACAACATCTAGTGAGATACCAGGTAATCAAGAAGATCAGCCTCAATGGTCGGTACAGTGGCAAATGATGACATTAATGGTTTAAAAAAAATTAGTATGAGAGTTTCCTTATTGGTAATCATGCTACCAAAAAGAAAAAAACACCCAAACAACCCAAGTGGTTTTTCCGTGGAAACATTGACAGATCCCCCATTACTGGTAAAACTTTCAGATTTTCAGGAAAAAGACAGAAGCAAAGCCAAACAAGCTGTCAAGTATTGGCATCAGGCAGTGTATCGGAAAGCTAGTTTTAATAGACATATGAAAGAAACACTAGGTATGCTTTGATACGCAAGGATATGCTTATGATAAATGCAAAACAAGCGTTTTCAACATTATGCACCATAAATAAACAATTATAATGATATCCAACCAAAATCAAGTTATCTTTGCCTTCCAGGGATCCATGTGATGCAAGTCCTCATTGGCAAGTGCAATATCAAACCTACTAATAAGTAAAAAGAAACAATTAAGCAAGTAAGATTTGAAAAAGAAAAATCTAGTTGAGTATTAAGATACTAGCTTAGTGTAACCCCTAAAGTTTCGAACCGAGCAAACAATATTTAAGTATAAACATACTACCTATGTAATTATAAGTAGGTTTGATATTGCACTTGATATTAACCATTGAGGCGGACGGGATTTCACATAAAGGAAATATCGAGAAAACCACCAAAAGGGAAGGGAAGAGAAAGGGATAGGTATGGATTACCGTAGCAGAAAAAGGGATAATTAGGGATATCCTGAGCATTCTCTTTCTTCTATCAATCAAAGAATAGGGAAGGGGAGGGGAGGGGATGGAATAATGCTAACCAAGGAGAGAGAAACGAGAGGAAGGGAAAACCTGCCGTGAGGAAAGAAACAAAGGGGGAGGGGAAAGAACCAAGAACGATAGAGAGAAGGGAGAAGAGAGATCGAAAGAGGGGGGGAACTTACGTGGGAGAGGGAGAGGGAGCCAAGAGCATTGCTTCTCTTTTTTTTTTTTTTTTTCCATTAATCATTTCATATCCTTTCATTCCAATAAGACTGCCTTTAAATAGGCTTTACAATCTAATCCTAATCGCATACTAATATCAAAAGGATAATTAAAAGAAAGATTCCTAACTCCAAATTCCTCAGCCCAAATAGTGGAAGAATCCAAGCCTGGGGGGGTAAAAAAAACCATACTAGTAACGTATTAAACAAACAAGTCATATAATGTAACTACTAATAATATGTAGTTAGCAGTCACCAACAAAAATAATTATATATTATAGACCATTTACACATGAAAATTTTACATGCTGGAAAAATTTACAGTGTTATTTTCAAGGAGGTAATATATGATATACATGTCATTTTAAGTTTTCCAATGTTTGTTTGCCATTTATATTTTACATGGTAAAATTATTTAAAATAATTACAAAAATTGTCATTATAAGAATTTTAAATTAGGCAACCCATATTATATGGTTCGGGGAATCATGTATGGACATGGGACCCACAAATACAAACTAAACAATTGACCTGGAACAAAGTTCTCAATACCCACTCCAACACATAAGAAGTCTAAAAAGGTAAAGTCAGCACACAGTTCATCCCCATCCCAAAAAGAGCTACCTCAACCTCAAAAGCAAAAGGACAGGGACCACCACCTCACAATTAAGAGATCATGAGTTCAAATGTCCTTGGGACCTAACTATCAGCCAAAAAAAAAAAAAAAACTTGATATATCATAAGAATCCTGGGAGACAATATTAGCCGTGTTTCAAGAAACATTAGCTTTCCAGCAATGGGCAGCCTAAACAGAGAGGCAGTCATTTCCATTGCCGGCCCAACCGTAGTATAGTGTCCATAAAGAGGCACATTTTGAGGTCCAAGTTAGGCCTAAAACCAGGATCGACCTTGAAGACTATAAACATGCTGTCACTGTTATTAGATCTTACAAATTCATAATAATCTGATTGATATCCTAAGATTCAAATCCATCTCTTGACTTAACCAATCTGAACCACAGAAATGAATCTTTCAGCTAAGACTTATAATTTTTGTTTGCATCTCACGATTCATAAAACTTCAACCCATAAATCCTAAAAATTTAGGTTTCACTATGTCAAATAAAAAAATGAAAACTATTATCTTGCATACAAATGGTTTTCTCAATGAATTATGATGCAATAAGTCTCAGCTTTCTCAGACATTGTCTAATGTGATTCTTCCTTAGCTTCTCCTTTAAAATAAAGGAAACAGAGTATGTAGGATTAGGGTGTTTTCATGGACAAAACTGTTGATTAAAAAGAAGTTTCAGTTTACAAACATAACACCAAATCACATAAGATCTCTAATTTCTTTGAACAAATATAAGAACAGGGCTGACAATCTGAGGTTCTCATTGTCATATCTGGAGGTGATTCCAGTCCTATAGTCACTTTTGAAAATTTCCCTCTTTTTGTCAATGTTGGATGAGCAGAAGTAGATAATATCTTATGACATTTTTGCATGTGGATCCTTGTTCTATTGAGTAATCCCCCTTGAGAATTCTTCTTCGTCGGCTATACAGCCTATCCATAGTTCAAAATCTCGGCCAGATCTCACCAAGATCTCGATTTTTTCAATGGTCTCTGTAATACCCCAATTCTTGAGGTATTAATTACCCGATGTTTTCCTTTTCTATTTAGACATTCTCTGTTAGATTTTGTACTCAGGGGTATTTTGGTAATTTTAACCCCAGTTTGAGGTGAGAGAGCAGAAATTTATAATATACTGTATTATAAATTAAAGAAAAATTTCATCTACACCCCATTAAGGATTGCTAACATCATCTACACCCATAAGAATGCAAAAACATCACCTAAGTCCCAAAAACTTTGTTGTGCTAATCAAAGAAGTCCACTCCGTCACAAGATTCCTGTTAGATGCTGATGTCAGCTGCATTGGAATATTTCATGGACAATACTATCATTTTAGCCAATTGAAAATACCATTATACCCTTTACCTAAACCGTCATCTGCAACCAAAAGACCTACCCTTGCCGTATTCTCTCGCAAGATGAATTCGCAAGTCTTTCTCTTCCAGCAATTAAAAAATGAAAAAAATATGATCAATATTTATTAGATGGTGTTCAAAATAATATATGACGAACACCGTTGACCGATCTACATGGTCACGGTTTCAATTTTTTTCCTGTATATATATATATATATATATATATATATATATATATATATATATATATATTTTTTTTTTTTTTTTTTTTTTTTAAAAATGAAAATATATTTCTTAAATATTAATCGCTTGACTTTCAAAATAATATATGTTGAACACCGTTGACCGATCTACGCGGTCACGGTTTTAGTTTTTTTTTTTCTGTACATATTTTTATTTTTTTGAATTTCTGATTAATAAATCCTATTTTCAGCAATAAAAAATTAATAAAATAATATTAATACTTATCTGTTGGTGTTCAAAATAATATATGTTGAACAACATTGGCCAATCTACAGTTCCATGATGTCGGATTATATTTTTGGAAAAAATAATTATTTTTATATAATATCTGAAATTAATAATAATATCTAAATAATTCTGTAAAATAGGAAAAAATATTCTGTTTTCTTATAAAATAGGAATAAAATTTTGAAAAGTAATTTCAATGTGTTTTGAGTTGTATTCGCATATTTGATGCTTTTATATTCTTCCATTTTAAGTTTTATTATAGTAAACCTATTGATTTAAGTTTCTCTATTTATCATCTTATGTAACAGTGCCTCGTTAAAAATGTAATGGCTGCTTCGGGGTCTGGTCAGGGAGGTGATGCTGGTCATATTGATATGGCATGACAATATGGTACTCCCATTGAAGATGATAGACGGAAGACCTAATGCAAATTCAGTGGGAAGAAGCTTATGTCTGGTGGGATTACCTGACTTAAACAACACTTGAGTGAGACCAATACAGATGTGACGAAGTGTCTTATGGTTCCTGTGGAGATTTCCAGGGCCATAGGCAAACAAATCAAGGGAGGACAGCAGAAAATGGCTGAGAAAGAAAAAAGTAAAATGCAATTTGAGGATATAATTTGAGGCACAGTGTGTGGTTTGGATGATGATTCTTCAGATAATGATGACATAGATACCACAGGTATGACTGAGGCTGAGGCTAGAGATGTGAAACGGGCATTAATGGTTAGTAAAGTCACTCTTCAGACGGACCGGGATAGGTTGAGGGCCACCACCATAGGGGCAAGTGGCAGCGGATCATTTCAGCAGCCTTAACCACAAACACGGAGTAAGGGGTTGGGTTCTATGTTTAGAAGATCACAAAGTACTAGAACACAACCCCAGGCACTACCTACTAGGGATGAGAATTATGTTAAGATCCTACGCCAAGATCCGGCAGTTTTTAAGAAGGCTGGCGCCAAGCAAAAGAGATTGAAATTCATGTGGAAGAATACAAAAGAATTTGTTGGAGATGCCTATGCTAGGTGGTCCATCTTTAATAGTGTCCCAGCAAATGCCAGTTTGGGCCCATACTATCAGACCATGTTTGATGCAATTGCTGAAGCTGGTCCTAGGATTAAAACCCCCAATGCATATGAAATCATGGATGTGTATCTCCCTAGAATTAAAAAATAACTACAAGAATAGATAGCAGGGTTAAATATTAACTGGGATACTTATGGGGGGTGACTGTTATGTGTGATGGTTTGACTGGTACCACTAGAAAGTTCATCATCAACTTTATGGCCTACATTGATGGAAGACATCGTTCATCAAGTCTGTGGATGCATCTGATGTCACAAAAGATGTTAATTACATTTATGGATTACTGCAGAGAGGGTGGAGGAAATTGGGGCTACAAATGTGGTGTAGATTGTGAGACAATGGCAGCAACTACAAGAAGGCAGGAGAGATGATGATGGCTAACATGAACTACAATCTTTTCTGGACTCCATGTGTTGCCCATTGCATTGACTTGATGTTAAAGGACATGGGCAAGATCCAGAAAGTAAAGCAAGAAGTTGAACAAGCATGCCAGGTGACAACATTTATATACAACCATGGCTACTATTTGAACTTGCTGAGGGAGAAATTTGGAGGGGACTTGGTCAGACCCGACGTTACTAGATTTGCTACCAACTACATAGCATTAAAGAGCTTTGAGGCAAAGATGGTAGGCCTCAGATTGATGTTTGCATCTAAGAAGTGGTTTGGCTGAAGGGAGTCCAGCTCCCCTGATGGGGTTCAAGCACAAATTACCATAACTTCAGATGAATTTTGGAGAACGCTGATGTAGTAAAAATTCTGGATCCAGTGGTGAAGGTGCTAAGATTAGTGGATATAATATTCAAGCCCACCATGCCACATTTATATGCTACCATGGATATGTTGAATGACCGTATTCGTGCTGTGCTTCCACGTGGGAACAAATATTTTTTGAAGATTATCAAAGATCGATGGAAGACTCAGCTGATGCACCCATTGCATAAAGCTGGTTAGTATATTTAATAATGTCTTTAATTTAGTTCAACTTAGTACTAGATTTTAATCATGTCTCATATTTTGCAACATACTATTTGAACCCTAAGTATCACTATTCACATGTGCTTGGGCTCACTTCTGACCTTATCAGTACGGTAAAAGATGTGGCAAAATTGGTGCCAGATTCGACTGTACAAACACTTGTCAACCTGGAGGTGAGTTGTATGGTTTAAATGCTGAATTATTTGAATATCCATTTATTACAATGGCTAATTTTTATAAATTTCCAAATGGGTGTAGATTAAAACGTTCAAAGATGGTCTTGGGAGTTTTGGAACTTCTACCGTAGTGGCTCGCCGACAAAGTACTGATCCTGTTATAGAATTATGGAAATTGAAATTTCCAAGTAACATATCTTGTTTAATATGTTTATTAAAATGTGTTCTTCTTCTTGTGCCGCTAAGTGGTGGTTGTTCTATGGTGAGCATGCAGCTGAATTGAAGAGAATAGCAATCAAAATCCTATCTCAGACATGTTTCGCATTTGGGTGTGAGCGAAATTGGAGTACCTTCTCCTTATCCATTCAAAGAACGGCTCAATGACTTAGTGTACGTCCATTACAACATGAGACTGAGGATACAGTGCATGACCTATGAACAAAACAATGATCAAGCCCTGATCGAGCTCGCCGACATCTTCCAGCTATCTTCAAATGAAGAAGATCCCTATGTGGAGTGAGTGCGAGACAGAGCAGTACCAGTGCTGGATGAGTCTGGTGGGAGGCCCGACCCCACTGTGTCTACTCCAATGGGTGTTAATGTCGAGCGGTTTCTGTCCTCAGATGAGGGTCGTGAACATATACAGTCGCCTCGACCGTTTGACCGCTGGTAGTAACAGGCGGTGATGATACAATTGATGAGACCAGTTGGTCAGTTTTTGATAGTGGTGGTAGTGGTGGTGGTGGTGGTGGTGGTGGTGCCTTACATGATGATCCTAGACTGACTGTACCCATTGTTAGATGGACAGGCGTGAGTCAATATACACACACTACACAGGATACAAACCACCGCATCTTCATACAACCTATGATTGGGTATACACGTAAGTCTCGTTAACGGGAAAGCCCTTTGCAACCAGTGGAAGAAGACGACGATCGTTTCTTTGACATCGTTCCTGATCCTGATATTATGTCTGATGTTTATATTGATAGCATGTCCACAAGCTTTGGAAGAATGAGCATTGAGGGTAGCAGTGGACAGGGGCAGTTGAGTGCTCCTGGATTTGGCACCAGTTCGGACGATTACCGCATGCTGGGAGGTGCACATGATTATTTCGCTGATGCTAGTAATGCTACTTCACATACTGGCTCCAACTTTGTGGACAATCTCTTCTCATTCCCGAATAGTTCCAGAGAGCCATGCCCCCCGACCAGCCAATGTATGTTCAGTTTACTCCACATTATAGTGAATTGTATCCAAGGATAGATATCTTTAGAAATTTCTCAGATACTATGTATAACAAATATGTGGATGACTACCAGACCTACTTTAGCCAGAGGATGTCGTGGCAGGACTTCGTTTATCAGACCGAGATATATTATCTTCAACAAAGCCAATCTGATCAGTTTGAACCTGCATGCCACTCTACATATGATTAGAAATTGGGATGGACTGATGGGAAGGTATTATTTCATTTTGAGTATTTTAGACTTCGAGATTATGAGCACTTGTAAATTGTGTCATTGTGTGAGATTTATGATTTATAAATATATGATTACTTTTTATGCTTCAAATGTGTTTATATATGTTAAATTAGTATTTTTCAGCAGTATATAGCCTTAAAATGGCCTTAAAACATCAAAAACATGCATAAAACCATAAAAAAAAATGCCGAAACTCCCATTTTTACCCTTTGGGGGTTTCAGTAGGTTCTCACCGAGATCTCGACAACCGAGAGGATCTCAATGGTCTCGGTTTTTTCAAGGGTCAAGACACCCTCGAGAACCGATATTTTGAACCTTGAGCCTATCAGGTGTTGTTTTTGTACTTTACTTCTATCCCTATCCTTATTGTATCTCTATTTGTTGTGACAGTTGTACTCTTCTGTTGTATTTCCTCTTTTTTATGCAATAAAATCTGTTATTATCAGAAAAATGAAAAGTACTATGACATAACCCATTCACATTAGTAATCTCAAACATTAGTGAGGAAGGCATTCAAGAGGAATTTTATTTTTCCACGATTTTGTCTGATCAATGAATCCCCTTAAACTGTTGTTACTTATCCAAACAAAAAATTATGAATCCCCTTAAAAACTACAAGGTAAATTCTATAGGACGCAACTAGACCAACAAAACTTTATGGAGTTGAATGTTGGTAACAAAGAAGAACAAGAACATAAGATGAGAAAGTCATTGCATTATCATAATTCATGCAATGTAGGAGTTGCAAGACTAGGAAGGCTAGAGTTTGTCAACATATCCAAAGGAACACAAGGGTAGCATTGTTAACAAGAAAAAGGAAGACTAAATAATGTTATGTGGAATGGAGACCAGAACCAACAAATGGATAGCTGAGAAGGAATTAGAGAAATGGGGAAGGCTGAAACTAACTTGAGTTGAAGTGGTGTGGAAAGCTATCGTGCTTATTGGTTAGCAACAGAACAGATATGGGAAGAATGTTCTTACACAAATCATCCAGTGGACACTAAGTAGTTGGTATAAGATTTAGTTGAGCTGATTTTCGAGCAGTTAACTATGTCTCTATTTTATGTGTAACTCAATTTCAATTTAACCCAATTAAGAAAACTAGCTTAAAGACCCATTCAGATTCACTAATCCTGGCATCATACAAATACTTCTATGTGATTTTACAATCCATCAAGGAGGTATAAGTAAAAAGTAAAAGCACTGCCAAGCTAGTGCAGGTGCAATAGCATCAGCAAAAACCCTACTGTGAAAGCACCATCAAGCGAAAACATTACTATGTGTACTGTTACCTGGTAACACAAATGTGACCTCCACCAAAAGGGAAAAAAAATTGTTTGCAGAATGAATGCCCCAATAATGAAAAGTTAAAAGAGTATCCTTACACGGGAAAAGCCAGACATTGTGGTATAGCGGAATGAAGGAAATGATCCATTGCCATGACACTTTACAAGGCTTTGTCTGTATTATCAGTAAAGATTATAGGTAAAATTGCGATCATTTTTCCATACCCCTCCCCCCCCCCCAAAAAAAAAAAAAAAAAAAAAAAAAGGGAAACGTTCACAATAATAAGTCAGTTCACTTATTAGGTACAGGAATGCATGTCTGAAAGAAACTAAAAACAATAATATTATAGGTGCAATCTGTCGGGAAGAAAAGAAAAAAGGAACAACCATTTTTCTCTACAGTACCTCCATCACCTCCATTAATAAATGACAAGAGATCATCAACGGAGCGATCATCGACACGCTCCTCTTCGACTTCAACATTCTGCAATAGATGGTAAACCATTGTTTTCAAACAATGAGCATTGGGTTCTGCATGCTTACACTACTAACACCAAAATCACAAACTCAAGATGCTACAAAATAAGAAATACTAAAAGACTGCAAATGGTATTGAAACAAAGATGAGCTACTCACCTTCATTTTCTGCTTCTCTTTAAGTTCTTTCCTTTTTCTGGCATAAAGCCTATTCAATAGCCGGATCCGTAGATCATCTGCTGTGTTTCTCAAAGGCTCCAGCTTTTCCTCCTGGAACCAGTCAAATACACATTAAAAAAAAATAAAACAAAAATACAAATATGGAGAACATGTGGATCACAATTCGACTCCTTGAGGCAACAGACCTCAGTAAGATCATCAGGCAAATGAAATGTCTCACGTATCTCCTCAGGAGTTTTTCCTTCAATCATGCGTGCAAGTGCACGGCTGGTAAGATCAACCAAAGGCTTCAACTGGAGGCTGTCAGCAGCAGATGTCAACTCACATAATCTTTTTGTGTCTATCCGAATGAACTTCTCATCAAAAGACTTCCGCTCCTATGCAAGACAATGGCAATGATTCAAACACTGCTTGCCTACTCTTTAGTTACTTTTTAACAGATGCCCATTAAGTGATTTTTATCCTGCAAACTATGATATATGGCCAAAAACTATGTAAATTAAGATTAGACAATCCCAAGAAGTTTATAACTAATTCTATGACTGATTTCATAAAATTTCCTGCAACCAGAAGAGATCAGGGGGGTGTTACTCCAAAAAATGAATTGACAGTAGATTTCAGAAACCTGCCATACCTTATTTGAGCGACCTGGTAGTTGATGGAATCGACAATAGTCAAGTATTAAACTCAATGTGGTCGGATTAACCTTTTGTGGAAGTGAAATAGCGTAATTCTTAGAAGATCCCATGCCTGTCTGAAGTATTTCTCGACATATCATGGGGCAAAACATGGCAACCTCTTCTTCTACTTGTTGTATTGAGCCATCGGCAGTTTGGAGCCAAATATAAGACTTCATAACCTAAAAGGGCATAACAGAGCAACATAATTTCAGTAGAGTTGCTTTTATAGACAAAACCATGAACCAAAAAAGCAAAACCAATTAATGTAAACAATAAGTATAGTGGCAGAAGAAAGAAGGAATAGTCAAATAAAAAGCCCAGAACTAGGGCAAGTTGCATACCCTAATCCTCAATTTGGTAGGGTTTTAGATGAATCTAAGCTGGCAGATACAAAAAGAATAGAAACTTGTATATTATTACGTACATATGATATGTTCATATGTACAAGATTGCCATATTGCATCAAAAAGAACAGGGGACAACAACATGACCAACATTTTCATATACACATACCCCAATATTAGGATTTGATGCAAGTAAATAGCTTAACAGATATCCAGATACAATATCCATCTTAAAACTCATTTAACAATGGATCAAAGCAAACTATCAGATTCTATTACAAGCAAACTGAAGCAAACCCCTAGCTTGTAGAAAGGATAGATAAATTTTAATGGTATTCTCCAACTAAATGTCAGAATAGACTCAACCACATCCCCCAACTAATTGAAATTAAAATGGTCCAGTAAAATAAAAAATGAAATTTATAATGACAACAAATGTTACATACCTCAGGTTTGATTATTGCCATTTCACCTTCAGACATTTGACGGTAACCTTCAAATGCATAAAACTTTAACTAAAGAGCGGGCACTAGACAGAATCTCGCACATCAAATTCAAATATTTGAGATCGGCAAAGTAGATAAGACATCCCAGCTTGTCAAAAGATTGTAGTTGTTAACCGGATACAGAATCTTTTCCAATGCTACTTTAAATGGTATATTTGTCAGTCCCGTGAACATAATCAGCATTTCTTCTTCAAAATATTCGATCAATCTCTTCAATCTACTCATACGAAATGCAGAAACAGCATGGCCAAATACAGCAAGATAACATTTTCAGGTCATGCAACACACAACATACAAAGTGTCAGTATCACTAAATGTAGATTCCCTACAAGAAAATAATATTATGAAATTATCCATT
Organism: Protea cynaroides; assembly: GCA_028583415.1. Taxonomy (NCBI): domain Eukaryota; kingdom Viridiplantae; phylum Streptophyta; class Magnoliopsida; order Proteales; family Proteaceae; genus Protea; species Protea cynaroides. The sequence goes on along the minus strand of CM053275.1, from coordinate 94,226,357 downwards.
ACTTCGAATTGAAAATCAGGTGCAAAAAGAACTTCAATAATCCAGAAGTTCTTACCATCATTTTAACATCTTAGATCATACAGAACACAACCTGAAAGCTACAGCATTAAGCAACCACTTCAAACAACTAACACAAATTCAATACTACAGTATAGGTTTCAACCAACACATAATATATGATAAAAGGGGCATATCAATTAAAAGGACACACTTTGCCAAGAAGGACCACTTTTATAGAAGAATAATGCTATGCAGTTACGCATGCATAGCAAACAACAAAAATCCACAAATTAAGACAGGAACCCTGGAAAATTAAAACCGCCCCCCCCCCCACACACACACACAAAAACGCACCAAATCAAAATCTAAAGAAAACCAATTCAGCTTTAATAGTACAAACACTGAGTTGAAGAAAAACTAATAAACTATACCCATATTCATTTACAAAACGGTTTTCACAGCGTAAGCTTGAATTCGAATAAAAATTCAAATGAAATTCGGCCAATATACTACCAACAAAAAACAGTTAATTTATTACACATCAATACCCAGGCAAACTGATTATAAAAGTTGCCCATGTTATAGCAGGAATACATGAAATTGGGAACACTGAGAGAAAGAGAAACAGAACCCATTTAAAAGAAGTCCATGGGGCAAAGCATACACACCTGCTAGAAGAGACGAAATGCTGCTAATAGATGAGTAACAGAGCAATCAAAAATTGGTGGAAGCTCTAAATATGCAACGTTTGGCGCTTGCTGCGTAGGAATTAACAAAAAAAAAAAGAAAAAAAAAAGGGATAATGAGACAGAGATAGATGAAATGGGTATAACTGACAGGAATGGCCAAAGGGACAGAGATAGTTTCTAGTCTAGGGTTTCAAAGTAAGTTCGTTCAGTACCTTTTGGCCTTTTCGATCTTGGGCTGTTGTTGTGTCCTGTGGACATGTGGCGTCGCTTTCTTTTCCCCCTTGACCAATCGATTAACAATCCTACACGTTTCTGCTAATCACTCCAGGCTTACGAGGTTAAGTCCTCCATTGCGGCTCATCTTTGGTCCTGAATCTCCTGAATAAGCCGCTAAAAGCTCTGTTTTGATCATCTCATTCGTTTTATTTTAGGTTATTGAAGAGTTTGCATTGATCATCTCGTTTATTTTAGGTTATTTAAGAGTTGTAATGGAAACCAAAACTACACACTGTTTAGATAAAAACTCTAACTGACTGCCATGTGATGGACTCATTTTGGTTGCAAGCGTGGTACAAGGTATTGGTATTCGCTTACCTACCATAATATTATTTTAACGAAGATCGGATACATATCGGTTTTCTATTGGAATAGATATTGGTCGGTTTTGGATATGACCGGTATTGTGTTCGATACCTGGATTTACAACTATGGTTGCAAGGAAAATTAAAGAAAAAGAAGTGAGATTTTTCAAATATTAAAAAAAAAAACTTGTATAATTATTATTTAACATGATTGTATAAATTACCTAAATTTTTTTTATCATCTTTAACAACAATGCTTTTCAAAGTAGAGGGAGGCCGATGAGATTATATACAATGGGAGCAAGGATTCGAATTTCTGTTTCATGCCTGGTTTCGGCTAGGCTTGAAACCAAAATTTTGATGGTTCGCCAAAACCTGGTAAAAAAAAAAACTAATTGTTTCGAAATTGGTTTTAAACCTAAAAAAAAATTGATTTTTGAGTTCAAATTTTCTTATAATGCAATTTTAACCTTTTCAACATAACTAGTGAATCTTTTGCACAAAAACAATATTGGAAATGGTATTTCTATGTCTACACTACAACATTAAAATGTACGCAACACGCACTTTACATATAATATTTGAAGGGGAAAAAAAAGGGTTTAGGGAAGAAACCCTTACCTTAAAGCTTCAAATCTTCTTCCTCCGTAGAATGAACGAAAATAGAAGAAAATAAGAATTTTTTTTTTTTTTGGTGGGGGGGGGGGGTACTGCCCCTTAGTTTCATTTTGGATTACTTAAAAAATCAAAATATTTTGACCGGAATCCAAAATTTCGACCAAAATTTTGAACTATGAATGGGAGAGAGTCACCTACAATATCATTGTAGGGGGTCTCCCACAATTACACCAGTAGAGGGAGGCCGAAAGATCAAATTGATGTTTTTCTTTTAATTTTAGCATTACACTTCAGTAAATAATTTATATTTTTCTCAATCATATAGAATTTTCATGCACTTTTTAATATATGCAAAAATATTTTCCATTGAAACAACATAACCAAAAGACACCATTTGTTTTGAAAGAAACAAAAAAAAAAAAGGGGGAAATTTTATTGTAAAATAGGGTTTTCAATTGTTTGTTTTGACATAAAATAGAAAAAAAAGTTGAAAAAGTATGGTGAGTCAAATTTTGATGTAAAATATTATTTATAGAGAAATTTTTACAAGTAAACAAACAGAACCAAAGTAAAATTTTTTGTATGCAAAATATTCGCCACAAGTTGGCTGTTGTTAACCCTTAGATTTGATTGTTTCGAATAAAATTTTTTTTTGTGCAAGAGTGTTGCGTGATAGAATATGAGAATAAATAATATGTTTTAGGGTATGGGGCGCCATGCCAACTATGTGGAATTGTATCCCCCATGCCCAACCAATGGAAATAAAACACTGGACACGTTAATGCCATATGTCAAAGAGGAGAGACAATACAAGAGAGATTCAAACACCACTTAGGTGGAACTCATTTATGCTATATTTTATGTATATACATTCCACACCCCCTCCCCCATCCCCCCCAGCTCACCAGAGTTGATGTTCGAAGTTCACCTATGATAAATCCTACCTTCCAAATGCACATAGACAAATGTTGTTTCTAATTACATTTTTTTTTTCTTATTATGACAAAGAAAGCACAAGTGGTCCCCCCCCCCCCCCCACCCATAAGCCCCCCAAGTCGAAAGATGTGATTCTAAATAGAGGTTCCTAAAATAATGGCAAAGAGAAAGGTTTACTTTCCGGCGTCATTCTATTTCTTCCCTGAGGAGAAGATATGATGAGTTTTTGTGGAGTTGAAATTGAGAGAAATTAAGCTTTGTTGGGCATTGAAATCTAAGTAGCAAAGGAAGAGGAGATCTTTATGGAGATTGAAGACGGAGTGGAAGAGCAGACGCCCATTGGAGAAACAGCGAGAGAGTGGGAGGAGAGGGTTAAAAATTATTAAAGGGTAAACTTGACTTTTTCCCTTACAATAAAGGTACTACTGTCATTATAAAATTGGCTTTGAGCTAACATCAACATCTAATGGTTCCGTCTCAACCATTTGGATCTTTTTTATAAACATTTTGAAATTTTAAATGATAGATGATGTTTTTAGAAAACTTGGATTGTAAATGATGTTTCTCAAAGTATTTGGATGGTTCGTGAAATTTTCCCTTTAAAATTTATTGTAAGTCGAGAGTTTTGTATGGGTTGCATGATATGGATATTATATATAATTTTGTTGCATGTTATAACTGATTTAGACATTGGAAACAGAATTTAGGTAATAATTCCTTAATGTACGAGTATATTGCCATTTTTTTTATCATACAATATTAGTTCAGATTGGTTTGAAACCTGTACCGCTTTAGTTTTTTTTACCATTCTCAAAATGTTTGACCATTCTTTTTTTACATACCGTTCTTGTTTTACTTTGTTTAAAACCTATGCCATCCCATTTTGTTTTTTTGCTATTCCCGTTTTAATTAACTATGATCCCGATACCAAAAACCATACCCTGGTTGAAGTTTCAGATTTTATAATGCTATTAATACATCCTTCAGAATCACAGCCTACATCTACTTACAACTTTCTCTATTCTATGCTTACAATAGCAATTCCTCATACTTGGGTCAGCTGTTACCACATCCAGTCTTCTATTATACAAAGCAATTCACTTTACTTTCTCCACTTCATGATTGAGTGGGTTGCAGCTGAATATGAGGGCAAGGCCTCCCAGGTTCTCCCCTTGTCCATAGAATCTTGAGGTCACCTCTCTTCTGTCCCAAGGTTAAGAAGGTGCCTGCATCAAACAGCTGAAGATTTAGACTTCCCAACAAAAAGGGAACCCTGAATGTGAACTAAATTAGTATCTGCCTGCAATCTGCTTGAGTGGGGGATTTATGACTGTTGAAGCATAATGTTCCACATGCAATAGTACAGTCAGTAGTCATGCAGATTATTGAGACTCAGAAAATTATTTGCACGGCACTGATGGTCTATTGGAAATTAAGTAACTGATCATTGGAAAATCTGTTTGGACTCACCAAGCATGAAAGGAACAATGTAAAGAAGTGCTGGCTGGCCATGTCCATCCATCAAATTCAAAGCAACATACGTAATGAGGAGACCTGTGAATCCCATGCATTTTGAACTGTTATTCTAGAAGCTGACTAGCAGAACAGAACAAAAAATCATGACAAAACGCACCAAGATTGAAGAATACATAATTTTTTGCCAGTTTTTTGGAAATTATTTGAACAGTAAACTGGAATTTTTTCACCATTGGAAATGGAATTTTCATTCTCCTATACCTCTATTTTTATCAGTTGCTCATGAAACTAAGAAGAGAACAATTAAAAGCAAAGGGGAGGCATAACACCATTGGTCATCTAATAACCAAAACTCAACAGCAAACAATTTCTAATAACAAAATATATTCAAGGAACACAATTGGTTCATGGTCTATTACTATAAGTAATACTTAGATGTTCATGCAGAACCAGAAGTATGCATGACTGATTTTTCCCCAGAATACAATTGAGCTGCAAAACTGGCGAACGGGTTTTCAAAAATAACTCAGAAATCAATTAGTGCAAGCAGAATCACCAGCTACTTTGTTACTGTTGGACAAGAATTCACCCAACAACGATAACTCCCCCATAGGTAAATATCCTCTGTGTATAGATCTAATGGCTCTTTCTGAGAAGGTTCATGACCATCTGATTGGATCTAACCCTTAGAGCAACATGATTTTTAAAGGCCTTCTAATGCTATAGGACCCATAGTTTCCCCCTTAATGGTATATATTACCTCTTGCAATCCAAAGCTTTGGAATGTCTCTCGTGAGCTTTGGGAACCCTTCTTTCCTAAGTATGCCTACTTTGGTTGCCCATTTCCTGCTTGATATGTGGCAAAACACTACCAAATGTTATCATTTCATGTCTTTCTTCTAAACGGATAGCAGATGTTCACAATTTATTGTAAATGACTAGTTAGGCTACCAGTTCTGTACATAATAAATGCACATTTGAGATGTACTCAGTAATATTTTGTACCGCATATATGTCGAATATATAAATTTTTAGAACAATCATTGTCTCTAAAACACTCCTTTCTCTTCTAATACAACATTTTAGTTAGTTGACCTAATTTATAGAGAGAGAGAGAGAGAGAGTGAGAGAGAGAGAAAGCAAAGCAATAAGCTGAGGTCTAATTTCTACTTTAAATGTTTTTGTGCACTAAGATAATTGTCCATCGAATGTTTGACAAGGAAAAATCTGTAAAAAACATTGAACTGACTGCCTTATTAAGTAACAAATTCTACATATCTTATGGCTATCAGTTGGGAAATCTGCGGGGTCTGGGCCCTTATTTATCTATTTATTTTTTAAATATCATAACTATTTAAGAATTGGGTCCCACAAAAAAGATTGACTTCACCACCAATCAGCTTAAATATACAACTACAACCATGTGTTTTATTTATTTGAATGACCAAAGAAATTGCAATATAGCCCATAAAAGCAGCAAAAGATGCATAGATATATGGGTAAAATTTTCCAGTTGCATTGATTTTGCTGCATCTAATCCTTTGATCAAACTAATTGTAGGGCTCTGGTTGTCGAACAGAATATAGGGTGTGTTGTTGGAGCCTTAGATCCATGTCCAAGTCCAAAGCCCCAAGGTCTGGAAACAACCATTAGTTAATGGAGGGTCGGTTGTAGTTGAGCCCTCTACACATCATCAAGTCAGCTTCAATAAATTCCTGAAATATACTACACAACAGTGGGATCCATCTTGTTGGATACTTGGATGGTTCTTACTCATCTATTTAAATAGGTATGCCAGGGAAAGGATTAATAGCCAGTTTGTTTTCACATGTCATGTTGCAATACTAATCATTTTAAGGGTTATTTAAACTAACATTAATTTACTGTTACAATTTTTTTTTTTTTTCATAATACTATTTCTGGTAATCACAACTTTAATATTTTTAGTAAATCTTGATTTTACAACTTACATGTCATGCAAGCAGCCATACAAAAGAGTGATAAACATAGTAAGGATACTAAACACACAGACTTCAATCACTTGCAAGGTTGGGGTCCTCCATGCCTGAATCCAAACACAAGTATTGAAGTGGTACACCTGGAAGCCAGGCAAGGCAAAAGAGCGTGCCATGCAGCTGAGTCATAACCACATGCCTGAGGCAAGCACTGTAATGACATTGTTCCTCAATGAAAATTTAGGTGTAGGGTTATAAGCTATGCATGATGGAAGATTGATAACGTTTTGTTTTGGGGGCAACACCCATTTGTGAAATCTTAAGAGGAATCTAATTAATTTGCTTCTATCTTTATCTTTGCATTTTATTCTTTTACCCTAATCTCCATGTTCTTCTCCTCTATGAAATCTGGGAGATAATTCTATTTCATCTGTTCTATCGAATTTTTCTTCTCTAGTTCCACAAAATCCTAATTCACAAATCAACAATTCTGTTAACAAACCCCTAACTCGTGTTCAAACCTCATTTCAAAATACATTTTGTTTCCCTAATCCCAAAAGCCATAAATCCAAATTCTGATTTACAACAACACCCCCACCCCCAAAAAAAAAAAAAAAAAAAACCGACCACTTTTCTATTATGTATTATTATCCTTCATGTATTTGTCCCTCTAAGAAACCTATAACCTCATCTTTATTTTCTACTATTTAGACCTGCAACTTGTAGGATAAGACTGTAGAATGGCCGCATCAGGTACACATGGACCTAGATAGAATGAGATGATGAAATAGTGGTACAGTCTACATGTCTCCAGTCCCAAGGTAGTTGGGATGGAGGGCATCAATGAGTTGAGTACCTAAACCATATGCGATCATAGACCATAGGAAATATCCAGCTCGAAGATTCCTCTTTGCCAGCCAATCAAACCTGCAAAGATGACCCATTATTAATTTGAACTAGAAACAGATAATACTTGATCTCAATAACATACAGTTAATAAGCCAAAACAACCTCTTTTCCTCAATTTGTCTAAAACAAATAAGAAGATTGAGCAAGAATAAAATGTTCAGATGGATGAGGGATAAAATTAGAAAAGATAAAATAAGTAATGAACAAACTAAGCTAATTTAAGAGTAGCTCCTATACATGATAATTGCGAGAAAGTCGTTTGAGATGGCATGGACATGTGCAACGGAGGCCTGTAAAAACCCAAGTATGGAGGGGCTGATTTGATTCAGATTAAAGAAGCTAAAAAAGCAAGGGGTAGGAATAGGCCTAAAATGATTGTAGGAGAAACGGTGAGGAAAGACATGTGAAGCTTAGGACCAGTACCAAGTTTTGATTTAAATACAGTTGATTGAAGAAAAAAGATACACATAGTCGACCCCATTTAGTTGGGATAAGGTTAAGTTGGGTTGAGCTAAGCAAGACTAGAAATCTTGTTTGGTATCCTTCCACTTTAAAACTAAACCTTTGAGAGGAGGCCAAGTTTGTTGTTTGGATAATTGGCTCAGGATACCATTATAAATTTTTACACAAGGCATTTTGGGCTGACAAAAAAAAGAAAGAGACAGTTCAACATTTTTCTTCATGAATAAGGGCATTGTCATTATCAATGATCTAGAGGACACCTTATCAGATGGACTGTCTAGACTCTCAGTTTCAGCCTTCACATAGCGGAATAAACCATGCTATTGGCTACGTTACAAGCATCATATATGTTCAAGACGGTGTGCCAGAGTACCTCAATGAAAAAGCAATTAGCAACCCCGGTATGAGGATGTCACCAAACCCAATAATGCTGTAACCACCCCAGGGATCAAACATGCGTGGGATCTTCAGTAACATTGGAATACCATCCTCACCACTTCTATCACCACGAGCAACCTACAGAGTAAACGAGCAATCTACATAACTGATAATTCAAATTACTTGAAAACCAGCAGCTACTCTGCATTTTGCAGAAAATTTTGAATAATAGCTTACCACAATCATTACACTTTCATGGAACCACATCTTAGAGACAAACACCCAGAAGATGTCGTACAAGAAAGCACAACTGAGAAGCACTGTGCCCACCTGATTTCCCCAATAAGATTAAAAATCATGGAAAAGCAAAAAAAAAATATCGATTTAATTGGGAAATAACCATCATTAATCAAGTCCTCTGTGTGTGTGTGTGTGTTTTTTTTTTTTTTTTTTGGGGGGGGGAAGGTTTGCGCATGTGTGCAGAGTCGGAGTAGGTCTATAGTCTGAACCATCACCTTGAGATTAGGTATATGAACAATCTGAAGAACTGTGATTATCAGTGCAATCCCCTGATTGAAAGTGCAAAAGAGAGAAAATTAGGAGCACCACAGAGATCACAGTCATGGAAGGTACAATTATAAAAACATATATGTCAGCTTTGTTTATGCTTTCTTCTATGATGACCAGAAATAGATACAGATAATAACATTGACATTAAATTGAGGATAAATTTTTTTATCAAGTCCAGGAGACTAGATGAATGTAAGCACCCAAACCAATATGTTGGATAAGATCAATCTATTTATTTTCCACACATTTTAAGGCTAGGGATATTTTAATAATATGAAAAGGAAAAATATCATTGTCACAAGCAAGGAATCAAGTATCAACACGATATGCACCGTATCGGCCGATACGTATCGGTATCGACACTAATCAATACGATACAGGCTATTCGTATCCTGTTTTTAAAAAAATGTAGAGTATCGTAGAGTATCGATACAGTCGATACACAGCTTCTGTATCGATACAGTTTTAAAGTTAGTTTTAAAAAAAATAAAAAATAAAAAATAAAAAAAAGAAGAAAGAAAAAACAACCACTATCGACCAGTATCGAAAAAAGCCCAAAATCACTTATGTTCGTCATTTGTAATAGAGCCGAACTCCTTCTTCTCTATAAAACTCCATTTTTCTCTAAGATTTTGCCAAAATAGCATAGGGCTTTCATACTTAGCCCTAAAACGATTGGAAAGGAGGCAAGGAGGCATTAAACACTTTGTTTGTGAAGATTAGAAGTTGAAATCATCTCTTCAAGCTCCACAGGTGGAAAAATTCGATTTTTGGGTTGTTTCTTCTCATGAATCAGTGAAGTATGATTCTATTTGACGAATGCATGCTACATACATAGATTTAAACACTGATTTAAGGTTCTATTTGAGAATTTTTTGAAGAACAGAAATTTTGATTTTTTTTTTTTCCAAAACTTAATCCTTTGGTCTTCTACTACTTATATAAGATGTGTAGACCATTGATCTACCATCTTTGCTACTCAGTGGTAATTTTCTAGTTTTTTGTTTAATTTTTTTAATTTTTTGGTTAAAAAAATAGATATATAAAACCATTTCTGATGCAGACTTTTTGGTTAATTTTTTTTTCAAGTTTATAACAGATTAGAGATCTGTTCGAGCTAGATTCTTTTTTTGATTCACGAATTAGTTTTGAGTTTGTATTTTTTTTTGCAATCCTCATTTACTATTACATACCTCCACTCAGCTCTCTCTCTCTGCTCTCTGCTCTCTGTTCTCTCCTCTATTCTCAGCGTGTAAGTTTCTCTGTTTGTTACATGGTGTTGTTTTCAATTATCTGCTCATGCATTTATTTTGGTTCTTTTAGTTGGTATCAAACACACATATCAAAGAGAGCATAGTGCTAAAGAGATAATGGGGTTAGGCTGGGATTATATTTCCCTGTAATCCTTGAATCAATAAATACTCCCCTATTTTTCTGCATGCACCCCAGTCTAAATCACAACCAATTTGGCAGCTCTTTATTTGTGCTATATGTTTAACTAAGGCTAATGACATTGTTTATCATAGAAGAACCATACTTCGACTTGTTTGATGCGATGGGGACGACCCTCAAATAGTTTCCAGTCCATTCTGTAGTTAAACTCCCCAGTTACTGCTTGCTTGTTCATCCATGATCATGAACTCATAGTTTTTTTTTTTTTTTTTTGGAAGAAGGCTATAGATTATATTAATAAAGGATTTTCATTTTTATAGCTTTGCTGCAGCATTAGAGTTTAAACCCGTAAAGAAGATTTTCATTTTGCTGCATGTGTTTGTTGGCCTTGGATTCTAGTGTTAGTTGTTGTTTCACTAGAATTCTCACTTCAATTCAATTCTCATCTTAGATGTCACATCATTGCTTGTAAAATTTAAATCATCCATCATATCATTGAAAACAATACAATTATTTTTTAAATGAAAATAGTTTGTTAGGTTTGACATTTTATATTAACCTCGTATGTCGTATCACACGTGTGGTGTATAGAAATATGGCAAACAAAGACGTGGGTTGGTTGTATTGCACTAAAATCAACGACAATAGATTGATGACAAAGTGTGTGGCACTGAACATCGTAGTGGTGGGGTGACATGGCAAAAGCAACACATGGTAGGAGGTTTTGTCAATGTCAAAAAGTGCTCAAAATGTCCAGTGGAGGTGAGCAGGGCAATGACAAAGCACTTAGCTGAAGGAAAAGCAAAAGGAAAACAGAGGAAGGATGATGCAGAGAGATTAACAGAAAACCTTATGGAGGATGAGAGTCAAATAAATTTAGAGGATTATGAGGGGTCTGATATGGATGCTGAAAATGAGATTCAGCAGATGCTTAAGAGATCAAGGCATGAGGCAGGAGAGAAACGTTAGAATGAGGACCAGCTGATAAGATTTATGTCTTAGGGTGTTGGTGGTAATGGTGCTAGTAGTAGTGGGACACAGAGAAGCAGGGGCAAGTAACCAGCTTCATTAAGTAAATCCAACAGTGTAAGAGGTATGTTTGATCGAGTGAGAGGCAAGAGGAAAAAGAGCCCAGAAATTCATAACATGACTCCTTCAATGCCCTTCAAACCAAGAGATGCAGGGCAATGGAGGATAGATGAGTCAATGCATTCTAAGTCCATGAGTGAGAGAATGGGAAAGTCCATCGCTAAATGGTTCCACAATGCATTTATCCTAGCACACAAGGCCAAAGATCCCCATTTCAAGGCAATGGTGAAGGAGATACAGCGCTGCGGACTTGGTGTGTCGGCCCCCACAGCTTATCAGATTGGTGGCCCTTACTTGGATGCCATAGTGGGTGAAGTGAATGATTATATAGAAACCTTCAAACAGAAATGGTCCCAGTATGGAGTAACCATCATGTGTGATGGTTAGAGTGGGCCCACAAGGCTGTCCATCATCAACTTTCTTGTCTACTGTGATGGCCGTTCCATCTTCCTTAAGTCAGTGAATGCATCAGCTCACGTGAAAGATGCATAGTATATCTTCAAACTGATGGATGAAGTTGTTGAAGAAGTTGGGGAGGAAAATGTAGTTCAGATTGTTACAGATAATGCTGCTAATTACAAAAAACTAAACTAACCCTTATGCTAAAGAGGCAACACTTATTTTGGACACCTTGTGAGTAACACTGTGTTGACTTAATATTTAAAGATATTGGAGAGTTGCCCAAGGTGGCTAAGGTGGTTGGTCAAGCAAGAACGGTGACAAATTTTATTTACAATCACAGTTGGGTGTTGGCTTTAATGAGGAAGCACACATAAGGGGACTTGATAAGGCCTGGAGCAATAAGGTTTGCAATCAACTACGTTGCTTTGGACAGCCTCGAGCAGCGAAAGGCAGGTTTACTCAAAATGGTAACTAATAGAGAATAGTTGTCGAGTACATATCATGCAACCAAGATAGGGACTGAGGTGACAGGAATCCTTATGTCAACAAAATTTTGGAAGAAAGTTGATGAAATAACTCAGATTATGAAGCCCCTATTTGTTCTACTTAAGTTGGTTGACGGTGATACAGAGCGAACAATGGGACTGTTGGTCGATGCAATAGGGACGATGAGGTATAAGTTAAATGAATGGAACCCATCAGCCAAGAAAAAATATTTGAAGATTATAGAGAACCGATGAGAAGGAATGTTGTTACAAGACATTAATATGGCAGTTACTTTGGTTTCCATTAGTCTTAGACTATTCCTTTTTATATTTATCAGTTAGGATTTGAATTATAACTTATAAGTTTCTAATGTAGCTTACATCTAGATGTGTAGCATATTAGTTAAACCCAGAACAACAATATTCAAACTCTAGATTGGCGTCTGACTTGAAATATATAGAAACTGTTAGAAAAGTTATTAATAGAATGGAGCCAGATACAAGTAATGCCTTGTTGGCCACAGAACAGGTAACAAAAATCACTTTTGTTTTCCATAAATGTTAGTTGCACAAACCCTTAATGATTAACCAAAGTTATTTAACTACTATAAATTAAAATTTTCCGTGAATGTCGGGGAGAATTTGGTGATCGTGTTGCTAAGGCTGTTGCATTCAAGATGGCTCCTGGTAAGTTAGACAACAAACATATTATTTTTGTCTTAACTGATTGGTGTCTTACTTAACTAATTAGTGGCTGATTGGAAATATGTTCTTTATACAGCTGATTGGTGGCTTAACTATGGCATAAATGCCCCACACTTGAGGAGGAGTGCAATCCGGATTTTGTCCCAAACGGCCTCCTCAAGTGGTTGTAAAAAGAACTGGAGCACTTTTAGGCTTATACATACTAAACCACGCAACCGCCTCAGCCATCAAAAACTTCAGAAGTTGGTCTATGTGCACTACAACATAAGATTGATGAAAAATTTTATGGAATTGGAACGGCCAAATGAGACAAAAACCTACATCAACTCACTTAACATGACCCATGCGTTTGATGAGGATGACCCAATTAGAGCATGGGACCCCGATAAAACATTTGTGATGGATGAGATTGTTGATGATAAACAATCTACTAGACCTGATCCTTTAATGGATGACATCATTCGTCAATTAAATAAAGAGGACGAAACACAACCACCATCACAAACACAAGCTCAAGTCCAAAGTGACAGTACTTCGTCCCCCTCTGATGGTGATGCCAGAAGGACGAGGTCAGGTGTTCAATATGGAGGCACTATTTCTGATGAGAGTGGTGGTGGAAATGGTGGTGGGGTCAGTGGTGGGAGTGATGCTGGTGATACTGATGGTGGTGGTGGTGGTATGCAATCATATGATCCAGTGCACTTTACAGAGGATGCAGGATATACTCATACAACTCAAGACGATGATCATGGTGGTCACTTACAACAAAAGAGTTACAGCCGAAAGGGGAAGGGGAAAGGTAGGCAGCAACTCCATGTTGATGATGATACTAATATGATTACACATGAAATGGAGTCAATGAGCATGAGTTCAAATCCAAGCAATGGAGCAAGAATGGTGAACATCGACGCTGGTTATACATCACATGGAAGTCAAACTGAGACATCGCGGGTCCCAGAAATGAGAATGTCGACTTTAGAAGAGTGCACGTTTCTACTACGAGTTTACTACCTACTATAATCATTATATGGATTGGTTTACCTATTGTACATGGATAAGAGATACGTTTCAAATAATATTGGTTGCACCTCTTCTTCCCCAATATGAATCAGAGTTCGATCCACGCCGTCACTCAACATGGAATTAGCTGAGTAATATACATGCAAGAAATACTTTCCTTCTCAATGTTGTTAATTCCAGTTTCATTGTGTTTTTATGCTTTAAAAAAGTGTTTTGTATGATCCTTAATCATTTCTGTGCGTATCCTACCCCATAATCATGTGTATCTATGATGTAAGAAACATTTTCTTTCTCAATGCTGTTAATTATAATGTTTTTATGCTTTAAAATTGTGTTTTTTATGTTCCTTAATCATTTTTGTGAGTATTTTGCCCCATATCCATGCATATCCACCGTATCCACGATAAGATACAATGCATCTCTTAATTTCAGCTGACCGATACAGTACTGATACACTTGATTCCTTGGTCACAAGGGACTGTTGCTTTTCCAACCCTCATAAGACACCTATTCTACCATACAGACAGATGATATGTCCATTTCGAATGTTGGATAGAGAGAAGGCGGTCTAGATTAGTCACATATCAAATTTCAGAGTCTAATTCAATCAAATACCCCCCACATATTGGTATGCATCATGTGTATGTCCATGCTGTGTACCAATAGTTTAGCCATTACTGTGCACTCTCCCAACTGGAATACAGTTTAGATAGGGGGAGGGGAAATGGACAGCTCAGATCTGTCTTGTGATCCTGGAAATATCACAAACTGTTGTGACATCAATAACTACCAGTATGAAAATTATTAAGATTCCAATATTTTGTTTATGAAATTGGCTTTTTTTTTATTCAAAACAAATACAAATTTATGATTTAAGGGAGGCAATAAAAAAGACATCTGTGCTGAAGGTGGACTGCTTTGTTTCAAACATTTCCTCGAAGCATCCAGCACCATTATTTGTACCATTGATGTCATTTAGCTATTCTAAGAATGTTACAACATTTTCGTAGATTATTTCTTGGTGCATAATGGCGCCTTAAATACAATTTCCGCCACTTCTATCTACACAGGCAAAATTATTGCTCTCATGTTCAGACAGCTGGTTTGATATGCCAAAAAGTAATTAAGAGAAACAGGTGACGGGCTTATACAAGTTAAAGTTAAGAACATTCGACGTTTCCATGAGCTCAGGAGTAAATCAGAGAGAACCTAGACAAAAATAACAAGAAGAAGCATTAATCTTACAAGGATATCTTGACCTATCCAAGCAAAGGAGATCCGGCGATACACTGCCCAAATAACAGCAAATGCTATGCAGAACGGAGTAACAGCTAATGTAAGGTAAGAAACAGCTCCAAAGAACGGGACTTTAATAAATGTTTCTCCAGCACGTTTGAACCACCTGAAAGTTCATATGGTTAGTCACTTCCAGAAAGAAACTTTTTATATAAGTTGACAAAACGACAGAACATTTAATAAAAGAATAAAGAAGAAACTATATGTGATGGAAAACAATCTTTAAGCACGAACTTTCTTTCTTTTTTGTTCTTTCCCAGTTTTCCTGGTTAATATTTTGCTGATGAATGGAGAGAGATTACGCCAAATACACAACAGCTCACCATTGTTTGCAAAATTCACATGTGCTTCTCAGATTGTTTGAATAAATTCAAGTATAACTGGATTAAGCCCTTGCAATTTCTATAAATATCCACTAAGCCAAAAATGAATCCCGACTTAGAATTATATTATATGACCCATAGAAAAATTTTCTAATTCCAATCAACAAGGGTCAGAACTTTAGACCTTTAGCTCCTCCAAGCAGACTGTGCAGCCAACTAAATTACTAAAAAACTATTCAGAAAGTTTAGAGAGGTTTTTATGTATAGCATACGAATTGTCACTCATTAAAAAATTGAACCAACAAATTGCATGTGATTATTTGTACCAAAATTCCGAGCTTAAGCATTAAAGCCCTTAATATTAGACATACAGACTATCAACAAACAGTAACCCTAATTAAGGGATGAAAAGGAAAAAGAGAAGTAAAAGATGGGCAGGGATAGTAATTACTATTATGGAGGAATGACTGAAAGACAGAATACCATTTGAAAATAGATAAAATACAATAGTAGCAGAAGACATTCGAAATAGGTTAATTGAAACCCCTAACTACCTATGCATAAATAATGTTCTTAACAAGAGGGAATATTGTAGCTGGTTTGGCATTGGCTGATTACGCTTGCAATACAACAACAAATACGTGAAAATGAAAGGAAGGGAGAACGCTTAAAATTACCTTGATAACAAAGCCACCAAGCAAGTTTGCAGGCCCTGGATGCACAGGAAACTAAAAGATTCAGTCTTACTTCTGAAAAAATAAGCTAGGCAATAAAGATAACCAGAAGCTGGTGTTCCAGAACTCCCTTTATAATCATGCCCGAAAACTCTTGACATACACTACACGAATGACATTGTCTACATCCAGAACATGCAAATACACATAAAGCAAGGAAAGATGAGAGTAAACACACCTCTACACCACCAATACAAAATAGAACCACCAAAATCTCCACGAACCAGAAGGACATAAGCTTGTAAAACATAACCAAAAAGCATGAAGCAATCACAACAAAAAGGACCGCTGATGTTGAGTTAATGTCCACAACACCACTATCACCTGTCTCTTCTGCATTTATAAATTCTTCCTTGGCATCCTACAACCACAAAACCAAATTATCTATCAAAAAACCAATGAAGTGAAAAAACACCCCTCTCAAGGGAAACAAAGCTTCTAGGAGATTAACTCGTCTCACCAGATTCATTTGGTATTAGGCTGTCAAAGAGTCATATTCGAGTCAGATCATTCATAATCTGATCCAAATCCGTAAAGGGAGCTGATCTGACAGATCTAAAACCCTGACCTGATCCAGTATCTAATAACGATATCGGATATCCAATCAGATCCGAGTACTTACATTATAGGTTAAAAAACCCATAATCACGACGTGATCAGATAAACACGAAAAGATTCATTAAATAAGTTGCTAACACAGCAACAGAGAGCATACATAAAAATACAAAACTCAGCATGACAAATTGAACCCAATCGAACAAGGAGAAACAAGAATTGCAGCTCAATCCTACCAAGAACTAGCATCTACAAATATGCACAAAACTGCAACATAAAAAAAATAAGCAATTTTTTTTTTTTTTTTGGACGATGGGGGGAGGAAAACCTTCAATAGCTTATCCTGCTCAATTGCTGCTTCTCTGGCACTCCATGCAGACCAATATGATGCACACAAGATAGTACCAACTGCCATAAGCCATAAAAACACCTCTGCTATATCAACCAAAGGCCGTTGTGGCGAGTATAGCTGCACAGCAACTGACAAACCACGAAACATTAGAAAATATTGTAGCTAACAGCACCAAGAGAAAATGAAAGCAGATGAAATATTATCAGGAAATGGAACAAGATCTATATCATAAGTAAAGAACAGATGGTAAAGTCACGCATCACATAAATGCTGAAAGAACAAAATTTTCCAAGACCCTTTGCAGGATTGGAGAAAGTTTTACCCGAGGAATTGCTTTTTAGATGGGTCTTCAAAATTTCACCCGCATCTTTTGGAAGCATCACTGCCGGTATACGTATATCAAGATCTGTTTCATTCTGATCACAGACCATTTTGTAGAGCTCTGCAGTATAAAAAGAAGAAAACAGCTTTAGCTCTAAATCGATACCAGAAAATCTTATAGTGGTGTGCGTTAACATTATACTAGACTGTGGAGAGGGCTAAGCCATAATAATTTTTTTTCTCTGGATAACAGAAAAAAGGTATAATTGATGAGAAAAAAGCTTACAAGACCCCAATACTAAATCATATCATTACAAAGAAGATAAGAGAACACACCCCAAAACCAAGATTACAGCATCCAAATCCCTGAATGATGAAAACAACCCCCTAATGTGGTAATTAGATAACAGTCCCAAATCTCCCTGACAGCCGTTTTGCCCCCTGCTATAGGCTAGGTGGTCTGCAACATCATTGGCAGATCTAGGCATCCAATTGAATGGGTCATTAGGACCGAGCCATAGTTTGGGACTTCATGTTTTCCTCTAAGGAGTATCAGTTGAGTTTCTCTTGAGGAGAACCAAATAAGTAAAAGAAATCACAGCAATAAAATATTTGAAAGCAAACAACATTCAATTTCAAAGAGAAGATAGAAAACCTCAGAAAAGGGGTAGGCAGTTTAACATTTTCAGTGCAAAAGCTTAACTTTCTTTAGCCGCTCATCTTTCCAAAACAGAACAAAGGAGAATGCATGATGACTTGATATATGCCAGAAGGCAAACAATAATATGTAGAAGCTTAGGACACTCAGGTTCATGAGTTGCAAAAGCATAGGATTCATCAAGTCACTAGTTAAGGTTTTGAGGAGGAAGGTTAAGAAGAAGAGTGATGATTTAAAGTTGAGATTAATGTGGGGTTTATTTGCTGAAGCAATTAAAATAAGAATGATCAGAAGACAATATCAAATTGGGCCCAAAAAAAAGAGGGGTGGGGGGGAATACAAGAAAACCTAGATGTGACTAACTAAATCTCATAGAAATGTAAACGTGTATTCAAATATTCGGTATCCACTCTCTTTATAATTAAAACTCATTAGTCGCAGCTGAATTATGATTCACTGTTTACACAGCGAAACAAGACTTCATATTATAGACTAAAAACCATTGTCAGAATACCCCTTCTAAAGGGACCACTACCCAGAAACATATAGGAATAACCAGAGAACAACATCAAGGAAACACCTAGGCGAGCCTAGGTGATGAGATGGTTGATAACCTATACTGCCAACAAGGTACATTAACATGCCAAACTTTGGCCTAGTTCTAACAATACCTATCCCTTACCAACATATTGTATATTAATCTGAAGGAAAAATCCTTATCTATTGGCCACTTGACCGTATCTTAGCTCAACCCAATTGACCACTTGAATTACATTTTAATATTGCAAACAGCAATAGTTGATATAGTGTAACACATCAAATAAAAACAGTGTATGCGTATAAACACATATCATACATATAAAATATGCTTCATATGCAGCCTAATAGGTCAGCCCACCTACTGGACCATTGAGACTGGAGCCCTGACACCAAACCAGGTCGATGACCAGTATAAATTTAATAACTAACATGAGAACTGACTAGATACAACTATACCACCAAACAGGAAAGAAGAGGGAAAAAAAACTTTCACTAGTATCCTACGATTTTCGAAGTGATTTTGAGTACCTCCAAAAAATATAACCCAATTAAGCAAATGTATTACAAAGGACATGGGGATACCTTTCTTGTTATTTATAATTAAGACTGCTGAAGCACCAGCAGCTTCGGCAACATTTGTCTTTGTCGTGAATTTGCAGTTACCTCGGTGAACCAGGGCGACTTCTCCAGAAAGCTGAGGGAAAAACAGGTATTATATTATTATATACAAGTGTGCATGCCTATTCGTCCTGTCTATTTGTCTATATGTAAGTATATATGTATTTATAGAATCCATGCATATATGGACAAACCTTATTCTTAAGTGTGCTGCAACAATCAGAAGGGTCGGAGAAGGTTAGCTTAGTATGAGTCGCATGCTTCTCTTTTGACTCCATGGTAGTGCCAAATCGAGCACCAACACCAACAAACTCACTGCTTTCTTGGCCATCCACCCAAGTTTGGACTTTAACCTAACAAAAAGCATCTAGTTGAATAAATGTTCACTGGAGAAGATACAGTAAAAGAAAACAGGGTTAACCAAAGCAATATTCAACTGAGATAAGTAAAGTAGCCAATACTTATGCAACGATAAGGTAACACAGAAGACAACTAAGTATGTCATTCTGAGACCAAATACGAGCCTCTTTAGCCATGTTAAAAACATTAACTTGAAGAAGGACCAGGTTAGATTCCAGTTCAAGTAGTTCTCAACAAATCACTATTTCCTAGAAGGGAACTGGACGCCACAGATACTAAGGTTAGATAAAATATGCACGTATAAAACATAAAAAATTAGAACTTAATAACTGTAGAAACTGCAGATAGCTTCACGCCTTTTTCTTTTTTGTGGGGGAGGGGGTTAAGGGAAAGGAAGTATAAACTACCAGTTGAAATTGAACCCCAAATCTATTTCATATCCCATCCTCAGAGAAGATAATTAGAAAGATAATGGATTTCCAACTACGTTAAAACTACAAAATTCCATTCATAGACAAGCATATATCGACCAATTTCGTAACTCTTCAAGGGCAAAGGCCATCGCTCCATTACACACCCCAAATCAGCCGAAAAACGGAAATACACAAAACAGGAATTAGTTAAAATAGAAAAAACACAGTTGAAGTGTGATGAAGTGACAAGAGAGATTATTACCAGAACGAAATTGTTGTTACAACCAGGCTTCTTCGGAGCCCGATCGTCTTGGTGAACGATATCACCAGCTGAAACCGAATAAGGACGACTAACAAACCCAACCACGGCAATGAAAACAGTAACTACCCGTAAAAATATCTGTATATCCATCGAATCTTTTCAGTTCACAACTTCACTCCTCCTCTATTTCTCTGCAATCTTCACATCAGAACTGCAAATCTAAGCTATAAACCAAGAAAAAGTTCCTTTTATCTTTACCCTTCCCCTTTCCATTTCCCCTTTTTATTCTTCTCTCTTTGGCCCTTAATTCATTTCTAATTAGTATGATTACATAATCTCATAGTACTTATTACTTTATCATATTACCGGTTGCTGGTTGAAGCAGAAGCTTCCGTGCAATTTTTGCTGAAAAAAAACGGCGACGAAATACTGTCAAAATGTTGAAACGCAGGACCCGTGATTTCCCCCCTACCATTCACCAGAAAAATGGAGAAAAAAAATGGTTTCTCCATTTTCAGATGCCGGACAAACAAAATATATCGGATCACTCCTGCCGATACAGAAATGATCCCAATCGGTTCGAATTGGTCTATATTTCACTTTTTCCGGGTTGCCCAAAAATTTATCCGTACTATTTTTTTTACAAATTTTATTTTTTTAAATACGAGAAAAAAGATTCATGTCCGTCGTGAATACTTACCGTAAGACACATGAAAGGTGAAGTGATCGGCCGTGATCGGCCTACCCCATTGTTGGTTGTCATGTTTGTGTTTGAGAGCCACATGTTTGAATATTTATAATCAAACATATAACAATTGATTCTCATAGATGATTGATAGATGTTACAAAGAATTTAAAAAGTATAAAATAAAATGTATTAGATCGGCTCGATCAGTCTCGTGTCAGGCTCTCAGCTGATACCGATTATTTGAAACATGGTTCGAAGCCAATATAGAATGTGAAAGACGAACCAGACAAGGGAAGAAGATTAATATAAAGAAAAAGAGATTCCAGTAGCATATAATTTATTATTATTATTATTTTAATTTTTTATACATTAAAAATTAATTTTATTAAGCAAAATCAATACAGACGGTAGTGCTAATAAAAGGAAAGAGATAACAGGAATGTTGGGTGGAATCATGCACGTGCCAAATAAAGACATTCTATTTTTCTTTTATTTTTTTTAACTCAGAAAGTTTAAATTATTATATGAAAAAATCAATTTAGTATATTAAGAATATAAAAAAATCGATTGTTTGACTGTCAATTCCAAACGTTTATAGCGTATCAATACATGTTTCGATGTACGGTCAGTATGGAAGATCCCGGTCCTATTAAGATGGATTCAAATCTTTTCTTTCAAGAGAATCTAGAGGAGAGGTGACGCCCCATACAGATTGGCGATAATCCAACCCCTCCATCCTAGTCGATTCCGAGCCGACAAACTAAGATGGAGGGTATCGACTCCAAACCGACAGTGGATATCGATTCAGATGGAGAGGTCGGATCCAGGTATAACCCATCTGTATAGGATGCCACCTCTCCTTCAGATTCTCTTGAAGGAGGGGATGTGGATCCTATTAAGACATGGTCTTAATTTTCTCTTACATCTTATTTTTTCTAATGGCAAATCACACATGGCAAATATGTTTTGGTAATATAAAGTTTTTTTTTTTTCTGAAAAGGAAAAGGATCTGACCTGGATAAGATTTCAGATGACATGGGATCCCATCACCGAAGATGTAGTGTGGGGCCATCTCTAGAGTGAGGGACCCACTAAATATGAATGGAATTTCAAATGTATACGAAACACATGCAGACAATTTGAAAAAAAAATGAAGAGCAAAAGGGAGCAAAGATCAACAGCTTCAAAACCAGAAGACAAGAAGAAGATAAACAAGAACAACTATCTTATTGATTTAATCGACAAAATACAAACAAGTAAGAAACCATAAAAGGGTAGCATTAGAAATCACTGGATTCGAAGATCACAGTCAAGATCAAGAACAGCATGCAGCTTCATCAAATCTTCTCCTTATACCCATAATATCTCTTAAAAGCTCTGGGGAGATACACAGGCAGTAAGAATCCAAACAGATTGAAGGACCACAACACCAGATTAGTCACTGCAAGTAATCTCCCAAAATAAACTCTCCTGCTCGATCCACCAGACGGTTCACCTGCCTTTACAATTTCCGCCATTAACCAGTCAAAAAGCGTAAACATTCTCTTCGAATTGAAGAACACTGGAACAAAAACTTGCATCGGAAGCGAAAATCCTGCATTGAATGTTAGACCTTCCATGAAAACTTGACTCGCTAGAAGGAAGACGTGAGGAGTAGCTGCTTTGATACCCTTCTTATCTCCTTCCAAGATTCCCTCGAAGATGTAACAAATTGGGAGGAAAAGTCCAATCAAGGCTGCGCAGGAGACGTAAAGACCTAAAATCTTATTTTTCTGAGCAAAGACTGGAGGATCAGCGAAAGGACTCAGGGGAGGGAAGGCGATCCTGGAGAGGAAGAACACGTACACAATGGTGAAGACTGAGAATAAAAAATCTCCTAAGCTTACCATTCCGCTCGCTGAGAAGACGATGATTACGGCCAGAGCATTGAGTTGTCGGAATGATAAGAAACCTTTTTGAGTGCTCTGTTTTTCTGATTTCTGCATAAATTCACCTTTGGAAAGACGGATGTCGGAGCCCGTTGGACCAACTCCTCCAGACATTTTAACGGGAATTGAGGGTGAGTTTCAGTATTTCTGAAAATAAATTCTTGAAGAGATTTCAGTGGAATTTCGAGATTATGATTTGCTGGAATTCTGTAATGAACAATGAGGATCAATGAAGAGTTCTCGGGAGTTTCTTGGGATTTCTGTTTTCTGAGAATTTTACATCTGATAAGGTTTGGTTCAAGATGTCTGGAAGATCCGGGTTTTGAGCAGAGACGAAGATGGAACATGAGAGAGAGAGAGAGAGACAAGTACACGTGTCGTGTTTTAAAGAGTTTGGGATCTGAGTAGATCACACGTGTCAGTCAGTGAGAGTATTTTGTTCCGAGTTGCATGGAGCCATGGACGTTTTGAATGGAACGTGTACATCATGCCAATTACAGGGGAAGAATGTAAGAGACCAGAGAGAGTGAATCAGTTAAGGACGGTTTTGTCCCCAGACTTGGGGCTGGCTAGCACCATGATTCTGACACGTGTCTCATATAAAGGGTTGATCCACATGGATACATAACTCATGCAAAAAATTGAGCATGATTCCAAAAATGAACGTTATGATTATACTATAGTATATATAGAGAGAGAGGAAGATGAACAAGTTAGCGGGGGGATTATATTGGAAGGACTGGGATCCACCGTGGTGATTGGTGACTGTCAGCGGCAATGAGGATCTTGATCATTTAAAGTGCATCAGGACATGCTTATACACTTTGAATGGTCAGGATCCTCATTACCACTTGGCAATCACTATAGAAGATTTTTTTGCATATTAAAATCTAATATGCTAGTACTTCATCAACAATTGGATGAGATGGAAGCAATTTTAAGCGGCTATCTCAACTGATGTTGCATCACCCTCTCTCTCTCTGCTGCCACTACATCTTCTAAAGAAATCATCTTCTCTCTCCCTTCTTCCACCCAAACGGCCTTGCCCAATAAGGAGAAGGAGAGATACTCAGGGGCTAAGGTACCACAGCGCACAAAATAACGGTGGTTGTTAGCAAGTAGATCAAATGGTTGAGATTGATTTCTTCCCATCCCACGATCAATAAAAAATAGCATGTCAGATTCCACTATATCCCACGATCAAATATCTCATGACTAGATGCATTAAATATTTGAAGAAGAGATTAAAATATATGAAATTGTAGTAGTCATGATATTTTTATGTAGTATATAACTTTTGCCCCTTCCCATGAACCATAGAAGAAACTGTTTACGAACCGATTAATCAAAACTAATAAATTGGTTGTTAATCGATTCGATTTTGGCTTGGAGACTAAGGCCCCGTTTGATAACACTCGAGGTCCTTACTTCTTAACTTCAGAGCTAATCTGGAGTAAAACGACGATTGATAAACACGGTTCAAGTTTTGACTCCCATAGAGTGAACCGTTCCAAAAATGTCTCTCGGAGCTAAAAAAACTTATTTCTTTTGCTCCGGAGTTATTACCAGTACCGAATGACATCACCACCACCACTGTCACTGCCATCATCACCACCACTCCTCCACCACCACCATCCCCACCACCACCCACCACCCATAGCCGCCGCTACCACCACCACCACCACCCCCATGCCACCACCATCACCAGCGCAACCGCCACCGCTGCCACCACCACCACCCACCACTTACCACCACCGCCATCACCACCTACCACCAATGTCACCACCATGCACCCACCACCTACCACCACTGCCACCACCACCACCCATCCCCACTGCCACCACCCACCACCCACCACCCACCACCCACCATCCCTGCCTCTACCACCAGCACCATCACCACCCCCTCCCCCCCCACCGCCACCAAAACCACCACCACCACCAAACAACATTCTGGGAACATAGTCTTTTGATTTTGGAACAGCATTATCAAACAACATTCTATTCCAAAAATCCTTACTCTAGAGAAGAAGTAGAAAACGACTTTGGACAAGAAGCAGCAGCTCCATAGGAGCTGGAGTAATATCAAACAGGGTCTAAGAATCTATTATTAATTGGTTTAATTTTAATTTTTAATATAAAAACTTTGAACCAAACTAATAAACCATTTATGAACCAATTTAAACCCTTACTTGAAAAGGGAACGCCAGTAGAGGAAATGGCCTCCCTACTGAACTAGCGCACAAAAGCATATCCACTTACCATTCTACCTACCATTCCTCAATATTAGTGTTACAAGTGCATGTTATTTATCCAAACCATTGAGAAAACACCTATTCTGTCACATGGATAAATGATGTGTGTCACATATTGAATTTCAAATTTTAATTCATCCAAATACCCTTGTGCGTTAGCATGCGATGTAGGGGTAGTAATGTTGCGCATGGATCCTCTCCCGGACAGTGGTACCCTCCACGGGAACCCATCACTGTCCATGGGTGAGACCCACTGGACTTGGATGGTGATGCAATTCCTTGGAGCAAGTTTCTAAATCCAGGTATGAGACACGGTAATACGATATTGATTATATCTAAAACGTCGAATCGAATCAGTGTACATAACCAATGAGAAACTCATAAGTGGCTGACATTGTATATAATATTATCAAAACAGGATCAGATCATGGATCTATCAAGTCTCAAACTGATACAAACCAATCGATTCAATATTACTTGAACCATGCAAAACCAGCCTTGGAATAGATATCATGCCTAAGTGTATCCAGTTCCGAGTACCGTAAGCACAGTAATCGGGTCCAAAGGCCCACCAATGGCATCAGCTCCCCAAAGTAACCCAAGACTCAACTAAGATGCATTGTAATTAATATCTTAAACTATTGACCATTATTGATTTACCAGTAGAAACCAAGGGGAACAACTGAACAAGACCAAAGGAACACACAGAGATGCATAAAATGTAAGCCCATCAATAACACTAAAAGAAGCAAAATTATTACAGGTGTAAAATTTTTGCCACAAAAAGATGATTAAAAAAACTGTTACCAGACCCAAAAATAGAAGGATAATAAAAATACAGGAGAAGAAAGGTCATGCTGCTCATAGTACATTTCTCACATTTTCTGACATTCCATTGGCTTAACGTATATGATAGCAACATACAATATTATGGCTACGGACCTTCTTTTCCCTCACAAAACTTGAACTTCCCCTAATTGGAAATACAAATAGGTAAAAAGACCCAAAGTTTTATGGACGATTCCATCCATAGAATATCCATTGGTGACACACTTAATTGGTCCATGTGTATGGATGATGTGGAAATTCTGATCATTGGATATGGGAAATGATCTAGATTGGACACTTGCAGAAAATTTCATACTTAAATTCCCTATAATTTATATACCCAACATATTGTTATGCACCTTCTTGGTTGTCTAGAACATTGTGATGCATCCTCTTGGAAGTATAGATTTTTGAAAACTTAATTTTGCCACTTTTCCAACTCTGATTAAACTAAAACATGACATGTGAGCAGGGGACTTTTGGGTCTAACTCTACAAAATTTCAATCCCCATCAAACCTGCTGTGTGGTACAAATAGGTTGGCCGTCCATAAGTATCCTATGGCCAGGCCATTTCATAAAACCTACCCCCCAAACAAATAATACCCACTCAAGTACAATTTCTATGCTTTGGTATGTACCTTAGTCTATAACCCTTTTCTGGTTTCCCTCTGAACTTGGTTTTAACAGCTCCAGTGGTTGAGGGCTCAAGACCAACTCCAGCTAGCCGGTTCTCGGCATTCCCAAGGATGCTGCGTTCACAACCGTCTGATACAAACTGTGACGGCGCCAACACATCATCATGGTTTTCCAGGCATCCAGGAGGTCCATTTTCCAAGCTTAATACAAGCTTCACATGGTCTCCAGCAATTGCCTCCTTCCATCCTGCAAGAAGATTGGAGCAAATTAGACACCAGATATGCAGGACAGTTTAAGAGTAACAAGTAGGACAAGAAAATCAAAAATCTTACTCTGAGCAAGAAAAGCTTCTGCAGCCCGACTGGAGAACAACTTCAGTCCCCTAGAATCTGCATTGTCTTCTAGTGGCATGGGATAATCTTTTCTACTCCCAGAACTATTATCATCCATGACATCATGGGCCAGACAATTCTCACTGGTTGGATTTCGGTATGTGCACTCACTGGAAATCATGTCTGCTTCATCTTCTCTCTTATCACCTGGAATATTTGCGGAACCTCCAGCTTCATGCCTTCCCACTGGCCTCCAAAGCTTGACTATGAGACGGTTGGTGCTTCCCTGACATGAATCAGCCTTGATCTGCTTCTCCAGGATGTGGCTCTGCTTCGGTGGTTGCTGTTCTCCTGTACACTGATCCACAGCGGCAGCAGTCATAGTATCAACCTGACCGTGGCTACCACAATCTCCAAGTGTGACAGAGATGGAACCTATCAATAACTCACAGTTGTCATTTTGATCTGATTGATCCACCAACTCTCTTTCTACTCTTGAATTCAGACCATCTCCTTCAACTTCAAACTTGGTTTTCCGAGTCCATACTTTAGAAGCAGTCCTCTGGTCCCTGTAAACCCCATGCTTCTGCACCCCTCCCGATTTTAATGCATTCTGGCTTGAATGTGAACCATTTGGCATGTTCCTTTGTGGTTTCAGTGGCTGCCTTCTAGCAACAATTGGTTGCCGCCGGCTACCTCCCAGCTGCATTCTCTGGTCACAATTCTGAAAATTGTCTGAGCTCATGTTACCAGAAGCCATCTCAATGTCAGGATCACTAAATCCGGTCTGATCTCCTGTGTGTACTTCCACAAGAGTACTCAGATGTCGAACTGGCTCAAGGTAGGGCAAAAAAGGATCTAGCTGTCCTTCCAGGATGTCAGTGGCTACCTCTGGGTTGGTCTTTCCTGTGGAAGAAACTATTTCATCCAAGGTATCCGGGGAAGTATCCCTAGAACATTCCTTGTCCCCACCAGTTTGCTCCCTTGATTTCTGCTCCTTATGCCTAAGCTTCTTCAGCCGTCTCCTTTCCAAGAGTTCAGCTTGCCTTTGGGAAAGAAAGTAAAAACACATGGGGAGTGTTCAGTTCGGAAGGCATAAAAGCTAAACAAATGCTAAAAACCCATAGCAGTGGTCAACCTGATCAATGGTATGATGAAAACCTATTGGACTGCATGAGTTGACTCGGCTAAAATGGTGCAATTTTTGGAAGGATAAAACGTAAACCAGTGCTTTAGAATTCGTAACAATGACCAACCCACATTGCACTGCAAGTGGAGTCAGTTAAAAATAGTAACATTTTGGACCTCAAAGAATCAATGATCAAATTGAAATATTCAATCTACCCCCACTTGGGCAGTTTCTTTGATGGGTTGACTGATTCTCCTCAGTCCAAAACTCCAATAGCTGGTTATATCTGGCTATGGTGTACAAACAATTTCAGGATTGGCAAGAATTGATGGGGCCCAGTCTGGTCTGATCTTTATAAAAATATTAAGACATGCAAGTACTACAACCAAAAATTGAAGAAAGCTCAGAAACTTTAAGGGAACCTCATTCATAAATGTAGATAAACATATTTTTAAATTGGAGAAGAAATCCAGTTGCTAATCCATGAAATATCTAGATAAGATTTTTTTGTTTCAATATGAATCTACCTTCTCTGGGCAGCTTCCTCTTCCTCTACAAGTAACTTCTGACACCTCAAGGCTTCTGCATCCTTGTCAGCAAGCCATGCTGTAACCTACATACAGAAACCATTTATACATATAAGATCAATAATCTAAATCTATATATATATATATATATATAGAGAGAGAGAGAGAGAGAGAGAGTACCAGTTTCTGTTCCACCAGGAAACTAGTGCAAGCAACTAGGTTCTTCAGCTCAAGACCAATCTTTGCAGCTTCTCCATCAAATACAAATTTTTTCAGGGACAAAGCTGTGCCAGCACACAAGAAGGTCTTTTCACTTGCATCATCAAGTATATTGAACAGTTCTTGGGAGGATATAGGAAACCTGGATGGTCTACCTTGGACAACATCCTTCAGAAAGTACATACAAGTCTCAGATCCTCTGAAGGAATATTTAATTAATGATAAAATAGGAAACTGAAAGCTAAAATTATAAGAAACATTTAAAGGGGAAAAAAATTTCATTACCAGAAGTGCTGCACCAGCCTTTACATGAAATTGTGGCAGTGATGAAAACCCCGGTTTACGGATAAGTGATGCCAGTGCTCTTATAATTGAAGATCCAGGAACTTCCTAAAATGTAAAAGTTATCCGGCACATATTCAACATCAGGCATGAATAAATAAGGCACACACATAACACACCAGAATGTGCCTTTTCAGATCTGTATTCAACTGTATTTGATACTTTCTTATTATTAAAAGCTATTATTAGACCCTCAATCAGTTTGCTTCATCAAGCTCAATTTTGATTGATGTTCTATTGTAAAACCCCCAGTCCTTCGAGGATCAAAGGGTTGGTTAGGAGTGGGAGGATCTAAGGGTTGGTTAGGAGTGGGCTTTGGAGATTTTCCCAATTCACAAGGCATGCTCCTTCTCTTGCCTTCCTCCATGAATGCCTTCCAATGGAAGCCTAGTTCTGCCAATAAAATTATGTATGACTTGGAAAAGCAAGGGGTTAATTCCTATGAAGTGTTGCAAATAGTCTGTTTTGCTTTTCTCTAGTTTGGGACTAATGGGATTTCTTGGACCTCATACATTATCTAATTTGTTCTTTCTTGATTCCTCTAGAAAAGTTGTTACTCATGACTAAGGGAGAGAGAGAGAGAGAGAAAGAGAGAGAACATATATGTCGACTCTACAGATTAAAAAATGGTGCACTAGAGGTGTTTGAGAAATTCACATCTTAAGGTTATGTAAAGAACAAGGTGGCATGAAAAGATGAACCATATCACATCCACAGTGGTATAATGCTTTCACTAATACAAATATTCACACTTAAGAAGTCATAAGAAAATGCACAGGTTTCTTGTATCAAAAGAAACCAAATCAAAATCTACAACAGAGTTTATTAAACCACTGTTTCTCATAAGACAGCATATGTTCATAATCATTTGCATCCAGTTGAAAAAGGAGATAACAGACAATTGAAATTAATGTTTAACAAAATCATTACCTCCAGCATCACATTCTTGAATGATACAATTTCTTTGGCATCATCAGAGGAGAGCTGCAAAATATACATATACATATCAAAATACAGAACACTATGGGAGCAATGGTTCACTTGAAGGGAAAGAGGGAGATTACCTTATCCCAAAATGCACCCAAGATATCTCTATTTTTGGGAGAATCCTAGAAAATGCCAATCAATCATCAAATACCAAATGGCAAAGGTAATAGATGAGAAAATCGAGGAAAAAAAGGGGGTGGGGGAGAATCAGCCCTGTGCTAAATGGAAAAAAGAGGCTTACGTTTGACTCATCAATGGAGGCATATTTATCAAGTTCCAGGAAATATTACAATACATGTTTTCTATAAAAGCAAAAAGAACACTTCATTGTACACATAAGCATCCTTATAACTGGAATAAGCAGCAACATACCTTATCAATGTTCAAAGACCGGCGATGCACACGTATATGCCTTCGATAGTTTATGGGCGAACAGAATTCCCGGGAACACTTCTCGCACTTTTGCATCTGCACCTTAGAAGGAGACAACAAGGGCCATCCTGGAAGGTCTGCCAACCAGAAAGAGAAGAAATAAATCATCAACATCCTTGGCTTCAAACTGAAGCAAAACCTATTTCTATCTACAACCCAAATACCTGCTTATGACACTTGACATACATTTTTCAGGCTCACCATTGGCCCTAGCAGCTGCCTGAGCAAAGGCAACAACAGCCTCAGGGATTTTGAGAGTTTGCAAGTGTTCAGATGCACTTTTTGTCCCTTTTACAGGAACACCACTGCTTTGCATAGCGTGAACAGATTCCTTAATCCCATTAGTATCATACGAATATGAACTAACACCATTGCAATTCTCCAAATGATTGTCCTTTCCTTCTATCGTGTTGTTAACCTTTGGACCTTTAGAGAGCTTGTTAGTACCTTGCTGGTCTAAAGCGTGAAGTAACTGAATCCACTGGACTGGGCTGTCACCAGCCCTCGAAAAAGAAAGAAAAGGTTCTTTTCCTATTGCTTGTCTGATAAAATTGTCAACGGGATCATTTCCTTCCTCTGGTTTCCCTGCCTTTTGCTCAGACATCATCATATCTGGAGAGCAAGAGGTCCTTAGTTTTGCTGCTGGCATCTATGATTCTCACCAAAATTTAGTATCAGCTATATTCAGAAGGTCCCCTGCTCACATACAAAAGCAAAATGTAAGGATAACCAATTGAAAAATTCTGAACTTAAGTCGTGCAAGTAAACATTATAGTTGTCAAAGAGAGATGGAGGTCATTAGCTAGTTTGCATTAGTGAAATATTCCAACTTCAAAATGAAGCTGGCATATTTCTTGACAAGAATCTTGACGATTTAACAGAGAAATTATTCCTTCTAGAATACTACTGCCAAAATATAATACTAAGGTCAGACGGAGATATATAACCACAAGGTGTGCCGTATGCTAGAGATAACACTCTTAACAGCACATAAAACGATCTGATTTATGGCATGCCCAATAAAATTTAGATAGACTTTTAGGCACTCAACTATAAAGGGAAGCCATTTCCTGATCATCAGTGTCACTTGGGTTAAATATCCTGTTCTATCAAATTCAGTTTGAAAATACATTTCTTAGCCTTAAGCCTGTAGGTACATAATCACGAAGGAAAACCCTGTACTGTCTTTGAACCTATTTATGTAACAGGGACACTTATCATACAAAATTTTGCAATGCCTTCATGCTTCTGTTTCTTAGTTCGTATCAGACACCAAAACTTATGTTTTCCATAATCCTGTATACTTTTCACAATTATTACTGTATCAGATGCCCATATCTATGACAGAATAAAAAAAATAAAAAAAACCATGTCTGACCTTGTTACCTATTTTCCCTGTTCCGAAGGGAAAATGTCTATAACCAAATAAATTGTTTACTAAATAGAAAATGTCTTGTGGTGAAACATATATTCTGTAAAACCTCAGTAATCATTAGCAGGCCTTATTTTGGATCCAAAAACAAGACTACATCAGTAAACAGAAATGGTGCACAATCCACCCAAGGAACATAAGTTATTTCATATTGACCAAGAAATGCATTAGGGTACAAAAAATAAAAATTTCTCCTAAAGAAATCCAAACGACCATTGCAACGCCCTTGAACAAGGACATTATAATTCTCTGATCCAAACTTTTGACATAAAGCAGGTCCACCAAAATTAACACGCCCAACCCGATAATCGACCTAACTGATAGAAGAACTACCAATAAATGTCCCCCATGGAATGAATAAAGAAGGTTCTTTCACCTTCAAACCCATCATAATTCAATGAATTATACAAGTACAAAGAAAAATCAATTTACGAAAAATCAATTTACGCGCCCTCAATATAGAGAATATTCATCAAACTCAAAATAGGGGCAATGAACAGCATAAAAAGCAGGAAACAAATCAAAACCAGAGAAAAAATAAATCGGATCACAACCGTTAATGAACAGCAAAACCAAAACAACAAACTAAATTAAAAAACCAAAGTAAATCAAGAGAATCGCCAAAGTAGTTCTCGCCACGGTTTTGTCGCATGAGATCTATGATCTTAACCTGATAATAAAACCGGGGGAAGGGGGAAGGAGAAGAAGCGAAGCGGGCGGCGGTATACCTACTAGTGAAGATAGAGAGATGAGTTCGACAAAAAGAGATGATTTGCAGAAACTTCAAATCATCCGAGCAATCCAAGCTTGACAGAGACGAGACGAGAAACTATAGCAGTGGATGAAATCTGTCGGAAAAACAAAAATTGGTCGCCGAAATCTCGACCCAAATAAAGAGTTTCAAAGGAAGTAGAGAACTATGGAGTTCGTAAAAATAATGGAAAAAAAATTAGGGAAATTAATATAAGGAAGAAAGGGACACCTTTTCACGTCAGGACTCGAGAGGAGAGGGAAAGTAAGAGAGAGAAAGTGAGAGACAGAGATCAATTCGGACTCGCCACTCCGGTGTCTCCGGATGCATCGAGATCAAATCGGGACTTTTCAAATCATGGTTAGTGGGCCCACTCATGGATTGCTTGGACCACAAATTGTAGCTTGATTGAATGATCTCAACCATCCAAAAAAATAAAGTAAAGGATAGGTTTCTGAATTTAATGTTGGGTCTGCTTGATGTACGGTCCAAAATCATTTAGATTGAAGTCTAATGGGATTTGGTTGGTTATTTAATGGCTAAGGCCGGGTCGACCCGACCAACCTCTTAGACGGTGTACGCCTGTATGGCATACCATTTTACTCGGAAGGTGTCAATTGGCGGGTCAGGCAAACCTGCCCAGAGCTTTGGTGTCACAAAACAAATCTGAGTCGTTTATTTTCATCATTTTTCTTATCCAAACCCTTTAACCTTGTAAGGATCATGCCTGTGGGTCAGGTAGTTGTCCATCCGACGTGCTGGGACAAGAGAGGATTCAGGTCGTCTAATCCTACATGCTGATGCATCTAGGGGTGTCAACGAATTGGTCTAAATCGGTTTTGGTATGGGTCAAATCGATGTTAGGTTTTATAGAACCTAATTGAAACATGTCCATTAAGAGGTTCGGATTGGATGGATAACCATCTAGAAGGTTGAAGTAGTAAAGCTATGGTTTAATATTGGGTCTATATCGGTTTGGTTTGAGCCATTATCGAGTTTGGGCTCATTGATGTGATTTTTTGGGCTAATTTCGGGTTAGCCTGGACTGAACCAAAACCAGAACTAATATGATATGCCATACCTCAACCCGAAACATATCTAATAATTGTTCGGTTTGCGTAAGTTTGGGGTTAATTCGGGCCGACTCAATCCGACTAATAGTTCAATCCCAAAATTGACACCCCTAGATGCATCTTAATCCATCCAATGGACAAATGACAGGCTAAGCGATAGGAGAGGATCCAGATCCTCTAATCCTACTCAAGGTTGAGAGGGTGTATAGCAACAGACTAAAGTAACCGGTACACACACACATACACACGGATCCACATCGTCTCTTCCCTGAGATTCGGGAGGAGAGGCGGTGGCCTGGATGGATGGCCGACACTTGACTCTCAGGTGAATCCAAGCCATCCATCCAAACCGACACCCTTGTCAGCTGAGCTTGTCGGCAGGGGTGTCGGCTCGGATGGATGGCTCGGATTCACCTGAGAGCCAGGTGGCGGCCATTCATCCAGGCCGCCATCCCTCCTCCCAAAATATCAGGGAGGAGACGATTTGAATCTCTCACACACACACACACATGCACACGAGATGCATGTCAATACACAAAGGATAATTTGAATCACATTCTCTTTATTCAATGGTCAAGAATAGGCACATCATTTATACATGTTAAATGATGTGCCAAAACAAGTGTCTTGTGATGTTTGAAAAAATAATGGAAACTTGAGACAATAATATTTCAATTTTATTTTTTAAGCGGGAAAGGGAAATTTATTTATTTATTTTTTCATAATTGATTATAACCCATTTTTATGCACAAGCTGTGTACATACACAATGGTCACGCATTGAGTGCTGGTAGAAGAGCAAATATGGTATTACACACAATCCCCTTCTTTCCATCCCATGATGGTGGCAGTCATGGTTGTGCATGCCATGTCTTCTACCATTGGATGAAGAGAGGAAGTGGGTGTGTAGTATCAAATCTGTCCTCCCCTTGTGGACGAAGGGCATAATGCAAAACCATGTATCACTAATACCAGGCTACATGGCCTCCGCCCCAGCATTGGGCTAATGAGAGCGCATGCGGCGGCATCCAACATGGGTGATATTTTTTAGTTCACATGAAACGGACAGTCATTTTGCCCTTTTTGTGTCTTGGCCTAGGCTTCACAAGGCTAGCACCTTCTTTCTTCCTTAAAAAAGCAAAAGCAATAGAAAATTTGGTCGCTACTATTCTCTCATTATACGATGGAAACAATGACGTGTACCTCTACAACTGACATTTTTTGCTTCTTCACTTCTCTATGGTCTTCTCTCTCTCCTTTGACTTCGCAACTCCAAGCTCCAATAGTTGATTTGTAGACATGTTTTATGTTGTTACGATCCCACATTAGCCTTATGAAGGTTAATCTCACATTGGTTCTATGACAGAGAATTAGTGTGGGTTAATATAGTTTTGGGTTCTTTCCGACAAATTATCCCAAAATTCGTATCACATGCACCCAATTGGAAAATGAACTTCTCATGTTTCCCCAGCATGTCAACCATCCATTGGACATATTAGGATGCTTTAACATTGCGTGTCGAATATCCCATGTCGAATATCCCACCCTGTCTAATGAACTACCGGCACAGTTGGGCAACAGGAGTGTAATAGGTCTCATCCAGTTTTGCTCTTACCACGTGACATGTTAATGTGAACTGGATTTTTGTGAGTAAGCACACCTGAATGTCCCAGTTCACATTCTCTATTTCAATCCAAACGAAATTGACCAAGTGGCAAAAAAAAAGAATTTGAAAGGGTATATTACACGGACCTCTCCTGTAAAATCTGTCAAATACAATGCACCACCCGGACTTGCAATAAATGACATGGAACTCCCTTAATGCACGAAACCGATGACAGTGAGGTCCATTTTCCTTAGGCTTGGAACGTTAAGTGCTGACATCATGTACACTCAACCTATAATACAAAACTACCCTTAAGGTTGGTGTGAACTAACCTGTTTGCCCTTCTCTCCAACCCAAGCAATAACCCTAATTGCAATCCTACAAGTCCTAATGGCAACAACTTCCAATGGAATCTTTACTATCTTTAAAAAGGAAGTAAACCACAACTTGTAAAATTGAATTTGGGGAAATGAATAGGAAAAGGGCAATAAGTCTAACTAAGGGTAGATGAGACATTTCAACCTTCATTAAGGATGGTTTTGTTCATAAAATTTTTAGTATTAGCCGACATCATCAATCATCTAACGAAAATCAATTAACAGAGTGGGTCTTTTTATCACATGATTTTTAAATTAGGGATGGTATGTGTAATTGTCAAAAACTAGTAGATGATAA
The DNA here is from genome assembly GCA_028583415.1 of Protea cynaroides. NCBI lineage: Eukaryota > Viridiplantae > Streptophyta > Magnoliopsida > Proteales > Proteaceae > Protea > Protea cynaroides. Next base: position 94,190,419 of record CM053275.1, on the reverse strand, counting down.
GTGCAATTAGTTCATAGTCCACAGATTGTACATGTAATTTTCTCAAAGATATATGATTGAGATTGAATTTTAAATTAGAGACATGCCTATCTAGACTATTTCTTAGATATTCGATAGTCAGAATTACCACACTAAATGCATAAAATTGAGATTTCATTTGCACAAGTTGGTGTATGAAACATTTCGCCAAGAAAAAAAAATTAAATGGGTAAACTCCTTGTTATATAACATGTAGAAGGAGTAACCAAAAAAATAAATTAATTAATTAAAAAAAAAAAAAAACTTGTGGAAGGATCAAATTCATCCAAGTGGTGATTGAAAATTTGAACTTAAAACCTAGAATTACATGATCATGGTGAGATGTATTCGTATCAGAACCTTTGTGGTAAAGAGAACCGATTCCATGGCAAGAGGAAATTCTTAGCTGCCACTTCTAAGCATGCCACCTCCATCCATGGTTAGGGGTGAGCATCTACACACTACAGGGGATTAGGGTTTATCTGTAACAATCCACTGTAGATTTATATTTTTTACATTGGTAGATATATACATAACTTACCATTACTTTCGTAGTATACAAACAGAGGCAGGGAATCACAAGACATGAAACAAATAAATGAAGGAATTAAAATCTTAGGGTTGCTCTAGCCATTCTTGTATGGCAGAACGAAGAGCATGATTGGGAATGAGACTCAAATGATCAAGCTTAAGGTTTGTCATGGGTGAAGTGTCATGGCCACTATCCAACCATGCTCTCAAACCCTCTGCTTCATATGTGAAACCATCGGCTGCCACGTGTGGGTCTCGCATAATTTCCTGTAATTTTCAAATCCAATGAAATAATAAATCAGAAAAAGAAAAGAGTTTCAACATTTTGATTTGCTCTTAAAATAAAATCTCATAATGTAAACAAAATTTGGAGAAAACATAACATAAAAGATTATAGAAGCCACTCCCAATTTAGCTATAACTTCTAAAAAGGAAAACCAAATGAAATTTTAAGTAATTCAACAACCAGATTCTATCAAACTCAGCTCAAATGATTGAAATGGTTTGAAACAGATTAAAATTGGCAACAACTTGTAATAAAAAAAAGAGGAAAAGAAAATGTATGAGATGGCAATGGAAGTGAAAGAAAACTTGCAAGGCATTTGCAACTCTTCCAAGTCTAATAAAAGACAAAGAAATTGCCAGCAATATCCTAAGGGACTGTCTAGTTTATGCCAAAAAGCAGCACCATCAGACCATCTTAAACTACTTTAAGGTTTTGCTAAGGAGCATTCTTCCACAATGGGAAAAAACTTTAGCGATAAGAAAATATCAGTAATGAAAAAATCTTTAATGGAGCTGATTTTTGGCATAAGCAATTTCCTAGGAATAGGATGTAGTTAATAACCCAATTTCATACAGAGTTACCCAATAGCAAATCGCAAAGTGGCAAACTGACCTGGAGAATTGGGCAAATGAAATAGGACGGAACGCGGCAATGTTCCCCTGATGCCAACCTGGAAAACGACAAGGCTCCCCAGCAAGCCCCCATTGGCTCAAGCACCCTCCAGACCTCTGCTTCAAGGTTTGGTCTGTTCTTTCGGCTCATCTCACTGCAACTCAATGCCAAGTGAGCCAGCTGTTCGGCCTGAAGATATGGCCAGTTACCAGCCGATGCATCTAACACTGCATTTAGATTTCCCTTCTCAAGTGCATACTGCACTTCGTTCACTATTCCCATGGCTGGTCTCCCTGTCAACAGCCTCAGCACTATGATCCCAAATGAGTAAACATCCGACTTTGACGTCAATTCCCTTGTTGCCCGAAACTCCGGGTCCATGTAAGCAAAGGTGCCCTTTGGGCTTGTTTTATAGCAAAACATGGATGGGTTTGAACTCTCAGTACTGTGGATCAAGCGGGAAATCCCAAAGTCACCGAGTTTGGTAACAAAATTGGCATCAAGGAGGATGTTGGCAGGCTTGAGATCGCCATGGATGATGCTATGAGGCTTGTTGGAGTAGAGGAAGATGAGGGCCGAGCAGACCTCAACAGCAATGCGTATTCTAGTTTGCCATGAGAGAGGGGGAGTTCCATCCTTACAGGCAAGTCTATCTTCAAGGCTGCCATTGGGCAGGTACTCGTAGATGAGCGCCCAGGCTTCTGGGCAAGCTCCGATGAGAGTGACAAGGTTTGGATGCCTCACTCTACTCAATACATCCACCTGAAAAAGCCATTCAACGCATTACTCAAAGATAAAAAGGGGGGCAAAGAGAAGGGTGAGCTCTTTCAAACAAGGTGATGTATATTGTTGGTGATATTGTGTCTCTACATAACTTTGAAGTTGCAATGTACAACACATATCTATGTCTAATTAAACTTACGTATAAGTGCAACTTATAGGAGAACGAGAAGTACATCAAGAGAGAGGTAAGAAGGTGCAGCATGATAGAACAAAGTAATAAGCTATGCTCACTTGGATTTGTTAGCCTAATGGGGCCATTAGAATATGCCACCTGGGAGACTCTACAAAGGAAACCTGTAAAATGGTGGATGGCAAAGCCAAATAAAAAATTATGGGCCTTGCTAATGTGAACCCACGATGGAATACAATTTCCATGAACCTCTGACAGAAGCTCAGACACTTGAGAGAGAAAAAGAAGCCATGTGATTGCCTTGGGCTGTGATATTTTCAAAAGGAGTTATTTCATTAATTCAAGGCAATTGGTACCCTTTCCAAAAAAAATTTGATAGCTCATCATATGGTTGAATCATTCTCTTGATGATGACCATCAATTAGCATTTTTGCTCTGCTTTTCAAGATGGATATCACATTATTGGCTAGTGCTAACTGTGCATGCACAAATGCAAGAATGCTCCCACTGTGATCACCTCTTTATGGAAGTGTTCTCTTGCATGCTTGCGTGCAATTAGCATCTCAATCTATGCCTTTTTGGCCACATCATTCACTTGCAAACCAAACTTTTCTTTCTTTTTTAATTTAAGGAGGAAGAGGTTATATAAATAATCTAGGAAGAGCTTTTCTACATGAGCACCTTATGCCAAATGATATATCAAGGATTGCCCAAATTGTGGCCATGCTGTTAATACCAAGTGAACATTAATCAAAAAACATCATAACACAGGACACCACCCTATTTTCCAATCACCAGGTAAATCACTACCCATGCTGCCTTGCCTAGAAGAAGACTCAAGTTGGAGTCTCTAAGGTTGCATGCCACAGCATGGTATCATGAAATGATCCAAAATGGCACAGGATGCCCCCACCACTAAGATGTTTCAGCACCAAAAAGAAGAAGAAGAAGAAGAAGTTTCCACAAGTAAATTTTGGATGGCATTCGAATAACTGGAAGAAAAGACCCAGTACATGTTGGACGATAAGATATAGGTATGAGATTCGGAAAATGACCAAGCTCCACAGTTGTCTCTTTCCAACAATTGGAATGACAAGATCAGCCCTCCACAGTTTAACAATTGAAAATACAAGGGAAGATATTTCACTACATGGTAGACCATTTGGTTGAGATGACCCATTATTGACACATGGGTAATCCAAAAGGTGCCTTGGATATCTAATGTTGGGATTGGCCAAAGCAAGGTTTCAAGTGTCAAGATTGCTCGTGACTGACCGACCAGTCTGATACAGACACCAAAACTATTCATTCTATTAAGGCATTTACAACCTTTTTCACCCAGGATCAACCAAGATTGGTCAGGATTGGGCTTGAATAAGGATTCCCCATATGACCGATCCTAGTTATTATCCTGAGTTCTAAATCCTTGGGCTAAAGCAATCCTCTAAACGGATCCTGAAATTTTACAAGTGCGATGGTGCCACTGTGCGTATTGACATCTGACTCACTTGGATCATCCATGTAGTCCCATGTGGCAAGTCATGAAGCATTAAATGTTGATTGGTATAGTGACATTAACCTTTTCCCAGAATAATGAGCTTTAGTAGGATGCAATGCCCAGGCAACATGCGTGATCATTGGGGATCTTCCATCCACTGATATGTATGTTAGTATGAAGTTATGTAGCATACTTAAACAAGACTTGCACTAAATTTACCTCTTGTTGAAACTCCACGCGACCTTCCAAGTTGTCAGCATGCAACATCTTAATAGCTACCGGTGTTTGTCGAAGTGTTCCTCTATAAACGATCCCATATCCCCCATCTCCAATCTTCATGGATGGGTCAAAGCTGCCTGTAGCTCTGTCAATCTCTAAGAAAGAAAACTGAGAGAAGAACTGAGGCCTATGTGAGCTCGTGGCCACCTCTTCCCTAGTTTTCCTCAGCTCCTCAGCTTCCCTTACGACATTGTCTCGCTCTGTCATTAGCTCATCTCGTTCCTTCTTGATTTCCACCAAGAGTTGCATGGCAGAGCGAAACTTATCCTCCAGCTCTGATACCATTTGATCAGAATCAGCAATTTGACTCTCCAGTTTTGATCTATGGTCCAGGGTGACCCGAAGTTCTTCCATGACCTGGTCTCGTTGTATCTTCAGCATTTCCAATTCTTGCTTTTCTTTCCAAAGAAAAACTTCCAGTTCTTCCCTTTGCTTCTTTTCCTCCTCATACAAGCTTTGTGATGCTTTGGCCTATAAAAGGTTGGCATGACTGTTAAGAGAGAATTGGATATATTACTTAAGAAAAATAAAAAAAAATTACAGAATCCTCGACCACAAAGAAATGTAAGTATTACACAGACATGATTATGATGAAAGCTTCTAGTGCCGTTTAGCACTTCACAATCAACCATGTGGCAGGACATCTAAACATGAACAAGTCCATATATAAAGAACACACCATGTTGCAAGACATGAATGCATGTGATAGAGGACCCAGAACTCACCCCACTGGTAATATTAGCAAAAAATAAGAAAGACCAGTGGTTCAAATTTCAATGTAGAGTTTCATAAATTACAGAAATGCAATGAGAGAAAAATGAATATAAAATATAAAATGTCATCTTCTTTTGAGCAACCTTCTCTACTCATAAGGTTGAAATTTTACTAATGATTTGGTGTGGGTCCTCTATCACATGGACCACCCATGTGCACCATGTCGCTCATAAAACATAAAAAATACCCTGAACATTTGATCAGGAAAAATAAAACTATGAACCATTAAACGTCAATAGGCAATAGTGGTGTTTGGTTTTCTCCACAACTAAAATACCCTTCATAATCAGTACAATTTACAAGATGCTCTCAGCAAAAGTAGCATAATGGATTTCCCTATTGCAATTGCTTAACAGAAAGGGGATCCGAGCTTCTAGGGTAGGGGAAAGCATGGGTTAAAAAGGGACCAAGTCAGATCAGGATATTTCTAAAAAAGGATCAGAAAAGATCAACATGTTGACAATTTAATGGGCCATTACAGCATTGCGGGAAGGATCCTCTACTAATGCTGGTTCCTAGTCATAATTTGCCAGTGCTTGCAAAGGCATGAAAAAACATATACAGCATGGAAAGTCGGGTTATAGACACACGGTTTCTGGTGTTATTAGCCTGTACCCATGTGTACCATTTTTATTCTTTTTCAAGGCATAAGCAAAATATGAGCACGTAACCAGCTCTAACAAAGGATCCTCTCCCCTTTATGGGATATGTGTCCTACACAAGCATGACCAAACTTATTGGTTAATTCTCTACCAAGGAAGATAGTTGGAAAACAAGTAAGTCTACCTTGCGTATAGCCTCGAGGGCATGCTTTTCAGCTTTCCTACGTCTGAGAGATTCTTCGTAAGCTTCACGCCTAGAGCTTTCAGCCTCCACCATGGCTTGTTCCAGTTGATAATATATGTCATCTTTCGGCAATTCTTCCTGCTAGAATACCATGAATCATTTCATTACTCAGCTAAATTAAATCAATAAGTCAATTTAATTCCTAAAACCCAAGAAAAAATTAATCTTTTGAGGCTTCGAGTTAAGGTGAAGCTGTGTGAGGCTTAATACGTTACTGTGCCATGCCAGGCTCCAGAAATTCATTAGAAAATACCCAATCCAGGACAGTTATTATGGCAAGGCCTGGATCAAAGATTGGGGCCCGACATATAAATGGGTTGCTCATCGAATTAACTTGGCCCACCCCATGAGCACCCCTAATTTGGACAGAAGAGTCATCTGTGGTGGGTCAGAGCTAGCAGCAGGTATTTGGGTGCAGATAAGAATGGATGCCTAGATGGTCCCAAGATTTATGTTTTTTCTAGAACTATTGAGGCTCAAATATTCGAAAACATAGTATTCTGCATTTACATAATTTCATATTAGACTTTTATCCCTTCAGAAGATAAAGACAACCCTTATAATGCATGTCCAATCAATATTCTGGTGGACTAATTGGTTAAAAGAAAAACATGCATACCCAGTTAACATATATTCAAAAAGAGAATAAATACTGATTTCTGATTAGTAAAGGAAATCTAAACAAGGTATAAAGCATACAGTATTAGAGTACAAGCTCGAAAAGTACTCCAGTATCAGCCAAATGGTACACATGGTTGGTACAAATGATAAATTTTTGTGAGGAAAAACCCTTGCATGCATGTGTGTGTGTGTGCATGCTAGAGAGAGAGAGAGACCTCAGCTGCAAAATTTGACCTATGCTTTCTTTCACCTTTTCCTTTTTAATTTGAAAGAACCAGTATCCTCATATATTCGCAGACACCTCTGGATAAACATTATAATGCTACATTATGAACACTGATTTTTTTTTTTCCCCCATTTTGAACAATTTTAGTAGTAGATAGCCTTCTAATCACTGTCAAAGTAGATCCTAGTGCAAATGCCTCGTCTTGTTGAAGCTACTAAATGGACCAACAAAATCCCAAACTGTCACTGTGTCCAACGCTCCAAGTAGAGGATCAATAATTGAAATGGTTGGATATATTTTTTGGACATTGGTGGAATGGACTTCAAATCTATACAATAATGGGATATTATGCACATCCTTCTGCAAATAATAAGACAGTAATTGAAAAATCATACATACCAGAAACAGCTCATTTGGAGGGGAAGAAAAATGAAGATTCTCTATGGATCCATACACTGAGTATAATGCTGTCCCCTCTTCACTTCCCTCATCTTTCACAGTTGAGATTGACTCTAAAGTTCCATGCACATCGCTTGCAGACCATGTTGAAGCCTCTGAAAGCCTAGAAGTGCTCCTTCTTGATATCCTACTCTCCTCACATCCACTGGAAATCTCCTCTCCAGCTAATTGGATCGGTGGTGCTGTTCCTATTACTGCAGTTGCTTCTGGGGAAAATACTGATGTTATTCTTCTTCTGGAACTGCCACTGCTGACTCTTCGTATCAGGTCCTGAACTGGATTACTGAGCTTTACATAATTTTTCTGTCCCCTAGGACTAGGAGGACAACTAGATCTCAAAATTTCTGCCTGGCCAGTTACTCTGATTGGACTAGCTGGTTCACTTCCCTCTAAGTTACCTTGCCTGTGTTGGAATTTTTTTTCCCAGTATAAGTTGTCATGAGAGAGAGAGAGAGAGAGAGAGAGAGAGAGAGATTTTGAAGTAACAAGAATATATAGAAAAGGATTTGCATAATGGGCTAGATTCATCATCCTCAGGAGGAACTCCACACTGTATATGTGGCCAAAACAACTACCACCACTGATCAAAAGGTAGGTCAACTCTCAGATTTAAGATTATACTCACTGGGTGAACAGTGCAAATGATGATGCCATTCCTCTCATGATTTTCTGGAACTAATAAATAAATATTTTAACTCCCCCTTTGACTAGCATGAAGAGTGAGGGAAGAAGGCATACCTTGTGTAGATGAGGAGCTCCTTGCAGACAAACCATATGTGACAGGAAACATGGGCTTTTTCACGCACAAAGATTGCTTTCTTGGACTTGAGATCTGTCAATTTCCTGCAATATGAAGGAACATGGGAAAGTGAGTTAGCAACATGAAATGTGTGAGGTTTAATAGAGTCAGAAATATTAGTTTTTGGTGGCAATTTCTCGCAAAGGCATCTCAGATATACCAACTCATCAACTTAAAAGCTATAGGCAAGCCAAAAAGAAAGAACCCGAATTCCTAAAGGTACAAGATCGTACAACTTCTATTAAACCTCTATAGAACTGTTTTCTCATGATTCGTGAGCCTTATAAAACATAAATCAATCGACATTTAGCTCTAGATCATAAAATTATGATTCTCTCCAGTCAGCCAACCAAAATGCAGTCTGGCCCAGAAATCAGGATTCATGGATGTGTGGAACATGATCATACTCCAGGACAATATCATATACTGGCTCCCTTAACGAGGGAGTTTGTATGCAAATACATAAGAATTCAAAAGAAAAGCACAATGACATGATGACAAACAAGGAATTATTGTAAATTTTCATGTATTTTTCATACTTTGAGTACTTGTCTGCTGCTGCACCCATTACAAGTTTTTTTATCCGACGCTGAGTGATGAGCTCCACAATCCCTTCCTCAATATTGTCCATTTCAATGTCTATTGTCTCTGCCCTTACCTGTAAAGCCAAACCATTAAGGTCAATAATCATTCAGAATGTGAGCAAACAATTGATTGGGTTAATTCTGTCTCCCAAATGAAGGTCCATGATACTAAATACAGAACTTTGTAAATATTTATCATGCTGCTGAAAGTTACAAGGTAAAGTACAGAGAACAGCTACTGGCCAGAATCTTTGCAGTTCAACCCATTTACTGGACTTGATTTTTTTTCCTCACATGCAATTAGATCACTACACTACACTACAACTAAAAACATAAGCTGGATGTACACCTAAAACATAAATCAAATAAAAAAATTGACGGGAGAAGAAGAAGAAATACCCCTGCTCGGAGACAAATGTTACGGTACTCATTTAGAGCATCATGCATTTTTTTCCTTTCGAGTTCTCGGTATGCCATAACCTCTTGTTTGTTCACTTGGTTTGCTGGAAATTTCCCACCCACTGAGACCCAGGGAAACCAAACAATAAGAAAATGTCAGTAACAGCAGAAGCCATTAAGAAGGGATAGAAAGAGGAACACCAAAAAATTATTTGAGTTGCACGGAAAGAAATTCAGATTTCTATTTGCCATTTTAGTAAAGAGATAACTGTTTTGCAAAGTAAGTGTACTCACTCCAGAAAATAAGCCTGAAATTACCCAGCTTCTCTCCCATTTTAGTCCAATTGACTCACAGAGATCTATGAAACTGAAAACAGAGTCTTTGCCCTGTTCACAATTCATTAATATATTTACGAAACCCATGGTATTTACAAGTCGCATAATACCTCTCTTTCAAATACATTTATACTTTGATTTTTTATTGTCTGAATACTTTCTTTGTTTGAAAATATATTATATTCCATATTTTCTTTTGCTTTCCATGCTATCCATTCCTGTTCCAGAATGTCATCTAGATTGGTAATATAAACTAAAAGCGTCCCATAAAATTCGGACAAAAAAAATAAATAAAACTCGAACTGGCAGTAAGTTTCAGATCATCATCAATAACAAACATGATTTTGAAGGAAACTTGGCGTAAGAAATTATAAAAATGTTAGACAAAATTTTGGAAAGAATAATTAGAATGTTAGACTTAGAAATTTGGATTTTAGTCTAAAGGACTGCAAGTTCAACCAATGAGTTCTTCCATGAGACAGTTTGCCATTCAACCGAGGTCAATTGACAACAACAACAACAACAACAACAAATGAATCTCAACAGATGATCAGATTAAAATATTTGGAGAATTTGAAATTTCAAGCTTACGCATTGGTATCATCTGAGCTGGCACGTGAACATGGAAGATGCAGATCTTCCTCCCTCCTGAATTCTTCAATGCCCATGACAAAGTCGACTTGCTCTCCTTCACTTCTTTCCCAACTGCCACAAAGATCTTATCTTCCTCTACACGTGGGGATCCTTCTTCAATCTCTCCAGCAGTGTCCATCAATCCAGATAATATGACTCACAACTGCCATGGAGAAAGCATACCACCAAGCATCTAGTCCAACCCCAATTTTCTTTCTGAATCTCCGTTTCCAACTTCTTTTCCAACAGATATATTGCAAATGTCTCCACCCTCTCAAAATCCTTCTTGAATTCTTCAATAAAAAAACCCTAGTTTCTCTGAAGAAAAGGAAATGTCTCTGCTCTAAACTTCAGGAACTCTGACGGCTAAATCAAACTTGGCTTCGAAGCAAACATAAATTAGTCAACCCATTAAAAAGAGAGAGATCTACTTCCTGATAATTATTACCCTTTCCGCGAAAAGGGTTTTTTCAATTTTGTCTCCAAGTAATACATGAAAAATCGTAAAATAATCCTTAGAATATGCTTTCTACTGTCTCTCTTCCTCTCTCTCTTCCTCGTCAGTTTATCACTGTCTTCCTCTTGTTTTCCGAGATATTTCCTGAAATTTTCCCTCCAAAATGGGCTCCACAGACATTAAAAGATTACTACTTACAGTGTGTTCTGTGTTGCCAGCGACTGTCATCTTCTGTAAATAATCTTCAAGTTTAATAATGTCTCCATCATTCATTAAAGACGACGAAATAGCTTTCTTGATTTTTAGCGGGAGATTCATTGGCTTCTTATCTCCATAAGTCAACGGCAATAACCGCCATTTCCGGAATATTAATATCTATAAATTCTTTATGACATACAGTTTTTTAATGGGTCCCACACTTTAGGTGGGTCTCACACCACCTCGATAGTGATAGTATGGAAGGGTGTAGCCTGATCGAACTGGATCGAATGAACCAATTATATTTTTAAACCAAATTGAGAATTGATTTAGACCAAATAAATACAATTTTAAAGCTAAATTTAAAACATTAAAACGTCTTTTACTCTCTGGATTTTTTTGAGTATTCAATTATTTACTTTTTTCGGTCGTCTTTGTCTACATGGGTGATACAAGTCTAATAAAAGTTTTACAATCGTACTGATCAATTAACCTAATTAGCATAAGATCGATTATGGACTGAGATTAATCAAAATCGAATATAATCGGGTTTATGTTTTGATGTCTCGTCGATGAGGGACCGATTAATTAAATGGATATGAGGGGTTAAAATGGTGGAGAACGATTAAACCTGACCAATTGACATCCCTTAGAAGAGCATTACTAATTAAAATAGACCATAGTGAATTAGTTGTTTTAAAGGTAATTTTACTTTGGAAAAGGTCTCATGTTTGGCGATGTGGCTCCTATATCAATGCGGGGACCAATGAAAGCATAGGCATAGGCATTCAACAAAGGGGGTGGGTGATCAATTCATTCCAGTTTCTAGGCCTGCTCATGTGCACACGGCCGGAAATGAATTTTTCTATTAATTGAGAAAGGGTTCCACACGACTTGGGGTGAGTCAGGTGAGAGGGATTTTGGGGTGTCTTAATGGAGAGTCAGAGTCTGGTCGTCTAATCCTACATGCTGATGCATCTAGGGGTGTCATTGGACTGGTCTGGTTAAATCGATATTAGGTTTTATAGAACCTAATTGAAACATGTCCATTAAGAGGTTCGGGCTGGACAGATTATACTATGCGCATTAACTAATGGCTAATTTAGGTTGAAAACCCAGTAAGGAACCCATTAAAACCATCTAGAAGGTTGAAATAGTAAAACTAAGGTTTAATATTTGGTCTAAATTGGTATGGTCTGGGCCATTATCGAGTTCGGACTCATCGGTGAGATTTTTCACGCTAGTTTCGGGCTAGCACAGACCGGACCAGGACAAGTAGGATATGCCATACTTCAGTCTAAAACATGTCCGATAATAGTTCGGTCCGGATCAGTTTAGAGTTAATTTGGGCCAACTCGGTCTAACTATCGGTTCTGTTCCAAAATTAACAACCCCAGATGCATCCTAATCCGTTCGATGGACAACTGGCGGGCTAGGCCACAAGAGAGGACACAGGTCCTCTAATTCTACTCAAGGTTGGGAGGATGTATTGTAATGACTAAAATAACACACACACATAAGGGTGCCACATTGGCACCGAAACTGTTTATCGAAATCGCACCGGCCCTTTTAGACCGGAACCGTGAAACCGTTTAATAAATAGGTTGGGTTTTGGTTTTGAAAATGACACCGGTTACTTAATCGGGTCAGTTCAGTTTGAGACCATGTACACCGGCGGTCCACACCGGTTAACTACCGAATAAAACCGAATGAATTTGACCGTTTATTTTCCTAAACTAAACCGATAAACCCTAATCCCATTACCTTATTTACTATACAACCTACCTATTATTTTCTTGAGCTTTAAAACAACGACATTTCTTCTTCAGAGAGTTCATATTCTATTTCGAATGGATCACGTTTTCGTGGAACAAGTGGCTGGTCTTTTTTCTAATTTTAATCATATAAGATTATATAAGATTTCGTTATGTTTTTTTGGGTTTTTATTGTGAAGGTCAAATTTTATAGACTTGGCATGACTTGGTTGCTGTGTTTTTTAAATTATAATAGTTTATTTAGTTATATTTCCAATAAAATAGTTAGAGAGCGTCTTAATGCACGAGGCACCTACTACTGCAAGTGGAATGCATAATGTATGCAGCTTTACCCCCACAACCAAAATCGATTACCTTGGTAGTTATTGTTTTATTGAAAAAATTAGTTAAATGCATTTTGTGGTCAATAATATTTCCATCAACATAGGGAGTGTAGGATTTCTAGACGATGTATATATATATATATTTTTTGAAAAATCGATTAATAAACGATGCATTAAACCGTATATAAACCACATTCAAAACCGCAATCAAGACCGATTAATGAAAAATCGTTTAAAAACTTGTAAATTGAAACCGATTACTAATCGATTCTGGTTTCAATTTTGAGACCTGTTAGCTAATCGGTTTGATTTTGGTTTTACCCTCATACACACCGCACTGGACAGGACCGGATCATTTAACCAAGGAGATGCATGTTAATACACAAAGGATAATGTGGATCATATTCTTTTTATCCAAGGGTCAGAATGGACACATCATTTATACATATGCCAAAACAAGTGTCTTGTGATGTTTGGAAAAATAACAGAAACTTGAGACAATAATATTTCAATTTTGTTTTTTGAGCGGGAAAGAGAAAAATATATGTTTTTAAATTGATTATATATAACCAATTTTTATGCACGAGTCATATACATACACGATGGCCACGCATAGCGTTGGAGAGCAGATATAGTATCGCAGACAATCCCCCTCTTTTCATCCCATGATGATGGCAGTCATGGTTGTGCATGCCATGTCTTTTACCATTGGATGAAAAGAGGAAGTGGGTGTGTGGTATCAAATCTGCCCTCCCCTTGTGGACGATGGGCTTAATGCACAACCATGTGTCACTACTACCACGCTACATAGCGTGGTAGTAGTGTGGGTTGATATAGTTTTGGGTTCTTTTCAATAAATTCTCCCAAAATTAGTATCACATGCACTCAATTGGAAAATGATCTTCTCATGTTTCCCAGCATGTCAACCATCCATTGGATGTATTGGGATGCTTCGACATTGCGTGTTGAATATCCCAACCTATCTGATGAACTACCGGCGCAATTGGGCAATAGGAGAGGATATAGGTCTCACCCAGTTTTGCTCTTACCATGTAAGATATTAATGTGAATTGGACTTTTGTGAGTAAGTACATCTAAATATCCCCGCTAACATTCTCTATTTCAATCCAAACGAAATTGGCCAAGTGGCAAAAAAAAATAACAATTTGAAAGGATAAATTACATAGACCTCCCCTATAAAATGTGTCAAATACAATACACTACCCTAACTTGCAATAAATGACACGAAACTCCCTTAATACATGAAATTGATGACAGTGAAGTTCATTTTCCTTAGGCTTGGAACGTCAATTGCTGACATCACATATACCTAACATTTATAATACAAAAACTACCCTTAAGGTTGGTGTGAACTGTGAACTAACCTGTTTGCCCTTCTATCCAACCCAAGCAATAACCCTAATTGCAAACCTACAACTCATAATGGCGGCAACTTCCAATGGAATCTTTATTATCTTTAAAAAGGAAGTATACCACAACTTGTATAATTGAATTTGAAGAAAATGAATAGGAAAAAAACAATAAGTCTAACTAAGGGTAGATAGGACATTTCAACCTTCATTAAGTATAGTTTTGTTCGTAAAATTTTTAGTGTTAGCTGACATCATCATTTAACGAAAATCAATTAACAGAGTGAGTCCTTTTATTACACATTTTTGAAATTAGGGGTGGTATGCGTAATTGTCAAAAACTAGTGGATAGTAAGTGTAATTAGTTCATAGTCCACCGATAGTACGTGTAATTTTCCCAAAGATATATGATTGAGATTGAATTTTAAATTGAAGACATGCCTATCTAGACTATTTCTTAGATATTCGATAGTCAGAATTACCACACTAAATGCATAAAATTGAGATTTCATTTGGACAAGTTGGTGTAGGAAACATTTCCCCAAGAAAAAAAAAATTAAATGGGTAAACTCCTTGTTATATAACATGTAGAAGGATTTACCAAAAAATAAATAAATAAATAAATAAATTAAAAAAATATAAAAAAAACTTGTGGAAGGATCAAATTCATCCAATTGGTGATTGGAAATTTGAACTTAAAACCTAGAATTACATGATCATCAGATTGTGAGATGTATTCGTATCAGAACCCTTGTGGAAAAGAGAACCCATTCCATGACAAGAGGAAATTCTTAGCTGCCACTTCTAAGCTTGCCACCTCCATCCATGGTTAGGGGTGAGCATCTACAGACTACAGGGGATTAGGGTTTATCTGTAACAATCCACTGTAGATTTATATTTTTTACATTGGTAGATATATACATAACTTACCATTACTTTCGTAGTATACAAACAGAGGCAGGGGGGAATCACAAGACATGAAACAAATGAATGAAGGAATTAAAATCTTAGGGTTGCTCTAGCCATTCTTGTATGGCAGAACGAAGAGTATGATTGGGAATGAGACTCAAATGATCAAGCTTAAGGTTTGTCATGGGTGAAGTGTTATGGCCACTATCCAACCATGCTCTCAAACCCTCTGCTTCATATGTGAAACCGTCGGCTGCCACGTGTGGGTCTCGCATAATTTCCTGTGAAATAATAAATCAGAAAAAGAAAAGGGTTTCAACATTTTGATTTACTCTTAAAATAAAATCTCATAATGTAAACAAAATTTGGAGAAAATATAACATAAAAGATTATATAAGCCACTCCAATTTTGGCATAAGCAATTTCCTAAGGTCCTAAGGAATAGGATGTAATTAATAACTCAATTTCATACAGAGCTACCCAATAGCAAATCGCAAAGTGGCAAACTGACCTGGAGAATTGGGCAAATGAAATAGGACGGAACGCGGCAATGTTCCCCTGATGCCAACCTGAAAAACGACAAGGCTCCCCAGCAAGCCCCCATTGGCTCAAGCACCCTCCAGACCTCTGCTTCAAGGTTTGGTCTGTTCTTTCGGCTCATCTCACAGCAACGCAATGCCAAGTGAGCCAGCTGTTCGGCCTGAAGATATGGCCAGTTACCAGCCGATGCATCTAACACTGCATTTAGATTTCCCTTCTCAAGTGCATACTGCATTTCCTTCACTATTCCCATGGCTGGTCTCCCTGTCAACAGCCTCAGCACTATGATCCCAAATGAGTAAACATCCGACTTTGACGTCAATTCCCCTGTTGCCTGAAACTCCGGGTCAATGTAAGCAAAGGTGCCCTTTGGGCTTGTTTTATAGCAAAACGTGGATGGGTTTGAACTCTCAGTATTGTGGATCAAGCGGGAAATCCCAAAGTCACCGAGTTTGGTAACAAAATTGGCATCAAGGAGGATGTTGGCAGGCTTGAGATCGCCATGGATGATGCTATGAGGTTTGTTGGAGTAGAGGAAGATGAGGGCCGAGCAGACCTCAACAGCGATGCGTATTCTAGTTTGCCATGAGAGAGGGGGAGTTCCATCCTTACAGGCAAGTCTATCTTCAAGGCTGCCATTGGGCAGGTACTCGTAGATGAGTGCCCAGGCTTCTGGGCAAGCTCCGATGAGAGTGACAAGGTTTGGATGCCTCACTCTACTCAATACATCCACCTGAAAAAAGCCATTCAACGCATTACTCAAACATAAAAAGGGGGGCAAAGAAAAGGGTGAGCTCTTTCAAACAAGGGATTGATGTTGATGTATATTGTTGGTGATATTGTGTCTCTACATAACTTTGAAGTTGCAATGTACAACTCATATCTATGTCTAATTAAACTTACGTATAAGTGCAACTTATAGGAGAACCAGAAGTATATCAAGAGAGAGGTAACAAGGTGCAGCATGATAATATATGCCACCTGGGAGACTCTACAAAGGAAACCTGTAAAATGGTGGATGGTAAAGCCAAATAAAAAATTATGGGCCTTGCTAATGTGAACCCACGGTGGAATGCAATTTCCATGAACCTCACAGAAGCTCAGACACTTGAGAAAGAAAAAGAAGCCATGTGATTGCCTTGGGCTGTGATTATTTTCAAAAGGAGTTATTTCATTAGTTCAAAGCAATTGGTACCCTTTCCAAAAAAAATTTGATAGCTCATCATATGGTTGAATCATTCTCATGATGATGACCATCAATTAGCAGTTTTGCTGTGCTTTTCAAGATGGATATCACATTATTGGCAAGTGCTAACTGTGCGCGCACAAATGCAAGAATGCTCCCACTGTGATCACCTCTTTATGGAAGTGTTCTCTTGCATGCTTGTGTGCAATTAGCATCTCAATCTATGCCTTTTTGGCCACATCATTCACTTGCAAACCAAACTTTTCTTTCTTTTTTAATTTAAGGAAGAAGAGGTTATATAAATAATCTAGGAAGAGCTTTTCTACATGAGCACCTTATGCCGAGTGGTATATCAATGATTGCCCAAATTGTGGCCATGCTGTTAATACCAAGTGAACATTAATCAAAATACATCATAACACAGCACACCACCCTATTTTCCAGTCACCAGGTAAATCATTACCCATGCTGCCTTGCCTAGAAGAAGACTCAAGTTTGAGTCTCTAAGGTTGCATGCCACAGCATGGTATAATGAAATGATCCAAAATGGCACAGGATGCCCCCACCACTAAGATGTTTCAGCACCAAAAAGAAGAAGAAGAAGAAGAAGAAGTTTCCACAAGTAAATTTTGGATGGCATTTGAATAACTGGAAGAAAAAACCCAGTACATGTTGGACGATATGATATAGGTATGAGATTCAGAAAATGACCAAGCTCCATAGTTGTCTCTTTCCAACAATTGGAATGACCAGATCAACCCTCCACAGTTTAAAAATTGAAAATACAAGGGAAGATATTTCACTACATGGTAGACCATTTGGTTGAGATGACCCATAATTGACACATGGGTAATCCAAAAGGTGCCTTGGATATCTAATGTTGGGATTGGCCAAAGCAAGGTTTCAAGTGTTGAGATTGCTCGTGACTGACCGACCAGTCTGATACAGACACCAAAACTATTTCATTCTATTAAGGCATTTGCAACCTTTTTCACCCAGGATCAACCAAGATTGGTCAGGATTGGGCTTGAATAAGGATTCCACATATGACCGATCCTAGTCATTATCCTGAGTTCTAAATCCTTGGGCTAAAGCAATCCTCCAAACGGATCCTGAAATTTTACAAGTGCGATGGTGCCACTGTGCGTATTGACATTTGACTCACTTGGATCATCCATGTAGTCCCATGTGGCAAGTCATGAAGCATTAAATGTTGATTGGTATAGTGACATTAACCTTTTCCCAAAATAATGAGCTTTAGTAGGATGCCATGCCCAGGCAACATGCGTGATCATTGGGGATCTTCCATCCAATGATATGTATGTTAGTATGAAGTTATGTAGCATACTAAACAAGATTTGCACTAAATTTACCTCTTGTTGAAACTCCACACGACCTTCCAAGTTGTCAGCATGCAACATCTTAACAGCTACTGGCGTTTGTCGAAGTGTTCCTCTATAAACGATCCCATATCCCCCATCTCCAATCTTCATGGATGGGTCAAAGCTGCATGTGGCTCTGTCAATCTCTAAAAAAGAAAACTGAGAGAAGAACTGAGGCCTATGTGAGCTCGTGGCCACCTCTTCCCTAGTTTTCCTCAGCTCCTCAGCTTCCCTTACGACATTGTCTCGCTCTGTCATTAGCTCATCTCGTTCCTTCTTGATTTCCACCAAGAGTTGCATGGCAGAGCAAAACTTATCCTCCAACTCTGATACCATTTGATCAGAATCAGCAATTTGACTCTCCAGTTTTGATCTATGGTCCAGGGTGACCCGAAGTTCTTCCATGACCTGGTCTCGTTGTATCTTCAGCATTTCCAATTCTTGCTTTTCTTTCCAAAGAAAAACTTCCAGTTCTTCCCTTTGCTTCTTTTCCTCCTCATACAAGCTTTGTGATGCTTTGGCCTATAAAAGGTTGGCATGACTGTTAATTAAGAGAGAATTGGATATATTACTTAAGAAAAATAAAAAAATTACAGAATCCTCAACCACAAAGAAATGTTAGTATTACACAGGCATAATTATGATGAAAGTTTCTAGTGACGTTTAGCACTTCACAATCAACCATGTGGCAGGACATCTAAACATGAACAAGTCCATATATAAAGAACACACCATGTTGCAGGACATGAATGCATGTGATAGAGGACCCAGAACTCACCCCACTGGTAATATTAGCAAAAAATAAGAAAGACCAGTGGTTCAAATTTCAATGTAGAGTTTCATAAATTACAGAAATGCTATGAGAGAAAAATGAATATTCTTTTTAGCAACCTTCTCTACTCATTAGGTTGAAATTTTACCAATGATTTGGTGTGGATCCTCTATCACATGGACCACCCATGTGCACCATGTCGCTCATAAAACATAAAAAATACCCTGAACATTTGATCAGGAAATATAAAACTATGAACCATTAAACGTCAATAGGCAATAGTGGTGTTTGGTTTTCTCCACAACTAAAATACCCTTCATAATCAGTACAATTTACAAGATGCTCTCAGGAAAAGTAGCATAATGGATTTCCCTATTGCAATTGCTTAACAGAAAGGGGATCCGAGCTTCTAGGGTAGGGGAAAGCATGGGTTAAAAAGGGACCAAGTCAGATCAGGATATTTCTAAAAAAGGATCAGAAAAGGTCAACATGTGGACAATTTAATGGGCCATTACAACATTGCGGGAAGGATCCTCTACTAATGCTGGTTCCTAGTCATAATTTGCCAGTGCTTGCAAAGGCATGAAAAAGCATATACAGCATGGAAAGTGGGGTTATAGACACGGTTTCTGGTGTTATTAGCCTGTACCCGTGTGTACCATTTTTATTCTTTTTCAAGGCATAAGCAAAATATGAGCACGTAACCAGCTCTAACAAAGGATCCTCTCCCCTTTATGGGATATGTGTCCTACACAAGCATGACCAAACTTATTGGTTAATTCTCTACCAAGGAAGATAGTTGGAAAACAAGTAAGTCTACCTTGCGTATAGCCTCGAGGGCATGCTTTTCAGCTTTCCTACGTCTGAGAGATTCTTCGTAAGCTTCACGCCTAGAGTTTTCAGCCTCCACCATGGCTTGTTCCAGTTGATAATATATGTCATCTTTCGGCAATTCTTCCTGCTAGAATACCATGAATCATTTCATTACTTAGCTAAATTAAATCTATAAGTCAATTTAATTGCTAAAACCCAAGAAAAAATTAATCTTTTGAGGCTTGGAGTTAGGTGAAGCTGCGTGAGGCTTAATACGTTACTGTGCCAAGCCAGGCTCCAGGATTTCATTAGAAATTACCCAATCCAGCACAGTTATTATGGCAAGGCCTGGATCAAAGATTGGCGCCCGACATATAAATGGGTTGCTCATCGAATTAACTTGGCCCACCCCGTGAGCACCCCTAATTTGGACAGGAGAGTCATCTGTGGTGGGTCAGAGCTAGCAGCTGGTATTTGGCTGCAGATAAGAATGGATGCCTAGATGGTCCCAAGATTTATGTTTTTTCTAGAACTATTGAGGCTCAAATATTCGAAAACATAGTATTCTGCATTTACATAATTTCATATTAGACTTTTATCCCTTCAGAAGATAAAGACAACCCTTATAATGCATGTCCAATCAATATTCTGGTGGACTAATTGGTTAAAAGAAAAACATGCATACCCAGTTAACATAAATTCAAAAAGAGAATAAATACTGATTTCTGATTAGTAAAGGAAATCTAAACAAGGTATAAAGCATACAGTATTAGAGTACAAGCTCGAAAAGAACTCCAGTATCAGCCAAATGGTACACATGGTTGGTACTAATGATAAATTTTTGTGAGGAAAAACCCTTGCATGCATGTGTGTGTGTGTGCATGCTAGAGAGAGAGAGAGACCTCAGCTGCAAAATTTGACCTATGCTTTCTTTCACCTTTTCCTTTTTAATTTGAAAGAACCAGTATCCTCATATATTCGCATACACCTCTGGATAAACATTATAATGCTACATTATGAACACTGAAAAGTTTTTTTTTTTTCCCCCATTTTGAACAATTTTAGTAGTAGATAGCCTTCTAATCACCGTCAAAGTAGATCCTAGTGCAAATGCCTCGACTTGTTGAAGCTACTAAATGGGCCAACAAAATCCCAAACTGTCACTGTGTCCAACGCTCCAAGTAGAGGATCAATAATTGAAATGGTTGGATATATATATTTTTTTGACATTGGTGGAATGGACTTCAAATCTATACAATAATGGGATATTATGCACATCCTTCTGCAAATAATAAGACAGTAATTGAAAAATCATACATACCTGAAACAGCTCATTTGGAGGGGAAGAAAAATGAAGATTCTCTCTGGATTTATACACTGAGTATAATGCTGTCCCCCCTTCACTTCCCCCATCTTTCACAGTTGAGATTGACTCTAAAGTTCTTGCAGACCATGTTGAAGCCTCTGAAAGAATAGAAGTGCTCCTTGATATCCTACTCTCCACAGGTACACTGGAAATCTCTCTATCTAATTGGATCGGTGGTGCTGTTGGTATTACTGCAGTTGCTTCTGGGGGAAGTACTGATGTTATTCTTCTTCTGGAATTGCCACTGCTGACTCTTCGTATCAGGTCCTGAACTGGATTACTGAGCTTTACATAATTTTTCTGTCCCCTAGGACTAGGAGGACAACTAGATCTCAAAATTTCTGCCTGGCCAGTTACTCTGATTGGACTAGCTGGTTCACTTCCCTCTAAGTTACCTTGCCTGTGTTGGAATTTTTTTTCCCAGTATAAGTTGTCATGAGAGAGAGAGAGAGAGATTTTGAAGTAACAAGAATATATAGAAAAGGATTTGCATAATGGGCTAGATTCATCATCCTCAGGAGGAACTCCACACTGTATATGTGGCCAAAACAACTACCACCACTGATCAAAAGGTAGGTCAACTCTCAGATTTAAGATTATACTCACTGGGTGAACAGTGCAAATGATGATGCCATTCCTCTCATGATTTTCTGGAACTAATAAATAAATATTTTAACTCCCCCTTTGACTAGCATGAAGAGTGAGGGAAGAAGGCATACCTTGTGTAGATGAGGAGCTCCTTGCAGACAAACCATATGTGACAGGAAACATGGGCTTTTTCACGCACAAAGATTGCTTTCGTGGACTTGAGATCTGTCAATTTCCTGCAATATGAAGGAACATGGGAAAGTGAGTTAGCAACATGAAATGTGTGAGGTTTAATAGAGTCAGAAATATTAGTTTTTGGTGGCAATTTCTTGCAATGGCATCTCAGATATACCAACTCATCAACTTAAAATCTATAGGCAAGCCAAAAAGAAAGAACCCGAATTCCTAAAGGTACAAGATCGTACAACTTCTATTAAACCTCTATAGAACTGTTTTCTCATGATTCGTGAGCCTTATAAAACATAAATCAATCGACATTTAGCTCTAGATCATAAAATTATGATTCTCTCCAGTCAGCCAACCAAAATGCAGTCTGGCCCAGAAATCTGGATTCATGGATGTGTGGAACATGATCATACTCCAGGACAATATCATATACTGGCTCCCTTAACGAGGGAGTTGTATGCAAATACATAAGAATTCAAAATAAAAGCACAATGACATGATGACAAACAAGGAATTATTGTAAATTTTCATGTATTTTTTATACTTTGAGTACTTGTCTGCTGCTGCACCCATTACAAGTTTTTTTATCCGACGCTGAGTGATGAGCTCCACAATCCCTTCCTCAATATTGTCCATTTCAATGTCTATTGTCTCTGCCCTTACCTGTAAAGCCAAACCATTAAGGTCAATAATCATTCAGAATGTGAGCAAACAATTGATTGGGTTAATTCTGTCTCCCAAATGAAGGTCCATGATACTAAATACAGAACTTTGTAAATATTTATCATGCTGCTGAAAGTTACAAGGTAAAGTACAGAGAACAGCTACTGGCCAGAATCTTTGCAGTTCAACCCATTTACTGGACTTGATTTTTTTTCCTCACATGCAATTAGATCACTACACTACACTACAACTAAAAACATAAGCTGGATGTACACCTAAAACATAAATCAAATAAAAAAATTGACGGGAGAAGAAGAAGAAATACCCCTGCTCGGAGACAAATGTTACGGTACTCATTTAGAGCATCATGCATTTTTTTCCTTTCGAGTTCTCGGTATGCCATAACCTCTTGTTTGTTCACTTGGTTTGCTGGAAATTTCCCACCCACTGAGACCCAGGGAAACCAAACAATAAGAAAATGTCAGTAACAGCAGAAGCCATTAAGAAGGGATAGAAAGAGGAACACCAAAAAATTATTTGAGCTGCACGGAAAGAAATTCAGATTTCTATTTGCCATTTTAGTAAAGAGATAACTGTTTTGCAAAGTAAGTGTACTCACTCCAGAAAATAAGCCTGAAATTACCCAGCTTCTCTCCCATTTTAGTCCAATTGACTCACAGAGATCTATGAAACTGAAAACAGAGTCTTTGCCCTGTTCACAATTCATTAATATATTTACGAAACCCATGGTATTTACAAGTCGCATAATACCTCTCTTTCAAATACATTTATACTTTGATTTTTTATTGTCTGAATACTTTCTTTGTTTGAAAATATATTATATTCCATATTTTCTTTTGCTTTCCATGCTATCCATTCCTGTTCCAGAATGTCATCTAGATTGGTAATATAAACTAAAAGCGTCCCATAAAATTCGGACAAAAAAAATAAATAAAACTTGAACTGGCAGTAAGTTTCAGATCATCATCAATAACAAACATGATTTTGAAGGAAACTTGGCGTAAGAAATTATAAAAATGTTAGACAAAATTTTGGAAAGAATAATTAGAATGTTAGACTTAGAAATTTGGATTTTAGTCTAAAGGACTGCAAGTTCAACCAATGAGTTATTCCATGAGATAGTTTGCCATTCAACCGATGTCAATTGACAACAACAACAACAACAACAACAACAAATGAATCTCAACAGATGATCACATTAAAATGTTTGGAGAATTTGAAATTTCAAGCTTACGCATTGGTATCATCTGAGCTGGCACGTGAACATGGAAGATGCAGATCTTCCTCCCTCCTGAATTCTTCAATGCCCATGACAAAATCGACTTGCTCTCCTTCACTTCTTTCCCAACTGCCACAAAGATCTTATCTTCCTCTACACGTGGGGATCCTTCTTCAATCTCTCCAGCAGTGTCCATCAATCCAGATAATATGACTCACAACTGTCATGGAGAAAGCATACCACCAAGCATCTAGTCCAACCCCAATTTTCTTTCTGAATCTGCGTTTCCAACTTCTTTTCCAACAGATATATTGCAAATGTCTCCACCCTCTCAAAATCCCTCTTGAATTCTTCAATAAAAAACCCTAGTTTCTCTGAAGAAAAGGAAACGTCTCTGCTCTAAACTTCAGGAACTCTGACGGCTAAATCAAACTTGGCTTCGAAGCAAACATGAATTAGTCAACCCATTAAAAAGAGAGAGATCTACTTCCTGATAATTATTACCCTTTCTGCGAAAAGGGTTTTTCCAATTTTGTCTCCAAGTAATACATGAAAAATCGTAAAATAATCCTTAGAATATGATTTCTACTCTCTCTCTTTCTCTCTCTCTCTCTTCCTTGTCAGTTTATCACTGTCTTCCTCTTGTTTTCCGAGATATTTCCTGAAATTTTCCCTCCAAAATGGGCTCCACAGACATTAAAAGATTACTACTTACAGTGTGTTCTGTGTTGCCAGCGACTTTCATCTTCTGTAAATAATCTTCAAGTTTAATAATGTCTCCATCATTCATTAAAGACGACGAAATAGCTTTCTTGTTTTTAGCGGGAGATTCATCGGCTTCTTATCTCCATAGGCCAACGGTAATAACCGCCGTTTCCAGAATATTAATATCTGTAAATTTTTTATGACATAAGTATTTTTAGTGGGTCCCACACTTTAGGTGTGTGTCTCACACCACTTCGATAGTGATGATAAGCCGAGCGAGGAAGAAATGGGTATTAATTTCATGCCCTCACCGTGTTGACTGACCGAGTCTAATTGATTGTAGACCGAGATCGATCGGTTCGTACTGATTATTAGACGAGTATTCATAGCTGCAAAGGAGTAGCCTGATCGAATTAGACCGAATGAATCGATTATACTTTTAAACCAAATTGAATATTGATTTAGATCAAACCAATACAATTTTAAAGCTAAATTTAGAACATTAAAGCGTCTTTTACTTTCTTTCATTTTTTTGAGTCTTTCATTCATTACTTTCGTCCGTCATCTTTGTCTACATAGGTGATACAAGTTTAATAAGAGTCTTTTACAATCCTACTGATCAATTGACCTGATTAGCATAAGATCGATTATGGACTACGACTAATCGTGATCGAATATAAACAGGTTTGTCATGATGTCTCGTCAATGATGAACCGATTAATTAAACGGGTGTGGGGCGTTAAAATGGTGGAGAGCGATTAAACCTGGCCAATTGACATCCCTATAAGAGCATTACTATTTAAAATGGACCATAGTGAATCAGTTGTTTTAAAGGTAATTCTACTTTAGGAAAGGTCTCATGTCTAGCGATGTGGCTCCCGTATTAATGAGGGGACAAATGAAAGCATAGGCATAGGTATTCAACAAAGGGGGTGGGTGACTAATTCATTCTAGTTTCTAGGCCCAACCATGTACACACTGCCGGAAATGAATCTTTTTTCCTATTAATTGAGAAAGGGTTCCACATGACTTGCTGATGCGGAGGAATTTCTAACATCACATCAATAGGCATACATAAATGGTATGTTAATGGAGAGTCATAGTCATGAAGAGACTGAGAGTTAGGTGAGAAGAATTTTGGGGCCCTATAATTATGGCTGGAGCCACGAGGGCAAGGAAGGTGATTGTATCCATCGTTTCGTATCGGTATTGATAATGACAATGGCCGATATTGATACGATACCTAATACCTTTATTTTTTAATATCTTTTAATTTGGAATAAGTTACTTGTTATTCTATCGTTAGTTCCATATCGATCCCCTGTTGATTTTCTAAGTGATCAATACCGCATTTGATGCTGTCAACTAAAACCATGGCGTGCACCTCCTCCATTATTTATATCTTTCATTTTTATATATGGGAGAATGATCTACACGCTAACGGGACATATTGGAATCTTGTACGTTAACAGGGAAAATGGGAGTACAAGGAGACCTAATAGCCGATCACTTGGAGGAGAGAGAAATGACATAGATTTCAAGGAGGAGGAGAAGGGATGTGAGAGAAAAGTACACACCAACGGTATGTACTTCTTTACCCCATATTTTATATAAGCTATAAAAAATTCAATGTTTGTTTACAATAGATAAAAGAAAAATTAACTTCATTTTCCATCCTCATTAAAGATTATTATATTTTACCTCTTGAAAAAAAATATTGATATTTTTTTTTACATATAAAATATTACACATAAAATTTTACATCAAAACAAACGAAATCATAATGCCGCGTTTCCTATCTGAGTATGACGCGTTATCCACTTATGTTTCTTGGAAGAAAAAGAAAGAAAAAATGCCTACGACATGATCTTGAGGATTCTTTTCCACGTCTTCTCACATTCTGATATTTTATTTTCTCCTTAATCAATGTAGGCTTTCATTAGAGATTTCATTTCCTACATCTCCATTAGTGTGACATGCGAGATTCCAGGCTTTCATTAGAGATTTCATTTCCTACATCTCCATTGGTGTGACATGCAAGATTCCTCTACATTGGCTATGTTATGAAGACCAAAAAAAATATAATAATAATAATGGGGAGAAATTTATTATGCTTTTTTTTTCTTAGTTTACAAACATAGCTTTAAATATATATAAAAAAAATTCATTTCCTTCCATAAAAGTCAAACAAATAGTTTGGGTTGGCAAACGCGTCTCGCTGCAGTCTTATGCAACGAGATTTCATTAGCTAAGGCTATCTTTGGTATGTATTATAAAACCAATTATATAATATATTATGACATATATAGTTGTTTGGTATCATTTATGGTGCTTATTTATATTTAAAATAAATTAATATAATTTATAATCTACACATAAGAAAGTGTTTATCATTATTGTGATAATCTACTATTATTTTTTTATGTCTCGTGATATTAGACAATTATTATTTGTGATACATAATTAATTCACATAAATGATTTGTCATAAATAACTCATAAACATAAATATAAATTATACCAAAGAGAGCCAAATTGATTGTCTGTCTTACATATGCTCGACATTTTTCCTAATTTTTTAAAATAATTATTAATTGGAGCCTTAACGTGCGAATGAGAGCTTGTTGTATTTTATTTTATTTAATTATTATTATTTTAAGTAAAAGTAAATTTTCAAAATGAAAAACTATTTTTTGTTTTGCTTTTTATGATATGTGGTTTGAGAGAGTATTGAGGTGGAGCTAGTAAGGTTGGATCCCAAGACCTAAGATGACACAAGTATGTTTGGGCTCTATCTTTAGTCCCATATGAGAAGTGAAAGAGATTGTAGGGTACCTTATATATAATTTTAGGAACTATATGGGTAGGATAATTTGAGGGAAGTCTCACTTCTCCCTTGTGTCCAAGTCGGTTCCGGGTTACTTTTCACACACGGACGCCCGTGCTTAGCCGGTCGGCCGGTCATGTAGCGGTGCGGGTGTGGGTCAACTCAAGGTGTATTTTTTAAGAGTTGGTTTATTTTTTGTTTATGTTGGATCGGATACGGTTCATCCCGTGACCCAAACCAAACCAAACTGGATTCATTGGTGAATAGATATGACTATTCAAAGGGACACACTCTTATCAAAGGGCTTCGATCTGAATGCTTGAATTAGGATCAATCAATCCAAGCCATTAAGATCGTAAGGACATATCCATTCAATGGAACAAAATCTTTGGAAAAATGTGCGATCTCAATAGTCATATTAGATTCAAATAATTTAAATCGTTAGATAGTAGAGGTGCCTTGGAAGGGCATGTCCTACTCTATATAGAGTAGTGATAAGCCTCCTTTGATACAAATTTTTTTATTGCTTTCTCTCTCTCTCTCTCTCTCTCTCTCTCTCTCTCTCTCTCTCTAATAACTTGTATCTTATGCTGTCCCCCTGTCGGTTTTATTTTAAATTTACGCATTAAATTTATTCTCCATTATTGACATTCTGCATGTGCCTTAGCATCACTCCGAAGTACTCGAATGGGCGCATTAGACTAATATATGTTTAATGCGAGAAGCTGAAAAACTGCTTTATCTTCGAGCCAGATTTGTAATACAACTCGATTGTACCATTGGGGGCAAATTCTATCTTTAGGATAGTATCGATTGTGATACGACTCAGCTTCAAATTCATCATCAATTGTAGTCTTCATCTTCGTATAAGTAATTTCTCAAATAAGGTACGAAATTATACAACAGAGCTCAAGCTGAGAAATGATTAAGCTGACTTTCTCCATTAGTGTCATGGTTGGTTGGTAGGAAAACTTAGAAAACCAATCCCCTTGGATCATTGTCATTGAATGTAGGTAGATACTAATTATTTACTTAATATTCCAATTAACAAAAAAATTTCTTGAACTAAATAAAAATGGGAGATGGATCCATATGTTAACGAGGTATATTGAAATCTTATATACTAACGGGGCATTTAGAGGAGAGAAAAGAAACCCGAATTTCAAAAAGACTCTAAATTCTAAAGAGACAACTCATACTGTCTTCCTCTCTCTGTCTCTCTTCTACAGCTGAATATCTCCCTTAAAGGATGATGTGGTTAAAAATAGAGTATGCATTTTTCTTGACTTAGCCACTAGGGGCAACCACTGCCTGTATAAGGCCACCTCGTTTATCTAGGACGAGACATGGCATGCAAGGTTATCTTGCAATGAGGTCATAGAAGTTTTGGACTAGACTTTGGGAAATAACACTTGAAAATCTCTACTCTCTGTGTTTTGCTATTCAAAATTTTAATAATTTTTTTTTTATTTTTTTTATTTTTATGATCAATTTGATAGACTAATCCCTTATTTTAATACCTTTTTTTATTATCAATTATTTTGAGTAATCCCTTTTATACATTTCTATACATCTAAGACATTAGTTATAACTACTCCTCATGTATTAATAAAAAATAAAAATAAAAAAGCTCTCTCCTCCTTCAATTCACAAGCTTTTGCTATATTCATTCATGCTACTCATTTATATATTCAAAGCTAAATAAATGTAAATAAGAAATTTTTATATTTTTATTAATAAATTAGTAAATTTCAAGGCAATCCAATCAAGTGGATCAATTGGGTAGAATCAGATGATCCCCCCTTATCCAGATTAGAACTGTTGGATATAACTTTCGTCTCTGATTCGATTTACTTAAACAGGCCTAATCTTGTTTCACTTACATTTAGAACTCAAGTTTGGATTTATAGGGTTTTATCCATAGTTCAAGAGTTTAGAGGTGTTTTTTTTTTTTTTTGGGGGGGGGGAGATAATACTTTCTAGGTGGCATTTAGGCTCTATTTGGTATGTATTATAGAATTAATTATATAATATATTATAATACATATAGTTGTTTGGTATGATTTGTGGTATTTATTTATATTTAAAATAAATTGATGTAATCTAAAATCTACAAACAGGTTAGAAGGTATTTATCATTATTGTGATAATCTATTATTTTTTATTTTTTTATTATTTGGTAATAGTGATAATCTATTATTAGTTCTTTATGTATAGTAGTATTAAATGATTATTATTTATGACTCATAATTTATTTTCATAAATAATTTATTATACATAACTAATAAATATAAATATAAACTTACCAAAGAGAACCTTAATCTTGAAAACCCCATTCATAGCTTCAAGGAGGGCTACTCTTGACCATTGGATGGGTACTCTTTTGATATGAATTTATTGGTTATACTCTAATTGTTTCCATGCAAAAAGATAGAAAATGAAAATTCATATAAAATAGAATTTTTCATAATGTGTTTTAACATAAAAAAAAATATTGAAAAAGTGTGAAAATTTTATAATAACAAAAAATTTCCATGTAAAATACCGTTTGCAAAAATAAAATATTATAACAAACAAACATGACATTTGGAAGTTGAAGAGGATATGAGGGCTAGGGTAGTTGTCGAGAATATGTCAGTCAAAAGAAGAAATAAAGAAAATTACTGACCTTTGACTTAAAATTTCAAATATACCAAAGGGAAGATAATGGATCCGGTTCTTCTCAAGTCCAACTGTCTCTCAAGTTATGATCCAATAGTTGGAATCAGTCTAACGCGTATATTAATACATTGATTTGCGTGTAAAAACAAACTCAAGCTCTTTTAGATGATAACATACTTGGATTTTAAATATTTTAAAAATGAGTTATTTAAATGAATTACCAACAAAAATGATACACGCTTTGTCGCATATTCCTAGCAAATACCAGACGGTCAGAGAAAATAAAATAGTTAAATATTAGTAAATTCTAATGAAGATAATTTTTTTTTGCTTTTTTATAATTTTAAATTATTGTTACATCCTTTACGGTATGTATTATAGAATTAATTATATAATATATTATAATACATATAGTTGTTTGGTATGATTTGTGGTATTTATTTATATTTAAAATAAATTGATGTAATCTAAAATCTACAAACAGGTTAGAAGGTATTTATCATTATTGTGATAATCTATTATTTTTTTATTTTTTTATTATTTGGTAATAGTGATAATCTATTATTAGTTCTTTATGTATAGTAGTATTAAATGATTATTATTTATGATTCATAATTTATTTTCATAATAATTTATTATACATAACTCATAAATATAAATATAAACTTACCAAAGAGAACCTTAATCTTGAAAACCCCATTCATAGCTTCAAGGAGGGCTACTCTTGACCATTGGATGGGTACTCTTTTGATATGAATTTACTGGTTATACTCTAATTGTTTCCATGTAAAAAGATAGAAAATGAAAATTCATATAAAATAGAATTTTTCATAATTTGTTTTAACATAAAAAAAAATATTGAAAAAGTGTGAAAATTTTATAATAACAAAAAATTTCCATGTAAAATACCGTTTGCAAAAATAAAATATTATAACAAACAAACATGACATTTGGAAGTTGAAGAGGATATGAGGGCTAGGGTAGTTGTCGAGAATATGTCAGTCAAAAGAAGAAATAAAGAAAATTACTGACCTTTGACTTAAAATTTCAAATATACCAAAGGGAAGATAATGGATCCGGTTCCTCTCAAGTCCAACTATCCCTCAAGTTATGATCCAATGGTTGGAATCAATCTAATGCGTATATTAATACATTGATTTGCGTGTAAAAACAAACTCAAGCTCTTTTAGATGATAACATACTTGGATTTTAAATTTTTTAAAAATGAGTTATTTAAATGAATTACCAACAAAAATGATACACTCTTTGTCGCATATTCCTAGCAAATACCAGACGGTCAGAGAAAATAAAATAATTAAATATTAGTAAATTCTAATGAAGATAATTTTTTTTTCTTTTTTATAATTTTAAATTATTGTTACATCCTGTACGGTCTGTATTAATCTACAATAGAATATATCTTTGTACGTGTTGATTTATTCCTACTTCAATTTTGAAATAAGAAAAAAAATTTCATTTACATCCTATCAAAGATTCATAATTTCATCTATATCCACAAGATTGCAAAAACATCACCTACCACCCAAAAATTTTACTGTGCTAATCAAAGAAGTTCATTCCATTATAAAATTCTCATTAGATGCTGATGTCAGCTGCATTGAAAATTTTGATGGACGATACTATCCTTTGAGGCCAATTAAAAGACCATTATACCTTTTTAGTCTGGTAAAAAAAAAAACCAGAAACCCTAACGATTTGCAGACAAAATATAACCTTGCGCACACACGACGAATAAAAGCTTGGGTTCATCGATCGATAATTGGTTTTGGGCAAAGGATTGCTTTGGCTCCTAAAGTGACGCTCTTGTCACCGACGCTAGTAAGTTTTTGCACAAGCTCTCCAGAGGTGTGAGCATCTCCTTGAACAAAGGTTGTTGGCATCATCGTAGAAGGGACTCGACTTATGGCTTGGGTGAAAGTGAAAAGAAAACATGGAGATAAAATATAAATTTGATTGGAAGGGCAAATTAGTAAATCAATAGAATTTTTTAGTTTTTCAATTTATAATATGAGGGATAAAACGGATTCACATTGTCTCCTCCCAGTGGTTCTGGGAGGACGCGGCAACCTATCTCGGATGGCCGCCATGTGGCTCTCGGGTGAATCCGAGACCCATGTTTGAGCCGACAGCCCCTGTCGGCTTGGCTTGTTGGTTGGGTGTCGGCTCGGACGTGGGTCTCAGATTCACCGAGAACCACGTGGCGACTATCTAGGGCAGGTTGCCACTATCCTCCCAGAACCACTAGTAATAAGTAGACCTACCTAGGTGATGTTTTTTGCAATCTTATGGGTGTAAATGATATAAACAATCCTTGATGGGGTGTAGATGAAATTTTTTCTTGAAATAAACGTGAAATAATGTTTCTTAAGATCAAACATATGGTCCAAAGTTTTCCACACCGTCTGTATATTCTATTCTCTCTCATATGATTTATTATTATTATCTTTCTCTCTCTCCCTGACCATATGAACCCATGTGGATGATGCTGTTTCTTACACAGCCATTGAGTGGCGTGGGAGATTCTCTCAGACACTCGGCATGGGTCCATGAGAAACCCGCACCTCAAACATGCCATTTTTTCATTAAGGTAAACACGATCATAATATGGCAAAAAACATGCAATCACGCCTTTTTTTTTTTTTTTTTTTTTTTCTGGTCACTAATTTATATAAACACTGAGAAAAAATAGAAATAAAAAAATAGAGATTACAGTTGAGATCATTTGCTTAAGCTGATTTCTATGCGTTTACGTATCTAGATTTTTCACTAAGGTCCTGTTTGTTTGGCTGTAAATTTTTTTTCCATGCAAATGTTATTTTACTAGAAAGTTTTTCTTTTTTTTCAATGATGCTCTATTTATTTCGTATGGAAATCCTCTCCCGCCTGAGATTTGGCAGGAGAGATGACGGCCAGATGGACAGTCGACACTTGGCTCTAAGGTGAATCCGAGCCTTCCATCTGAACCGACAAGCTGAGCCTACAGGGTTGTCGGCTTGGAAGGAGGGCTCGGATTCACCTGAGAGCTAGCCGGGCCGCCATCTTTCCTGCCAAATCTTAGGCGGGAGAAGATGTAAATCCATTTGTAAATTTTTATGTGTGAAATTTTATATGTAAAAAAAATTTCAAAATTTATTTTCAATAGGTAAAAGAAAGACGAAGTTCCTTCTCATCCCCCCGTAGATATCACTATATTTTATTTTTTGGAAATAAATATTGAAATTTTTTTTTTACATATAAAATGCTACACGATAAATTTCACGATAAAATTTTACATCGAAACAAACAAAGCATGAATTTTCTTTGTAATTTACATTAAAACAAACAATGAAAAACCATATTTTTTTACATTAAAATTTTATTTTTTTACCATGTTAACAAAATTATTCACCATGTGACAAATTATTCCTAAATTTTAGCCCAAAAGCATTATACCACATATGACACTTGGTGAAAGAAAAGATTGAATTTGGCTATGAAAAGCTAACAGGCTCCCCATCCATATGTTCCCTCGTAAAAAAATACAGGGAAAAATTCAAAATTTTATTAACCACGTGGTTGAAATGATCTATAAAATTTTGACATATGAGTAGTTTAAGGGGTATAGGGTGCCCTCCATTGTGTTGGCCAAAAGTCCTCCAAATTGCAAAAATTGGATGTTAATAAAATAAATTTTTTTTTTGAGGGGCGCTCATGTTTCCAATACAAAAGCTTCATACCGGTGTTTGAAATACTCACTTTATAACAAAAATAAAAAAAGATTCACACACAGTTAGCACGTGATCCTTTCTCCGTTCTCATGACTTCTTAATTGTGAGGTATTAGTATTTATCAATTGAGCTAAAGTAAAAAAAGCATCCAAAACCATGTGACCTCATTGACAAAACTATTGTGGTATGGGAGATTCCCTACACTGGTAATGTGGGTAAGAATTAAATTCCTTCCCTTGTCCTCATCCTCCTGCAACCAAATTTTTATATTTTTGGCAACGGTTGCATTTGTATAAAATCCTTCATTAGTGACTAGTTCTCACTCTTCCAACCACCTCCAATCCATCAGTAAACCAAAACCTTAACAATGTGGAGTGGCTGACAAAGAGTCATTAACATTTCAAATCTCAGTTTCATGGGAATCCAAGACAAAACTAAGGTCAAAACAGAAAAATACCAAGTTTTAGTGGTTTCAACCAAAACATGGTCGAACCATGGCTATAAAATCCGAAGTTTTGATCATATTTTTTCTGGGCCTTGAAACCCAAGGTTTCCAGTTTTACCCCAAAAAAACCAGGCTTCATCTCGGTTTTGGGCCTGCCTGAAAAAGGCTTCGAAACCGAGATATTCTTCATTGCTACCTACTTCTGCTCCAAAAAGATACCATTATAGTTCCTTTAATGGCCTGGAATAGCCTAATCCTAAAATGTGAATAAGAATTCACATCGTCGCTTGTTCAGAAGTCCTTCAGAACTATACTTGACTTACACCTGCAAAGAAGGAAAAAAGACATCCACCACTAGATAATAGAGAAATCCATTCATGAGCTTGATTTGCTAACCATTTAATTTAGTATGATGAAACAAGTTAATCATACAATTTGGGAACACCAGACACTCTGAGAGGTTTCTGAATACTAGGTTTCCAGATGGGTTATTCTCTCCCCTATCTCCTTCCCCTAAAGAGCCATTTTCCATGGTATCTGCCAGTAGTGCCAAAGGCCGAATCAAAATGTTTGGAAGATTGGAAAGGAAAAGCAGTTCCCAAACATTTTATAACATACATTCATAGGGAAACTAAAAGCAATCATTTAGGCTCTGGTTAGTTGCAAAGGAAATTAAAGAGAAACGAAAATTTTAAACTTAAAAGGGAAACTTTATAATCATTACAGTACATGACTATGTAACTAACTGCAAAGCATTCCATATTTAGTTATTAACTTACACTTCACTTTGTATTCAAATCCCTTGCACATTACTAAATATGGTAAGAAATTTAGATAGTTTATACAAGCATGTTGTGTTATAGTTACAGAATTTTCATTTCCCTTCCCTTCCCTTTAATTCCCCTTGCAACCATACCGAGCCTTGAGAAACTGTCTCCTAAAATGTTGTGCAAGAAAACGAGAGAGGGTAGAGACAACATTCAATTCCTTTACATTAGAAACTTTGAAGGAATCTCATAATCCTAGGATTCCTCCCCCCCCCCCCCCCAAAAAAAATAAATAAAAAAAATAAAAATAAAAAGATAGATAGATGAGATATGGCACTCAGTAGCAAAGGACCTAAAACCAAACAAAGATTGGAACAAATTTTGATCTATGAAGATATTATACTTGGCACAATCAGTAATGACATCCAGAATTTCCTTAAATTTTTAAAAGGCATTACCTCGTGGCCCAACCTACATGGATATGCAAAGATCGGCACAAGAAACTGTGTTTCAATTAACTTATCTACTAAAAAGAAAACAAACCACAATATTTGTTGAAGAAATAGAAGTTAAAAATTTTAAGATTATTTTAGTAGGGTGTCAGGTAACAAGTTTTGAAGTAAAGAGTAGAGATTAAAGCACACAGGGTTGAGCTGACTTGATCACCTGCAAACTCTAATCAAACCATCACACACTGTGCAAAGGGGAAGGAAGAGGAACCTCTTCAGACACATTTTTCTCCCCACAACACCTCTTAACTCTCTTTTCCTATACTCCCCAAACAATCAATAACTAATCTCCTCTCCAAAATTTATAAAAAGCAAAAGAGAATCTTATATCTACAATATTGGAATTATCTTAAAATTTTGTTTAATGTTTTTTATATTCCCTATCATTCAATGCTTTTTTTTAGGTTAAACACATCATAGATTCATTCTATTATCTTTGGTGTAAATTTTTATCAAACAAATGGAAATTTTTGCTCTCCTGTTTTTTCACCACTTATCTATGGAAAATATCTTGGCAAAAGATTAATTGGAACATAATTATTCCACTTCAATGAAACAGTGCAACATGATGTTATATCAGTCTCTCTCTCTCTCTCTCTTTTGGAGCAGTAACCTTGGATCAGATTCTATCAACAAAAATCTCATACGTACTCATCGAACCAAGGAGAAAGAGAATTTACCTTTTCCTCAACATCTCATGTTTGTTTACTAAGAAAAAGAAAAGGAAAAACTTCAAGTTGCATGATATATTTGAGGTCCAGTTGAGCGATCAAGATTTAATAATGAAATCCTGCACTCCAATTTCTTCAAACCCACAAAAGATGGATAAGGAAATATATTGAGTCAACAATCAAAAGGATCAATAAGATTGAGGGAAAAAAAAAACATAATTTGCACACACACACACAGATGACCAATCATTTTATGCTAAAGGCCTTCTATATTTACTGAATTTTCTTAGGCTTCTTCTGGTCGGAAGTAAAGTGAAGGGAGGTAAATGAAATTTTAAAAAAATACGAAACTTTTCTAATTACTACCACCAATGATTTTGTAACTATTTCTAAATCTTAAAAATCTAGTAATTATATTTACTTCACTTTTCAACCAAATTCCTTGGATTTAAATAGGCAAATATCATAGCGCAAATGAATCTAATTGAAAAGTTCAATTACCATTAAGATTGAAACATCAGTATATTAATATGAAGAAGGTACAAAAAATCTAATTTGTAACCAAATAGAGCTTTATGGAAAACAGGAGCAGGGAAGGAAGATGCTGAAAAGGGAGGGACAGGGTGCCTAATGACGCTCTGTCAAAAACTGTAAATGAAAGGTTTTGCCCATAAAATAGCAGGGAAAACACAAATGATGAAGAAAATGCCTATGACAGTTGGAGAAAGACAATGATGAAATGTAGGTTTGATTGAGTTTTAGGATTGAGCAGGGACCAGCAGACCATTTCTTTTCCCCCTTTTTCTTTTGAAATTAATTTTAAATCTCTTACACAAATTATTTAGTTCCCCCGAGACAAACATTTCAAACAGCAGAAACCAAATTCATGATAGCTGATGTGGCACTGGACTAATAAATATATCTAGGGAAAGAAAAACAATAACTATGAAAAAATGAAAGAGGAAAAGTGAAAAAAAAAAGAGAGGAAATTTTAAATCTACAAGAATGGTTTTGTTCCACCAAAATGAAATCGATGATGTTTAGTTTTATTTCTTAAGGTATAGGTGCTGTACCCTACTAGCTAAAAAAGCTATTTTATTTCAAGGAGTAATATATTTTATCCTTATTCTTCTGTTAAGCCAAAGAAAAATCTTAAATGCAACATATATTTTAAAAAGTATATCTCTAGTCTAATAAAAAAAAAAAGAGTTGGAGAGAGAAAGGAAAAATAAAAATAAAAAGAGATGAGGAATTTTTTTTATTAGGGAGAATAAAGAGAGGGGGGGAGGGGGAATAAGGGTGGTTGAATAGATAATTGTACAGTGAGGGGTAACTGTGAAAATGAGAGAAGGTGAGATATCCAAATGAGGATAGATAAATATTAGCAAAGATCTATGAAACCAACAGAAAAGAATGAAAAATCACTAAGTACAAGATCGTTCACCTGGCCTTCTCATTGGTGAAGAGCAGCACCATCGGAAACCTCACCCAAACCATCACTGCCTTGCCTCTCTTCTGCAGGGAGTCCTTTTCCCATACTTCTGAATGTTATTTTTTTTTTCTTTCGTACTTTTTTATTTTATTTTTTTACAAGTTAATTTTTACAGTAATATAAATCCCAAATCAACAGGGCAAGGACATTCAGATGGTGCGCCAAAGTATGAGTTCTAAGTATCAAGCAAATTGATGAGAATGATTTTTCTGATCTTCTAGCTCTACTCAAAACAAGGTACATCAGGCTCAAAGAGGATACATAAAGCTCACACCATGTGTTTTCCAATCGGTGAAGCCTCCTCAGTCATTTGCTTTGAACTGTGTGGTCAATTCTGCCTTCATCCAAGCACAACATGGCACTCCAACATCCATATGTGGGGGAATCAACAGAGACCTGTTAGTCATCTCGGACAAGTGCACCAGGCCCACTGTATTGCAGCTGTTTACCAGTTGGTAAGGCTTTAGATCTTCTTGTACTTCTTCCAACAAGACATCAGTGACTCTCTGGTAACCTTCAGCCACATAATAGAACAAGAGAGTCATAGAATTATCAAACATGAAAGTTTTCAACCCACATGATCCTCAGTGATGATTAAAAAAATTATTCCACTCAATGACAAATAATCACAGGGACAAACAATTTATTAGTCCTAGTCTTTTCTTCCTTGTAGAAATCGGGGACTTTCCTCAATTTGGGGATAATTCCATTGCTGTCTGTACTCTTTCAACTGGTTAAGTAAAGAATTAGGCAAAGTAAGAGAACTTCTCAGCTTTAGGTATAGGAGGTACACAATATTAGTTATACCTCAAAAGAGAAATTAAATTTTCAACACATTCCTTTTTCTCCTTCCTTCTACGCTAGCCCTAGCACATACCCCCACATGCACACTCAAAAGAGGGACAAGAGAGAAGCAAAAGGAGGACATATTCCTCATTAAACAGAATAATAGGTGTAGGAAGTGATGGGGATCTTTGTTTTAGTTTTCATTCTTTCAATAATTTTTCTCATGTAGAGTTCATATTAATTAGGAACCTATTAATTATGTTAGAAGACAGTGTTAGAAGATAGTATCCGGCTGATCAATAACATTCTTAATATAATGTTTTCATGTCCATGTATGTATCTCACTGCAAATACTACTCCATATGATATAAGATAAAAACCTCGTTGAGAAACAGGTACACAGTCCATAACTATATCTGCCCAACCTAACCAGTAAAAGCCTCGATGAGAAATAATGCGTATATATATTGACTTACCGCCACGGGAATTCACTTGTGTCTATTCCAGCTTGGTGAAGCTCATCAACATACTGCAATGCTTCCCTGCACTCCTCCCGGTCATCAAAGAACTCCTTCTTGTCAGCTTCTATTTGATATGTTTCATGGCCTTTGCCTGCAATAACCTGTAGCATATGAGGCAGTAAATTACTGAAACATATGGTGCAGTGAATAGAGCAAGGCCCCAACAGTCTCAACTCACTCAAGCTAATCAGAAACAGTAATGATAAACAATGCTGAAAAGGATATTATCATAATCACTATAATTATTATCAATAAATTTCAACTTATAAGCTGAGTGATGCGTCTTCAACTCCATTTAGTATTATGACTATTATCACACAAAAATCTTTTAACACAGACAAGAAGCAGGGTCAGGGACTTACAACCATATCACCTTCCTCGCCCATGGCCACAGCAGCCCGTACAGCAACCCGCCTGATATCATGTAGAAAAAGTCGATGACCATTTGGAAGAGGTGGGTAGTAATCATTCTCGCCATATTTCAAGTAATCCTGCATGGTCCATCCTACACCAGCCAGCATGTCATCCAAGATATCCACTGGTGAAGATGCAACATCAAAAAGTTACTTAGCAGCTTAGCAAATTGATCCAAAATATAATTCCACATTATCATTTCAAGTATTGAGAGAATGGAGAGTGGGGGAAAAGGAAACAAAGAAAACATAAGGAGTAGAATCAGTTGGCAAATGGATAACAAGGCTGTACAGGAAGATATCATCCACCAAAGATAAGCCGACCGCCATTCACCACCATCTCATCTGGCCACAAATCATTTTTTTTTTGTGTGTGCCAAATCTTTGACTAAACTCCGAACGAGGAGAGCTAAAAGGGTAGGCAAAGCAGCTTTGGACAGAGTAAAATAAACAGAGTTCAGTTCAACTTTTTTGATGGCATATACCTCTATAGCATACAATTACTTACATGGATCTTCTGTCCTTGGATTGTCAGATGTCAGGATAACCACATCACTTTTGTCTGCCGCAATCTTCGTCATCATGGGCCTTTTTCCTCTGTCCCTCTCACCAGCACATCCAAAGACTTGATTCAAAGCATGAACAGTTTGTCAGATACTCAGATATCGGGTAGTAAAAGAATTCCATTACTTGCTATCCCCATCTGTTGTTACACATAAGTTCCAATAAAACAAAGGAATACTTTTTATCTTTATTTTGTAACTACAGAATAGAAATTTTTTTGATTGCATTTGTCACTCAGGCTGCGTTTGTTTCACTGAAACATTTTATGGGAAAATAGTTCTTGTTTTGTTGTTCATGACCAACAAGCACATTTGAACATGCTTGGGTGAGGGAAAGAAACCAGCCATATGATGGAGTGGAGTCCTCCATGGTGCCAAGAGTACCAACGACCAAGATACTATTACTATTTTGGAAAAACAACACCGAAATTTTTGAAATAGAAGTTGTTTTCTAATGTTTTGTATTGCTTTTCAGTAACAACATTTTCATCCTTTATAATCATAATACAAATCTGTATTGATTTTCAAAAAAACCCATCCAGTGAAACCAACACAGCCTAAGGAAAACAGGCATGGGTGGGAACCCCATATACAGTCAGCAGTATCAAGTTCAAGGCAATAAATCTCTGACTAAGGCATATGAAAAAAAGCCATTTTTTTTTCAACCTAATTAGTATAATATCAACTAAAAAAAAAGTCAAATGAGACATCAACCCTTCTGATCACCAAGCCCCACTCACTAAGTCAATGAAAATTAACTCAGCTCATTAGTCATTAGACTCATTACGGTTTGGAGTTTGGACTTGGTAGTTTGAACCCCAAACATTAAATCAACTTGGTTGAGTTAGGAGTCAATCACTGTTTGTTTAAAAAGTGGTACATTTTGTTTAAAACTGCAATAGTATACAAATACGGACATCCCTTGCACAGACAAGCATTAGATGAAATAAAATTAGAAAGGGTATACCGAAGGAAAAAAAAAAAGAAAAGAAAGAGAGAAACATACCAGTTATGATTCTTCGTGGGCCAAGCTCCCTTACAGCATCAAGCAGGCGAGATAATGCATCAGGAGTATGAGCATAGTCCACAATAACCCCAAATGCCTGTTCCTCATCTATCAGTTCACACCTACCAGGAACTGCATCAACCTCTTCTATCCCCCTAACAATGTCCTCCAATGGTGCCCCAACAGCAATTCCCACAGCCACTGCTGCGAGAATGTTGTAGACATTGTGTCTTCCTAGCAACCCTGATGATATCTCTAATATCCCTTGGGGTGTTTTGACCAGGACCTGTGTCTCAAACAGTGAGAGCTCAATCTTCAATGGGTGGACATCTGCTCTCTTGTTTTCCAGTGCATAGGTCACTACAGGAACATCTAGGTTCCCTTGTGCAATAAACAACGGTGCCATTGGGTCATCAATGTTGACAATCTTTCGATGCCGCTCCGGATCCACCATCCTTGCAAAAAGTTTTGCCTTAGCGTCCCTGTATTCTTCATCAGAACCATGAAAGTCCATGTGGTCCCTCGTTAAGTTGGTGAAAACCGCAATATCAAAATCAACCTCATCACACCTCCCAAGAGCAAGCCCATGGGAAGAAGCCTCCATGACAACTGCCTCTGTTCCATTATGAAGCATCTTTGCCATGAGCTTCTGGACCATAACAGCATCAGGAGTAGTGTGGTCGGGTGGTGATTCCAACTTGTTATCTCCTTGGACGTAATAGGCTATTGTACTCAACAACCCAGTCCTTAAAGCCATTGCTTCATACATGCCTTTAATCAAATACGCAGTAGTCGTTTTACCATTTGTGCCTGTGATCCCAATGACGGCCAAATTCTTAGATGGATTCTGGTAAAATGATGCAGCCAATGCAGGAAGGACTGAGTTTGTGTCCTCCACAATGACAAGTGCCTTACAACCTAATGTCTCATCTATATCAATCTCCTTGCTGGCTACCACAGCCACGGCCCCTCTCTTGTCAGCCTCGCTCAAATACAAATGGCCATCAGTTTTCATCCCAACACAGCATACAAATAGATCACCTGAGTTAACCAACCTCGAATCATGTTGGATTCCAGTAATCTCAACCTCTAAATTACCACAAACAGATACAGGTACAACCTTGCTCTCATCCAAGAGCTCTGCTAAAGTCATTTTAAACTTGGGTTCCACAATTCGAACCTTGGACTTGCCATCACTGATAAAATCGAGATCAAAAGACGGGGAAGAAACATTAGAGCTAGAACCATTCACCTGCTCGAATTTCACTGGGTTCTCTTCGTGGGGTTCCTCCGTTATCACCGTAAGCCCCTGAAGCTCGTTAATTTCCTCCAAGTCCACAACTTCTTCGGGCTCTAACTCTTCAATTCCTTTAACAGCTGCATTCGCCGTCCCCTTTTCTTTCTTGGGGTTGGGCTTCAAGAGGCCTTGCTTGACAAACTCCTTGCGCTTGAGAGCGATAGCTCGATCAATCTCTCCGAACAGGTCATCACCGGAACCATCAACATTAATAGACTCTGGATTGTCAGGCGCATCTTCTTCCTCCGCAAGGGCCGACAGGAAAATGGACTGGTCTTTCTTGAACTGTTCTTCTTGAAGCTTGCGAGCACGGGCGGCTTGGCGTTGAATCTGCTGGAATTTGGACACTCCATGTCCGGAATCCTCCGGAGCTTCAGGTGGGTCGTCGTCCGCAGGGGTCGGGTAGTATTGTCCATCGGAGTCAATGGCGAATGGAAGTCGTGGAGGTTTTCGGCGAAGAGTTGTGAGAGAAGGCAGTGGCTTGAATTGCAGGATTGGTGTGGTATTCACATTGAGAGACGAGAGAGACTGGAATGAAGGAAAGAAGCCATGGAGGGAGACAGGAGCAGAAGCCATGGGCATGATGTAGAGAGCAGAGATCTGAAGACTGAAGCAAAAGCTGAGAGAGGGCTTTGGTTTTGGGGGGTTTTGGAGGGAAGAGATTGGGCTGGGGAAATACAGACAATGAAAAGAGAAACCGATTAACTGAAAACGCACATCTGAGGTGCGGTTTTGATATAATTAGTATTAATGGGCAAATTACACCAAAGTAATGTTTTGAGAAATCATATTCATGCCAAAGGTACCTCATGTTTCATTTTTCTTACATTAACCCTACTTAACGTTATTAATCTTTAGATTTACCTCAAATTTTCAAGGGTCGATCGTTTCTTGTTGAACTATCCTTGTTTGGTGCCTGATCGATGGTACACCTGACGGAAAAATAGCAAGTTGGGGTGCAGAGTTTTCGTTAGAAGTATGCATCATAGTCGAAATTTGTGACTCAATATCGAACAACTATCAGTGAAGAAGGGACACGGGAGAGGATAGGGGCAACAAAGAGGGTGGGCAATTAAAACGACAATGAACATATGACGAATCCAAGTAGTGAGTCGTTACGACGACGGGATGATGAGTGGGAGAGGCAAAGGGGAGAAAAAAAATGTTAAATAGTGATAAATTTGAAAATAAAAAAATTGAAAATATTCTATACGTAATATCTATGAAATATAAGGTCCTCTAAACATAATATATTTGAAATATGAGGTATGTGTAGTATGAATTTTGAAAGATGAGGTATGTTGGTGTAATAAAGAAATGAAAAATCTCAAAACTTCTTCAAACCTCTTCGTCTTCTCCTTCATCTTTTGTTGACTGGTAGGTGTACTCAGGGTTCTCTCTTCGTGCCTGATGGTTACTTCTAAAGTTAGTTAAATCAAGGAGATGAAATTCTCTCAGGTTTCTTTTTTAAATGGAGCATCGACATCATGGAAATTGATTCCGAGGATCAAAGAGGCGAAGATATCTCGAACGATGACCAAAATACTGCTCAGCTTCTTCACCAATTACAGGCTCGAAATGATGGTCTTCTTGCAGAGCTGGAAGCGCTTCGGGTCTCGTACCAGGATCTTCAATCAAAATCCGTGGTCAGGGAGGATAAATTCATCCTCCTCCAACAGCAGAAAGACGAAGCTCTTAAACGCAATTTTGATCTCGTCAAAACTGTCGAAGATGTCACTATTGAAAGAGATGCTCTTCGGGATGAACTTCGTGGACTGGAGGTTACGGCAAAAGAACGTGAGGATGAGTTGATCAGGCAGCGGGATGAGGAACTGAAGGAGAAACTGGATCTTCGTAGTGAAGCTGAAGCTTTTCAAGAGAAGATCTCCGGGTTGTTGGAGGAGAGGACTAAGAGAGTTAGGGTTTTCTCTTGCAGGTTGGACATGCTACGGTCGATAAAAGAGTGTTTGGGGAGGATCATTGACATAATCAGTGAAGATAAGTCTAATTGTATCATAGAAGAAGATGAGATTGCTAAAGACGAGTCTGATCTTGATGAAGAGTCGAAGGAATTCTTAATAGAAATGACGGGTGTTCATAAACTCACGACAGCGTTAGAATCTCGGTTATCGGAGTACGAACAGATGAGAAAGAAGGAGAAAAGGGAGTTGGAGAATAGCGTGGTGAGTTTGACGGAAGAGAACAGAGACATTAATAGCTTGTTGAGGATTGCTTTAATGGAGAAGGAAGCAGTGGAAAGTAAACTGAAGGGAAATAGAGGAGTGTTTGGGTTCGGTCCGTTCGGATTCATTATGGGCGCAACAGATAATCCAGGTTCTAATCCAGTCAGTAAAGAAAGTAGTGATTCCGACCAGGAGGTTGTTAGTCTGGTATTGTTCTGCCTCCTGTCTTTCTTACTCTCCAAATTCTGAATAAATGTTTAGGTTGTTTCTGGAAGGAGTTAATTACTACTAGCCCTTACCTCGTCAGATTTAGAAGGCCGGTTACTTATGCATGCTAGACTTTGATGACTATTTACTATTTAGAACTACTCAACGGTGGAACTGTGACGCTTTTGCTTTAATGTTGTTCGCTGCTCTTTCTCCATCAGTTTCTACTTGAACAAACATAAGTATGATTGTTGGATATTTTAATGCTTTCCATTGTTTCCAGAGTTTGTCATCCACTGGAATGGAGAGAGTGACACGACTGATAATTAAGAACTTCTCTGTGTAACTTCTTAAACTTTAAACAAGTGCATTAGTGATTATTTTTAATAATAAAAATCCTCAGTTAACAAGTTGAAATTACAAAGGTATAAGTGGACCTTGATAAAGGCGCCTAATGTGATGGTAAAAATTCAAGCTACAAGCATGAAAACGTAATTTTGAGTTTGAGGGGGCCACTTTGTTTAAAAAATGTTGAATGTTAGGACTGACTCCAATCCATCCATGCCCGGGAGGACTTGCATGTATTCCTTACAGTTCTTAATTAATTGTTTTTAGTCCATTCTATGCGTTGC
Organism: Protea cynaroides; assembly: GCA_028583415.1. NCBI lineage: Eukaryota > Viridiplantae > Streptophyta > Magnoliopsida > Proteales > Proteaceae > Protea > Protea cynaroides. The sequence continues at coordinate 94,145,425 of CM053275.1, read as the reverse complement.
TTGTGAAAAATGGCATATCTAATCGCAAGAAATTCGGTTGAAGTGGTCAAAGTGTATGTATACTTTGTAACAAAATAAATATAAAAAAAAAGATGGAGAGAATTGATGTCTTCTCCTCCTCTTAGTAGTCACTATTTACAGACAAAATAAAAAGGGTAAAGTGATAGGTCTAGGACTATACAAAATATAGAGTCCTGGTTACAAAGTGAATAAGAGTTTCACATGTTAACATGACAAAGGAGAAGGGAACTCCATAAGAGAGGGTGGAGTTTAAATTGCATTAGGAGAGTAAAGGATAAGAGCTAAGAAACTAATTCTCTCCTACCACCTGTCCAATGAGGCAATACCAACTAGCCACCACTTATCTTTTGACGCATCTCTGACGCATCTGTAATAGGCCTACGAACACCAACTTGAAATAATAAGATAAATATGAACCGCAACACTGGTTTTCAGGTAGCAACACTAACTTACGAACACCAAGCAACATAAGTTCTTCCCAAGTAAAGCCATTAGTAGTAGTAGTAATAGTAATAATAGTAGCAGCAACAGTAGTAGTAATAGGGCAGTATAGATCACTGTGAACCAAATAATAATAGTAATACAGTATAGGTCACTATGAACCAATTAATAGTAGTAGCAGTAGTAGTAATAGTGGTGGTTGCACTCCTAATAGAGAACCTTAAACGACTCTCGAAACAGCAACCAAGTGATTGCTCGAAGACCATGTAACAAAATAGAAAAATAAAAAAAGATGGAGAGAATCAATGTGTCTTCCTTTCCTCATAGTAGCCACTATTTATAGTTAAAATAAAATAGGTAAAGTGATAGGTCTAGGACTCCACAAGATAAAGAGTCATAATTAGAAAATAAATAGGAATTCCACATGTCAACATGACAAGGTAATGGCAAAGAGGTTAAGACATCTCAAATTAACAAGCCCTCTTTGCTATAAGATCTTAATTCAGTCCAACACAAAAATTTGCAGACAAAAGTAATAGAAAAAAAATTCTTATCTGGAAATCCGACCGTCAGAAATTGATGAAACTTGGGTTGAATGGCCTTTATAATAGTTATGAACACCCTTCAAAATCTGAGAATGATCCGAAAAGAATTGAAGGAGCTATGAGCTTTGTAACCTTGCTGTACCTGGTGCCGCCAAAACCTGGGCAGGTTCAAAAGGATGTCGGTTGCTGATTTGGTTTTTACTTCCTCTAATTGGTGCTGAGTGTTTCACATATAACCAACAATAAAGAACAAAATAGGAGTATTGAATGCAAAGGAACAAAGGAAATAGAGTTTGGTTGAGTCTCACAACCTTGGAGACTCAACCAGAAAATAGGAGTTTAACTCTCTTTTTTTCTGGAAAATTCTCTCTACTGCAGCCAGCCTGCATTCTCTTTATTTATAGCTTTGAAACATAACAAATAAAATAGGAAAGAACGAAATTTGGAAAAGCTAAACCTCCTTTATAACTTAGGAAGTTTCTAAAACATAGAAATAGGAAAGTTTCTAAAAACTGGAATTAGGAAACTCGATTTTAGGCAAGTCTTAGTCTCCAAGCAACTAAGACTTCTAAACTAACTAGCCTAATTTTTAGGAAGCTAAACAATGGAAATAAGTAAACTGAAAATTAGGAAACTAATCAAAAGAGTCATAACTAATGTTGTTGGTACTGTTCACGTGAACAGTGCCGCATAAACAGTGTTCACGTGAATAGTGTCGGCTAGGCCCGGGCCCATGTCGACGGTACCTTGGGCTGGTTGCTTCTTGGACTGCATCACAAGGACTTGTATGACTAAAATGATATATTCTAATTGAAGAAAAGCAGTTATGTTCTAATTAAGGAGAAAGTAACTCCACAAGAGACTAAGAAACTAATTCTCTACTGCCACCTGTCAAATGAGTCAATATCTGTTGGTTTAACCAAGTCAAACCAGCAACCACTTATCTTATGACGCATCTGGAATGGACCTACAAATAGACCCATATTCTTCAATTTCTGTTGTTGGTTAACATATTTCTTCAAAACTTGGGAATTTTTATGTTAAAGAAATAAGGTTGGTCAAAGTGGATTGAAGGTTTCAAGTTAGAGTAATTTTTTAAAGTCAGATACATATTGTGTTAGTACCAACTGTAATGGAAGTCCATTAATTTTAGTCAGTTTTGGCTGACTTTTTAAAGCATGGTTATAAGCTGGTAGCCTTTTATAAGCAACTACAATTCCATAAACCCATGTAACATTTTGGGGATGGGGATTTAAGAAAAGAAAATAATAATAAAAATAAAGAAAGAAAGAAAAGCATTTTGGGGATGAGGTGGGGAAAAGATAATTCTTGCCAAATTTTGGAGAATAGCAATAAACAACTTCAAATCCAAACATCCCCATTACTTTATGTGGATGGGGCAGGGTTAAAGGTGATTTGATGAGGACATCACAGTGATTGATCCAGCCGTTAGAGTGTACTAGCGGAGGAGGCATAGATTCTAGCCTTACCCCACCTTTTATAGTTTGATGATGAATTTTGAGGCTACCACATGGCCAGGAGCAGCAGCATCATTTTATTGCTATATTACAGTTCAATTTATTTATTTATTTATTTTTCTAAAAATTGTTTGTTTCTATTTATGTTTTTGCCTTTTTCTTCTTAATTTGACTTATATTATTTCTGTTTTTTTTTGTTTTTACAAGACATGTAGCCCCCCCCCTCTTCCATGTACTACTGCAGTACTATTTCCCCACTCTTTTTTTTATAATTTTTTTTTGGTTAAACTACACGTAAAAAGTCCACATGATGGGACCTGCTCACAGTCCTCATCATGTAGGACTCATTGACTTGCTCACAATCCTCATCGTATATGACTTCTTACTTTTGCTGTACAGTTGGAGAAGGACTATACAATCTTGGTTGCTGAGTTGGAATAGGACTCCATTGTCCTATATAGTATACAAATCTAAATAGTCTATTAGTTTGCTTTATTAGTTTCCTTTACTAATTAGGCTTGTTAGTTTCAATTTCTTATTTGGAGTTTACTTTGTTTTTAGTTTGTGAATAGGACTCTACCTTGTAGAGTCCTATATCGTATCTAATAGTTGTCTTCTATTTTCTATAAATACAAGCTACAAAGAGAGGAACATATACATACTCTCTCTTTCCTAAAACATCGATTCTCTTCATCTTCTCTTATTTTTCTATTTTGTTACATGGTATTAGAGTGGGTTGCCGTTTTGAGAGTTGTCTAAAATTATTCGTTGTAATGTACCACTACCACGGCTGCAACTTCCTCCTTAGTTCCTAGTTTGCCGTGTGAGTTTCGTATTGTTCTTTTATACCTCATATATCTGTTCTGGTTCCTGATTTATTATATATATCTGCTCAAGTTCATTAAAGAGAGCTTAGCCTACTACTACCATACTCGTGTTGGGAGCCTACTATTGTTGCCTACTACAGTTGCACTTTATGTAACCTCTACTGCCTGCAACCTACTTACTTGTTGCACGTGATGTAACATATTACCTACTACCTGTTTTAGTGTTGGAGGCACCACTATTGCTGCTCCTGCTACAATTGCTATTACTACTACAATTGTTACTGCTATTACCTGATTTATAGTGACCTATACTATGTTGCAACTACTACTACTACTACAATTGTTGCTTCTACTACCTGGTTCACAGTGATCTATATTGTGCTGCTACTATTGCTGCTACAATTGTTGTTGCTACTACCTGGTTCACAGTGACCTATACTGTGCTACTAGCACTACTTGGTTCACAGTAACCTATACTGTGCTACTTTACTACTACTGCTACTGCTGTTTCTGTTGATACATTGTTACAAGCTTAAGCTCTTACTATTGCTGCTGCTTCCGTTGCTACATTGTTTCAGGCTGAAGCTCTTATAGTCTCCTGTGCTCTAGCTTGAAGGAGGGGTTGTTAAACTACACTATGTAAACAGTCCACACGATGGAACTTGCTTACAGTCCTCATCGTGTAGGACTCATTGACCTGCTCATAGTCCTCATCATATATGACTTCTTACTTCTGCTGCACAGTTGGAGAAGGACTCTACAATCTTGGTTGCTGAGTTGGAATAGGACTCCATTGTCCTATCTAGTCTACAATTCTAATTAGTCTATTAGTTTGCTTTATTAGCTTACTTTACCAATTAGGCTTGTTAGTTTTCTTTTCCTATTTGGAATTTACTTTGTCTTTAATTTGTGACTGGGACTCTGACTTGTAGAGTCCTAGATCCTATCTAATAATTGTTTTCTATTTTTTATATATACAAGCTACAAGGAGAGGAGTATATACATACTCTCTCTTTCCTTAAAACATAGATTCTCTCTATCTTCTCTTATTTTTCTATTTTGTTACAGTTTTTTCTTGTTAGTGGGCTGTAACTGCCCATAAGCAGTTCCAACCCCCCCCGCCCACCGTTTAGCATTGTAAAGCCTTTAAAGGCTAAATTTCTGCCTTAAAATCTTTTTTTTAATGCAATGAAAAAAGATGAAAATGCAAATGGAATTCTCCCTCTCTCTCCTGCTGTAAGTCTCTCTTTCCTCTCTCTCTCTCTCTCTCTCTCTCTCTCTCAATTTTCTCTTTCTTTCCCTCCCCCTATATCAATTCTGATATTTCTAACCCCCCCTCCTCTCTCTTCTTATTCTTTAATGGGCATTTTACTGAAATCAGACACTCCCTCCCCATTATCCACTAAATTTATTTTCTGTCCTTTTCTGTTTTTAATTTGAAGTATGTTTACCTGCAGCCTTTACCCTTCCATTACTCCATTATCAGTTTCTGTCATCGTTAGACAGCTTCTTTAAATTTCAGGTTTGGTTTTTCTTTTTTATTACTGTAAAAAGCTTGTTTTCGTCATGTATTGTTCCTACTGTAGTGGACCCTGTACTGGTTCTTAAGTTTTAGCATCAACGCAGGCTAGTTTTCTATTTTGTTACTGAATCACATGAAACTAAGTTCTTATGCATTAAAAACATAGCTGTTAATATTTTAAGAAAACTGAAATTTCATGCTTCAAAACTTGGCAAATGCTGCCTATAAAACTGAGCCCTATGTCACTCTCATTGAATATTATTGAGCTCATAAAAAACTGGTAGGTATATATTGCTCATTGGCTAAAAAATTCAGCTCTAATTTTTAAATGTCTGTCATGTATGCTGCTGTTCCCTTGTCCTAACTAGCCAAACCTAGATAATCTAAAACCTAGCTAGTTGTAAGTGTAGGAAACCTAGACCCCTAGGCTGTCCTACATCAGTCTGGTATTAGAGCCTAGGTTAGAGTGTCTAGTAACTGCTGGTTAGAATTCCTACCTTCGAGTAAACCCTTGTATGTCCACTAGAAGTCGTAGAGCTTACCAAGCCATGTCAAACCCTCCTACCACACCCATGACATCCGAACAATGGGAAAAAGTACTTCAACAAAATAGGGAAACATTAAAAGTTTTCATAACTAATCAGGAATTGCTAAGAGCTACCCATGTAGAGTTGGTTACCAGTAAGGTCGACCAAGAAAAGCAAGCTATCAGCCTTCAAGCCATTGACCAAAATGTTCAAAACATCACTAATAGGCTTGCTGCCATTGAGACTTCTATCCAAAATTCTGATGGACAGCAAGGTCACAATGTCCAAGGGCATGGACCTATAATGGAATTCCTAACCCTATTCAGGGAAATCATGGTCATGGGAGGCCTCATGATTATTTGGATGTCCATGATCGAATGGGTGACAATTTCCATGGGCGAGGTGGGTTTAGAGGTTGAGGATATTGAGGTCGTAGACATCATTCTCCATATGGAGAAGATGAGGTCTATGAGCATCGATACAGAAGAGTGGACATTAAAAAAATGGTCAAGCTAGATGCCACTACCTATGATGGCCAAATAAATGCCAAGGTTCTTTTAGGATGGATCAGACAGATGGACCAATACTTTGACTTCTATGATATGTCTGAAGAGCTTCGACATTGGTTTGCAAAGATGAAGCTCACTAGGGCTGCTCAGGATTTATGGACTGAGCTAGAGTATGAAGAGAATAGTCTAGGACAAGAGCCTGTCTCTACATGGGCTGAAATGCAAGAGAGATTTAAGGAGTTCTTGCCTATCACCTATAGGCTACAACTTCTTGAGGACATGAACACCTTGAAGCAAGGTAAAATGTCTGTGATTGAGTACATGGCCAAATTTAATGAATTGAAAATCCAAAGCCGTACTCGAGAGGATGTCGAGGAGACATTATCTAGGTTCTTGACAGGACTTAGCTATGACATCCAGCCGTGCATGACACCTCATATTGGTAGGGATGTCCATCAGGCTTTCCGGACAGCCATTGATTTAGAAGGGACTTTGAGGTTTGTTCCTCAAAAGAAGATTGGTTTTCAACCCGGGTAGTTTAGCTTCCTAACCTAAAACCATTGCAAAGTCCTACTCTTTGAAAGCTATCTACTAATCCTGCAGGTGCATTGTTTTAAGTGTCATGGGTATGGTCATTTTTCTAGGGAATGTCCAAATAGGAACCTGTATGTGGGAGAATGAGATTATGAAGGAAATACTCAAGAGGATACCCAGGAAGGTGAGTTTGAGGATCATAGGCCTGATGAGGTCATTTGGATGAGGAAGATGCAGAGGTGGATATTACTAGACTGGGAGTTGTGAGTTGTATTGTTTTGCAACCCAAGGGCAACGAAGACTAACGTCGTACCAATTTCTTTATCACTTACACCTATCGTCAGGGTAAGAATTGTTGTGTCACCATTGATAGTGGTAGCTATATGATATGAATGTAGTTGCCCAGAGTGTTGTTGATGCAGGCTGGATCCGTTGGATAGGAATATTTTTAGGGTTTATTTTGATTGGGGAAATCATTGTAATTTGATTTGGTTTTATTTCTTTTCATAAAAGAAGGATGGACTTACCCGTTAGCTAGGAGTTTTTTAGGCTAGTTAGGAGTCTTCTTTAGTTAAGAGTCTTTTTAATTATCATGTTTTATTTATTTAGTTTTTTTTTATAGCAATTAATTAGGTTGTAAAACCTATTTATAGGCCTCCTTTTATCAATGAATGATATTGATGTAGTCCAAGAAGCAACCAGCCCAAGGTACCGTCAACATGGGCCCGGGCCTAGCTTGAACACTGTTCACGTGAACACTGTTCACGCGGTACTGTTCACGTGAACAGTACCAATAGCATTAGTTATGACTCTTTTGATTAGTTTCCTAATTTTTAGTTTACTTATTTCCATTGTTTAGTTTCCTAAAAATTAGGCTAGTTAGTTTAGAAGTCTTAGTTGCTTGGAGACTAAGGGCCCGTTTGATAAAACTTCTGCTTCTGGATTCTATGGATTCTGGCTCCCAGGGAGCCATTTTGGAGTAGAAGCGTGTTTGATAAGTTCAGTTAGATTCCAACTCCCACAAAGTGAACCGGATTCAGAATGACTCCAGAATCCAAAATTTTGGAGTCATAAATACTTGCTCCAAGCTGTTGGATCAACTTTTTAAGAGAAAAAAAAGAGTCGATGCTCACATGACTATCACTTGACCACCACCACCACCACCACCACCACAACCACCACCACCGCCACCACCACCACCACCACTGCCGCCACCTCTACCACCACCACCACCATCGCCGCCTCCACCACCACCACCAACGCCACCGCCCACCACCCACCACCACCACCACCACCACCACCACCACCGCCGCCGCCACCTCTACCACCACCACCGCCGCCTCCACCACCACCACCAACACCACCGCCCACCACCCACCACCACCACCACCACAACCACCACCACCACCACCACCACAACCACCACCACAACCACCACCGCCACCACCACCACCACCACCGCCGCCGCCTCCACCACCACCACCGCCCACCACCGCCCACCACCACCCACCACCACCACCACCACCACCACCACCACCACCACCGTCGCCGCCACCTTTACCACCACCACCAACACCACCACCACCGCCGCCTCCACCACCACCACCAATACCACCGCCCACCACCACTACTACGACTGTTTTTCTAGACTTCGATTGGAGGGATAGTGTGTTATCAAACATGTTTCTAATCCAAAGATGCTCTAAAATCCATTTCAGAATTACGTTATCAAACAAGTTTCTACTCCAAAATAATCCTAGAGTAGCTTGGAGTAGAATCCAAATTTGAACCAGAATCCAGAATCCAGAATCCAGAAGCAGAAGTTTTATCAAACGGGCCCTAAGACTTGCCTAAAATCGAGTTTCCTATTTCCAGTTTTGAGAAACTTTCCTATTTCTATGTTTTAGAAACTTCCTAAGTTATAAAGGAGGTTTAGTTTTTCCAAATTTCGTTCTTTCCTATTTTATTTGTAATGTTTCAAAGCTATAAATAAAGAGAATGCAGGCTGGCTGCAGTAGAGAGAATTTTCCAAAGAAAAAGAGAGTGAAACTCCTATTTTCTGGTTGAGTCTCCAAGGTTGTGAGACTCAACCGAACTCTATTTCCTTTGTTCTTTTGCATTTAATACTCCTATTTTGTTCTTTGTTGCTGGTTATATGTGAAACACTCAGCACCAATTAGAAGAAGTAAAACCAAATCAGCAGCCGACATTCTTTTGAACCTACCCAGGTTTTGGCGGCACCAGGTACAGCAAGGTTACAAAGCTCATAGCTCCTTCAATTCTTTTCGGATCATTCTCAGATTTTGAAGGGTGTTCATAACTATTATAAAGGCCATTCAACCCAAGTTTCATCAATTTCTGACGGTCGGATTTCCAGATAAAATTTTTTTTCTATTACTTTTCTCTACAGATTTTGTGTTGGACTGAATTAAGATCCTATAGCAAAGAGGGCTTATTAATTTGATATGTTTTAATCCCTTTTTGCCATCAGATATGATGGATTAGAGAAAAAAAGAAGAAGAAAGAGTTCTCACGGCTGTGAGATTGTTATAGTTCTCTCCCCCTCCTTCTTGGTCTCGTTGTTCTCTCTCAGGTACGGCACCCTTGCCATTGGCGATTATCTCCCCTTCCCCACTGCTGTGGAAGCCTTCCCCCTCCTGGAAATCTATCGGTAGGTATTCTATTCCCTTCCCCTCTGATTTTCCCTTCTTTCTCTCGAACCTTCCTTTCTGTTTCTTCTTCCTTTCCTCTTAAAGTTTCTGTTCTGGACGGTAATATCAGCCCCAACAAAGTTCTATCTATCTCTCTTTTATCTCATCCAATCACCCTCAGATTCTGGTTGTGGCCTCCCCTTCCATAAACGAATTGAATCCCCAAAGCCCATGACCAGAAACACCTCCCATAGTGAGATCTAGAACCTGCAACCTAATTTTCTCTCTCCTTCCGTCATATCGTGTTTCAGACTTCTAATTCCTCTCAGTTAACAGGTGGTTGCAGCAATGGTAAGTTGGGAATGATAGGGCAGGTAGTTGCGGTCTTCTCTTCAAAATTTCAGATCAAACGATGTTAAGTTGAGTGAGTTCTAACTCTCCAAACAATTCTGGTTTTGCCGCCCCTGTAGTTGATCGTGAATGGCTTTAAGGTTGAAGAAAGCTTTTAAACTTGGTTTCCAGAATTACCCTTATTTCATATATTGAATCTTATTTTTTCCCTTTTGATTCTTCTTTCCAAGTTTACCCTTCACATTTAAATCCAATTCCTAGCATATCTTAAATTCTCTTTGTTCATTCACATAGCCTAATCCCTTGCTCAAAATTACAGCTTTGCCATCCACTGGTTGAATTTTGAGATAATTACAGTTCTGCCACAAGGGTCTATTTGTTTCTTCCAAAGTTATTAAATTCTGGTTATTTGCCAATTCTACCACTGCACCTCATCAATTGGTCTTATATTATTTGGGTGGGCCTATTAGTGGACTCAATAGGGTTTTCTCGACCCTAGGTCCACATCAGTTGTTGCTCGAATGGGGGCTCAAACCAAAAGCACACCCGGAACCTTACAAGGTTGCCTAGTTTGACCAGTCTACAGTCCCTATCACCTTAATGTATTTAGATCCCTTGCATTTTGCAAGATATGAGGATAGGGTGTGGTGTGATGTCTTAGAGATGGATGTCGCTCACATCATCCTTGGTAAACTTTGGTTACATGACAGAGATGTCACAAACTATGGGAGGTCTAACACCTTTTTGAATTCAAAGGAAAGAAAATTATACTATCTCCTAGTCCCCCAAAAGAGGTAAAGGTCCCAGAACACGAAAGAAGTACTTCCAAGCAAACCCCTATGAAAACACTTAACATCATGGAACTGAAACAGTTTGAAATTGAGTGTAGACACTCCAAGGGTTATTTATGCTCTAGTTTGCCATACAGAGTAATACCGTTTCATTAAGAAAATTTATTGAGGCTCCCAGAGAAGTACAATCTCTATGAAAGGAGTTTGAGCCGTTGTTTCCTGACGAACTACTTGATTTGCCACTTATGCGTGACATTCAACACGCTATTGATTTAGTTCCAGGTTTTTTACTACTAAGTTTTCATTACAGAATGAATCCCAAGGAATATGAAACTTAAACGGCAAGTAAATGAGTTACTTGAGAAGGGCTTCATCAAGGAGAGTCTTAGTCCCTGTGGGGTACCTGCTCTGCTTACACCAAAGAAGGATGGAACTTGGCGTATGTGTGTTGATAGTAGAGCCATCAACAAAAGCATTGTCAAGTATAGGTTCTCTGTACCTAGGCTTGATGACATGCTAGACATGATGGTTGGGTCAAAAATCTTTTCTAAGATTGACCTCAAGAGTGGTTATCACCAAATTCGGATTAGGCCCGGTGATGAATGGAAGACCGCCTTCAAAACGAAGGATGGTCCCTATGAGTGGCTTGTCATGCCTTTTGGCTTAACTAATGGACCTAGTACCTTTATGAGGATTATGAATCAGGTGCACCTAGTACCTTTATGAGAATTTAATGGCAAGTTTTTAGTGGTTTACTTCGATGATATTCTCATCTTTAGTAAAACCCAATCTACCCATTTGGATCACTTATGACAAGTATTTCAAACACTTCTGAAGGAAAAACTTTATACAAATTTGAAAAAGTGTACATTTATGAGTGATCAAGTATTTTCTTGGGATTTATTGTTTCATTACAAAGAGTATCTGCAGATCCTGAGAAAATAAAAGCAATTGTTGAGTGACCAAAACTGACTAATATCCGTGAGGTGTGAAGTTTTCATGGCTTAGCTGCCTTTTATAGGAGGTTCATTTACCGGTTCAATTCCATCATAGCTCCCATTACTGATTGTATTAAAAAAGGAAGTTCAAGTGGACTAAGAGTGCTGCCAAAGCTTTTGTTGAGATTAAGAAGTTGATGACCGAATCACTAGTTCTCCGTCTTTCTGATTTCTCCAAAGCCTTTGAAGTACAGTGTGACACATCTGGCATTGGAATTGGTGCTATCCTTGTACAAGAAGGACACCCTGTTGCTTATTTTAGTGAGAAACTTAATGAGTCTAAGCGACGATATTCCACACATGAAAAGGAATATGCAGTTGTCCAAGCCCTACACTACTGGCGACATTACCTCTTACCACAAGAATTTGTACGATATTCTGATCCCCAGGCTCTGAAATACTTGAGTAGCCAAAAGAAATTAAACCCATACATGCAAAATGGGCTGAATTTCTACAAGAATACACCTTTGTACTCAAACATCAATCTGGTGTTGAGAATACTACCGCAGATGCGTCAAGCCGGGTGTACATGTCCCTCTGCCCTATGAGTGTCAAAAGTCGGGTTAATGTGCTACTCCATACCATGAGTATTGAGATTGTAGGTTTTGAGCGAGTCAAGGAATAGGATTCCACTTGTCCAGATTTTAGTGATTTTTTAACTAGCTTAAGTGAAGATCCTCCTCTTATCCATTCAGATTACTTTCTTAGGGATAGGTTCCTTTTTACAGGAAGTAGGTTGTGTATTTCTAGGATGTCATTGAGAGATTTCCTGATCTGGGAATTACACGCTGGTGGAGTTGCCGGTCATTTCTGTCAAGATAAGACCATTGCGCTTGTTGATGACCGATTTTACCGGCCTAGTCTGAAGAAGGATGTGGCTCGAGTTATAAGCCAGTGAAGAACATGTCAAACTGCTAAACAACAGAAACAAAATACTAGCTTGTATACTTCTCTTCCTATTCTTCATACTTCATGGCAAGAATTGAGTATGGATTTTGTGCTTGGATTGCTTAGAACATCGAAAGGCCATGATTCTGTATTTGTGGTAGTAGATCGTTTCTCTAAAATGGCCCATTTCATTCCATGCTCTAGGACTTCTGATGCCTCAATCGTAGCAGAACTTTTCTTTAGGGAGGTCGTTAAATATCATGGATTACCTAAGACAATAGTTTCAGATAGAGATGTTAAGTTAAGTCATTCTAGCGAACTCTGTGGTGAATGTTAGGTACTGTTGTACTAAACTCTGTTTCTGTTCAGCCTTCCACCCTCAGACCGATGGTCAGACTGAAGTTATAAATATGAGTTTAGGAAACCTGTTGCATTCTCTATAGGTGAACATCTTACTAATTGGGATCATGTTCTTACCCAGGTCGAGTTTGTATACAACCTTTCCAAGAACTAATCCACGGGTCTTTCTCCCTTTGAAATTTGTTTAGGTCACCAGCTCAGGACTCTCATAGACCTTGTTGCCGTGTCTAGCTCTAGGATATCCCAATCAGTCGATTCTTTTGCGCAGCACATACATGACTTGCATGCAGAGATTAGACGCAGGATAACATTAAGTAATGACCAATATAAATCTAGGACAGATGTGCATCGACGAATGCAAGAGTTTCAAGAGGGTGAGATGGTGATGGTTAGGATTAGACCGCAGCGTTTTGTCAAGGGAAAGTCGAGCAAATTACATGCTCGCAGTGCAGGACCTTTCAGAATTCTTAAAAGAGTGGGAGCTATTGCCTATGTGCTTGGGTTACCTACTGACATGGGAATCAGCAACATTTTCAATGTTGAGGATTTGGTTTCCTACCATGTCCCTTTTACCACCTCTTCTGTCTATCCTGATGTCATTAATGCCTTTCCTTTTACCATCAACACTTCTGCATCCGAGCCTGTTTCCCTCCCAGCTACTTTTATCCCTCCCATACCCCAATTTGAATAGGAGTTGAGGAGATTGAGTACATTCTTGATGAGAGAGTTCCTTCTACCCATATAGGACTTCCCGAAAGTTCTTTGTTCAATGGCGAGGACGACCTGAGATTGATTGTACATGGATTTCCATTGAGGAGCTACGGCGGCTCAACCCGACTATGCTTGAGCACTACATGAGTTTTTATTCATTGGAGGTGAATTCTTCCAAGCTAGGGAGAGTTGATGAGAACATCACAATGGCTGATCCAGCCTTTAGAGTGTACTAGCGGAGGAGGCATAGATTCCAGCCTTCCCCCCCTCCCCCCTCCCCCCTCCTCTCCTATGGCTTAACGACGAATTTTGTGGCTACCACGTGGCCAGAGCAGTAGCTAAGAGCAGCAGCACCATTTTATTGCTATATTACAGTTCTATTTATTTTCTTTTTTTTTTTTCTATTTCTAGAAATTGTTTATTTCTATTTATAGTTTTAGTTTCTATTTCTATTTCTTTTCTTTTTTTTTACAAGACATGTAAAACCCACCCCACCCCCCAACACCCCCCACCACCCAATGGGGGTATAGCATTGAAAAGCCTTTAAAGGCTGAATTTCTGCCGTAAAACCCTTTTTTTTAATGCAATGAAAAAAATGAAAATGCAAATGGAACTCTCTCTCTCTCTCTCTATTTATATATATATATATATATATATATATATATATATATATATATATATATATATATATATATATCTCAATTTTCTCTTTCTTTCCCTACCGCCCCCCCTCCTCTCTCTTCTTATTCCTTAATGGGCATTTTACTGAAATCAAACACTCCCTCCCCATTGTCCACGAAATTTATTTTCTGTCCTTTTCTGTTTTTATTTTAAAGTATGTTTAATATCCCATTGTAACCCATCCCTGTAGCATTTAGCCTTCCATTACTCCATTATCAGTTTCTGTCATCATTAGACAGCGTCTTTAAATTTCAGGTTCTGTTTTTTCTTTTTTATTACTGTAAAAAGCTTGTGTTTGTCATATACTGTGTTAGTTTTTCTGTTGCTATTAACATTACCTTCCAACTGTAGTGAACCCTGTACTGGTTCTTAAGTTTCAGCATCAATTCAGCTAGTTTTCTATTTCCCTATATTGAGTTGTTACTGAATCACATGAAACTAGGTTCTTATGCATGAAACATAGCTGTTAATATTTTAAGAAAACCGAAATTTCATGCATCAGAACTTGACAAATGCTGCCTATAAAACTGAGCCCTATTCACTCTAATTGAACATTGTTGAACTGATAAAACATTAAGGTATATATTGCTCATTGGCTCTAATTTTTAAATGTCTGTCATTTATGCTGCTGTCCCTTGTCCTAACTAGCCAAACCTAGATAACCTAAAACCTAGCTAGTCGTAAGTGTAGGAAACCTAGACCCCTAGACTGTCCTACATCATGATTCATTGATTCCTACCAAATTTCTGGAACACAAGAAGCATAGATCTTGTCAGCCCTCCCATAAGCTGAAATGGTTATTTCTTGGATGGTATGAAAAATTTATAGAATTCTCTACTGAGGAACTGTAAGTTAGATAAAAGATCCTTAGAAGTATTTTGAGGATTTTCCATTTAAGAAACTAAACCTGATATAGTAAGAAACTAGTACTGATTTACATGTAATGATGAACGTATTTGTCATAGCACCAAGTCAAACCTAGGTGCTTAGACGGGCACCTAGGCAACACCTAGGCAACTAAGCCATGCAAATACCAAAGGGGTTTTAGATATAAAATATGATTTTTTTCCCTTCAAAATGTAATTTTGGGGGGTGGGGGCATAAATGTGAAATGAAAATTTCATTTCTCTTAGTTGTGAATAAGGAGGGCAATATATATATATATATATAATGTCTTTGAAGTTATAATTTTAAAATGAAACATATTTGGTCTTCTTCCTCTTTGATGTTGACGGTGGAAGAAGTAGTGGTTGTAGTGTGAGTTCCAAGGACATACATCTCCCTTTGGCCCTCCTCCTACTATGGTGGCAGTGTCACTGCAAACTTTTTGGCAGTAGTGGCAACTGCTACTGCTTCTTCTCCCCATTTTTTTTCTTTTCCTTATTAATTCCCTATTTCCTCCCATTTTCCTCATTTTTTCCCCTTTCTTTTCCCCCTATTTTCTGTCTGGGTGCCTTGAACAATATGCCGACTGGTCACCTAGGTGTTCAAGAATTGCCTGGATGCCCACAACTATGATGATGAATCTCCTACGAACCAGAGGAGCCTTTTTTTTTTTTGCACCCCCTGTGTTTCTGGAAAAATGTCAGCTATTTGCTAAAACAATCACGACCACATGTTTATGTCTCATGCCGAATTTAGACATGTATGTTTAAATAGAGATAGAAATGCAAACAGAGCTGTATATGAGGTAAAATAGGTAGAAATGCAAATGGACATGTATATTTCTTTTTCACAACAATTTACAAGAGGTTTCACATACATGAATGTTGTATACTATTGTAGTAGATCTATTATGTGCTTGTTACTACATAGTAAGAGCATTCTTTACACGTATGCTTGCACAAACCCAGCTCGCAACTGCATTGCACTCCATAGACATTTGTTAGCATATCATATTTCCCAACTCTTGAATATGCATGCACGTACATGTATTTAACTTCATACTTCTTTTTCTTTGACGTGGAGTATTTCATAGTTTAATAGATAAGAGGATGTGCTTTATGCTTTATGGATGCATATGCCACAGAAAACTTCATATGTTAGGCAGCCATTTGATCTGCTGTTTTGGGGTACTGTGACCAGGCCTCAACTGTAGAGAAGATAATGAAGAAGTTGCGGCTTGAAATCACTCAATTAAAGACGTCTTTGGATGAATCTAGGTACCTATCTAAATATCTGTCTTCAGTATTGCTTTGTTTCTTATTGGGATCTCTGCAATGTTTTAAATCTCGGATCTCGCCCCCATCTTGATGAGGTCTGAGAATTACGAGATATTCGAGATCTCAACAAATCTCACCGAGACAGTGCATTTTTTGACCATATAAAGGACGAGATTACCTAGCTTTTGAGATCTCGAGAAGGTCGAGATTTTGCCGAGATTTAAAACTATTTCTAACACTATAGTTTTGACAAGTTGAATGAAATAAGATATAAGCTTGTACTAATCACAAGCACAGATTCCAAAGTGGATCGTTGTGTGCATTGGTAAAGCTTTATGGGCAACCCACTCCCTTTCCTCCAGGATCTCTTCAATAAACTCAGAAGACTTTTCTCAAAAAATTTAACCTTCTAATATTTTCTCATCTTGCTTCCTGTAGTCCACATTCTGACTTTCTTTCCAGTTTTATTCTACCCTTCATTTGAGTAGTTTTTTCTCTGCTAAAGTGCCCAATGCTTATGCTTTTTTCAATCCAATCGTAGATGTTATGCAAGTCATGGCTGTGCCTTTTTCCTCTTTCTGAAGCCTGTGGGAAAGTAACCTAACTCAGGAGTGTTTGATCAGTTCAGGGCACACATTTCAGACTGGTGCATACCTTACCCAGTTTAAATTTGGGCAACCTAGACCCAACATGGTTTATCTGAATTAATAAATTGATTTTTTTATTACATAATATACAAATACTTGGTCAATCTTGTCCAGGCCTGGATCAGTCTGGTTGCTTGAACAGTCCGGCAATAGATTGTGATTCCCATGCTTAACCACATTGTATATTACTTTATTTATCTTACAGCATTTGTATTATAATCAGTTCTCTTTTTGTAAGCCTTACATTCTATGGTGGTAATATGGTCTGACTCATAAAGTGGTCAGATGTGAAGTACATTGCATTCATTGAAGAGCTACTAAGTGTTCTTGGTGAGTTTCTATGCACCTAAGGACTTATGACGAAGAAACCTTGAGTTCAGCCAGAATCGCATGATAGGAGTAGAAATCAGCAAACAGAAAAATTTCATAACGTAAGCATACAATTAAGATGAGCATAATCTTCTGGTTGAGTAGTATAAACTGGCAAATATCTCAGAAAATTTTGAAAGAAATCTAATTGGTTGAATTCAGAATTATGAAGGTTTCCTATTTGAAATAAGAATTTGAAAACTCAAATCCACAAGATCCACCTGAATCCTACAGATGTTAGCCTGAATCCCCAGACCAGCAAAGCACAAAGCTTCCATTCATTATCAAAATCGTTTTCAGGCTCTAGCCCCTTATGTATACTTGTACAGTTTGAGTAAGACAGACTGACTCAAAAAGAGAAGACTAAAGTCAATCCTGACCCCAAAAGGAAAGAAACATAACATAAACTGGCTAGGAAACTGACTCAAGACAGTACTGGACTATAGAGACCTAATCCAGCCTGACTAATTACAATTAGTAGCAATTAAATATAGAAAATAACTCCAAATAGAACCTGGCATGAACAGTAACCCAGGCTGTCATGGACCTCATGGTAGCTAGCACAGTGGCTGTGATGCTCCCAAACTGGCTGTAACAGCTGTGATGAAGTTGATTCTTCTCTTTCCTCTTCTGTGCTGCTGAGTTTCTGCATCGGGTCTGTTCACTGACCATCTTAGCCATTCATGTTAAATTTCCACTTTTCTTATGCCTATTGGAATATGTTCTGCCATATAAGTGAGAAATTGATTATGCATTCTTCTCTTCTTTCCATGGCTTGGAGATATTGGGACCTGACACTCAACTCAATGCCTCCTGCATCAAAACTTGGTGGATATTTTGAGGCTTTATACTTTCTGTTGAATCAGAGAATGGGAGAGAATTAATTATCTCTCCACACAACGTTCTTATTTATAATGAATACGATTACAAACTAACAGGAACTCTAGAGAGACTAGGAGTCCCAACTCTAGAATGACTAGGAGTCACAACTCTAGAGTGACTAGGATTCTAAGGAAAGGAAATAAAACAAAAAAACAAATATAAAATATTAAATTACAAGTATGCCATTCCCTTATATTATTCAACACTCCCCCTCAAGTTGGTGCATATATATCATGCATACCCAACTTGGACAATATAATATGAAACGGTTTCCTAGGTAACCATTTAGTGAGAAAGTTTGCCAGCTGATCCTCTGATCTGACAAGTGAAATTTGAATCTGACCACTTCAAATTTTTCTTTGATGAAGTGACAATCTACTTCAACATACTTAGTCCTATCATGCTGAACTGGATCACGAACGATGCTGATGGCTGTTTTATTATCACAAAACAAAGTCATAGAGAACACTTGACTTTCAAATCTTTGAGTAAGCCCTTCAACCACAATAGTTCACATATTCCCGAAGTCATTGCTAGAAATTTTGCTTCAGCATTGGAACGGGCCACCACAATGGAGCAAAACAATGTAAAATACCTTTAATAGTGTTGTCGTGTATCAAACTTCTGAGAACAAGAGACACATATCCAGCACTTTATGATCTTCATACAATTAGGGAAGAATCGAGGTTCGCTATTTGAGTGGCCTCTTTAAAATAGTCCGGCAACAAGAGACACATATGCAGCACTTTACGATCTTCATACAGTTAGGGAAGAATCGAGGTTCGCTATTCGAGTGATCTCTTTAAAGTAGCCCGACAATAAGAGATACACGACAACTGGTATTAATAAAAGGTTGCATCTTGTGCAACGATAGTAGGCTCCGATACGAGCAAGGTGGTAGTAGGCTCTAACATGAGCAAAGTAGTAGAGAAAAGCGTCTCTTCCATGAGTAGATACGAACCAATAAATAATAATAATCTTCAATTGATGACTTGAGCCGATAAATAATCTTCAACTGATAACTTGAGCAGATAAGAATCTCCAATCTCCCCCTCACGTGGAATATTCCACGTGGACAAATTATGGCAAGAGAAGTCAAACTGTGGGATATAGATGTGGTAATAGCAACAAGTAGTATCTCGAAGGATGAACAACACTAGAAATCCCATAAGCTGAAGCAACTGCAAATAAGAATTAAATTTGAAGTCGATCCGACGGTTGGACTAAGAGATATGAATAAGTCCTTGCAACATTAGGACTTTGAAAGTTTTTTTTTTTTTTTTTTTTGTGACAAATGTCAATAGTCAAAATCCAACCAACTGTTGTCAACTAGAATTGGTATTCACGAAAACATCAATGACTTAAGCAAAATATCAAAAGGTGATGTCAATCCAATGTTTGGATTGAGAATTACGAAAAGTCCTTAATAGATTAGGAATATTACTCAATTGAAGAAATCAATTGCAACAGCAATAAACAAATCCCAGTTCAGGTATACTAAAGGATCAGCACCAGATTGAGTAAACAAAGCAATAACTCAGCAATAATTGGAGTCTGACACCAAGAGAAAGCCAAGATAGAAACCGTGGCTAGGTAGAGAAGTAAAACCGAGATTAAGAAAGAGAAACCAGATTTGAATGAGCAATAACTGATATGTTTTAAGTGGAATAAAATTCAGATATGTAACTGATATATAGAATTTTAATGCTCAGCAATAATGAGAATTAATTGCACATTAATGGATTTATATCCAGAAACTGAACTGGCAATGAAAGTAATGGAAATTTGATGATTAATAGAAATTAAAGAGAGGAGGAAGAAAGATAATAGAACTGCTAACCCAGAAGCAGCGATGCTAACCCAGCATCATGTTGCAATAACCATATTTTGTAGAGAATTTGAACAGCAACCCTATATTGCAGAGAACAGCAGCGATATATCGCAATAGATCAGATCATAATCAGTAGATCTTGATGGCCAGCAGATTAGAAGCAATCAGATCTGATTTCAGATCTAAAGGTGTTGACAGCAACAAGGCAGGAGCAGTTTCAGTAGCAGGAAATCAAGATCATATAAAATAAATCAGTAAATCAGATCCGTAAAACAAATCGGTAGACCGTGGTAGTAGCAGTATAATAAAAAGTAGAACCAGCAGGTATGTACGATACAAACCAGCAGTAGCAAAAAATTTCAGAGTAGCAGACAATCAGGAATTATTCTTCATAAAAAAATCAGATATGCAAAGGGACAATACTAGAAATTGCAGAGAATAGAAAATAAATAAAACAGAAGCAGCAAAGGTGGCTGCACCACAACGAAATACTTTAGACGACTCTCAAAATGGCAGATTAGTAACCTGCTCTGATACCATGTTGAATCAGAGAATGGGAGAGAATTAATTATCTCTCCACACAACGTTCTTATTTATAATGAATACGATTACAAACTAACAGGAACTCTAGAGAGACTAGGAGTCCCAACTCTAGAATGACTAGGAGTCACAACTCTAGAGTGACTAGGATTCTAAGGAAAGGAAATAAAACAAATAAACAAATATAAAATATTAAATTACAAGTATGCCATTCCCTTATATTATTCAACACTTTCTAATGTCCATTTTCTTCCATTTAGAATTCTTATCCATTAGATTTTACTGTAGATACAATATTATTGGAAGTTGTAAGACAATTTAGCAATACCTGCATCAATGAAATATACTATGAAAATAATTATACCAGACCTTATTACAATTCCTTGTAAATCAGTATGCTATTTGGATACCAGATGCTTAGTTAGTGGTTTTAATTATCAATTCTTTGCCAGGTCAGACACTGAGCGACTACAATGTCTTTCAGAGAAACAAGCTCAGAAAATTGAGGAAAATGGACTATACATAAAGGAGTTGGAGGAAAGAGAGAGTATGCTGACTGAAAATGTAATCATGCGTTTCTTATTAAGAGCTGAAGGGAGTTTCCCATGTTTCTTCTCCTCACATGCTCTATTCCCCATTTTATCCTTAGCTTCCTTTTGTTTTCTTCCTGTAAGGTTGAAGCGCTCATGATGGAAATAACGACAGCCGAAGAAGAAATTGCTAGATGGAGGGAAGCTTGTGAATTGGAAGTGGAAGCTGGAAAGAATGCGATTGAAGAACGTGACAGAAATGTAAGAGTCCTATAGTCCGATTCATATTCCTGTTAGGATTTGCCCATTTCCTATAGTATTAGTTGCTATCTCATTCAAAGCTTTCTTGTTTGTTAATGGTTTGAGTTTCATTGTTAGTTCTTTGTCATGTCCTGTAAGTATTCATTATGAGTCATTTAATGATATCACTGAACCGAATTATAGAGCACAGAATAGTGTAAGTAGATTTAACTTATTTGTCCATTAACTTGCTTTAACTTGGGTTTGCAAGTGGAACCGTGGGTCTTATCTACTGTTGAAGCTGGAGTTCTTATCATTGAAAGAGTGAACAGAAAAAGAAGATCTTGTTTAACTCCTGCTTTTATGTTTAATGAAATTTGTACCTTGTTTGACACAAACGGTAGCTCTGGTCTGAATGGACAAATGGTATTAAACTTGAAATTTCACAGGTATGAAGCATTATGATGTGAATGCCACTATAATATAGACTTCCATGAACAACCGTAAAATGCTGAAATTACTGAGGAAGAAAAGGAATAATAGCATACCCATCCCCCCTCATTTTCCCTATTTCCCTTTAACCAGTAGGAATGAGAAACTATGTAAGATAATGCTTAAACATGAAAAGTTTGTTCTTTTTTTTTTTTTTTTTTCCAGAAAGCAGGACGCGGCCTGAGGCCCTAAGAATAGACCCCTTTAATCTCTTGACAATGCTAAAACATGAACGGCAGCTGATTATTCCTCTAATTAGCTGTGATTCTTGCACTCTTTCATGGCCTTGAGATTCTTTCCCTTTCTAGAAAGGGATTCTAGAAATATAATTAGTTTAGTTGTCTTGGGCTTCTAACGAGGACTCTGAAACATTGGATAGCTGCAAAGACTTGGCCCTGTTGTCAGTCACTTCATTCTCCCATGTGCCAA
This sequence comes from Protea cynaroides, assembly GCA_028583415.1. Lineage (NCBI taxonomy): Eukaryota > Viridiplantae > Streptophyta > Magnoliopsida > Proteales > Proteaceae > Protea > Protea cynaroides. The sequence goes on along the minus strand of CM053275.1, from coordinate 94,123,468 downwards.
GACCGACTAACGTTTTGCCGTTGTGGCAAATTTTCTTACTAAGGAGGGTTGTTTTCAGCGTTGTCTGATGGAGTTTTGCCTCTTCTTGGTTTGTGCCCGACTGTCCCATGCTTCTTGGTTCCTAAAGTTTATTTTGTATTCATTCTCCCCAACCCCCTGGCTACCAAGTTGGGGAAAGTAGAGGAATTTTTTTTTAAGGTTGACTGTGAAACAGATAAAGTATTGAGGATTGAACTAACCTATTGAATTAGATATAAAATAATTATCATCTTGAGGTATTGAACTTGAGCATCAAGACGGAGAACTGGCTGGAGCTGATGAATATTGAGGGTTGGAAAAGGAAGCAGGGAGGGTCTGTGGTTCTTCTCTCCACTATAGCACCTGCTATTTCTCTTCAAAGTAAGATTCTGATTAAAATCATTGGTGTTACAAGCACTGGAGTTTAATTGCTTAGACTATTATCATTATTCTTGCACAGAACACAATTGGTAAAGGAAGTGTAGATGTTCGGTTTTAGGTCCTGTATGTGGGATTTCCCTACAACTAGTTTACCTATATTAACTCTCTGGTTCAGTACAGTTAGCTACGAGTATTTCCAACTACACTGAGATTCTATTCCAGATTACTACAATGGAACAGTTTGGTTTTTATCATGAGGGGTTTGAAAGTTGATTCACTGATTTATAGCCCAATTTTCATGTGCTGGCCTTGAAAATGAGAAGTACATGATTATTTATTCATTTTTTACTATAGAAGTATGTCATTGTCTAGTTCTACAGCTTAAGAACCTCCTACAATTGTTTTCTGTAAGACACACTTCGAAGGTAGAGGCATTTAGACAGGAGAGTCATCAGATTCAAAAAGTACTTATACAATGGAGATTGAGTATGAAAAGATGAAAGAGTCCATTGGTTTGAATGGAAACTGGATCTTCTCAACACCAATAAAACCATACCTACCATTAGCTGTGGCATGGATCCCCTTGTGCAGAGATCTGGAGTGGATGGGATCCGATTGCTAAATTCTCTAGTGCAAGGTGAACTTGTTTGAATCAGGTCTTGTTGCAGATCTTGTTTTATCTTCTTTTGGACAACCAAAATGTCATTGACCTTTTACTTCAACTTTGATTACTTAATTCTTGTGGTTTAACTTTTATCAAGAGTTAAAAGTCTCTGAAAACATCCATGTTGCTGTCTACCAGGTGGCACGCCTTACAGAAGAGTTGGAGAAGATGCAAGCCTCTCTGGATTTGTTAAACAGCAAGTTGAACCTGAAAGAAGAACTCGCTACCACAGCCATGGCTGCCCAAGCAGCAGCTGAGAAGTCTCTGCAGCTTGCTGACAGCAGAGCTGCAGGATTGCGTGAGCAGATTGAGGAGCTAACTAGGCAATTGGATGAAGCTGACCGTAAAGGCGACCGAAATGGCCGTCGTAGAGGGAGGCACATCTGTTGGCCATGGAGAGCCTTCAGACTAAATGCTGCCGGTATGAGGGGCCCGAATATAAAACGGATGCTACCAGAAATGGAAGCCTTATTGCGTCTCAGCGTTTGAGGTGTTTTTTTTTTTTTTTTTTAAATATGCTTGCTTTCCATCTTGACACCGGCACCGCATGAGCCACATCCAACTACATCAGATGGTGTTGTCAATGAAGGACATGGCAGTACAGTGTTTGAGTTTGTTGTTCCATCTCTTGGTTCCGTATTTCTTGTTTTTGGTTATTTTTGTGCATTCGATATATTCTGTTGTATTCTTCATTTTTCCCTTCTCTTCCACTCCAGGGTTTAAATCAATGTCGACATGAGTGAAGATAACCTTGACTGTTTTGAATACCAAGTAAGGGATGGCTACTATTACCATACTTCTTATGGTTTATACTTTGTTATCCAAGTATGGCACAGGGAAACAAGTGATGTGCACCAGGACATAAACTTGATCTTTTCAGTAATTGCAGTTCACCTTTACTTGCTATTGTTAGTACCATGGATGATAAAAGTATTCAGCTCTAGACTGCACAGACCAGAGAAACCGGTCCCTTCCTAATTTGGGTGTCCACGAACTATTAGAGAAAACTGACCAAAGTTTCTTAACACAAATTTTGTTACAGTATTTGTGAGCTGTAGATGAACCTGTGTTCCCAACTTTGATTTGTCATTTGCCTATGGATATATTGAAGGTCAAGCCCTTATTAACTTTCAACTTTCAATTCTTGAGAAGCAGCTAATGGTGTCTTGCTACAAATTAATGCAACTCATCTGGCAGATTTATCTCTGTTCATCCTCCAAATAGAATTTTTGTTGCTGCTAGCTATTAACGACACCCTGAAAAAGGAATAACAAACCTGGGTATCCCAATGATAGACCCAGGTTTTTTTCAAGATAGAGCAAAGGCCCGACAATAAAGAGAGCAAAGAGCCCACCTCAGACAGTGGACAAATTCTAAGAAGACAAAATGAATCTATTCCTAATCATATCCAAAGGTAGGGAAGAAAATGGTGTTATAGTTCTACGCACATCAAACATAATGGCAACTCAAATCTAGACAAAAGATCTGGATTTGGACGTCCATTTTCTAAGATTTCTCACAAACCATACGTCGTACACAGTGACAAGACTCTTGACCGCTGTGCACATAAACCTTGGCTCACGCTGGAATTGCTGTTCCCTATCGTCCCCAGGCACAGTAAGGTGGCTTATCTGTGCAGAGCCCCTCGAGCCATGGCACCTGTGGCTCACGATTCACAAATCCAAATTTTGCAGCCTTGGTCGATCTAGGGGTGTTTGTCAACATGATGACCAGTAAAACCATGCGTGAGCACCTCACTGAACCAACTTCTTCAATTATCTACCCCCAACCCCCCTAAATCCTCCTCGTTTGGTCAAAAGAAATGGGGCTTGAGGTCAGTTTAGTGTTTGAAGAACTGCATTCATTTCTACCTTCTACTATGAACGTATACATTAGTTTTTTTTCATTAAAAAGAAAAAAAAAACAACAACAACAAAATGGATTTATTTCCATGTGGTCCCAAACGCAGCCTAAAATTTCAAAACTAGCAAACCCAGGAAGCATCTATATAGCAGCATATTAGTTCATCTAACTTCTTTGATCAATGAAATGTCTCAGCAACAATCCTGTGGGAGTTTTTTTGTTTTTTGTATTTTGGAATCAATCCTCTCATATCGCCGTTCGTTCGACGGTTTAACCCCATTGAACCAGTTGACTACTTTCTTATATTCTTTTCTTGATTTTCTCTAGAACTAGCTTCCTAAAGTTAGCCGCCTGAGAACAATTCAAAGGAATTAGCCCATACAGCCCCTTTAATAAAGGTGCCATGGAGTTCTTGAACAATCATCTTTGCTTGTTTTAAGGTTCATTCCTTCCCCCCTTCCCTTTTTCTCTTTTTTTTTTATTTTTATTTTTTAGATTTGGTTGCTTACAAAATCACCTCCAAAGTGTATAAAACATAATTATTATGGCTATCTAATGCTGACCAACTTTTGAATAAATGATGAGAATTGGGCAATGACTTGTTTAATCTTCAACAGTGGCAGCTGTATTGTCTTATTAGAGGGATTAAAACTTCCAATGGTTAGCTATTTAAATTTTTTATTCTATGTTTCAACTTTCATGAATACTATATTGTAAACCAATCTCCCCTCTTGTTAATAATGCTTTCTTTTCTTCTTAATTAATGAATAAAAAAGTCATCTATTTCGCTGAAGCCGACGTGCTATCAAACAGTAGTTAAATGATATCGGATCATTGATCTAGCCCCCACCGATGATTATATCCTTAATCAATACTAAAAACGTTTAAATCAATGGTATGGCGCAATAGATGACCTGAAATTTTGACTTCACTTAAAACCCATGATCTAATTGTGCAATTGACTCTTGATTCCACTCTGCTAATCTTCATTACTTTCTAGTACTTAGGGCTTAAGAGCTTTTCTCTTCTTATAGTGAGTATGGGCTTCTGTAAATTTAAGGATAAACAAAAGAGAGAGCATCTAATGCTTCAAAAAGAAAAGGAAAAGAAAATTGAAACCCTTATCTTTGCCAACTTGGATCTAATTGACAAATAGGCCACTGACCCACCATGGCTAGATTAGATATAAAGTTAGGTGGGTATCAAATTAGGGTTTGATTTTTGCACAAGCTTTTATGATTTTCTCCATTGACCTAAATTTAAAGGGTTTGAGTGAAATGAACCATCAAGATATATAAACATGATATATCTCCTCAAAATTTCTCTTGTTTCAGTGAATTTTTCTGAGGTTAAACAGATGACCAACCAATGTGATTCATATACCCTAACCACAAGTCTATAGTTATAAAGTGGTAGTACCCTAGTCATTAAAATAACTTACCTAATCTTTGTAAGGACCACCAGCTTTCTTCAATGACAATATCCCTAATGGTTCAGTAGTTTCATTCATCAAGTTTCTGATGAATCTAACTTTGCACCAAATCACATTAAATAAATATAAAGAACTTGGTACTTTACCCTCCAACCAAACAGGTCCATTCTATTATTTATGGATTTTAATTTTACTGTTGATGTTCCATTTAATGATGGTCAGGTAGGTTTTCTATGAAATTATTATAGTTGAAAGTAAAATGTTCTTCCTTTAGAGGCAAGTTTAGCTTAGAGGTCGGATGAAATGAATACATACTGGATGAAATTGGAGTGAGAGATTACCTTAGAATGAGAGCTTGGTGTGGTCCAGTTTTCTCTCTCTCTCTCTCTCTCTCACATTTATAAGAGCAGCTATGTTAGAATGTGTAAGAAACCAAAAGGGACAAAAATGGGTGGATGGCTATCATGGTTTTGGTGAATGTCTTTGACTAGGTGTTCTGCAATTGATTATAAACATCGAGGAGGTAATGGGTTCAATTTTCATGTCTTCACATTGATCCAATCTCTCTCTCTCTCTCTCTCACACACACACACACACACAAACCCGGAAGAGCAGCTTTGTCAGAATGTCTAAGAACCAAAGGAGACAAAAATGGGTTGATGACTAACCTGGTTTTAGTGAACAACTGTCTTACTCAGGTGGTTGGTGTTCTACGATTGATTCTAGGCACTTAGGAGGTCATAGGTTCAACGACTTTCTTGTTTCACATTAAGCCTACTTAAGATAGCCTCTCCCTCTTCCCTTTCCCACTCTCTCTAGTGTATAAAAATTGTTTGTAATCACCAATAGAGTAGAAAGTTTCCAAAAAAATATCATGGTTTTGTCAATAGGGGGGGGGGTCTACATAAGTTGAATCAAGACACAAACACATCATTTTCTTAGTGGAATGATGGGAGCCCCTTGGTTGAGTGATGCCAAATTCTCACTAAAATCCTTCTGAGGTTACTTGAGCTGAGAGGTACAAATGCCCACTTCTTAATCAATCTATTCAGATTATAAAAAAAGCAGACAACAATTAGCAACCTACCCTATTCCTATCTTTATCCTTTATACATCACTATCTCATTAAAATTAAGATATTTAATTGAAAATAATGTTGTTCTATGTGCATGCAATCATAAAATATCTTTGCAACCTCTAAAACTAAAAATGGTAGAAACCTATATCCTACCCCCTCACAATTTTTATTTTTATTTTTTTTTATAACAATTTTTAGTATATTACAGAGTTCAGCTTCTAAAATGGTGAAATATTCCAAAGTAATTATCAAAGGAAAAAAAAAAACCCTCTATATATAAATGACCTATTTCTTGTTTGATTAAAAAAAATTCCAAACTATAAAGATATGTTAAAAATTATATTAGATAAAAAGTTCTATATGCAACCGTGAATGTGCATGATGCTGCATAAAACAAAAATGCCCCTATAAAACAAACCGACCATTCATCTCGCACACCTCTCCCCATTATATTAAGTAATTTTAGCCATTGAGAGTGTTTCTTAATTTTCAATGATGTTAATAACTATAAAAGGGTAAGAAATGACTAGCTCTTCTAAAAGTTGGATGTGAATAATAAAATGGAAGTTTTTAAAATTCTTCATATGATGTTTTTTTTTTTTTTTTTAATTATTTACTTTCTTAGAATTTTGTCATCCTTTGTGAAATCTTTTATCTCACTCCTAATTATCACATGACCTAACCTTTGCTATTTATATTTAATAAATATTTTGTTCACATCATTATTTAATCATATTTTTAAACTCTATACCAGTTTTTTCTTCTCCACATATCTTTAAATTGTGAGAAAAAAAAAATTAAAGGCATACTTCTTGGTGAATCATAGGGTCAAGATAGGCCAACTAAATGAACATAAAGTCTATCAAGGAAAAATTATTATTATTATTATTATTATTATTATTATTAAAATGCTCCAAAGGTGAACTGTTCTAATAACTATTTAGAATGGCCCAAATAGCTATCGCGTGAATATATAACGAACAATTGAAAATTAAAATAATGTGTGACCATTCATGGGAGAATGTTGAATTTGAGTTTGAAATTTTAACACGTGGCTAATTCGAAAGGACTACAAGTATATAACTAATTCAATGGTCAATTAGACAAAACCAATTGCTCATATGGCTCAAAATAGTGGATTTGAAAAGTAAAAAGTGAATTTTTAACTATTTAACTATTATTATTATGGTAAAATTACCCAAGACGCCATCGTATAAGCTTCTTAGGATGACCTAAATGTCCATTGCATGATTCAAATATGATTCAATTTTTGTAGATAGGTAAATCCTAAAGTCCCCGATTAATATGTCTCAACTTTGAACTCACATTCATCATGTGGAAAAATAAAACTTGAAAAATGAAAAGAATATGAGATAATATATGCACATACATGAATGGATTAAAAAATAAATAAATAAATATATATATATATAACGGATGTGGGCCTACCTTTTTCTTTTTCGTAGTCCGTGGGCCCAACAAAAATCAAGATCTAAATCCTAGCCCATCTCTTTTAGACCCTACTAAAAAAATCCTAATCATCTCCCACAGTAAATGGCATCCGTGGCAGGCTGTTATGATTCATAGCGGCGAACTAATGTGACAGATTCAGATGCATACACATTTACCCCTTAGTCCATGGTAAGGTAATCTATGTGCATGCATCATGCATGGACTCAAACGCATCCATGCCTCCCACTGTCATATAAAACATCTAGAGTTTTAAGGTCACCTGTATCTACTTGTATCTTTTTTTGATTGATATGATAAGAGATCCATTCATGAAATATAAAATTAAATTTTTTATTAATAAAATATAGGATTCTTTAAATAGTATTCAAATTGTCTCATCCCAGGGGATCGGAAGGAGATTCGACTCCCAAATCCCATCAGTCGATGCCTGACACATGGCTTCGATTGGATCTGAACCCTTCATCTAAGTTGATGCATAAGCTGACATCTCATATTGGCTTAAATACATGGAAGTGAATTATTCTCAAAGATTATTACTAAAAAAAAAACTATTCTCAAAGATTGAGTTCAGTTCACATCTATACACATGTATCATCTTTTAAATTCCATCATCATCATCGATGTAGTATGAGACCCACTAGATATGAACGGTGAAGAGATTTAAAGGAGGATACATGTACATGCTGGTAAACTATGCTCAGAGATCAGCTGCATATACTAGTATCTTCCTTCGGATCTCAGCACTTGAATGTACTTGTATCCTTCTTCGGATCCCATCACCACCGTCGGTATGATGTGGGACCTCCAAAAACAATCATGATTTGAATAATAGAAATTACCTTGTTGATATAAAAAAACAATAGAGTTGGCCTAACCTCTCAAGTCATCTTCCGTTATCCATTTGGTATCCATCTTGATCTGATTCCTTGCATATGATTCTATTTGAATGGTTACGATGGAATTCAATGTGGGTCCCAACTCCAAGTCTTTACATATGTGCGATATACTGAGAAAATTCCCGAATTGCAACAGTCAACACTCAACGTACTCATACGCATCACGAGGGGTAAAATCAAAGAAAACAACAAACCAGCGTGCGGAACAAGATGCGCCATTGAAAAACTGAAAATTGACTTTTGTTTATCTCATATTGACAGATTTGCCCCTCTATGATTCCATCCTTCGGTCGCCGTCGCAAGCTACACTGTCACTGTTCTGTATATTGTATTCTTTATTCTTCTCTCCCAAAGCCAAGAACAAACCAGAGAGAGAGAGAGAGAGAGAGAGAATGAATGGGTCTTGAAATCGATTATGATGGTTGAACGTGGAATTGCAGAAGAGGAAAATGGAAAAGAACCCAACTTTTTTCCTGATACGGAAGCTTTGTTATGGTGGTGGATTGTGGGGGCCGTCAGGCCGTCCATGTCGATGCTGTCCAGCCTCAACAGCTTTCGTGAATTCTTCCACTACGCCATGTCATAAAGCTAAATTATTCTCAGTTTGTACTTTTCCTTCTCTCCTTTTTCTTCTTCTCATCACATTTTTCGTTTTTAGTCTTCTTCATCCTCCCATATCCTTCAACTTTCGTCAGGCTTTAAGGGCGGCCACCTGAACTTCCATACCCACCTCCCATCCTGGAAAAAAAACATTTCTCTGTTGTTTTAGGATCACACATCTCCTTTTTGGTCGGTGAAGCAAATTAAGAAAAGAATAAAGACAAAGTGAAATGGGTTTTTTATGTTTTGAGGTATTCTGCCAGTATGGATTTGCAGATGTTCTGACTTTTACGGAAGTGATGGAGGAGAGGGGAGACTTTGATTTGAAGGTTTCTCAGCTTGCTGAATGTTGAATTGGGTTCTTCGGTTCTGGGATGAAAAGCTTGGAATTCGGTGTAAAAGCTTGTAATTGTTCAAGGAAAAGGTAAGCTTTTGAGTCCTGACTCTTCAATCAACACTGTTACAGATTTAGCAATTAAGGAGGGGGGGGGACTGATAATTGGGATTTAAAAGTGATTCGAGGTTTCTTCATCGTGGCTGAAGATCAGTTGGATTATAATGGGATTTTGAATATAAGAGGAAGAAGCGATCATTTTGATTAACATTAGGAGAAGTTTTCCGGTGAAATCCGTTGGATAATGTCCTAAATTAGAAAATAGCATTGAAAGACAGGCTTGCATTTCAAAGTCCTCTAATCGTATATTCTTGAAATCTGATTGCTGATTAGGATCTATAATCCAATTATGTTCAGAGATAAGCGTTTCAAAAATCTCCCCATCTATGATCCTGGAAGCTGGAAGAAAGTTATTCCCTCTTCTATGACCCTCACTCAGAGTTGATACTAAGCTTTAATTAGCTAAAAATATTGTTTCAGCTGGGGGAAAGTGCAGAGTGGCAAAAGCTTCACAAGCCTGGGAGATGCTTCATTAAAGGCAGAAAACGTGGACAGCAGAAGGCTTTGATTCCTTTCTAACCAAAGCAGCAGGGATCCTTAGCTATACTCATCGATAAGCTTGGAATTTGGTTTTCTGCTTCTTTCGAAGTTATATCCCTCTTGACCTCAACATTCATAATTTCAGGTATGCTTCTATTCTCTTCTTCTTCTTTCCCCTATTTTGATGGTTTTGCTTACTTAGAAATGACCGCCCCAAAGGAGAAAATGTTAAAAGGGGGAAATTATATTCCATGATTCTTTGTTTCTACCCAAAATTTTTGCAACTCGATCACACCCAGTCCCAGGGTACTCAACTTGATTCAGGTATATCGTGCATGAAATGTTAACTCTGGTAAACTGTATTTGCTTCAACATAAGGCATAGAAGTAGCTTCTTGTTTCTAAAGAATAACAAAATGTATCAGGCAATTTAGCTTGTTTTATTGTCTCTTTATAATTAAAATAAAAAAAACTTTATTGGAAAGAAATGTAGGGAGAAACAACAAAAAACTGCAGATCACTCTACAAAGTGCAGTTCAGCAAGGCATCAAATGAAAAATCAGAGAGAGAGAAGAGTCTTTGTATTTGATTGTGCGAGAACTTCACTGTTCCTCCATTAATCTCATATTCAGTTATTTCCTGGCTCCTGCATACTTCACTGGCCAATTGTTCTACTATCTTTACTGTCTAATGGGATCTGAAAATTTTATCCAAAAAAAGAAGTAGAGGTTTCTCACCCTCCCATCTACCATTGTTTTGCAATTTTATGGGTTCATAAGCAGCTGTGTTGTTGAGAAAGTTTCCATTCCAATATAGTTACTTGTTTGGTGAAATTAATGAACATTCTGAGTATTGGCACTGAACTTCAGTCTCTTATACATTAGGGAGTGGGTTGTCCTTGTGTTTTTAGAAAAGATGATATTGGTATATTCAAATGAAAAGATCATAATGGGATTATTTTTATCTGATTTAATTGATCATCGAGAGACTAATGGGTGACTAATTGATGCAGTCAAGATGCATGTCTTCTTCCTTATGAGTTTATGATAATACTGATATTGATTTCTTAATATTTAATGTCTAGTATTAATGTTTTAATTTTCCATTACCATGATGAATTATGGTATGTATCTCACTATAGCTTCTTTTTTTTTTTAAGAGTTATGATCATGGGCAACCATCGGTGGCTGGTTTTGTTCCATTTATTACACCATTTAAACCTGTACAACCTGAACTGTATCTGCTTCTTGGAGAACTGTTTACTTCACAAACAAATTGTTCAGAGCTTTGTCTTTTCTAATTGTGGTGTTTTAATTTTTGTTTTCTTTTTCCATTCCCCCATTTGATAGGTCTGATTTGGCCATTTATACGGTTAATAACACATTCCGGAGTTAAATAATCATTCACTATGGCGAAGAAATCAAAGAAACACCCCCAACGCAGTGAGAACGACCAGTCAAGCTGTATGTCAGGTTTGGTTAGTATATTTGACTTCCGTCAGGGTCGTTCCACTCAGAAGCTGCTTCCAAATAGAAAATGTGGGACCAAAGATGCTTCCGGTATGATTCCTTTTCTTTTTCTTTTCAAATTTTGTGTATCTGAGATTAATATGACCAAAATGTGTTCACTCTTATATGTATAACGTTGTGGTGATTTCCTAGTTTTTTTTTTCACATTTGGAAGATCGTTGTTACCAATTTCTGTGAGCAGGACAGTATGGGAAGAAAGAAACAATTGAATAAATAATCCAACACTTAAATTTGATGCTATTTGATCACTGCTAACGGATTACAGCTTGAAAATGTAAAATACCAAGAATAACTAACTAAAGCACTCCTAACAGTTGGTTTTCCTCTGCAGGTAGTGGATCTCTAAAGAGTAGACGTTATTCACCAACTAGTTTGGATGAAATGTGTGACAGCTGTGATGTAAGTCTCTGGTTATGATGCTTAATTTGAATCTTTTGTTTATCATGCAATATGCCTTCGTCTTCTTTTTCTTTTTTACAAGTAACAATCTTTAATCAAGTACAAAACTAGGTAATCAATTCAATACCACTCAATGCAACAGGATTCTTTCTCTACTTTCCTCTCCTAAATGAACCCACTCAGTTATTAGCCCTACTAAGGATCAAAGTTAATGCAATATGACAGTCACTATTGAAACTCATCAGTAAGGCTTCAACTGGTAGGATGTAAAATATGTTTAGAAACGATGATAGCATAAAATAGCTACATTTTAGATAGTAGTTGAGAATTGTAACACTGTAAAAGAGAAAACCAAAGAAAGAGACCAGTAGAAAGGAGAGAAATCGTGGAGAGGGGGAGAGTTGATTGTGATTATCTCCCCCTATCCCCCTATCCCTCTACTATTTATAATCAATTAGGCAGCCCATGTACAACTATCGACAGTCCATATACAGCTGTCTATATACAGTCAATATACTGTCATCCATGTACAGTCCATATACAGCGGTCCATGTACAGCCAATGCAATACTAAGACACACCTAAGACCTAGTCATCATAAGACAAAGAAATGAAAGATTAAAGATTGTAATCTTAACACTCCCCCTCAAGCTAGAGCATATATGTCATCGAGACCCAGCTTGGAACACTGGAGAAGAAAAGTTTCTTTGAACAGAGCTTTTGTAAACATGTCACCAAGTTGTGAACTGGAGTGAGTAATTGGGGTAGAGACCACTTTACGCATTACAGCATTCCGAACAAAGTGGTAGTCAACTTCTATATGCTTGGTCCGTTCCTTGAACATTGGATTACTGCCAATGTGAATAGCTGCTTGATTAGCACAATACATAGGAATAGGTTGAGTGATTGAAAACCCCAGTTCACCCAAAATATTCTTCACCCACATAAGTTTTGCAGTAGTTTGAGCCATAGCCCGATACTCGGCCTCAGCACTGGATCGAGCAATAGTAGTTTGTTTTTTGTTGCGCCATGTGATGAGGTTTCCTCCAAGGAATGTACAGTAACCAGTAGTTGAACGTCGATCATTATTAGCCCCAGTCCAATTAGCGTCAGAATAACCACAGAGTTCAATATTACTATGAGACTGATAAAGTAACCCTTTACCGAGAGCACCCTTAAGATACCGTAATATGCGACATGCAGCTTCCCAATGAACTTGTTTTGGAGCCTGTATAAATTAACTAATGACTCCCACAGCATAGGATATGTCAGGCCTGGTGATAGTAATATAAAGTAGCTTGCCAACAAGACAACGATACTGATGGACATCTGCATAATCCTCCCCATAACAGGTAACAATTTTGAGATGAGGATCCATAGGAGTGTCAATTGGTTTACACTCAAGCATACCAGTGTCAATGAGGAGATCAATAATAGACTTTCTTTGGGAGAGACTAACACCTTTGGGGCTTCAAACTACTTCAATGCCAAGGAAGTAACGAAGCACACCCAAATCCCTCATCTGAAAATGTTGATGGAGATAGGCTTTCTTTTCATCAATACCCTGTAAGTCATCTCTAGAAACAATGATGTCATCAACATAGACCACAAGGATAACTACCTTGGAATTGCAACGACGAACAAAAACAGAGTAATCAGTATAACAAGGTGTGAATCCATAATCAACCACAACCTTAGTAAACTTGTCGAACCATGCCCGAGGCAATTGTTTTAATCCATAAATAGCCTTATGGAGCTTACACACTCGAGTGTCCGCCTGAGCAACATACTCCATAGGTTGCTCCATATAGACCTCTTCCTGTAAGTCTCCATATAAAAAGGCATTCTTGACATCCAACTGAAAAAGAGACCAATTCAAATTGACGGCAAGGGAGATAAGAATCCGAACAGAATTAAGCCGAGCAACGGGTAAAAAGTTTCAAAATAATCCACTCCATATATTTGAGTAAACCCTTTTGCAACCAGGCGAGCTTTGAGATGCTCCACTGATCCATTAGGATTATATTTCACAGTAAAAATCCACTGACAGCGAACCACATCCTTCCCCAGGGGCAATTCCGTAAGGGACCAGGTATTCCGTGAAAGAAGAGCATCCATCTCGACATCCATAGCCCATTTCCACTCAGGTCGGGATAATGCCTCAGTATGAGAGGTTGGAACATTTGTATGAGCTAAGGCATAGGCAAAGTTTTGTTCCAACATAGGAAGGTGAGAGGTAGAGACATAATGAGCAATAGGATATAATGGGAATTGAGTGCAAGAGCGTGTACCTTTCCATAATGCAATAGGAAGATCATCCGACAAAGGATGCGAAGAGGATGGGGCAGAGACTGGAGTAACGGCTGGCACCTGGTCAGGGACAGCAACAGTATTCCGACGACGCTAATATACTTGGAGTGGAGCCTCAACAATAATCGACTCAGGGGCGAGAGAGGAACACAAACCAGGATCCTGGATTAAGACCGGAACTAGTGGATCAGGGTATGGAACAGGGTAATAGGGTGTATGTTTGAAAAATGTGACATCAGCACTTACCACCTGGCGCCTTGTCTGAGGGTCATAACAACGATACCCCTTCTGAGTACGAGAGTAACCAATAAACACACACTTGACAGCACGAGGCGATGATTTATCAAGTCTAGGACGAAGGTTGTGTACATAGTAGGTGCATCAAAAAGTACGAGGAGGGATGACAAACAGAGGAGAGGATGGATAAAGGAAAGATATGGGAGCTTGATTCTGAAGAACTGAAGACGGCATGCGATTGATTAAGTAGCTAGCAGTCAACACAACATCATCCCAAAAATATCGAGGCAAATGCATATGAAGGAGAAGAGAACGAGCGACCTTTAATAAGTGACGGTTTTTACGTTCTGCAACTCCATTTTGTTGTGGAGTGTAAGAATAACTAGTCTAATGAATGACACCTTTAGATGCACAGAATAAGGAGATAGCAGTCTGAGTGTATTCAAGAGCATTGTTAGATCGAAAAATCTTAATGCCAATATCAAATTGATTCTTTATTTCGAAATTATTGAATCAGAGAATGGGAGAGAATTAATTATCTCTCCACACAACCTTCTTATTTATAATGAATATGTTTACAAACTAACAGGAACTCTAGAGAGACTAGGAGTCCCAACTCTAGAGTGACTAGGATTCTAAGGAAAAGAAATAAAACAAATAAACAAATATAAAATTACAAGTATGCCATTCCCTTATATAATTCAACACTCCCCCTCAAGTTGGTGCATATATATCATGCATACCCAACTTGGACAATATCATGTGAAACGGTTTCCTAAGTAGACCTTTAGTAAGAAAGTTTATCAGCTGATCCTCTGATCTGACAAGTGGAATTTGAATCTAACCACTTCAAACTTTTCTTTGATGAAGTGACGATCTACCTCACCATACTTAGTCCTATCGTGCTGAACTGGATCGTAAGTAATGTTGATGGCTGTTTTATTGTCACAAAACTTTATTGTCACAAAACAAATTCATAGATTGAGGACACTTGACTTTCAAGTCTTTGAGTAAGCCCTTCAACCACAATAGTTCACATATTCCCTAAGCCATTGCTAGAAATTTTGCTTCTGCATTGGAACGAGCCACCACAATGGAGCAAAACAATGTAAAATGCCTTCAATAGTGTTGCCGTATATCAAACTTCTGAGAACAAGAGACACATATGCAGCACTTTACGATCTTCGTAGAGTTAGGGAAGAATTGAGGTTCGCTATTTGAGTGACCTCTTTAAAGTAGCCTGGCAACAAGAGACACATATGCAACACTTTACGATCTTCATACAGTTAGGGAAGAATCGAGGTTCGCTATTCGAGTGATCTCTTTAAAGTAGCCCGACAACAAGAGATACACGACAACTGGTATTAACAAAAGGTTGCATCTTGTGCAACGGTAGTAGGCTCCGATACGAGCAAGGTAGTAGTAGGCTCTAACATGAGCAAAGTAGTAGAGAAAAGTGTCTCTTCCATACACGAACCAACAAATAATAATAATCTTCAACTGATGACTTGAGCTGATAAATAATCTTCAACTGATAACTTGAGCAGATAAGAATCTCCAATCTCCCCCTCACGTGGAACATGTTACGTGAACAAATAATATAGAGGATGCAAATAATACCAATTAATGCGGATCAAAATTGAGAAACTCCAATTGAATCTAATATGGGCCCACACAAACAATAATATACTCAAATAGCAGCATTAGTGGTAGAATTGATGCGGACCCGGGTCGAGAAAAACCCTATTGGGTCCACACCAAATAATATAAGACCAATTGATGAAGTGTAGTGACAGAATTGGTAAATAACCAGAAATAATGACTTTGGAAGAAACAAACAGACCCTTGTGGCAGAACTGTAATTATCTCAAAAACTCAACCAATGAATGGTGATTTTGTAATTAAAAGGAACTTCTCAATGACCATTAAGGGAGGACAAACAAGACCTTAGGACTGAGTAGGAATTAAATTTAAAGAAAAAAATAAATCTGGAAATAAGAAAAGTAAAGGACAAAACAGAAATAGAAGTCTAAAGAAGGGTTTTCTGTAAATAAAATAAACTTTGCCCTTTTATAACAATTAGGGACTAAGTCTTCTTCAAGCTCACGACAGAAACAAGACAGTGGTAACCAGGACTTGATTCGAATGAGAGAACTCCGTCATATGGTCATTGATGGATTCGAAATTTCAAGGAGAACTTCCTAACCCACAGTCCCATTGAAACCAATCAGCAAAAGCAAGAACTTGAATATGAATGGAGGATGAGAAGCAATGGAAAATAGAATAGAAAACAAAATCAGAACTTCAGATGCAGTAGAGATAGCAATGGTGGCTGCACACCATGACGAAGAACTTTGGTCGACTCTCAAACCGTCACCCGCTCTGATACCATGTTGAATTAGAGAATGGGAGAAAATTAATTATCTCTCCACACAACCTTCTTATTTATAATGAATATGATTATAAACTAATAGGAACTCTAGAGAGACTAGGAGCCCCAACTCTAGAGTGACTAGGATTCTAAGGAAAGGAAATAAAACAAATAAACAAATATAAAATATAAAATTACAAGTATGCCATTCCCTTATATAATTCAATAGAAATAAAATTGTTTGAATACAGAAAGGAATTCAGAGCGATCCTTTAGCAAATATAACCAAGTATTTCTAGAGTAATCATCCACAAATGTGACAAAATAGCTAAAAACAGAACGACTCTTGACCTTGATGGGATCCCAGATATCAAAATGGACTAAGGAAAAGGAGTTGTACTTCTAGGTATAGTACGTGACGGGAAAGAGGAACAGTGGTGTTTTCCTAATTGACATGTCTTGCACTCAAGTGTAGTGACATTTTTGCAACCAAGAACCATGTGTTGAAGGTGAAAGACAGAAACATGACCCAACTGAACATGCCAAAGCATTGGTGAAACCTTAGTGGTAGTAAGTGCAACGGTAGAGGATGGGATGGTGTCTAAGTAATACAGTCCGTCCTTCTCATGCCCCCCACCAAGCGTCGCCTTCGTCTGAAGATCCTGAAATACACAACAGGTAGGGAAAAAGGTAACGGAACAGTTTAAGGTTTTAGCCAAAGAGCTAACGGATAGTAAATTCATGGGTAGACGAGGGATATGAAGCACAAATGAAAGAGATAAACTAAGGGATAGAGAAACAGTTCCCTTACCAAAAACATTGGTAGCGGATCCATCAGCAAGGTAAACGTTGGACAGTTGCACATAATGGGTAAATGAAGAAAATACAGATGACTTACCAGTCGTATGAGACGAGGCTCCCGAGTCAATAACCCAAGGAGTAGAGGCCATAGATGCAAAGAAGGCAGCATTACCTGTATGCGCCAAAGTAGCAGTGGGTAGAGCATTGTCGTGAGTATCCAACTGATTGAGCCGAGCCAACAGATTATGAAAATCATCCTTGGATAATGTAACAGTGGAAGAGGAACCTCCATCAACAGAAGAATCAGGTGCAGGGATATCACTCTGGGATGTTACAACACCGGCTACCCGAGAAGGGGACCCTGAATTCCATTGAGGAGGCTTACCATTTTTCACCCAACAGCGATCAACTGTGTGGTTCTGTTTACCACAATAAGAACAAATACGCATTGAAGATCACCTCGGCCACCACAACCTCGACCACGACCACGACCACGACCATGACCTCTGCCAAAGCTACCACGACCTTGGTTGCTACTAGAAGTGAACAAGGCAGAGTTGTCAGTGGTAGTAGTGTTGTTGGACTTGGAGAAATTAGGGTTGACAATACGCTGAATACGGCAAAAGGCCTCATTCAAGGTTGGAACTTTATCTCCAATGAGCAATTGGCTTTTAAGAGGCTGCAACTCAGAACTAAGACCAGACAGAAATGTTGCCACCTGAAATTCTGCACGTTGAGCCTTCAAAGTATTGAGGTCAGTAGTAAGGGGTTGATGGACATTCAGTTCTTCCCAGATTCCTTTGTGAGAGCTATAAAATTCCGGAATAGACCTGTCTCCCTGTTTACAATTGAATAGACGTTCATATAAGTCATAAACACGAGATAAGTTTGTATCTTGAGAAAAGCTTTCCTATAAGTCAATCCAAATGCCCTTGGTTGTTGTGTGAAACATGACATTGGCAGCCACAGAAGGTTCCATACTATTAAACAACCAGACCATGACAGTAGCATTCTCCCTGGTCCAAGAGCCATATATCAAATCCTTGGAATTCGGGGGATCATCGTATATATAAGTCAACTTATCTCTAGCAGTGAGATAGATGGTCACAGCTTGCTTCCATGGCAGAAAATTAGATGAGCCAACCAATTTGATTGAAGTAATTTGGACATGAACACCATCCACATGATTCTTAGATTCAGTCATGTTTGGAAAAGAACCAAAACAAGAAAGAGAGATATTTGTTCAGAATCTTATTTAATGAAAAATTTTTTTTTTTTTTATTTTTGGTTTTTTTGGGGGGGGGTTTTAATTTTTTTTTTTTTTTTTTTTTTTTTTTTTTTTTTTTTTTTTTTTTTTTTTTTTTTAAATAATTTTTTTAAAAAAATTTTTAAAATTATTTTAAAAAAAAAACTTTTTTTTAAAAAAAAAATAAATTTTTTTTTTTTTTGGGGTTTTTGCTGTTATATAAAAATCAATGGGATAAAAATCCTTAAACCAAAAAAAAATTGCAAAAATTTTCTTATCTTTCAAGATTCCCGTATTCGAACGGAGGTAACTCCTTCACTATAGATTGGTACAACTTTGTAGTTACAGGAATGAATACCAACAAAAACTGGTTAACTGAATAAGATGAGTTAACTCAAAATACCGGTAGGCATAGAATTGGCACACAATAATATTTTCTTAAATGGCTGATGGCTGAACACATTGATATAAAAAAAAAAAATCGGGCTGAAGGAAGAATAGCTCTTGAACAGAAGCAATGTAATAGAATCACAAAAAAAATTCAGGAACTGTGCATCATTCTCAGAACTGATGAAAAATAGATTCTAAACAGATACCGTGTTGAGATCCCATGTTAATCAACTCCATCTTATAGAGGTTTGAGTCTAGAATTCATGGGACAAAATTAGGGAAAGAGAAGAGAAGAGGGAGAACCGAAATAGACTCTCAAACCAGCGACCAAAAACTTGTTGTAGAAGTTTATTAACCTCGCTCTGATACCATGAAACACTCTAAAAGAGAAAACCAAAGAAAAAGACTAATAAAAAGGAGAGAAATCATGGAGAGGGGGAGAGATTGATTGTGATTATCTCCCCCTATCCCTCTACTATTTATAATCAATTAGGCAGCACATGTACAACTATCGACAGTCCATATACAGTCAATATACTGCTGTCCATATACAGCTGTCCATATACAGCCAATGCGCTACTAAGACACACCTAAGACTTAGTCATCATAAGACAAAGAAAGGAAAGATTAAAGATTGTAATCTTAACAAAAATGAAGTAAAATTTCTTTCTTGTGATATTTTCTACTAAAATCTAAGCAACTTGGTTGAAAAGTGAAATAAAATATAGTTGGTACATCTAAGTTTTTGTGTTGGTTATATAATTATTGTTGGTAAATTAGAAAAGCATCAATTTTCCATACAACTAGATGGAGCCTTAGTTCTCGAGCACTCTTCAATTCTAAAAACTTTGCTTTGAAAAAGAAAGGGCAACTGGGGTCTTCGACATACCATTTTCTTTTCTTTTTTTTAATTAACAAATAATGTTACATTAAAGAAGAACAGAAAAGCAATTCATAGATAATTGGATTTCCAGCTCTAGAACATGGGAATTCCTACACACATGATTTCTTATATGATCTACCTAAGTTGTGGGAAAAAAAAAACCAGCATTTTTAAGTGGATGATGAACTTTTGGGTGCTTGTTTTATGCTATAGTCTATTTTCTATTCTTAAGTAGACTTGTCTTGGAACCAAATAATCCAACTTTCTTGGGAATGCCTCTCCATTCATTTCACCCTCTTGATGAACCCCTTTTACATTCATCCGAGTCTAACAAAGTGTGAGAACCCAACTCCCCACCCTCCATGAAAAAGACTAACATGGCATGATTATAACATGCTAACCAATCAATGGGCTAGAAGAAAAGCCTACTTAAAGATGTCTTGTTCTGTGGATAAAAAAAAGTCTATTCCCTTACATCTAGAACAGTTACCAGGATCTCCTTTTAGGAAACTAATGTATACCTATATAAGTTTTTATAAAATTGTTAATTGAAGTTCTAGATTTCTAGACATAAATCCGCTCTGCATCTTGGAATGTAACCTAGATCATTTCTGCAAATATATGCCTTCCACTATTATTACATGTTAATTAGTACTTTCCAACTTCAAATGTTTCAGGATGGTGACAAAACCAAAATACAGAAGGTTGATGGTGCTAAGACAAGTGTGAAGAGACTCATCGAAGAAGAGATGTCAAATGAGCAGCACCCAAAACAGCAGATTGGAAATGTTGCAGTGGAAGAGACACAATCTGATTCGAAAAATGGAAACTACTTGGGGAAGAATTATAAACAGGCAACCAAATCCGGCAGCGGAACCTGTGATATGCAAGTCAATGATTATAAAGCTTCTGAAAGCTTAGAAGATCAACTACCTCATGATCCAAATTCGGAGGAGCATTCTTCAAACAAAATCAACCTAGTTGCAGTAATGGAAGAATTCTGCAATCAGTTCCACGATACCCAAGAAGCACGTCTGCACCATGAGAATGGAGGAAAGTTTAGTGACGTACAAGGAAGTGCTAGTTTGGTGAAGCATGCCTATCTTGATAAAATTAATATGCAGCTGGTTCAGAGTCCTTCAAATATTCCAGAAAAACTGAGTGAAGCAACTGAGGCTTTTCTAAATCAGAAGCTCATTGAAGCAGAACAGCAGAACAGAGGTCACCAGTCCAAATTATTCATGGACGCTTTAGAGATGCTGAACTCAAACAAGGAACTGTTTGTGAAACTCCTACAGGATCCTAACTCTCCATTGGTGAAACAGATCCAAGACCTACAGGATGCACAAGCAGTGGCCAGACAGACTAAACTATCGTCAGAAGAGAAGATGGGTAATTCCGGAGAATGTGAGAAGCCTGTCAGTGAGAAAAAGTTACAAAAGAAAACTGTGCATGCTTTTTTCAGGAGAAATATTAAATCTCAGAATATAAATCCATCAAAGGGAAGTGACAATCCTCAGGCCTTGAACAATACGGTCTTGTTGAAGCCCAGATCAGAAGGCATGCAAAATTCTGGAAATGAAACTAGTCCTAGCTTAAGAACTGAAGAACCAAGCGTGAGAATCACCTCCCATTTTTCTTTCACAGAAATTGGAAGGAAGCTGAAACATGCCATGGATGAAAGTCGAAAGGAGAAGCGTGGGCCTCCTATATTACCCAGGATACCTTACAAGCGCCCAGAATCAGAAGCTAGTAAAGGGATTAAAGAAGATGTCACTGAAGGGGGTTCACCTAGAGAAAAGAATTTCCATATTGGTAGGAAGCTGAAACATTTCATGGATGAAAGTATAAAGGAGAAGCGTTGGCCTCCTATATTACCCAGAATGCCTTACAAGCACCCAGGATCAGAAGCTAATAGAGAAATTAATGAAGAGGTCACCGAAAGGGGTTCACCTAGAGAAAGAAATTCCCATATTGGAAGAATCGCCAATCCATTTATCAATGTCAAAGGAAGAGGCAATGTAAGTCGGTCAAAAGACCTTCAGCCAAGTCAGTTGAAGGACCATGAACTAATTATTGGACATGAAGATTCTCCAATCGGTGTTGATGGCCAAAACATCAACATGGAAATTGTTGAAAGTTCCAAACAAATAGAATCTAATATCTACGTTGAGGCTATAAAACATCTAAGTGATATGGTTAGCACAGGAAAGGAAGATGCTGATTTGTTGAGTGGACAGATCCCAAGGACCTTGGGGAGAATACTTTCACTGCCTGAATACAATGTATCACCTATATTCAGTCCGGAAAGGTACAAGGAACATGGCTCTGTAACCGCAGAGATGAGAGTTCAGCCCCATGAGGATGTCCAGATGATTAGTGAGAATGTGTGGCAGCTTAAAGAAGACAACAATTCTGGCAATCTAAGCCTAGAGATTCCACCATGCAATAATGACCATAAAGCCAACAGCAAACTGCAAGTCTCCAACTCAAATTCAGATATCTCACAGAATTTTTCTCCTGATAGCAAAATACAGGAAAGCAATTCTTCTGCTAAGGAGTTCAGTCCAGAAGGTGAAGCTCTACCCTCCAATATACAGTGAAAAGAATTTAAAATTTTCCTGGTTCTTAATTCCAACTTGAATTAACAGTTTTCATTTCGTAAATCTCTGTAGCTGACGTAGTTACTGTTGAAATAACTGACATCGAGCACCCAGAAGAGGATATTCAAATGTGCTCCGAGCCAAATTGCATTACAGCCGTCGATACAGCCAATCAAAGTACAGATACAGTCACATATTTTGAGAAAGAAGAAACTTCTGAATGCTTGAGGCTGGTAAATATCTGTTTATATGAGGATCTTATCAGATCACTTGCAGTTATCAACCGATGTGTTTTATGAACGTTGTTTCCAGTGGTTGTACCTCATTAACCCTTTTGTCAAAACCACATTATGCCTTCTTCTTTTTTCAGGACTCACCTGAAGAGAATCTGTCATCATCTTCTGCTTTGGGTCCCTCCTCACCAAGTTCTGTAATTATTGAGACAGTTGAAGATCAAGAGGGCATAAATGACAAACCTGAACAGCTAAGTCCAGTGTCTGTTCTTGAGCCATTCATCCTAGAAAACGATACCAGCCCAGAAAGCACTATATCCCTGTCAGGTAGGATTTGTACTTGGAAACATGACAGTCTCATCTATATTATTGTTTTGCACTTTATATTTTACGTGATCCTGGTCCAGCACTAATCCATTGAAAACATGTGCAGTTGAGCCATCAATTCAACCACTACAGATCCATCTTGGAGAATATGACTCTTCAGCTCTGGGGTTAGCAAGTGCAGATTTAGAAATCTATGCAAGTTGCATGGAAGACAAAAGGTCCACCTTCGACTATGTAAAGGCAGTACTGACAATGTCTGGCTTCAGCAGCTGGGATGAATTCATTGGGAGGTCGCAATATACAGACCAGCTACTTGACCCTGCTATGTTTGATGAAGTGGAGGTCTCGTCTGGTCAACTTTGTAGTGACCAGAAGCAGCTCTTTGATTACATAAATGAAGTTCTTGCGGAGGTATATGATCGTTATTTTGCTTGCTCCCCTTGGGTGTCATTTGGCAAACCAAACATCCGGCCAGTACCAGAAGGGAAAAATCTCATCCGTGAGGTATGGGAAGGCATTGATTGGCATCTTCTTCCACAAAACCAACCACATGCACTGGACCAGAATTTAGAGAAGGACATGGAAAAAGCAAGAAAATGGATGGACCTCCGATTTGATTTTGAGCTTATTGGTAATGTAATTGGGGAAATCATCCTGGAAGAATTAACTGAAGAAACAATAAATGAGCTGTGTACATGAAGTTGTGATACTACCCCATAGGTTTTCCAAATTTTAGGCAGGTTGGGAGAAGAAAATGATGACACTGCCTGCTTCTGAAACAGACAGCCTTTGGGTTCTCTTAAATAGCAGCTTTAGCATATGGCAAAGCTATGGATGCACATAACTCACATCAAGACAAGACGATACTACATTCACAAAAAAAAAAAAAAAAAAAAAAAAAAAAAAAAAAGGAAATGGTGTTGCCCTAGGATGGGTTGTACAGGGTTATACTATGGTTCTGACGTGGTCAACAGGAGAATGATTAGGTGATCATAGAAATCAACCAGCAGAGATGTCATATGGAGAGAACTCCATTTTTTTTCTCTCAGCTGTCCGGAACTTATTAGCCATTACACTAATAGATTGAAGAGGATCCTTCTCTTCATTCTAAGGAGGTGGTGGAGACTGGAGTGCACATTTTCTGTTCAAGGGTATTGGTTTTAGTTACTTGTTTTGGCTGATCAGTTTTATTGTTCATTCTTCTCTTTCAGTATGATTGTATCTTCTGTGTGATTGTCATTATTCAATTAACAAGTTTGTGAATTGTAACTAGAAATAAAATGAAGGAAGATTTTGCATCCAAAGCTTGTATTCTTTCAATGTAACTTAGTTTCTTTGGCTTTTGTCTTGTGTTATTGATCTGAATTCACTCTGGCCGAATCCAAGGAACTAAAATATTGATATCCCTTCCAGATTAATTATGTGGATTAGGATCCTGTGGTCTACATATACTGTTCTTAAGCTTTAAAACCTCTTACTTGCTATGATCAAGGTTTTTTAAGCCAATCAGGGTTCAAGCTCATTTTAACCGATTCCAAGTCATTTATGGCCAATTCTTGCCAATCCAAATTCGAACTGGACCGTCAATTCCGGTGTGAATTCCGATGTCTCGAACAAAAGACATTGGGCACAAAGAAGCACATTGAAAAAAATATGCTCCCCTGCAAGAGGTAACAAGTAAACCGAAGAGACTGAAATATGCAAATGTCAGTCTTACAAATTGAAGAGAATCCTTTCCCTTTCCAAAACAGAACAAATTTCTTCTCTGGTTGCAAAATGCTGTGAATTAAGTGTAAAATTTTTAAACAAGAAAACTACAATTGCATAACAGAAAATTAGAACATTTGGATGGTAGTTGTAAATAAAGTATTTCTTTAGTCATACAATTATTGTTGGTATTAATTCCATCTGTTTGTCACATTTTTCTACTACTTTGCAACACTAAACATCAAACCAGATGGAGGCTACATGATTATATGTTTATTCATACTTTCTCTGTACACAGAACCCTTATTTAGCTTCATGGACGATGACACTGATAACCGAGACCACCCGTTTAACACGAGATCTTTTGGATCGGCCATTTGTATGGCTCTATCATCCTAGTCAGAACTATAGTGTACACCAGCATTTTAGGGATCGGATCAGCCCGGATCTGCCGGGGTTGATGTGTCGCAAAGTTGGCAAGGGCTGATTCTAGCTGAGTATAATTGACATAGTTGGGGTCAGGTGACAAATATGTGGGTCTCTCAGGTAAACTTCCACTTGAGATTCCGAATTTGTAAACCCTTTTGCTACAAAAGTCACGTCTCTGTTTGTTAAATTTGATTTTTATAAAATAAGATTTTCACAGTTTGTTTTAACGTAAAGTGTCATTTGGACTAAAAATTTTACAATGAAATAAACAAGGCCAACAACAAACTGTACCCTTACAAAGTTGTCTTCTGTCACAAATTCAGAGAATATCTTAGCAAGATAGCTCAGACATCAACAAGAAACACCCTATTATGCAAAACATTACTCACATCAAGAAGAATAAGAACCCAGAGAACATAATGGCAAACTAACTAAAGCATCTGATATGGTAACGCCCCGTTACTTTTGTCTCTTTTTGGCATGCAAAGAGGAGGCTGGGAGGATTGATCTCTTCTTTGGAAAGGCATTGGTTCTGCTCTCTGAATCCTCATCGCTATCATCCTCATCAAGTTCTTCATTTTTCCCAGATGGATTGGATTCTTCTATGTTTTTGGCAGCTTTTCTTTTTCCAGCATCCAACTTGGCACGTAATTTCTTCTCAACGGGATCGCTTGAAGCTCTAAATTTTGGTTGATGTATTACTTTTGCCCCAAGTCCTAGCCTACAGGGAGATGGAAAGAATGGCCTCAAGAAACAAAAACAAGTAATCTAAAGACAAGCACACCCAAACGTGCACATGCATCAACAGACAGAAAAACACACAGGGTTTGTAGAGAGAGAGAGGAGATGAAAAATAGATCAACCTAGAGGGCCGGCACTCAAATTCTATTTCAGTTGAATCATCCGCAGTTGATCCACTCATGTTATTAACCCATGACTCAGCCTGCATAGAAGTTGAAAGCAGTGTCAGCCAAAAAGGGGAATATTCTTAAACATTATGGGAGTAAGGGGCTGGGTAGGTTCAGAGCCACAATTCTTACACGAGGACAAGGGGGAGGGGGTTGAAAAAACAACAACAATAGTACCCTTTAGAGTCCAAATTTTGAGGTCATATGTCCAACAATCATCTATCTCTCTCCAGAATTTTCAATCTCGCTCTCCAAGTGTCATTATAAAGGTTTAAAAAATGTTTGCAAAACCAAGGGAAGTGAACGCAATAGGGACCATTGAAAAACGAAGGAAAACCCCTATACACGGTGGGCATACAGTTGAAATAAGCCATCAAATTTGACAGATGCGGCATTCACAAAAGTCTCCTACCTCTCCAACAGTCAGACAGGCTAAAATTATCAGACACTGTGGCAAAGTACAAAAGTGATAGAAAGGCTTCCAGATATGAGAGTAATAGAATCTTTCCCCAATAAATACAACCATAGCACAAGCAAAATTACTTGAGGAAACTTCCAAGTAGAGCAATATGATAGGCACATAATTTAAGTACCAGCAATACAGGTGTCCAAAGAATACTAGCTACACATATTCATCACCTAATGAGATATTCAGAACCATATGCATCTCCAATACACCCCCATGTACTAAATATCCATTGTTTGTAGCCTACATGCTTTTATAGGGCTCCATATGCATCTGTATGGTTCAGGGTTACACATCTTCTTAAAACTTTTAAAGCGTTAAAGTACACCAATCAAAATTCTTTGTGAAGGCACAAGCCTTGTTATATTTTAACTAAGCAAAACAATACAATCAAAGTGAGGAAAAAGAGAAAGCAGCAGCTTACTAAACTATACTAGCTATAGACTACATATCATTCCATGGGTGAGGCAACCAAAAAAGGGTGTCCCAATGCACGAGGCTCCCGCTACTGCAGGGCTCTGCGGAGAGGCAGAATGTAAACAGCCTTACCCCCGCAACACGAAGAAGCTGTTTCCGTGTTTCGAACCCGTGACGACCATGTTGCAATACGACACCTTATCGTCACAGCAAGGCTCGCCCTCAGTAACTCAATAATTTCAAAATAAAAATAATAATAATAAATAAATAAAATAAACTGCTTCCATAATTTTTTGCTGTTAGAAGCCCAGACAATATATTCTTAAAGTCTGTAAGCCACTATATAGTTTAAAGCCCCCAAAATATATGTTCTTGTCTTCCCTTCCCATGGACCATTACACAGCAGGCAAAGTTTCCAATTTCTACTGTTATTTAAGATCCTCCAGTAGTACTCAAGACATACCAATCAACTGAAGGAACCAACCTGCACCTCCATGGCATAATCACAGGGAATATGATGAGGAGGTACATCTTCAAGGCATAAAACACAAACATTAAGAATAATCGACCCTGGTCCTGGAATCAAGTAAATGACAGTAAGGATGCTGTCCAACACCAAGCCCATGTAAATACCTGAACCTTCATGAACAATTTAAATCCCAGTAGAAGGTGTGGCTAGGGGAACCAGGTAGACCCTTGAACTATTAGGAAACAGCCAGTTTAGACATCGAAAGCATTAGTACTAATACCAAACGAATCCCTTATTAGCCCTGCTCACCTTCAGCCTTATACTCCAAAGGGGAAAGAAAAATTCTTCATTTTCATTGTCCCCTTCCATGACGGTGAGCCTTGGTGTGACGGTAAGGTTGTCATATTGCAACCTGGTGGTCACGGATTGAAAACACGAAAATAGCCTCTCCACATTGTAGGGGTAAGGCTGCGTACATTCTGCCCTCCCCAGACCCTGCAATAGCGAGAGTCTCATGCACTGGGATGCCCTTTTTCATTGTCCCCTTCCACCATACACCACAAAATGTAAACCTTGAATTGCATAAGCTACAGGATTTTGTGATTATTAAATGATTTTGTATTGATTCAAGATAGTTTCTCTTCCATCACCATATATCAGTCTCCGGGGCAAGTATTACTTGTCAATTATAAGAATAATCTAAAAGTCCACTGAGAGAAAAAAGTGACTCTTAAAGGACACTATTAAGACTATATTTGATTCGTGGGTGAATGTTGTTAGAATCTTTCAAAACATATTTGGATTCATTATTATAGATTGGAAGAAGATCTTGGCAATCCACTCAGTTGCCCCCCACCATGCACTGGGCAGGCAAAGCAATCCATTAAGCTGAAACCCAGAAGCACTTACCATTAGTGGCTCTTTTTTGGGATAGTATGGGGAATGTGCTTAAGGTATTTTTTTTAAGTGTAATTGGGATAGCTGAACCAATTGTAGAAGATCTTTTTTATGGCCTTGACATGTCTACATCCTTGAATATTCAGTGCATGAGGACTTAAGGGGACAAATCCATTATAATTAGTGGATCACATCATAATATAAACTTTACCCGTTTAGAGTAGTCATATTTTCGAGTTTAAAGGTGTATCAAGATAGAGTTTCTTCTTTCTAGAATAACAATGCATCCCCTGTAAACGACTATCTATTCATAAGTACTAATTGTTTATTCCGGGTAATTCTGATATTCCACCTTCTACTAACTCTTCCTTTATTGTTTTCTTTTCTGTTTTGATAAGCAACTTCTAATAACTCTTTCCTTAGCACTTCCCCCTACTACTAACGTTTTATTCTATCTTCAACATTAAAAGTCAGCTTTCTCTGCCCGCTAGAAAACATCCCCCTTTCTCTTTCCTTGTACCAACCCCCGGTGCCGGGGGCCTCTTACTCTCCTTAGATAAGAAACAGTCGATAACTAAGCCACACAGTCCTTATAAATAATAATAATAATAATAATAAAAGTAACAGTAATAAGAATACTCTCGCCCCCAGCCCCACCCATTCCATGCAAAGTTATGAAAGCCAATACACCCTTGTTTGGATATTGACAGGTAATTTCTCCTTCAAAGTGTTGTAATAGAATTAAAGCGTCTTTTTCTCTTTTCTATAACTTGCAGAGCTTCTTCCATGAAATTCCTCTTCTTCCATTCTAAAAACTGAAGATAGAAGATATGAAAAATTCTGGCAGCAGCTATCTCTCTTTCGGAAGAATGAAGATTACCTGCACTGATGTCAAGGCTTTCTAAATTATTTCTACATTTTTGTTTTATACCAAATAAACATACGAACCACATACCGAAACCTAATAATTGAGTCATGTCTTAAACAGAAATATCATGAATTTCGTCGTAATATACTATCCTAACGAATAAACTTGTCATGATAGAGCCTCCAACAGGTACCAGCAGAGAAGTACAAGGGGATAATTCCAACCACCTCCAAACTTTGCCCATATTGTATGAGTAAAGGGTCAACCTAGAGTAGCCAGGAGCAAGTCAAGACAGGTAACGAAGCAAGGCACTGTGCCGAACACACCCACTCGCTCATTCACACACACACTGAGTACTCTGAGACACTCCCTCGCCATAGCAACTCAATCAAACATCGCAGCCACCAGCACTAGACCCACTTCAGTTGTTTAATAATTCCCAAAATAAACAGAGGATCTATATATCACCCTCAGAGATGGAGAGAGATAGAAAGAGACAGAAAGTGGTTGAAACCTAAAAGATGTTGAAAAAAGAGAAAATCTTACTAATTGAAGAGCCTTATTCAATGTCACCAGCTTCGGACGAACCGCCGGTGGTGCTTCCGTGCTCATTCCACCTTCTGCCCACACCAGATCGGAAACCCAAAACAAATTCGATAGTTTTCTACCCGAATAGGGAAAAGATACGGAACCACCGATTCAAAGACTACTTTATACGAAAATTACGGTCTAATGCCTGCTCAATGACCGAATAACTTCTTTGCGATAGGGGAAGGCGGAAAGCAACGGTGAAAAAACTGAACTATCAGTCGAACTCAGAGACAACCTGAAGGAATAGAATGACGAGGAACGAGACGAGAGTCACGAGAGTTACGAGACCCACGATGTCAGATGCTTACTCGACCTGAATGGACCATTGGGGCCGGTCCAGCTTCTGATCATTGACCGAGTTCAAAGATCTATCCGTGATCCGTCACAACGATAAACGGAAACACACACAAAACAAAGTATGGTAAATTACACCGACCTCCCTTAACATTGGGTTTAATACGTAATGTTTTCCGGTTATACAAGAAATGACATGGACTACCTTTGAAAAACCAGACTTGTGGCTTGTCGGTTGGGTGTCGACTCGAACGTGGGGTTCGGATTTTCCTGATAGTCACGTGTCGACCATCCAACGGAGGCGTCTCCCTCCTCCTTGAAGTACAAGGAGAAGACGATTCGGATCTTAGCGTGGGGATTGTTGAAATTCCGTAAGGACAAAAGTACCCTTAAATTATTTGAAGTTATCTATGAGAAAAATCCGTTTTCTTTCTGGTTTCTAAGGGTCTTTCGGAGATAGATGGGAGAAGATAAATATTTAAGTAATTTGGTCCATGGGAGAGGAGATGTGAGGAGTGAGGAATTTCTTCATCCCATATGATGATGGTGGTTGCCATTTCTGCCATTGATTTTACTGCTAACCCAGAAGCATTCTCACAGTTAGAAGATAGAAATCAAAACCAGCAAGGTCCCCTATGTTATCTTTCCAGATAACACGCTAGAGGATCCTATGTGTGGAACACTGACAAGCTGCCTATGGGGAACACAATAGAGGATCTTGTTTGGAACGATGACAATGATCGATGAAGAACTCACAAACTATAAACAGTTAGGGTTGGCTTTGATGGGGAAGACACAAGGGTTCTATGTGGTAAATTCGGAAGACGGTTCTAGCTAGATGATGGCATTCACCACCAAGTTTGAGAGAGGCAGTTACGCTAATAGCCTGAGTTTTTGGGGTACATCAAGTATTCAAATCGTCTCATGCCGACCTGCCGCTTGCCAAGGGCCGGATTTCAGCCGGCCTATCTCCCCATGTATTGGCAGGCAGGTAGACTGATCCCCAAGCCCTTGGATCAAACGCAGGAGCCTCCTACCGCAGGAGACGACTTGGATCCGATACATCAAACCGACATGTCAGAGTCACAGCTGGTTGCTATCATGAGTGGCACGGGAAAGTATGTGAACACCAAGAGATATGTCACCTTCAAGACCATTTCTTCTGCTAATCAAATTGTGTGCGATGGAGTTGAAGCTGTGCTTCAGTTTACTATTTATATTACTTACTAGTATATTCTTTGAATTTCAGCAAAAATGTTTTCAGTGTCAAAGTATCTTTCAAGCTCTTTTTGGTGTAATTCTTTATTTTATTTTTATCTATTCATCAAAAAACATTTTTGACAAAAATAAAAAATAAAATATCGTTTGGTAACTACTTTGCATAATACACTATAGAATGAGAAACAAGTTTGGTATTTTATCATGAATAAAAATGTATCATTGAATTTTCAAGTTGCACAATTTATAAGTCATGATTTATTGTGACCTCCTTATCTGATTGACATGAAGTTTTGACATCCTTATTTTTTTTTCCTGGTATTGATTTCCAATGGATCTGGTCGGAGGTTGAGCGGTTGAAAAAGTATAACTAATATGGTCGAAATCAAGAACAATTGTTGGATTTCTTAAAGTTGTAGAATTTTCTAAGTATTGATATTTTGTGATACTTTTGTCATATTGAGCTGAAATTTGGACACCCTCACTCCTTTTTATTTCTTGACATCCATGGATCCGATCAAAGGTTTAATATACATAATAATATAACTGAGGTGGTCGAAATCAACAACAATAATTGGATTTCTTTAAATTGAAGAATTTTTCAAATCTTAATATCTAATGATCTTCTTCTTCAATCGATTTGAAATTTGAAAACTCTAGTCGTTTTTTGCTATATTCTACATCCAACAGAATGACTCGAAGATTGGATAGCAAAAAAAAAAAAAGTTTTATGGCAATCGAGTCATAAGAACAAAGAGGGAGAAAAAGAGGAGGGAATACGAAGCTAAAATTATAAAAAAAATACTAATTTTACCATTTTATCTTCATTTAAAATACATGGTTATTAAAATATGTCGAAAAAAACAAACAATTTTTTTTTTTTTACCAAGACCCAATTTTTTTTTTTTTGGTTTTTTTTATTATTTATAAATAACATTTAAAAATGCAAAAGTAACGGAACAAGTAAAAAATAAAAACATAAAAAAAAAGAAAAAGAAAATGATACAGAAAAGAACTCTTATTTATTTTATTTATTTATTTTTTTGGGTTTGGTAAACAAAAAAAAAACTAATTAAATGATACCGAAAAAAACTTCCTCCAAAATAAGTGATTAATTCAAACTCTTCTTGGACAGTTATTCAACGGTTAGAATTACCACACCATAATTAATCCACATGGCAGAATTAAGAGGGTCACCCATATATAGTCCATAGGTGGGACCAACCATTTGCCAAATATTTATAACGGATCGATCGCCCATTGGGTTCTTTTTTCCAGCAATGGAAGCAACATAAAAGCATAATCGTCGTCATCAGCAAAGCAAGAGTCAAAAAACTCAAAGCGTGTCTCCGTGTATCGCTCTTTCTTTGTCTCTGCGATTCATTACCTGCATCTCTCGAAGGTACGATACTCCTCTTCTCATTTATATGCTTTCTTCAGCTGCGAGCTTTAATGAATACGTCTATTCTCCAAACCCTAACTTCACTGTGTCTTCACGGACCTAGTTTCGAACGCTTTAAAAGCATAGTTCGTCCAAAACAGTGATCATAATATTATGTTTTTTGTTCTCCCTAATTTTGGGAAATAGGAGATGCTGCAACTTCAGGTACTTAAAAGTGTTGCAGATTTGATTTTGAATAGAATTTCTGCTGCAAATTACGTCGTTTTCATCTTAGATTCGAAAGTTGTCGCTTTCTTTTCTATTTTTTTGTCTGAGAAAGTGAGCTTGTTTCGCTTCCATCTCAATTACGACTTTTTAGTTGTTTACTGATTTTTTTTCCCTGGAGGAATATTATGTTCATTATTCGGTGAGTAACTGATTTTCTATCCTGCTTCCGGTGTGTTTGAACATGGTATTGGATTTGAATTGATATTGAAGAAAAAGAAAACGAAAAGATTTGGCTCATATGCTTAAACTGGTTATGTAAACTGATAAATTTCCTTCTTTTTATTTTTTGGCACATCACTAGGATTTTTTATTTTATTTTAATGCGTTTACTGGGATTTTGACTCAGTCCCTTACCATAGTGTAGTCGACAAATCACAGGAAGCTGTTATTTCTCGTTGTTTTTCTTCATGCTTGATAGCGTATGATGTGGTTACAGTTTATATTTGAAATTTGAAGCAATTACATTTTTAAGTTACCATAATTTATTTTGTGTTTAACAAAATTAAATATGTCAATAACTGTTACATCTTAATTCCAGGTAGATCTGCATTACGGATTGAAAGGCTCAAGCAGCAGCACGGCTCTTAGTTGGGGCTATAGTATCATGGCTGGATAGTTTATTGGATAATACTGCATTTATTCTTAAGCCCGAGTTTACTTGGTACAAATCCTGTACCATAGTATTAGTGTATTGGGAGGCTGTGTAGTATCCTGAACGTCAAAATTTCTGAGGAAGGCTAAGGATTTTATTCTTTCCTCGTCTTTGAAAACGAATCACGGAAGATCTTCCACCACGGCAGTAATGTATTTGAACAAGGAACTTCATTTCAAGCCCTGGATTTTATATGATTTTGTTGTTTATGTGGGGGTTTGGGCTTAAATCTTTCATGGTTAGGCATAGATTGAAGCATTTTGCAATGGAATGTAGCTTGAATAGCTTCTTATAGTGGTTGGAATGCTGGAGGCAGTATGCCGGTGATTGTGGGAAGAAATGCAAAGGTATTCTGCTACCAACTGCGGTGGTGGAGTTAGTAACAGCGCAGCTGGTGGGATATCTGCAAGGGATAATGCCCGAGCGGATTCATCATTCCCATCATCTAACATCTCTCTGAATACAAGGTACTGGTGTTATTTTGCCAATTTATCATGGTTATTCTCGGACATAGTTTTGTCATCCCTTTTTTCCCTTTTGATAAGTAGTATCCAGAAATTTCTGTGTACCTGATTTTTTAATGTAAATGATTTTTTGAAAATGGCAATTCTGTGTTGGTGTTAGGCTGAAGATCTATAAATAAGATGTTGCCAATTTTTGTATTTATTTTTATACTACTAAGGAAAATCAAGGTAAAAAAAAAAAAAGTCTAGTATTATTGTCTTCCTGTATGCTTCTTTAATCTGAACATTTAATGTTGGCTTCATATGTGCTCATTTAATTTGGTGTCATTTGAATTATATGACATGTGGAGGAAAACTTTAAATGAAGACAAGTGATCGAGCAGTGATATCATTTTTAAAATTCTGTGTGTATGAGTCTTTCACATTTCGAACAGTCTCTCATTCTCACTCCATACACCATTCCCTTTGCATCATGCATTGTTGAATATGTGATTTTATTGCATCCAAAGCTTTTTTAAGCTCAGGAGTTGTAAATGATTTATTTGATGTTCTTATTATCCCAAGTATGAAAATAAAGAGACTGAAGAGGAAGGAAGGAATTAAGAATTAGTGGAGGAAAATATGCTTCAGGTACTACAGAGGCTGGTGTTTTGAGGTGCCACCAGACTGAACATCAGGCCCTCCAGAGATCTGAGCCATCCAAGCACAATTAACACTTATCAATTAACGCACTATAAAGGAATCTGCTCTGAAATATGGTAAAGTTCTTGAGAAATCACAGTACCTTGAAGAGTCAAGAGACTGAAGAGATGTTGCGTTGTTAAAGATTGTATTCTACTAATAAATCTGTGACCTTTATCTGGTTTCTCACTCTTATTTTAGATTTATGTACTATGATTTGTTATACTGTGCACACTAATTTTTTTCCTATTGTTTCCTGGGTCATTCCTTGGCAGTTTCCTTTTTTTTTTTCCCATTTTCTAAGGCTCTGTTCGGTTGCAAAGGAAATCAGAAGGAAGGGAAGTTAGGTTTTCAAACTTAAAAAGGAAACTTTTGTAATCATTATAGCACATGACTTTGTAACTAACTCCAAATCATTCCATATTTGTTTATTAACATTCATTTTTTACTTTTCATCCAAATCCCTTGCATTTGGAAAGTAAAATACAATTGCATCTAAAAAGTATCATACTAAAAATGGTAAGAAATTTAAGTAGTTAATGCAATCCTGTTAAGTAATGATTATAAAAGTTCCCTTAATTTCCCTTACAACCAAACAAAGCCTAATGATTTCCCTGTTCTAATTAAGCTTCTTCACACCTTTTTTGTTGCTTTTTTTGTGAGGAATGGTACATCCTACTATCCATTTGTTCCGTTCCCTCCTATTTAATTTACTTTTTAAGTGAATCTTTCAATATTTGAAAGCCATTTGATTTAGAGAAGTAATGGTCTGAGATAATTCTTTTGTATTAATCAGTTACAATTTTCTGGCATGTCTCTTTGACCTTAAGTTACCTCCCTCTCAGGTGTTAGGTGCATATCTCTTTGACCTTAAGAAACTTCTCTCTCAAATGTTAGGTGTTTGGTCATGCATTTTCTTTGGCTAATAAGTAAAAGTCATAAACATATATTTATTCTTGTAACTTTTCTGTAGTTTTTATCATCTCTATTTCTAAAATCATGATTCTGTTACTGCTAGTTTGTTTTTCTGTTGTGTCCTCTCAGTGCTAACTAGTAACTACCACAGGTATTTTGGACATCAATCTTAAGTTCATTTTTCATCTTGTAGGCGGCCATTACCACTGTCTTCATACAAGCTGAAGTGTGACAAAGAACCATTAAACTGCAGGTGTTTAAGTGGCAACTGTTCTTTTGGTTTCTTTTGCTTTCAAGATGGTTAGAGTTCTATTAAGTAGAAGGGCTTTTGTTTTCTTTGTATTTCACTTTCTCTCTATCTCTTCCTGTTGTTGTTGTTGTTTCATGAGAGTAGCATAAAAGATTGCATGCAAGGTCTATGTGTTTTTATTTTATATTTTATTTTATTTTATTTATATAAATAAAATGTTAGCTTGCATATTTGTTTTGTTGGAAATTATATATCTCATAAACTATCTTTTTTCTTTTTTTGAAGACTCGGGCCACCTGATTTTTATCCCCCAACTCCTAACTGTCGTGAGGAGACACTAACCAGGGAGTATGTACAATCTGGATACAAAGATACCATTGAGGGACTTGAGGTAAAATTCTGACGATTTCAGAAAGCAACAACATGTTTTATGGTACCACTTTGTGTCATTTTAAGCTGTGCCCGTTTTATTTGTTGATTTTCTTATGGGGGAATGGTCTTTGAGCTGGCGGTGTGGACTACACCATCTCACAGCTCAATATTTTATTCATTTTTTGAGACGAGAAAAAAAGAAGAATAAAAAAGGCATGTGAGAAGGCTTACCCCACACTGCCAGCTCAGAGTTACTTACCCATTTTCTTATATGATGAAATAGTTTTCTATTCTGTCCTTTATGACTTTTTATTTGTATTTTTACCTGTTGCAGTGTGGGCCTCTTCTTTTTTGAAATTTCTACTAAGCTTGAACTCATTGTTTAACGATTTGATGTTTTTTGTGCTGAAACCATGAGTTCCTGGGATTGACGGAGCATGGCCCGCAAATTTGGAGACGAAAAAGTCCATACTTATTCTGTAGTTTTAACTGGCTTTCTGCTGTTGTTATTCAAATGTTAGATTTGGATGAACATTGACATAAAAGCCCAAGCACCTATTAAGCATTCTAGCTAGTATGGAACCAGATTTGATAAAATTGTCCTGTTTCTGGCTGAAAGGTCCGCATTAGAGATTATTTTGGTTATATTTCTTCTCTCCTATAAATAGTGTAGCGGCCTAGCAGTTCATTCATGTATTCTTTTGAGATCCTTTTTGCACTTTATTGACTCTGATTTTGGTGATCAACTATGCACCATAACCTCATCTCTGATATGAAGTTTGGCAGTTCTTTTGGTTCCTTCTTCTCCTCCTCTTTTTCCTTCGGCAAAGTAGCTTTGTTACCTATTCCATTAGGAACTGCAGATTTTTTGGTATGTCATATTCATGCATTTACGATCCATGTGACGGTATTAATACTACTGAAAGGTGTTCTATTTGCTCGTACCTCCCATTTGATACCCGATAAAGCAAATCTTGGTTTTCGTTTACCTTGTGAAGGACCTGGAAGAGGGGGTACATGTCAAGAATCCGCCTGGGATCATTTCTTCTTAGGTCTATTCTGGATGTACAATGCAATTTTGGTAGTAATATTCCATTTCAGTTGGAAAATGCAGTCGGATGTTTGGGGTAGCATAAGTGATCAAGGGCAAGGATCAAGGTGCCGGTTTCGAGACCTGTTTCAGCCACGCTCGAAACCGGCACAACTCGCCGAAACCACCGAAACCAGGCCGAAACCTGGTATTTTCTAGTAGCTTTATTGACTCCATGGTTTCAAGGCTTAAAAATGTTTTTTTGGTCTGATTTTTTTTTGTGTACCCTATTTAAATCATTTTACACCTATTTCTAATGTTAGTTTGCAAAAAAAACATAGAAAATAGCTACATGTGGTGTGGACCAATGTTTGGGTAATGTACGCTGAAATAATACACAAATGTCACAATGTAGTAATCTACTAAGTTACTAACTACTAAGCCACTAATTAACAACGTTCATTAAAAATTAATACAGTGATGATTGAACTTAGAAATTAGACGTAACGCCCTAAGTGACTTTTTTTTTTATTTTTTATTTATTTAAGAATAACGATATATATATTACTATATATATATATTACTATGCCTTAGGGTTAAAATAATGGCACTCAAAATTTTTTTATTAAAATAACATAGTTTAATTTCTGATTAGTGACCAAAAACGGGATTAAAATCTTATTTTCTAATTAATTAACATTAGAGTTATTAAGGAGGTAAGTTTCCTAAAATATTAAAACACTAGTTGTATGGTAAAGTGGCCTTCCTCTGTCCATCAACCATTCTCAGCACTTTCACAATGGGATCTAATATCGCCACAACTTTTTTGACATAATCCCAGAATTTATCGCTGGATATGGTTGCCTGTGCTGTTCTACCAGCTCAAGAACTAGACTAAGGCCACTCAAACCACTTCTCTGAAGCAAACATTGATCACAAGCCAGACTTCTTCATGTCAAAACTCTTGAGGGCAATGTAGTTCGTTGCAAAACGCATTAACCCTGGCCTCACCAAGTCTCCACCATACTTGATTCTCATCATCTCTAAGGCATATCCATGGTTATAAACGAAATTGGTTACTTGCCTTGCATTTTCTACAATCTCTTTCACCAGTTTTATTTCCCCCATGTCCTTCAGCATCAAATCAATACAGTGGGCTGCACATGGTGTCCAAAAAAGTCGGTATTTTTTATTGTTCATCAACCTTTCCCCTGCTTTTTTGAAGTTATTACCATTGTCAGTAACCACTTGTACCACATGATTTATCTTCACTTCTTTCATCACTTTCTTCAAGAGACCATAAATGTATTTGAAATCCTTGATATGATTGAATGCATCAACAAACTTCAGAAACGCTGTTCTACCATCACAATTCACCAAAAAGTTAATGAGGGATTTTTTGGTGGGTTCGGTCTACCCATCACACATCACAGTCACCCCATATATTTCCCATTTTGTCTTCAAAGAATCCACATATTCTTTCATTTCTTTCTTATGTCTGGGTAGGTAGGTGTTGTATAATTCCCAAGCTGTAGGCCCTTTAACTCCTGGACCTGCCTCTATTTCATCCAATATATTCTGATAGTGAGGTTTTGTGGTAGCATTTGCTGCAATGCCATGGTACATCATCCACTTGGAGATTTTATCACCCACTCTCGTCTTGACATCAGTCCAATGGGGCAACATTTTTTTTTACTATCCTGTTTGACAAATAGATCAGGATCCGCTCTCAGGACCTCAAGATCTGGGTCACGAAGAGGTGTTGGTGCCTGTGCAGTAGCTGGAGTCCTCACACTCTGAGTCATCCTAAAAGGTATCTCAGGGGCACCCCTACTTCTCAGCCTCGGCCTCCTCCCCTCATCCTCTACTGCTGCCTCTCTAGATGACCCAGCTCCTCTAGTCCTCTCAAATTGTCTTTGTCGATCTATCTCTTGTTGCCTTATACTTGCTCTCTTCGCTCTCTTCAGCTATCTCACCTCTGTCTCTGTCATTTCTTGGTCTACTTCATCACTGTCAAGGTTAATGTCATCTTCATTAAACCCTAGATTGCCCTCCAGACAAGCCTCTTCAAACTCCTGTCTATCTGCCTTCTTCTTATTTCTTCTATCAATATCACTCTTCATTAAACTTGCTATAGTCTTTTGCACTTCACTAGGTACGTTGGGGCAACCCATAACATCCTTGTTACCACCAGCAAGATGCCACTTCAATCTAGTGGCACCACCTCCTTTTGTTTGCTTGCCACAATAATTACATTGTGACTGCTTCTTATTGGCAGTCAGTGGTATCCCATGCCTCCATACAATGTCACCACTTGGAGTTGGTGCATCAGCCATTTCAAACATTTACACTGTTGGAACAAAAAGACAACAATTACTACAGTTGAAACAAACTATATTTTTCATTTCTAATAACACTTTATTACATAAATAATATCTTATAACTAAATAATACACCTTAAAGTAAAAAAACAGCATAGGTTTATCATTTTAACATTGCTTTATTACATAAAACAGCAACATATTATAATTTCTAATGCATTTATATTTTTTCCATAAGTAAAAAAATATTTTATTAATTTTTCAGTAGTTAAAATGTCCTTAAATCAACATAAATAATTAGTTAACATTACTTTTATTACATAAAACAGAAACCTACCATAAAATAGCAATATTTTTAACAATACTTTTATTTATCAAGATTTTCAAAGTGAAAACAGAAATATTTTATCATTTATTTATATTTATTTTCAATTTAATTAATTATTTTATCAATATCCGAAAATTAAAATAATTATATAAAAACAGAAAAATAATTCTGCTCCATACAAAATGTAGATCACCCTGTTTTGTCTAACATATATTTAATTCAATGCCATACAACATGTGTAAGACATATTTTTAAAAAAAATAGTTGTAGGAAAATCTTTTTTTCCAAACAGAAAATCTAATAAATAAATTATTTGTCAAAAAAAAAAAAAACCCTCCATAGATTCATAGATCGGGTGTTAGAATCAAACATATAAAAAATTGAAAGCCATCCATGATTTATTAATTTTTCAGTAATTAAAATGCCCTTAAATCAACATAAATAATTAGTTAACATTACTTTTATTACATAAAACAGCAATCTACCATAAAATAGCAATACTTTTAGCAATACTTTTACTTATCAAGATTTTTAAAGTGAAAACAAAAATATTTTATCATTTATTTATATTTATTTTCAATTTATTTAATTATTTTATCAGTATCCAAAAATTAAAATAATTAAATAAAAACAGAAAAATAATTCTGCTCCATGCAAAATGTAGTTCACCCTATTTTGTCTAACATATATTTAATTCAATGCCATACAACATGTGTAAGACATACTTTTTTCAAAAAATAGTTGTAGTAAAATCTTTTTTTCCAAATAGAAAATCTAATAAATAAATTATTTGTCAAAAAAAAAAAAAAACTACTTCCATAAAGTCATAGATCGGGTGCTAGAATCAAACATATAAAAAATTGGAAGCTATCCATGATGTTTGCATACCATTTCGTTGAAAAATACACATAATGGAGAGAATGAGTTACCTTGAAGAGAGAGAAAGGAGTTGGGAGTTGAAGAACTTTGAATAATCTTGACAAATGTTGAGATCCCTTGAAGAAATGAAGTTTCAGGAAGAAAAATGGAGAGAAATGAGGTTGGAGAGCAAAAGGGGGAAAAAATAAGAAAGAAGAGTCGAAACCTACTGATTTCGAGTAGGTTCCGACACTTAAAAGGGGTTGGTACAACAACTTATGGGTCGAAACCTGGGTTTCAACCAAAACCTGGGTTTCGACCAAAACCTGGTCGAACCCAGTGGTTTCGAACTGAAACCATGCACTAAACAGTTTCGTGCCTGGGTTTCGTCTCGCCCAGGTTTGAAACCGAGATGTTTTGGTCGAAACTGAAACCACAAGTTTCGACAGAAATCTCGAACAGTGATCAAGGTGGTAACTCATATCACGGGAGGAAACTTTGCGTAGAGTTCCATTACTATTAATGGGTGGCTCCATGATTTTTTATGGCACAAGCGTTGAGAATAATATCGGTGGCTACTGCCGTTTTACTCGTCTGTTTGTTCCCAATAATTAATTCTTGCTGACCGCGTCCTATAGGAATCATCGAATCAATAGCAATAAGCCCTGTTTGAAGAGGTTCATATACGGAACGTCTAGAAATAATACTTGGGGCGGGGGATTCAATTTAACTGAGATTCATAAGTGGAAATTTCACCTCTACCATCAATAGGTTTAGCGAGAGCATTTATCACACGGTCCAAATAAGCCTCGCTGACTGGTATTTGAGCAATTCTTCTCTCCTATAAATAGTGTAGCGGCCTAGCAGTTCATTCATGTATTCTTTTGAGATCCTTTTTGCACTGATTTTGGTGATCAACTATGCACCATAACCTAATCTCTGATATGAAGTTTGGCAGTTCTTTTGGTCCCTTCTTCTCCTCCTCTTTCTCCTTCTTCTATCGGTTGCAGTAGTGGCTGCTGCTGCAACGTCAGCAGCAGTGTTAGCTGCTATTCTATTACTTCTCCTTTTCCCTCTTTGTCTTCATCCTTTATCTTTTCTTCCATTTCTCCTTCCCCCCTTTTCTGATGGATTTCGGGACCTAGGCACCTAGACAACTTGGCGGCTGGTCACCTAGGTCCTGTAAAATTGGTTTGTTGGCCACGCCTGGACGATTGTGCCAGCTGCTTAAAAGAATTGAAAACAAGCCTGAAATTTGAAGTGTGCTACTGGAACTTATGAGGAATAATATGAGAGAAGGGCAGCAGGAATCCACACGCTGTGACCCTGGAATTCACCAAGAGTCTCTTGAGAATCCACCTAAACAAAGTACTGAATCCACAGTAGCACACAGTTACAGAAAACTGAAATTCTGTAGACCAAATAATGTAGGACTGACTAGAGATTTCATTCTAGGCTGAACTACAATGAAATGGTAACGGGGAAGGCTTTCTTGGAAAGGGCGGGGAGATAGATAGAGATTCCTGTTTGATAGGTCAACAATTCAAGGTTGAAGGGGGAATTGTTTGAGATGAACTACAGTTGTAGAGAAGATTTAATGTTTGGGGAGAATGTATTAGGATTTAAGGAATAAAAGTAATGCAGAATCGATCTCGAATTGGGGAAGAACCAAGGGGCGATAAATCGCTGCAGGATAAGCATATATAGGAAAAATTCAGAATTGTAATATTTATTTATAGAAGAATAGTATAAACCAATTTCATTTTTGCAATTTTTTTTTCAAATGCTTAGCAGCTCCTTTTATAGAGAGGCTGAGAGGGTTCTAGATCCCACTGGTAGTTCCTCTTAGAATTAATGGCCTATACTTGTCCAAGGACTTACATTGGGACTGATTTCAATATAGGGATAATTTCTATCACTCCCCTATACTTGGTTATATTTACTCAAGCTCCCCTCCCCCAAACTTCTTTTCTAATTTCCTCTGAAAAA
The DNA here is from genome assembly GCA_028583415.1 of Protea cynaroides. Taxonomy (NCBI): domain Eukaryota; kingdom Viridiplantae; phylum Streptophyta; class Magnoliopsida; order Proteales; family Proteaceae; genus Protea; species Protea cynaroides. Next base: position 94,081,009 of record CM053275.1, on the reverse strand, counting down.
TAACTTCCATCCTTCTTTCTCCCCTGATAATTCAAAATACCAAAATTACCCTTTGCCATTTGTCCCCTATAGTTTTCCCACTACCTGTCTCCCCTGCCAAATCCTTTACCTCAACGGCAACGTTACCACTGCAACCCTCCACCACTCCCTCCAGACCAGCCATGTAGGATTCCAACTTGCTGAGCGAGATCATCGCCTACAAGAGATTGATTAGAACCTGTGGGAACATTCTGATGGGCTCCTGCGAGCTACTAAAGAAAGTTGTCAGCGTGAATACCTCTACTGCATCAAGTGGAACCCCCATCAAAATCGCAGCCCAGATTTGAGCAATGCAACCACCACGTGGGTCCTCCTCATCACCACTATGTTGCCATAGTACATGAACTTGGTGAGCCATTTGTACGATTGGAACTTGATTCCTCGCATGAAGTTCAACATTTCACTCGTCGTCTTCAGCCTTGCATCATGATTATTCATCACATTGAACTGGTATTGGTTGTTCTGATTGGTTTTAAACACTAGGACCGGTAAAACCCCTGGAAATGCTATGGCCACTGATATGGTGAAATAATTCGTGTAGAACCCCCTGGTGGCAAAGGGGGTTAAGGCAACATAATTAACATAATTTATCAATCCCTCTTTGTTACATGATCTTAATTCAGTTCAAACAAAAATCTGCAGTAAAAAATCAACAAAGAAAATCACTTATCTGAAAATCTGACTGTCAGAATTTAATGAAACTTGGTGTGGATTTTCTTTGTGATAATTGTGAACATACTTCCAAAATTGAGGATGATCCGAGAAGATTTGAAGGAACTATGTTCTTCTCATTCTTGCTGAACCTGGTACCGCGAGCTTTAGGGTCATGTTTCGGCTGGTGTGGGATGTCTTAAACCAAATCAGCAAGAAAACAATTGAGGATGTAATAAACCAATGTCGCTAGCTGGAGTAGGTTGTTAGGGAATCAAAACACAAGGCAGAATTTCAAGGAATGAGGGAACATAAGTGGTTGAGTCTCACAACCTTTGAGAGACTCAACCAGAAAATAAGTCTTTACTTTTTTCTGGAAACTCTCTCTAGCTTTGTCGCCAGCCACTCTTCTTATTTATAATTTGAAAAATTACATCAATTAGGAAAGAAAACTAACTGAAAAATAGGAAACTAAACTCTTTTTATAGAGTAGGAAAGTTGCTACCATGGGAGTTTTACCTTTATCTATTGTTGGAGTAGCACGAGATGTAGTCCTTATGGCTTTGCTGTTTTGTATGGGGTGCTTCACTTCATAAGAACTGGAGGTGGGCTTCGATGTTGACTTTAAAAGGTCTTCGGCTTGAAAAGCTTCAACACAATCATTAAAACTAACAATATCAGCCACACCCAAATTTTCCCTAATTTCAGGTCGCAGCCCCAAACGAAACTGAGAGATCATCTGATCATCATTGTACCGTGATCCAGACCGTTCACACAATTGGTCAAATTGATAGACATAATCTTCTATATTCATAGTGCCTTGTCGAAGATTATTTAGCTGGTCATATAACTTTCTTTGGAAAGACCTTGACAAATATTTCTCCTTCAATTCTTCTTTCATCTCCTCCTAAGTAGTATTGTAGTATGTTCCATCCGTCTCCTCATGAGGCTCTACTCATAATTACGCCACTAATCACGGGCATCCCCCATAAGTTTGGAGCGAGCCAATTTCAGCTTTCGTGGTTCGGGAAGATCAAACCAATCGAAATAGTCATTTAGGCCATTCAACCAGTCTTGAAAGGCTTCGGGGTCTTGCCTCCCATGAAACTCCTTGAGATCTATCCGTACCTTATGGGTTTGGTAACAGATAGGTTGATTGTCATCATAGTCATCATAGGGTGGGTCGTGGTATTCCTTTCTAGGGACTCTTTTAGGAGCCCTGTTGCTCTAGTAACATGTCTTGGGACTAGGTTAGCATTAGGGACTTCTCTTCTAGGGGCTTCCACTCTACCCGGCCTAGGATTATTTTGCTCCTCCAAATTACTCATTCTCCCATCCATATTATCCAACTTTGCATCTACTTTGACCAACCGTTGAAGAACCAAATTAATAAGGTCATTGGGATTGTTGGACTGATTAGGAGAGTTAGAACTCTCTTCAGCCATGCTCTAATACCAAATGGTGGCAAAGAGGGTTAAGGCAACATAATTAACATAATTTGTCAATCTCTCTTTGCTATAGGATCTTAATTCAGTCCAAACAAAAATCTGCAGTAAAAAATCAACAAAGAAAATCACTTATCTGGAAATCTGACCGTCAGAATTTAATGAAACTTGGTGTGGATGTTCTTTGTGATAATTGTGAATACACTTCCAAAATTGAGGATGATCCGAGAAGATTTGGAGGAATTATGATCTTCTCAAGCTTGCTGAACTGGTACCGCCATCTTTAGGGTGATGTTTAGGCTGGTGTGGGATGTCTTAAGCCAAATCAGCAAGAAAACAATTGAGGATGTAATAAACCAATGTCGCTAGCTGGAGTAGGTTGTTAGGGAATCAAAACACAAGGCAGAATTTCAAGTAATGAGGGAACATAAGTGGTTGAGTCTCTCAAAGGTTCAATGTCGTTAGCTGGAGTAGGTTGTTAGGGAATCAAAACACAAGGCAGAATTTCAAGTAATGAGGGAACATAAGTGGTTGAGTCTCACAGCCTTTGAGAAACTCAACCAGAAAATAAGTCTTTACTTTTTTCTGGAAACTCTCTCTGGCTTTGTCACCAGCCACTCTTCTTATTTATAATTTGAAAAATTACATCAATTAGGAAAGAAAACTAACTGAAAAATAGGAAACTAAACTCCCTTTATAGGGTAGGAAGTTTCTAACAAAATAATAGGAAAGTTCCTAAAACTAGAAAATAGGAAAGTTTCCAAAACTTCTAGGAAACTAGATTCAAGGAAAATCTTAGTCTCCAAGTAATTGAAACTTCCTAAACTAACTATCCTATACTTCAGGAAACTAAATAGCATCACTAATCAATTAGGAAACAAAGTAAAATAATCCTAACTAAAATAGAGCTAGCGGTAAAGAGATCTATAACTAAAGATCTCGATTTCTGGAATTTTTGGAATGGCGACAATATTGGCTAGGCTGGACTTGGTCCAGCTGAAGCCTTCTTCTTCTTTCGGCCCCTTCTGGTGTAGGTCCTGATCTGCACCCCCCCCCAACAAAAAAAAAAGAGAGAGAAAAGAAAAGAAAAGAAAAGGTGTGACCAACCAAGGAAATTAATGCATGTTAGTTAAGACGTGTTGGCTAGGAGAAAGATGGATCTTGGGAATGATCAACATGAAACAGAACCAACAGAGGAATGCTCCACCGACAGACGAGTTCTCCTTCCCATGATGGAGAGGTGATGTTGTACCCTTACTGTTTCTTGTTTTCTTTTACTAGGTTGACTCCTTTGTATCACAAATTCACCGCCTTTGAAGAATTTGGTTGGAGAAGCACCATGATGAAGAGATGGTACCGTTATTCAAGAATGATATGTGGCAGTTTACTACTGTTAGCGTACAATAAAGAATTTTAGGCGGCTGCTTTGACTTAGTCAAAGTACTTTCTTTATTTATTGTGTAACTAGGACTCTAAGTCAAAGCAGCTGGATTAGGTTAGGAATCATATCCTACAATTATTTTCCTTTTCTGTTTTATTGTCTTCTACTTTCTTTATTTATTGTGTAACTAGGACTCTAAATTGGAGAGTCTTAGATCTACCGAACTCTTTGTTTTCTATTTCTATAACTATAGGTGATAGGGGGAGAGGTCTACTACCGAATTACGATCTCTCTCTCCCCTCTTTCCTTGAAGTCTCGATTGCTGGTTTCTCCTGGGTTTAAGTTGTCACAACTACTATTTAGAAACAAGCTGTTCAATGTTGCTTGATTTATGTCATTTAAGGGCTGTTCAATGTTGCTAGATTTATGCCATTCAAGTATAATTTCAACAATACTTTTCAGAGATTGAAGGCCTGATTGTATGGCGAAGGCGGCAACTTCTTGGAGCGGCGTCAGCCACAGATTTTGCAGCTGCATCATCATGTTGGAGAGCTGCTTATCGTCAATGGACATGTAATTCATGATCTGCCCGACCCCATGCTATTGCCTTGCCAAGCATGACAGCCTTAGTCTTTTTGTACATAGAGGTGATCAGTGATGATCGAATGAGCATTCCGATCTTCTGATAGTTGAAATTGTACTGGTGGGGGGACTGCACTTTGTAGAACTTTAGTGTTGGATTTCCTCTTGATGATCAACTCTGCCTTGGCTTCTGTTAGTTTGGTTTACATATGATTCATCTGAGCTGTGTGGGGAGAGATGCATAGGGCTGGGGTGGGGGCTGCTGCCGGAGGGGTGCCATGGTAGGGGATACTGTGGATGCTATGGGAGGGGAAGAGGGGTAATTTTGGGATTTTGAATTATCAAGGGTAAAAGAGAGGTGGAAGTTTATTTTCTGGTGGAATAAAGAAAGAAGTTTGGGGCAGTGGAGTTTGAATAAATATAGGCTATGTATAGGGAGTGAGAAATTTCCGCTTCAATATATTTAATGAATTTTACATTTTGAAGGTCTCTCTTTCCTCACAAACTAACTCTACTAACTGTAACAAAATAAAAAACTAAGTGAAGATGCAGAGAATTGTGTCTCCTGCTCCTCTCCTTGTAGCTCGTATTTATAGAAAATAGAAAACAACTATTAGATGGGATTTAGGACTCTACATGTCAGAGTCCTAGTCACAAACTAAAGATAAAGTAAACTCAAAATAGGACAAGAAAACTAATAAGCCTAATTGGTAAAGGAAACTAATAAACTAACTAGGAGTCCATCAATCCAAATGATTAAGCAATAGTATATTTTATATCATTACGTTAACACCTCTCCCTCAAACTGGAGCACGTGGGAATGTAAGAGCTTCAGCTTGCAATAATGTAGCAACAGAAGCATCAACAACAGTGAGAGCTTCAGCTTGAAACAGTGTAGCAACAGAAGCAGTAACAACAACAGTAGTAGTAAAGTAGCACAGTATAGGTTACTGTGAACCAAGTAGCACAAATAGCACAGTATAGATTATTGTGAACCAAGCAACAACAACAGCACAAGCTTCACCTTGAACCAATGTATCAACGGAAGCAACAACAACAACAGTAGTAACACAGCACAATATAGGTTACTGTGAACCAAGCAGCAACAATACAATATAAGTTACTGTGAGCCAAACAGCAACAACAGCACAAGCTTCACCTTGAACCAATGTATCAACAGAAGCAATAGCAGTAGTAGTAGTACTAAAGCAGCACAATATAGATTATTGTGAACCAAGCAGCAACAGTAGCACAGTGTAGGTCATTGTGAACCAAGTAAAAGTAGCATCAATAGTGGCAAGAGCACCAAAAGGGTGACTCCAACACGTCCGAAGAGGCAATAGAACTTGCATCAGGTTCAGGTAGTAGAGGCTGCATCAGGTGCAGACAGACTTCATCATGAGCATAATAGTAGTTGGCTAATATCTATGAGAAGGCACAAACTTGAATCCCCCCTTATGTGGAACATTTCACGTGGACAAAAAACGGCGGGAGACATCAATAGTAGGATATGCAAATTTCAAAACCATCCAACGATCGGATTAAGAAATATGGTGAAGTCCTAGTGTTACTAGGAATGGGGTAATAAGGCAAGTGGATTTTTGACATCAATTAAAAAATAAAAGATCCAGTCAGCAAATGTAGACAAAAAATGGCGGGCAAGTAATTAATGACAACTAGAATAAGTCATCAAAATTTAGGTACGATCAAATGATGAATATGAAAGATAAGACAAGTCCTAGTGTGACTAGGAATAGGGTAGTGATGCAAGTGGATTTTCAACCGTAATTTAAATGTCAAAATCTGATGTGGCAATGGCCAACCAGAACTGGCTAGTGTCATAGACAGATAGGATGATAAGATATAAAAAATTGAACCCAATCCAATGGCTAGATGTCCAGCTAGGAGATGATCCTTATGGTGCTAGGAAACCAGAAACCAAAAAACCAGAATTCAGAAACCAGATTCAATTGCAGTAACCCAAAAACTAGAAACCAGATTCGGTTGTAATAACAGAAATCAGATTGCAGATTCGTTAAACTAGATCTAAATATATCAGCAGAAACTTAAACCTCATTCCAATTTCCATGGCGACAATAACCAATAACAGGAATTGAAGCAAGATAGTAGCAGATCACCAATGCAAGCAGCCATTAATGGAGATAGCAGTGAAACAGAAGCAAGAATTGAACTCAGCAATTAGAACCAGAAATAAAACTATAGCAGAATCAGGGCTAACGATATCAGTAGCAGCATTGGTGGCTGCACACCATAGTAGTAGTAGTAGCAACAACACAATATAAGTCACTGTGAACCAAGTAGTAGTAGCAGCACTGTATAGGTCACTATGAACCAAATAGTAGTAGTAGTATAGTATAGGTCACTGTGAAGCAGGAGCAGGAGCAGGAGCAGGAGCAGGAGCAGGAATAGTGGTGGTTGTTCACCTAACGAAGATCCTTAAACCACTCTTAAAATGACAACCAAGGGGCTTGCTCTAATTCTATGTAACAAAATAGAAAAATAAGAGAAGATGGAGAGAATCGTCTGTCTTCTGCTCTCTCATTGTAGCTTGTATTTATAGAAAATAGAAAACAACTATAAGATAGGATCTAGGGCTCTACAAGTCAGAGTCTTAGTCACAAACTAAAGGCAAAGTGAACTCAAAATAGAACAATGAAACTAACAAGCCTAATTGGTAAAGGAAACTATTAAAGCAAACTAATAAACTAACTAGGAGTTCATCAGTCCACATGATTAAGCAATAGTTTTTTTTTATATCATTACGTTAACACTAACAATGAAACTAGGTTCACTAACATCCCTTAGACTTCTTAATTTGTACGGGCTATGTATCCCTCAGATATGAGTTTGGAAAATTGGCCCATTACAATAGAAAACATAAAAAGTTCTAGCCCATGACCCATATAACCATCATGTTACTTCTTTAACCCAATAAACTAGCATTAGGGCTTGTTTCGATGTGATCCATCAGCTTCCCTGCTTAAAAACATTTGACTTTGACGAATGTAAAAAGGACATACACTGCTCGTTAAGGTCTGGGATGATATGCTTGAAATCATCTCTATAACTCTGATACCAAATAGTGCATAATCGATCTCGACCCAAGGAAGAACCAGTGGGAGATCAATCACAACATGATCGATAAATATAGGACAAAAATAAGAATTGATAACAAGAAATTTTTTTATTCTCTTTTCCAACATTTCTTTTTACAATGAAAGCAAAATAAAAGGATATGACTTGGGCATCTTACCTAAGCCTCGATCAGCTTCTCATCAGGAACAACATCTTGCTGTTGCTCTGTTTTTCACAGAAGAATAGTGTAAGCCAATTTCTTTTTTCAAATGTTTACATGCCTCTCCTTTAGAGAGGCTAATAGGGTTCTAGACCCCATTAGGATTTCATCCTAGAATTAGTGGCATGCACATTTTCAAGGACTTATGTTGGGACTGAATTCAAGATATTTAATGAATTTTACATTTTAAAGGTGTACCTCGCTAACTCAACTAACATCCCTTAGACTTCTCAATTCGTATGGGCCACTTATCTCTCATATATGAGTTCTCAAAATAGGCCCGTCACAATAGAAAAAATAAAAAGTCACCGCCCATGATCCATATAACCCATTAGGCTACTTATTTAACCCATTAGACTAGGATTTGGGCTTGGGTTTGGGATTGTTCTGGCGTAAATACTTGTGCTGGAGGAACCTCTCTTGATCTACATCAAGAAAAAGATGTCTAAGAATATGAAATTTTATTTTGTTATGGGCAAGATTTTAGGATACGGTATGATCTCGATACAGTAAAAAAAAAAAAAAACAAACTACATCTTCCATGTTTCGACCGATACAAGACTGATATGGGTTGTTACTGACCGATTGAAGCCTAAATCAACTAGGACTCTTAACAAAATAAAAGATAACAACTTATAACAGGAATGGACGTGAGTCCTAAAAAATTAGGATTTCCAGAGGAACTAGGATTCCCAGTGGGACTAAGATAGTATGATTTCTAGAGAGACTAGGAGTCTTCTTGTGCCGTTTTCCTTCTTTGGTCCTGTAGTTTGTACTTGGTTGCTGCATCACTTCGCATGGAACTTAAGCTAGCACTTGAAAGCTTACGTCTCAGGTGGCTGATGCTTTGCTGTAAATAATATTTGTTGTAACTTACCATATTTATTAACATTGGACTAGCAATGACACCTTGTTTGCTGCTGTTAGGTGAATCCACTTCACATGCTCTTGCCACACTTCTCTTGACTGGTTTTTCTATGTTTTTCCGTTCATATTTCTTTATTTTACTTGAGATTTACTTTGGATTGTTTATTCCTTCTCACATAAGATTTTAACAAGGCTTTGAATTCTAGGTTGGATCATGAAGTTCGTATTTTGACAAATGATTGTGAAGATATTCATATGATTTATTTCTTCAATTATTGTTGTTGAAGTTGTACATGCACGTTATGGATCACATTCCTCTAAAAATGATTCATCTTGAACTGTTTCAAGTTTACACACGTGTATGCATATAGATACTCGTAATGCATTGCATTTGGTGCAGATGTATCCAACAAAAGTAGCCATGTAACATGAAATGTGGTTATGTATGAATGTGTGCTCGCACGTGCATGTATGAAGTGGAAGCATATTACTTGTTCCTTTCAAGTTTCAACGTTTCTTTTATTTGCATTGATTGTGATTCTCACAGTTATACTTGATTGTACTTGTTGAGTATGCCAGGAAGCTAGGGAGTTACTACTATCTCAACTTGGAAATTTTACAAAGCCTGTTGTTCAAAAATGCAAAGAGGTATTCCATTTAAGCTGGAGGACTACCATGATTTTTTGGTTAAATATGGTGTATTGTCATGTTCTGATTCTGCATGCATGCTTTAACACTTCAGCCTATATTATATACCTTGATTTTAACATTATTCTTTCGTACACCTTTTTAGTTGATCCTTTAAATATATATCATGTTGGATTTACTCTTGCAATAGACTTGCCTGTTTCCAAGCATATCTAATATAAATTTAATCCACTGGGGGGTGGGGTGGGGTCAGGATTTCCACTTGGGGGCATCAGATCATCAGAGTGAATGCACATATATATGTGCCAAGGTTCCCGAAGCAGTAAATGGGTTTGATGCCATTTATATTGGGTCTTACTCTAATACATCAATGATTCCCTTTCTGCAATGATGTTCTAGCCATGTATCCCTTGATGTGCATGTTGTGTCAGCAATGGTACCTACTAAGGTTAAAAAAGAGCACAAAAGAAACAAGTTTGTGAAAAAAAACTGGTGAATATTTCATATTTCTCAGTTAAAAACCTCTTCCTACTTCATGGGAGATGCTTCTCTCTTTGGCTGGATCCTTTTTTTTTTTTTTTTGGGACCTTTCAAATTGTAAGGATACCAATCCAAATCTCAAAAATATTTCCCGTGAACAAGGAACATCGTAACTCAATTTTTACCCAGATGCACATGTGATAATAGTGCATGAGTGTATCGTATAGTCAAATTGTCTATTCTGCCATATCTGTTGGAACTTATAAATACACTTGCATTCTTTTTAATCATGTGGATAACACCCCCCCCCAACCCAACCTAACCCAACCCAACCCAACCCAAAACCCACCCCAAAAAAAAAAAAGAAAAGAAAAAGTGCACTGTTACTTTGTTAGGCTCCATCCTTGAAATAAGAGAGCTTGCTTGTTCTAGACTTTCAGTGCCACTTGATGCCCAACAACTTCAGTTTTTTCATCACAGTATGTAAAAGAGGGTGCCGTGGCAACCCATTTTCTTTGTGCAGTGAAGCCCTATGGGCTTAAATTTTTTACCCAAGGTTAAAATTTTCAGATTTCGGTGGTCTTTTGACCCCTGCTGAAACAGTAATTCTTTGCCAAAATGACCAAAATCTCACCAAATTTTGGTCCATTTGGTGAAAATACTAAAATGGCCATTTCAAGAGTGCCCAAACAGTGGATTTTGCCCTGAATCTTTAAGGAGTGTCTATTTTAGCATTGATCATACACTGTTTCATTAATTATTACTAGTTATAACCCATAGGCTATGTCAGTACCACATAAATTTCCCGACTGACACAACCGATCTTCCAATGGATCACATATGCCGGCCATGTCATACAATGCATGAAGAAACTCTTGGAGTCCACCACAGCAGTTTTAATTTTAGAACAGAAATTAAATTTGACTCTGTAAAGTTGTAACCGGCCTATGGTGTCTAACATATAAAAAAAACTGAACACCAACTAATATATATTTACCTTTTCTTTTTGCAAAAATTCATTTGAAGAAAAGGGGTTATCTTTTAATTCGAATTTTGTCCAAATATTGCTCAAAACAATGAAAAGATTGTAATAGATGCTTCAAAGTTGACCACCAAGCCTTGATCTTAAACGAATTTGGCAAAAAATCCTGGTTTTTAGGTGTTCCTAGACCTTGTGGGTGAAATGGGCAAAAGACTCGAAATTTTGTGATTTCCATTAAATGAGTCAAAATAGTGTGTTTAAATATGGGTTTGTGTCTATGACATTGGCTTCTATCGAAGAGGCTTTAACACCTCAAGCAAAAAAAAAAAAGGGGGGGGGGTAGGATGGGAAATTCATAAATAAGGGCTATTATGGCCTTATGGGCAACTTCATAAATAGAGGGTAGAATGGGAACTTCGTAATTGGGGGAGTGGCGGGGGGAGTTTTTGCTTGAGGTGTCAATCTCTATCACACCTCAATCTCTATCACACCTGAAGCGGTGCCATAGAGATTAGCCCTTTAAATATAAGGGGGTTGTGTTGTTTTGCCGAAATGACTGTAACAATACATTTCGGCCGGCTAAACATTTCTGCAAAATCTGAAAGTTTACCTAATTCACATATCCTTTCATTTCAACCCCTTCAAAACTGAAACGTTTCGCCGGTTGAATTTTCGACAATTCAGTCAAAATTTCGAACCATGGCTTAAAACAATGAGTGATATTTCTTTTCTAAAATTTCTTATTTATAAATAGGTCCTTTTTAATAACCATATTTTCAATTTAGTTAAAAACTTATTTTTTACTTTACTCATAAACCACTCTTTTCATATGTAGAAGGGAGATAAAGTTTTTTTATATTAAACATAAGCCCTTTACCCCATTCTTACATGGAACCATTTCGCTCGCCTAGGCACCACCAAGGTGCTCTGCCACTGCTTTGGTTCACCTAGGCATCATAACCATTATGCTTTGGAACACAACAAACTTAAGCATTAGAAAATGTTGAAAACCTAATATTTTAGAAAATGGTTGGGAGGGGTTCAAATACAAGGAAGTTTAATACATGGTTGGTCATGATTGAGATTCCTTATCATATATGAAGCATATTCCAATACCTGTGTGTTACTTTGTTTTTTTCCCTTTCAATAAGCGACGTGAACATTTAATTAAGAGCAGTAAAATCTAAACAAGTACCATTACGGAGTCACATACAATGACGCTCCACAATTCTCTAAACAAAGAGAAAATCCAGAACCACCCAAATACAAATATCAACTAGAACCCCATAGGCAGTATTACCCTAGTAACGGAAGATTATTGCCTGAGATCCAGTCTGACCTTCCTACACCATCCTAGGCCTGCTCATCTGCCACAGAATTCGCAGATATCGGCTTCCAAACAAATGGGCAGTTCACTTGAGGACCCAAGAAATGAATATGTCTACTAGTATAGCTGAATCTCCACAGCCCTTTTGCTGAATGCCTTGCCCAACAAAGATAATTTTTGAATCCTTCTCCCATTATCAAGCCCAGCCACAACTTAAGAGAAAGCATTTCAGCTCTGATTGAATTCCCTCTCATAATAGTCCAAAGATGCTTTCAGCACACTTTCAGCACTTCCCCTGTGGATGATCTAACCACCCAGCCAACTCTGGAAGGACCCATTTTATCCAAAGAAGAGCCATCAAAATTCAGTATGCTACAGATAGCTTGTTTCCTTGTTTTAGGAATACTTGACAACGTTTTCCCGATCAGAGGAAAGAAATGTATGTTGTGGGCACTCTTCCGTAACTTAGCTATTGAAAGGTTGGCAGTAGCCACTCTATCCTTCTATGCAGCTCAAATCAGGCCTCATGTCTTGCTAAGTTTGAAACATGTCCATGATAACCTTTTATCTTATAGGAAAACTTAATATGTAGACAAGAATGTATAATAGCCATTAGGTATTTCTTTTTTATATGAGGGTGTAATTTATTTTGAAATTTTATATCTATTATTTGATGAAAAGGGGTGCCACGAGTAGAAAAAGGTCCAGACGATCCAATTCTCTCTGGACCAAGGACTGTTCTCCATATGGCATGGCCCCCCTTCCCCATCGTGGTTATATACAGTGGGTGTAAAGGAGGTAATCTTAAAATCTCTCATTTTCTTTGGAAGGCTATACCCCCTTTAGCCCTCTGCTCCTCCTTTTAATTATGATATGCTATCTACTTCTCTCCCTTCTGTCTATTTGTTCAGTTTCTTGTTATCTACATGGGATGTAAATGGTTATTGAAAATGAGAAATTATCTGCTTTTGTTCAAGTTTACTTGTTCTTCGTCCATGGAATCTATTGCTCTCACTTGGGATAAGGATTTCTGGAATTTACTAATCAGCTTGTGCTGTCTATGTTATGTACATGATATGTGGTTCCAATATTATTATTATTTTTTATTTTCTCAGGCAATCCGAAAACGCCTTAGAGCTATCAATGAGTCTCGTGCTCAAAAGCGTAAGGTAATATATGTAAAAATTTCTTTTTTTTAGCTAATATCTTACTAATTACCGGTTTCACACATTTTCTGCCATGTCCATCTCCTTGCACGTGTACATGTGCATTCTTGTGTTTTTTTGTGGATCTTTGCACATCTAAATAAGTTAATCCTCCCTTTTACATTGTTCCTAAATATAATGGAGTTTAATCTGGATACTGAAACTGGGATGAGATGTGTAATCCCCCCTATTGTGTGACAGGCTGGACAGGTTTATGGAGAGCCTCTTTTGGGCTCTTTGTTACTCAAACCTGGTGTATTTCCCGAACAAAGGCCTTGTGGTGAAGATTTCAGAAAGAAGTGGATTGAGGTCTGCACTTTCTTCCAATAAGAAGTTAGAATATTATTGAAAAGCTTGTGGGGAGTGATGGCACTGCACATGTACTTGTTATTTCTTGCTTCCTGTCCTCATGCGACATGCATTGTTTTGTGAAAAAGTTGAGTTTGTTGAGTTTATTGTTGATCTTCAGTATTGAGAAGCTTATGCTGATGCTTAGCTTCTATTATGTTCTGTTTCCAGTATTACTAAACTAGCAACTTGCCACCTGAGACATGCTCGCATAGTAACTAATTTTTTTTGGATGAATGAATCAATATATTAGCAAAGCCCCAAACAAGGGAGAGCAAGCCATGGCCTCCATAAGAAGGAGCCAGGTCAATTACAAGAAAAAACAAAACCCAGCACCATCAAGATGGCACTAAGCAGAGTAAAGAAAGGGAAACTAAGTTACAAAAGATAAGACCAGTCCAGAAATCTTCTCAACCAGGGTCAAGGTTCCAAGCATTCCGAATGAACCTATCCCTCTGTGACTGCTGAGGATGAGATATGATGGGCAACAACATTCCACGCACATCAAAGGTAATGGCTTCCCATAATTTCTCATAAGATCTAGCTTTCTCGTTCCAGCTCCTTAAATTTCTCTCAAACCAGATATGATACATTGTAACTGCGAAATCAGTCTTTACTGTAGTCTCACAATTCTTTGCAATCCATCTCCATTCTTGGTCAAAGGCCCAAATTGGTCTATAGCTGGGCCAGCATTTCTCTAGAATCTTTCCCCAAACTGTTTTGGATAAAGAGCATTCAAAGAATAAGTGATTAATGTCCTCATCAGCTGCCCAGCATAAGGCACAACTAGCACTGTGGATAATACCACGACTACAGAGAAGAGTCCGAGTAGGAAGGGAATGGGATAAGGCTCTCCAAATGATGAAACTGTGTCTAGGGGAGAACCCTTTGTACCACACCACATCAAACCATTCAACCTTGGGACAGCTTGATCTGACTAGATTCCAAGCTGATGAGGTATAGAAAACACCATTTGAGGAGGCAGTTCAAGAGACAATATCACCACTACCCCTCGGCTTACGGTTGATTGAATTAAGAAGATCCCAAGCTTGCAATAATCTGAGAGAGGAGGCCCTACTAGGCATCCACACCCCATCTACTAAAATAGAAGATACAGTTGCAAGCCTATCCCTTCCATAGTCAATCTGTGATCTATTACCATGAAGAGCAGACAGAACGCCCTCGGGGTGCCAATTATCAAGCCATAACAGAGTGGAGGAACCATTATCAATAATGGATTTTATATGGGGAAGCGCAATCTGTATATGGAGCAGGATAGTCCTCCAGACCCAAGGAGGATCAGGACTCATAGGAACCGACCATATAGAATCTCTTCTAAGATACCTATAGACCCACTTGATCCATATACTCTACTTTTTTCCCGCCACACGCCAGACCAGCTTTAATATACAAGCCAGGTTTACCTCTTTGATTCTCCGAAGCCCCAAGCCCCAAGCCCCTTTCCTCTTTTGGTAGGCAAACCTTTGCCCAACCAATAGAATGAAAGAATTTGTTGTCATCCCCACTTTTCTACAAGAACGCACTCATTAAGCTTTCAATCTTTTGGATAATCGAGCACGAGAGACCAAAGATTCCTGTCCAATACAGGTGTGAACTTTGCATCAGTACTCTAACCAGCTCCAATCTACCTACATAAGATAAAAACTTAGTTTTCCAAAGTTGGAGCTTTTTCCGCAGTCTATCCAGAATAGGAGAACAATGATGGGCTGAGAGCCTAGCAGAAATAAGGGGCAGCCCAAGATAGGTGACTGGCAACGTGCCCAAGGGGAAATCCACAATATTCCTGAGAGACTCACGCCTAGAATCATCAATGTCTGCAAGGAGTAGAAGAGATTTGTGCTTGTTGATAGCAAGACCAGACATCGAGCTAAAGCGACGAAGGATCTCATCAATAGTACGAAAGGATCTTGCATTTCCTTTAGAGAATATCATGATATCATCTGCAAAAGCCAGGTGAGTCAAGTTGATAGTCTTGCACCTGGGAAAATAGTCAATATGATTTTGTTGGGCTTTCAAATGAATGCCTCTAGATAAGCCTTCCAAGACAATGCAGAATAGAAGGGGGGACATAGGGCAACCTTGCCTAATTCCACGGCGCATATTGAAAAATCCAACCGGACTTCCATTCACAAGGACCGATAGTCTAGGCGAAGAAAAACAGTGCCAAATCCACTGACGAAAAATACCCATAAAATTCAGCTTTGCCATGACTTTCATGAGATATTCCCATTTGACATGATCATATGCTTTGTGAAGATCAATCTTGAATATAGCAGCGGGGAATGATTTTTCCTGTCGAAACCGCTGGCAGGATCATTGCAAGTCATAATTGTCCATAATATTTTGACCTTGGATGAAAGCCGACTGCGATGGACTTACGAGATCACCAACAACCTCTTTCAATCTACTAGCAAGGATTTTCGCAATGATTTTGTAGATAGTATTGCAGAGGGGGATGGGTCTAAATTCACCGATGGAGCACGCACCCTCCTTCTTAGGGATGAGACAAAGAAAGGTTTGGTTGACTTCACGCACTTGCACCGGGTTAGAGAAGAAACTTCCAACAGCTAATAGCAAATCCACCTTGATAATATCCCAAGCACTCAAAAAGAAACCCATACTAAAACCATCCAGCCCAGGAGATGGTGGCAAAGGGGTTAAGACATCTCAAATTAACAAGCCCTCTTTGCTATAGGATCTTAATTCAGTCCAACACAAAAATCTGCAGAGAAAAGTAATAGAAAAAAATTCTTATTTGGAAATCCGACCGTCAGAAATTGATGAAATTTGGGTTGAATGACCTTTATAATAGTTATGAACACCCCTCCAAAGTTGAAAACGATCGGAACAAAACTGAAGAAGATATGAGGCCCCAAAACTGGCTGGACCTGGTAGCACCTGGTTCTGGACAGTGTTCTGGAGCTTTTGTGATCTGGTTTCAATTCAGCCATAGAACTTGAAGGAGCTTGTAGGAACAGTGTTGCCAGCCAAGGTATAGTAGACCTAGATCCAAGGAAGAACAAAAATTGCAAGGAAAGAGAAAAGAACAAGAGGTTGAGTCTCACAACCAGGTGAGGCTCAACCAGAAATTAATTGATTCTCAATTTTTCTGGAAAAGCTCTACTGCCGCCAGTTACTTCTATTCATATTTATAGATTGAAACTTTACAATTAAGATAGGAAAAAACTAAATCTAGTAAAACCAACCTTCTTTTATAATTTAGGAAGACTCTAAAACAATAAAATAGGAAAGTCCTAAATTTGAAAATAGAAAAGTAAATACTTGATTTCCAGGTAATTGAAACCTACTAACAATCTATCCTAATATTAGGAAACTAACTAAACAATGAAATTAGGAAACTAACTTTAGGAAAGAAATAACAAAAGAGTGAACAAATTTTTCAAAAAAAATCTGCTGGTACTGTTCACGTGAACAGTACCACGTGAACAGTGTTGACCATGTGGGCTGGTTGCTTTCTTGGACTGCATCAACTCCCCCCCCACTTAAAATGAACTCGTCCACGAGTTCGAAAATGATGAAGAATGATTTCAGTGGGTTCGGTAGACAACATTTTCTGATTTTGAAATTTTGGCTGTGCTTGCAATGTTGGAAGAAAATCTATCACTTTGGGTCCACTTTCTTCAAGATATTTAGACGGTATCACAAAGTCAATATACTCAACATCGAGGAAAGAACAAGTAGAATCGTGGTATTCATCGGGACTATCTTGTTCAATTCTTCATCTTCCGCAATTGTCTCCATAACACCATGGTCTTCATCAGAACTATGGTCATCTTTGTCAATCCTTGGAGCTTTAGCAAAGGCATCAAAATTATCCACATCTACTTTTGGGGCAATCAAAACCATATCCACATTTACTTTTGTGGCAATCAAAACCATGCTGCTGATTATATGGATTCCATATGAATCATCACCATCATCCGTGACATCCGTATTAGGAACAGGAGTGCCATCACTTTGCGATTCACATACCTGTGTATCTGGATTGGTTTCGATTGCAGCAACTAAAGAGTTTACCTTTAATTTTTGTGGACAATCTCTAGCAAAGTGACCATATGCATTGCAGTGATAGCATTGCACATCTATAGCTGCTACCATGAGAGTTTTACCTTTATCTGTCGTTGGAATAGCATGAGATGTAGTCCCAATGGCTTTGTTGATTGGTGTGGGGTGTTTCACTTCATAAGAACTGGAGGTGGGCTTCAGTGTTGACTTCAAAAGGTCCTCGGCTTGGAAAGCTTTATCAACACAGTCGTTAAGACTAACAATATCAACCACCCATTTTTTCTCTAATCTCAGGTCGCAACCCCAAACGAAACTGGGATATCATTTGATCATCATTGTCTCGTGAATCTGACCGTGCACATAATTGATCAAATTGATATACATAGTCTTCCATACTCATAGTACCTTGACGAAGATTGTTCATCTGGTCATGCAACCTTCTTTGGAAAGACCGAGGCAAATACTTTTCTTTCAATTCTTCCTTCATCTCCTCCCAAGTAGTGGGTTATCTACGATTCCTCATGAGACTATATTCATAGTTACGCCACCAATTACGAGCACCCTCTACTAGTTTGGAGCGGGCCAATTGCAGCTTTCTAGGTTCGGGAAGGCTAAACCAATCAAAGTAGTCATCTAAGGCATTCAGTCAATCTTGAAAGGCTTCAGGGTCTTGCCTCCCTTGAAACTCCTTGAGGTCCATCCGTACTTTATGGGTTTGGTAACGGATAGGTTCATCATAGTCGTCATAGGGTGGATTGTGGTATTCCTCTCTAGGGACTCTTTGAGGAGCCCTAAGAATACGTCTTGGCATTAGGTTGGCATTAGGGGCTTCCATTCTAGGAGCTTCCCTTCTAGGGGCTTCCACTCTAGCTGGCCTAGGATGATTTAGCTCCTCCAAATTACTCATTCTGCCATCCATGCTATCTAACTTGGCATCCATTTTGGCCAATCGTTGGAGGACCAGATTAACAAGGTCATTGGGATTGTTGGACTGATTAGGAGAGTTAGAACTCTCCTCAGCCATGATCTGATACCAAATTGGTGGCAAAGGGGTTAAGACATCTCAAATTAACAAGCCCTCTTTGCTATAGGATCTTAATTCAGTCCAACACAAAAATTTGCAGAGAAAAGTAATAGAAAAAAATTCTTATCTGGAAATCCGACCGTCAAAAATTGATGAAACTTGGGTTGAATGGCCTTTATAATAGTTATGAATACCCCTCCAAAGTTGAAGACGATCGGAACAAAACTGAAGAAGATATGAGGCCCCAAAGCTGGCTGAACCTGGTAGCGCCTAGTTCTAGACAGTGTTCTGGAGCTTTTGTGATCTGATTTCAATTCAGCCACAGAACTTGAAGGAGCTTGTAGGAACAGTGTTGCCAGCCAAGGTATAGTAGACCTAGATCCAAGGAAGAACAAAAATTGCAAGGAAAGAGAAAAGAACAAGAGGTTGAGTCTCACAACCAGGTGAGGCTCAACCAGAAATTAATTGATTCTCAATTTTTCTGGAAAAGCTCTATTGCCGCCAGTTACTTCTATTCATATTTATAGATTGAAACTTTACAATTAAGATAGGAAAGAACTAAATCTAGTAAAACCAACCTTCCTTTATAATTTAGGAAGACTCTAAAACAATAAAATAGGAAAGTCCTAAATCTGAAAATAGGAAAGTAAATACTTGGTCTCCAGGTAATTGAAACCTACTAACAATCTATCCTAAATATTAAGAAACTAACTAAACAATGAAATTAGGAAACTAACTTTAGGAAAGAAATAACAAAAGAGTGAACAAATATTTCAAAAAAATCTGTTGGTACTGTTTATGTGAACAGTACCACGTGAACAGTGTTGACCATGTGGGCTGGTTGCTTTCTTGGACTGCATCAGGAGACTTTTGAGATTTAATAGATTTAATAGCACCAAGGATTTCATCTTCGGAAGGGAGCCCTGCCAAACTATTACTTTGATCAAGAGAAAGGGAAGACTCAAAAAAATCCGGGGGGATACTCACAATAGGGGGAAGAGATGCTGGGCAATACAAATTATGGAAATGATCTTCAACCAGCTTTTTTATTCCATTCACATCTGAAATGGTTGACCCTTCATCCGATACCAGATAGGATATATGATTTCTGTTATGATTGGCTTTTACTGACTTATGGAAGAAGTAAGTATTTCTATCACCAAGCTTCAGCCAATTAATTCTTGATTTTTGCTTGAAAAACTCTCCTCTTGTTTAATCGAAGTTGCCATGTTTAGGGATAGAGCCTTTTCTGCATCTGCCAGGACACTATTATGGGAATCTTGCTGAAGTCTGTTTTGAATATCATATGACTCTGTCCTGCAAACCTGCACAGCACTAGACACATTTCCAACACAGTTCTTGTTCCGGTTCTTGTAACCAATTGATAGTATGAGCAGAAAAAAAACTAAACTAGAACAGATCAAAGAAAAAAAAAGAAAAAAGAAAAAAACTAATTGGAAGCATTAATCATGCCTTATTCCTAGAGTCAGGGATGATTGGTGATTTTGTGATAGTCCTCAACACACCATCCCCGATTTTCCAGGTTAAATGGGCTGCAGAAAATCAGCTTGGTCCATCCATGTTTTTGGGTCTTTTTCATTTGCTTTGCTGGTGTCAAATATCAACCATCAACCAATCCCATTTTGGAGGGCCTGTGACAGGTTGATGAGTTCAACCATCTGGATCATCTGTTCTGGTGGTGGTTGTGTGAGTTTATGCTTTTGTCTCCATTCAAGATATTGTTTTCTGTTTGTATCAATTTGGTTTGTGGCTTAGACTGGCTAACAAAATTTAATAACATATGTGTAGCAGAGTCCATTGACTGATGACTTTCTGATGCTTATATTGTTTTCACTTTTTTCTTCATAATTACAAATTTTATTTTATGTAAGTTTGCATGTGTATCAATTGTTTTATCTTATGAAAATGCATGCTTTTTTGTCTGCGTTCTCTTCTAATTGATGGCTAACCGTCCCATCATAGATTTTGCTTCTACCCCCCCTCTTTTTGTTTGAGTTGGAGTCTACTTCCAGTTAGGCTATAATATACTTTTCTGAATTGCTTACTTTTCACTCTTTGTAGCTTCTGTAAGTGCTGGAATTTTTTAAAACTTTTTCTAAATGGTTAAAGAAGAGGAATTAACTTACTTTTCTTAAAAGTTAACATTCGCTTTAAACCATTTGTTCATTTCCTTCCCTTTTTCTTATTAATTATTATTTGTTCCAAGTTAATAGGAAAGTACAGTGAGCTGAACTTTTACATTCCTTTTGGCAGGGTTTATCACAGCAACATAAGCGACTGCGTACTTTGGCTGATCATGTCCCTCATGGTTATAGGCGGAGAAGTCTTTTTGAAGTTCTCATTAAGCATAATGTTCCGTTGTTGAGAGCTACTTGGTTTATAAAAGTAACTTATCTCAATCAGGTTAGAAATTGTTTTCAAGCTCTGTAACCTACTTAATTTCTTATAGCTTAGTAATGCATGGTTTTCTAATATCACAATATTTTCTAATCAAGGTTTTGGCACTTTTCAGGTTCGGCCTACCTTTGCGAATGTTTCTTCTGGTCCAGCAGATAAACCACAATCAGGCCGAACTGAGCTCTGGACAAAGGATGTTATTGATTACCTGCAGGTCCTGCTGGAAGAATTTTTGTCTAAAAATGGTTCTCTATCTGCTCCTTACTGCAGGGATCAATCAGCACAGATGCTTTTGGCTGGGTCTGTTCACCAAGGTGATACTGCTCCCACCCTTCCTGATGGGGAAGAGCCTTCACTACATTTTAAATGGTGGTATATGGTGCGTATCCTACAATGGCATCATGTGGAAGGGTTACTTCTTCCTTCTTGTGTCATTGATTGGCTTCTCAGTCAACTTCAGGTTATTTCTCGCTGTGTCTTTTCTGTGAGGACTTAGAGTATTTACATATTGGTCCGTGTGGACTTAATGTTGAAATTTCATATTTATTCTGTTGATTTTCAGGAAAAGGAATCACTCGAGACTTTAGAGTTACTATTGCCTATAATATTTGGTGTGATAGAAACCATTGTTCTGTCACAAACATATGTACGCAATCTCGTGGAATTAGCTGTTCGTTCCATACAGGAACCCCCTCCTGGTGGTTCTGATTTAGTAGATAATTCTCGAAGGATCTATACTGTCTCTGCTGTGGTTGAGATGCTCCGCTATTTGATAGTAGCTGTACCTGATACTTTTGTTTCCTTGGATTGTTTTCCTTTGCCACCCTCTGTATTGTCAGGTGCAATAAATATGACAAAGGTACAGAAGGATGCAGGGAAAATTCAATATGGACGAAATGAACTTACTACCATGTGCAGTGACAAAAGAAAGGATTCTCATCACTGGCTCTTGTCCTTTGACCACATTATTTCATCCATCCAGAAACGTGCTGATACTCTTGCAAAGGCTGTGAGATCTCGCCCCCAAGGTCATGGGTTGTCTACAGCTGTGCACGCTTTGGATAAAGCTCTGATATTGGGTGATCTGAAAGCGGCTTACAGTTTTCTCTTTGAAGATCTCTGTGGTGGAGGTGTTGAAGAAGTTTGGATTTCTGAGGTCAGTCCATGCCTACGGTCATCCTTGAAGTGGATCGGGATGGTCAACCTGTCATTTGTTTGCTCTGTATTTTTCCTTTGCGAGTGGGCAACATGTGATTTTAGAGATTGTCGGACTTCCCTGCCTCATGGTGTGAAGTTCACAGGAAGAAAAGATCTTTCACAAGTTTATGTTGCTGTGATGCTTTTGAAGCTGAAGATGGAAGATATGCAGAGCTCAGTGCAGAGCGAAAACGGTAGTCCATTGGGAGAGAATAGCCTTTCAAAAAGTGCCAGTCACCATGATACCCTTCCAGGTGGTACAGTTGTGGAAAATGTTTCTGTACGTATAAAGAAAGCAAAAAGCTCAGGTGCAAGTATAGATACATCAGATGTTTTTCAAAGTCCAGGCCCTTTACATGATATTGTGGTGTGCTGGATAGATCAACATGATGTGGGCAAAGGTGAAGGTTTCAATCGTCTTCAACTGCTTATCATGGAGCTCATACGCTCTGGCCTCTTTTATCCTCAGGCCTATGTGAGGCAGTTGATAGTTAGTGGAATTATGGACATGGATAAAACTCCAGTTGATCTGGAAAGAAGGAAGAGACACCATCAGATATTGAAACAACTCCCAAGTCGTTATATGTTTGATGCGTTGGAAGAAGCACGAATTGCTGAAGGTCCATTACTAGTAAAGGCCCTGCATGTTTACTCAAATGAGCGTCGCTTGCTGCTTCATGGACTTCTTAGTGGTCATTATAAACCATCCACCAATAGAAATAATACAAATCTTGTCTCCCAGAAAGAAAAGGAAAATGCAACTTCAGGAAAGGATAGCACTTTCCCCCCTTCACTTGAACACTGGAGGAACCTTCAGTCAGCATCCAGTCCTTTGTCTGGTCAGATTGCCAAGACCAAGGTTCAAGTTGCAGAACTGAAGACTGCTATTTCCATGTTACTGCATTTTCCAAACTCTTGTCCTGCACCTGCAGATACCCCATCTGGCGAATCTCAAGGGAGTTTCAAGAGGTCCATTGGGTCTACCGGCAGCAAATTGGATGCAACAGAAGGAATGACTGGCTGTGAAGAATGTAGGAGGGCAAAAAGACAAAAGTCAACTGAAGAAAGGAGCCTTTATGCTCAAGGGTTTTCACCTAACCCATTCGATGATGAAGATACCTGGTGGATGAGAAAGGGGCCTAAATCTGTAGAGCTCAAGGTTGATCAACCTCTTAAATCGACTAAACATGCTTCCAGAGGACGGCAAAAAA
Organism: Protea cynaroides; assembly: GCA_028583415.1. NCBI lineage: Eukaryota > Viridiplantae > Streptophyta > Magnoliopsida > Proteales > Proteaceae > Protea > Protea cynaroides. Next base: position 94,057,841 of record CM053275.1, on the reverse strand, counting down.
TTGTTCGTAAAACCCAAAGTCTTTCCCAGTTAGCGGCTGCTGCCAGGATTGAGGGAAGCCAAGGAGCGTCAACAAGTCACATATGTGATAACAAAATAAGCTGTCCTCACCATAGAACTGGTAATGAAGGGGAATTTCCTAAATCAATGGATGGGATAAAAAATGGTCGTCTCAGTGATGTCGTTTCAATTGGAAAGGCTTTGAAACAGCTGAGGTTGCTTGAAAAGAGGGCCATCTCAGTCTGGCTAGTTGCTTTACTCAGGCAGCTTGTTGAAGGGGCTGAAATGACTCCAGCTAAGATTGGCCAATGTACTGGACCTTTCCCACCTATTGATGGTAGGAGCTCCATACGGTGGAAGCTTGGTGAAGATGAATTGTCATCTATACTATATCTGATGGATGTTTCTTCTGATTTAGTTTCAGCCATCAAATTTCTGCTGTGGTTGTTACCGAAAGTCCATAACAGTTTTAACTCTACTATTCATGGTGGGAGAAGCATTCTAATGCTGCCAAAGAGCACAGAGAGTCATGCATGTGTTGTTGGGGAAGCATTTCTATTGTCATGTATCTGGAGGTATGACTTCCTAGTTGAATTCATGGTTGGATTCAATTTGTGCCATCTCTCAATGTGCATATTCATTTTTTGTGTTTGCCATTGTACATGCTTGTGGTGAACTGGTTTCATTTATACAATTTGTGAGGCTGCCTTTAATCAAAGTTTCTCATCAGTGGGTTATTCCTAGTTGATAGGGTTATACTATAACCAGCATCTTCACGAAGTGCTGGTCCGTAGAGGTGTCAATTGTCATCATTTCTTTGCTTTGCACTGTGAAGATGGAGTGGATCTATGTTTGACTCTATGATCTTAATTCGCCAACTTTGTACTTCAATATGAAAATCCTGGTCTCGTGATTGGGTTTGGTTTGGGTCTGGTGGTTTGTTATGTTGTTTCTTAATGCCAAATAATCTAGTTTGAGAATTTTTAATTAGTGTGAATTTGATGAAATGAATTGTATGTAGCAATGGCATTATAGACCCAGCTCATAACTAGATTCAATATTATGTGATAATTCTTTAGATTTTCTTGCATTGCTGCCTGTTCCATGGGTCAATAATTAAGCTTTTCCTATCCCTCATATAGTGCCTAATTTTCTGTGGATGAGATCTTAGTATCATGATATGCCAACTGCATGGCGTGTTTGCTTATGACTACATTTTGATGCCATTCGTTAAGAAATCTTTTGAATCAGCATTATTAGTGGACTTCTTTGAATGCATAATTGCACATTACTATTTTGTCTTTGATTTTGTAATAATATAGGGGTTTGGAATGCTGTGGGTTCTTAAGTTCTTATCCATTTTTTTGCTTTTGCATTCCATATAATATGACTAGCTGTTGTTTGGATTCAGGTATGAAAACATATTTGTAGCATATGATCTTATTCCTGAAGCACTCTCTGCTACAATGCATCGAGCTGTGGCAGTCATGGCCTCCAGTGGAAGGGCATCTTGTTCAACAGCTTTCGTTTATGCTAGAAATTTGTTGAAGAAATATGGAAATGTGGCTAGTGTGGTGAAATGGGAGAAGAATTTCAAGGCAACCTGTGATCAAAGGCTTCTTGCTGAACTTGAATCTACACGGTCACTTGAGGATGAATTTGGAATTTCACTAGGAGTTCCAGCAGGAGTAGAAGATCCTGATGATTACTTCCGTCAAAAGATTAGTGCAAGGTTATCTCGATCAGGCCCTAGCATGAAAGAGATAGTGCAAAGACATATTGAGGAAGCTGTGCATTATTTCTATGGCAAGGAAAGGAAACCATCTTCTGTGGGTACTCCAAAAATTCTTACAATGGAGAAATGGGAAGACGGATATCAAGTAGCTCAAAAGATTGTTCTGGGACTAATGGACTGCATTAGGCAGAATGGTGGTTCGTCTCAAGAGGGGGATCCCTCTGTTGTGGCTTCTGCTATTTCTGCTATTGTTGGTAATGTAGGTCCAGCTTTAGCAAAACTTCCAGATTTCACTCAAGGCAGTAATTACCCAAACTTTCCATCCACAATATGCTTGAAATATGCTCAACGTTTAATACAAGTTCACATTACCTGCCTCTGCTTACTTAAGGAAGCTCTTGGAGAGCGTCAGATCCGTTTATTTGAGATAGCTCTGGCAACAGAAGCTTCTTGTGCTGTTGCTGGAGCCTTTGCACCGGGAAAGGTTCCTCGCAGTCAGTTTCAGCTGTCCCCTGAACCTCACGAGTCTAATATAAACCTGCCGAATGAAATATTGAACAGTTCTGCAAAATTTCTTTACGGGAGGTCTGGAAAAGTTGTGGCTGCTGTATCAGCACTTGTCATTGGAGCAATTGTCCAAGGAGTTGCTAGCCTGGAGAGAATGGTATCTGTGTTAAGATTAAAGGAGGGCTTGGATATTAAGCAGTTTGTAAAGAGTGCAAGATCCAGTTCAAATGGGATTTCTCGCAATAAAGTGGACAATTCCATTGAAGTCTATGTGCACTGGTTTAGGTTGTTCATTGGGAATTGCAGAACGGTTTGTGATGGACTGGTTGCAGATCTCCTCGGTGGACCAAATATCTTAGCTCTTTCAAGGATGCAGCGAATGCTTCCTCTAAGCTTGGTCTTCCCACCTGCCTATTCAATTTTCGCATTAGTGATTTGGAGAACTTACATTCTCAGCAATAATATCTTACTTCGGGAAGATTTCCAATTGTACCAATCATCAGCATTGGCAATTGGTGATGCAATCAGGCACCAACCTTTTCGGGATGTATGTCTGCGAGATACTCGTGCTCTTTATGATCTTCTAGCTTCTGATGTTGGTGATGCTTTGTTCGCTGAGATGCTTGAAATGCATGGTACAGAAAAACACTTGAAAACCATGGCAATTGTTCCTCTTCGTGCGAGGCTATTCCTAAATGCCGTCCTTGATTGTAAAATGCCACAGCCTGCCCCTCTACAGGATGATGGGACCTGGGCCAGTGAGTCAAAAGTGCAACATGCAGAAAATGAGATGAAGCTTCAGGATCAGCTTGTGCGCATTTTGGATGGTCTTCAGCCTGCGAAATTTCATTGGCAATGGGTTGAACTTCGGCTTCTTCTGAATGAACAGGCTCTCATTGAAAAAATTGAGAACCAGAGTATGTCCTTAGTGGAGGCTGTTCGGTCTCTTTCTCCTAATGCTGACCATTTTGCTCTTTCTGAGAATGAGAACGAATTCACGGAGATTGTCCTCACAAGATTACTGGTCAGACCTGATGCTGCTTCTCTTTATTCAGAAGTAGTTCATCAACATGGGAGATCCTTAGAGGATTCTCTGTTGTTGCATGCTAAATGGTTCTTAGCTGGTCCTGATGTTCTTTTTGGACGCAAGTCCATAAGACAGCGACTTATTAATGTTGCTCATCTCAGAGGTCTTTCAACTAAGGCCCAATTTTGGAAGCCATGGGGCTGGACGAACTTTACTGCTGATCTATCAACAGGGAGAGGAGAAAAGAGAAAGAATGAAGTGAGGTCTCTTGAAGAAGGGGAGGTTGTAGAAGATGGCATGGACATTAAAAGGTTGAGAAGAGTAGCCACACAGTCATTTGATGCTGAAGGCTTAAATTCGAGTCAACAGTTTGTAATTGAGAGAGCTCTTGTTGATCTAGTTCTTCCTTGCATAGACAGGAGCTCCACTGACTCACGCAAAGCATTTGCAAATGAATTAATCAAGCAGATGAATAGTATTGAGCAACAAATTAGTACAGTCACTCATGGTGCTGGTAAGCAAGCTGGATCATCTCCCTCTGGAATTGAAGGTGCTACAAACAAAGGCAACAGCCGCAAAGTGCTGAGGGGTGGCAGTCCTGGGTTGGGTAGACGAACAACAGGAACAGTTGATTCTGCACCACACTCTATAGTGGCTCTGCGAGCTTCAATGTGGTTGCGTTTGCAGTTCCTCCTGAGGTTGCTTCCAATCATTTATGGAGATAGGTAATTATATGCTTTGATGTTTATACTTAGGACCCCAGCTCTCGTTTTCATTCTTGCTCTCTTGCCTTTTGTGTGTGCGTGGACCAAAAGAAGAAAATTTTACTGGGCGGATTGACAGACGAAAAATGAAAAAAAACTTATAATGGATGGACGTAATCATGTTAGGTAGGTTGTGCTGAAAATTAAGCCAGTCTAATTACTCTGTAATGAGTTTATAGTGGAAGACCTGGGTTAATGGTTACTGAGGGCGAGCCTTGGTGTGGCGGTAAGGTTGTCATATTGCACCCTGGTGGTCACGGGTTCAAATCCTGGAAACAGCCTTCCTTGAAGTCTGAGGCTTTGATGAATGTGATAAATAAAAATGATAATGATTTCAAACAAAATGTGGAGCCTGGAGGTTCCATATATTCTTTCTTACTCATTTGGAGAAGTTAGGGAAATAGAGGGTTTCTATTTTTATCGAACTTGCTTCTCTCTTGTGTAGCTTTTTTTTTTTTTTTTACCTTTTTCCCCCATTCCTCTTGTTGCTTCCCTTAAACATTATATAAAAAAGAATCCTTATAATCCTCCCCCAATCGTGCCATCTTTATGCAATATTGATGGTATTCCAAAGAATCCGGACGCTGCTGTTGCTCCGCGGCGATACGCTCTTCTTCTCGAAAATTTGACAATTCTTAGCATTCCCCTTCGCCCCAAGACAAACTAGCATATTTGAAGAATGAGGATTCTAATTTAACAAAATTAAATTTGGCAGCTTTTAGTTGTGTTGATACCAAGGTGAAATGTGAAATGGATGAAGCTCTTACAAGTATAGTGAAGACAAATGCATGATGAATGTACCTTTGTTGCACATGAAATACTATTTTGGTTCTGTGCTCACCGCCTACTTTTTATTTTTTATTTTTTTTTCTTGCCATGATGGCGCATGATTGTGATGTGGATGTTAAGAGTGATTGGTTTCTTTCAGGTCCCATGAATTTTCTTTAATGATCATTTTGACTTTTTGCAGGCTTTGCCAAGTTTTTGGAAGTAGAAATTCTGAATCTGAAATTGATCTGTTGGTTATTTTTTGTTCTCTCGTAGTTTGTATTGTTTCCCTTATACTAGTATTCTGATCCATGATGGAAATTGAAGTTATTGTTTTTGGAGTTTTGGATGGAGTGATTGTAAATTTTGTTCCTGTTTGAGGTGGAAAGGTTTTGGTGATTAAATTTAAGGATTGTCTTCAACATGTTTTCTATAATTAGATTGCCTGATTACAAGAAATTAACCACACAAAGAGAATCAAATCATCTATAATTGTTCTGAAACTCATCTACTGGACGTTTCAGGGAGCCATCTGGCAAAAACATGAGGCACATGCTTGCCTTGGTCATACTCCGTCTTCTCGGAAGTCGAGTGGTGCATGAGGATGCAGATCTGTCCTATCCCGAGCAGAGAAGTTCAAACAAAAGGGAGCTGGAATCACATATGGAATTATCAGGTGCTTCCCCATTGGATCTTTCTGGAGACAGCCTTTTCGACCGCTTTTTGTCAGTATTGCATGGGTTACTGTGCAGTTGCAAGCCAAGTTGGCTGAAGTCCAAGTCTGCCTCCAAGTCAACCATCAAATCTCCTAGGGATTTTTCTGTGTTTGATCGTGAGGTAGCAGAGAGTTTACAGGTTCGATCTGGTTGATGTTTCTGTTTTGATGGTTGACTGTTGGTCATGGTGGGCAAATTATCGCATAAGTAGCTAGGGGAGAATCTGCTTTGCAACAATTCCCATTCTATTTTATCTTCTTCTGTTCTTGCAGAATGACTTGGATTGCATGCAACTGCCAGAGACAGTACGGTGGCGCATCCAAACGGCAATGCCAATGCTTCCCCCTTCCTTTCCAAGCTCCATTTCTTGTCAGCCGCCAGCAGTCTCGACTGTAGCTCTTGCTGTGCTTCAATCCAGCATCCCGGTTCCTAGCTTGCAACGGGGGAATCTAAATGCACCACCAAGGACCCCAGTTTCTGTGTCACGAAATGCCACAAACTTGCCGGGAAAATTCAAGCTATTGCCATCACAGGACCACGATATGGAAATCGACCCTTGGACCCTATTGGAAGATGGTACAGGCTCAGGTACCTCTTCTAGCAACAGTAATGTTGGTGTTGGTGGTGACCATGCTAATCTGAAGGCCTGCAGCTGGCTGAAAGGGACCATGAGAGTAAGAAGAACGGACCTTACGTACATTGGGGCAGTGGATGATGACAGCTGATTTTTCATTGGTATAATTGTTTGGCCAGGTTGTGGCTGCTCCAAGAATGGTTTATGAATGTTCAACTTATGCGTCATTGGCGTGTAGATTACTTCTCTGTCTGCAGGCCCCTTTGCCTTCCATGGTGGGGAAAGCTGTCAGAAGGGAGATCTTCGGAGCAAGAGCACTTGTAAGATGGGAGAGATGTCTTACTGACATTCTGTCCAGCTCTAGTCCCATCCCAGGTAGGCCACTAACCCTTTGCTGACCCCCTCCCCGCTGTGCCCTTGTAGGTGCGGTTTGGAAGGCTGTTGTATATATAGGGAGATAGTTTTATTTTTTGGCCATTGAAAAGAGGAAAGGGGGGAAAATTTTCAAATGGATGATCTGTTGATGTTTTTCAAGCTCCTCTCTCTCTTTCTCTCCCACATATCTGATCTTCACTCTTTACCCGAAATAGAATGTTTCTTTTTTCGAGTCTTGCTTGGCAATATTCGCAATTGGGGTATTTGGTATTAGATTCGAGTCTGATGGGATGTAGCATCTTTCATTTCAGATTTTGTAGTGTCACAGATGTTACTAGGGATAATGTGTAATTTGGAAGCAAGCTGCATGATGGGCAGTTCGAGCTTGTTTTTTAGGTCTGAAGAAGAATTAGAGGGTGGTTTTGCGGATTGTGCATGAACCCTAATTCATCCAATCTGACCGTGCTTACCCAAGATGGGTTTCGTCCTTCATCAATCGTGTTCTTCATCTACTCGGATCTCCCACCCTCAGCTTATTCTTCCCTCTCTCTCCATTGCTGGTCAGAAAATAAGCTACAGTTGGGAGGGTTCTCCAGCATAATATTGTCCTTCATTGTATCAAAGAGTTGAGTTTGTGAACAGGGGAGTGGGATAGGGGTTTTGTTCTTCCATTTCTGGTATTGTTGTGTACCACACGTGCTTTGTGCAATGCAGGTTTCTCCTATCCAAAGAACCTATATTTTCTAGTGTGATTTTCCTGGTGACATCACATAACCGAGAAGAAAAGCCTATCTCCATATTCTCCATATTCATGAATTTAGGAGCGATGACTATCTTATGAGTTGGTAGTTGGTACTAATCAAGGGTCATGTAAACTTGTCCAGTATAGACCAGACTAAGATATGCTCGAACCGGTTGTTACTCTCTTCTTTACCCTCTTACGTCACGGTTCAAAAACAAGATGATGGAAACCAATTAATCGGCTTTGGTAAGCATTTTGAAATCGTTTAATGAATGATTAGATTTTGATTTTATCTCATTCACATTAAATTGAAACCAATTATATTTTTCAATGAACCAAACGTAGACGGGATATTAGGCTTGGGGCATTGAATTAGGCTAGCCCGGCTTATTTTTAATTTGTAAAAAATAAAAATTTCTTAAAAAATCAAGAAAATGATAGAAATTTGTAAAATCCGAGATTCTAGGGATATGCATACCATATCGGTTTAGGGCCGAAACGAATGTGAAATGGATGAGCCATGAATTTGCACTGACAAAAACTATGTCGGCCGTTCAATTACAGCAAACTTATGCCGTCCTGATCAAAGAAACCATTGGTCTTTGACCTGTGCCACGTGTCGATGAAACTGACGTCACTGTACAGGGTAGCACGAAAAAAGCAACCAAATCGTCTCTTGCCGCCTGATGGTTCACTTCTCCATGTATTGATAGACGAGCTGAATGATCTCCAACCCTTTGGATCAGTTGCAGGACTCTCCTGTCCAGGAGAAGATTTGATCCTCAAAAACCACCAGAGGAATCAGTTTTCTAAGGACTGAAATCCTCTCCCGTGGCAGGAGGTTTCTGCCGCTGATCCGAGGGTTGGGGATCAATCGGCCCGTCTATCAATACATGGGGAGGTGGGCCGACTGAAATCCCACCCTTGGCCGGCGGCAGTTGGGCGGGAGAGGATTTTTTTGCGTTTTCTAACAAACTCTGTGCTTTTTCCTGAAAGCAGATCGATGTGGTTTTATGAACTCTAGGGTTTAGGGTTTGTAAATTGTAATACCCAGTTCGTGAATTTCTGAGAAGTGAAGCTTCCCTTCTCCGGCAACCTGTAAGTCCATGATTTCCTTCTAATTTAAGGATCTAATACTTAACTTTTGGTTTCGAAATTTTGGGGCAGTTCATTATTATGGTCTTGGTTTTCTTTCAATTTTGGGTTTTCCTGATGACGGACTCTCTCTTCTTTTTCTTTGTTGTCATTAAAATGAAAGTCGTTTTCTTCTTGTCCTTCAACATTATTAGATGCGAGATATTTTCTTGAATTGTAGAAATTGAATCGAAGTTAGATTTCCCATATGGTTCATCTGGTTTCCATTAGAGTTGCAGTGGTCTTTTGATAATCAATATCATATTTATGGTACTTATGTGGATGATTCTGATTGTATGAGGGCTTATCGGAGTTGAAACTTGAAATTCTGTAGTTTGCTGCGTTGGGGAAGCGATGGACGAAAAAATGGATAAGTTTGATGCGAAAATGGTTATATCTCCATGCGAGGCCGAAGCTCTGAAGAAGTGTCTGGAGGAGAATAATGGTGACTACTTGAAATGCCAATCGCAGGTGGAAGCTTTCAGAGCTTCACGTTCTGTCGTGCATCTAAATTCGCCCCTCAAACCCCTCAGACTCTCTTTCTTGTCATATGTGGTCAAGGAACTGATATTTGAAAACTAGAAAAGGGTGGCCGGTTTGAGTGGGACCCAGAAATAATTTGCTCTCTAATCCCTAGAGATTTCCATGTTCTTATAATTGCAGACATGATCTTGTTCTGAATTCTATTTTGATATTTTTTGAACTGGTCTATCCAGGTACAAATACAACTAACTGTCCAGAGTGTTGTACATTTAAATGTTCCTTTTTTCATGTTGTCCCTGTAAGAAGAAAAATTTTCTTACTGCACAAATTTGAGGCTGGAGTAGAAATTTGATCTCAGATTTCAACTTTAGAGTTGAATTCCTAGTTTCCTCTTATCTTGGTGTTTCATTAATCTGTCTGCAGAGAGCACATCATCTATCCAAGTGCCAATATTGAATGCTAAACCTTCCAACACTCTTGAGTAGCTCTCTAAGATTGCTTGCCCAACATCCTGCAAGAAATGATCTCTATTCAAGCTCTTTGACATGTTTAACATAATTAGATATATCAGATGAGTGAGCTAGATTGTGGGTACTTACCCTATTGTATTGGATTTTACTTGTGTCCAAGGTTGTCTGTGATAGTTCCGGGAATCTCAGCTTTAATGATAACAACAGGCTCTCTGCTCTAATGGCAAGTGTATAATTCTTATCTCCATCATCCCTTAATTTTTTGAAGTTATCCAAGGAAGATTTTGAGTGGCTCATGCATGCTTTGCGTCTCCATGTGTACATTGAAGCTTCCACCCGATCTGCAATTTCTAGAGCTCCATGCTCTGAAGCTAGTTTTAGGCAATCTAGAATAAATTCGGGGGAGAATTTATCTGAGGTATTCAGAGCTCGGTAAATTGCATCTCCAACGCTGGCCTTCCCGCTCTGGCAACAAGAATCAACATTAGCATAGGCAAAGATGGTTATATAGACTCTTACGCTTAAAACTGAATTCAAACGATTCTACATGGATCTTAGGAGATTTGGAAGGCCTGAGAATTGAAGATTTAGAATCTAATTGTTCTGGTATTGGATTAGCAGGATGTCTTTCTTACCTTTGGAAGTGTTGCCAGGTATGTGTCTGGAACTTTCATGTCAGCAAGAATGGTATTGTTGATAGCCTTGGCAGCCTTGTGAATTTGAAATGTTTTTCCCCGTTTGTGTTGCAGTTGCTTTCTAGACTTATCAGAGAGGCCTCCTGGAGGGACACATGGTATTGGCAACCACCATTTATCCTCTTGTCGATGAATAATCCGCCTGAACGATGCAGAATAATTTTCATTTGCACAAAGCTTTCCTTGCTCTGCATACCAGAATTCCTGGTCCTGGAAAGTATCCAAAATTTCCTATGGAAAGGATTTCCATCATTGTTAAGCTCTGAAAACAAGAGTTTATAAGACTCTCTTTGGTATGTATTATAGAATTAATTATATAATACATTATGACATATGTAGTTGTTTGGTATGATTTATGGTATTTATTTATATTTGGAATAAATTGATATAATCTAAAATCTACAAATAGGTTAAAAGGTGTTAATCATTATTATGATCATCTATTATTACTTTTTTTTTATCCCTAGTGGTATTAAATGGTTATAATTCATGATTTATAATTTATCCTCATAAACAATTTATTATAAATAACTCATAAACATAAATATAAACTATACCAAAGAGAGCCTAAGAAAAGAAAATCTGTTTGCTGCAGTTGAGTTACTGGGAAATCAAGGTGGAATGACAGTTTCTTACCAAGAGCATTGTGTCCAGCTTTTGCAGTGCAGGGAGATTCAAACAAATATCTGCTCTGGGTATGCTTGATGCTATCTGAAGGATAACAACATAGCGTCTTAGAATGAAAGAAATAGAAAGCGGTTTGTGGGATAAAGCATGGACTATTGGTGTCAAATTCTTACCTCGACAGCCTCATCATCTGTATAGGAGTAGACAGGTATGACTTCAAATATGTAATCACATATGGATGAAAGACAGGCCATCTCTCTCTTCCACATAGACTTCTTCTCAGGAGGAAGTGGATCTAATCTCAAGTTTTGACCAAAGACAGTAGCTGCAGATAAACATAGAAGTAAAGATTAAAAGGTTGAAACAAAGACCATGAGGACAGTTCCTTGATGGGTTTTGTCATAATATACCATAGAGGTTTGTTATAGCATTTGAGATTGCAACAGCTGTGCAGACACCCTTCCCACTTCCGGACATGTCCTCCCCCAGCAAAAGCTTTGAAAACCTTTCCTTCATAATTTCCATATCTGGGGAATTCCAAATAATATTAGAGGTAATAGGTACAATGGGTATATGAGCATGACTAGAAAGGAGGATTATAACAGGATCTACAGACTAACCAACCTGCTTCTGTAACTTCATGGTCATTGTGTTTTTTGTCTGTGACTTTCGTCGTCTGATAAGTCAGAGATTTTGAACTTGCCCAGCGTGAAGACGAGCTTGCTTCCGACGAGGAGGCATTGTAATCGGTATTGTCTGAGAAGTAGGTTGAGGTTTCAGAGTAGGTCCGGCGGTAGTACTTTCGTGAATCACCACTCATTGTAGAGTATATTGGTGTTGCTGGTGTTGATTGATCATTATGATCCATGGAGGGAGATGGATGATAACGCAAATCGTAACTCTTTTCTGGTTTTGCATAACGGTCCATCTAGTTCTTTGGACCTCTGTTTGTTTGATCAAAATCTGCAAAATGTTCACAGTACAATGTCTCAGCAAGAAATTTCAAAATTTATGACATTACATAGAGAACAAATACCCCGAAAAGGGCTGCAATTTCAAACCATGAAGAGCAAATTTGAACTTGCAGTTATAAACTTTAAACATGATTCTCTTTAATTTACTATTGAATCTGCAGGTAAGATTTGCAGCATAAAGTAATCTCTAAAGGTTGCAGGGATGGTATTTGAAAAACTGAGCCAACCGTTGCAAAAAAGAAAAGAGAGGATCCAGCTTTTTTTCCCTTACCTTTCTTTCCTCAGATTTGAAATTGCACTGCTAAAGTGTCCGAGGACAGTTTGAACCTGTTCCCTCCCAACTCCTAATGATTCCCTTTTTCTGCTCTGCTATCTTTTTGCCTGAAGCTTTCTTATGGCAGATTTCCATCCTCTCATGATCATGGAAAGATACAAATGCTGATTGTTTGTCTCTGGATTTGATTCAGGCGATGGAATGTTACAGACTTATTTGGCCATTGACAAGCTTGCAAGCATTGGCCATGGAAGGTAGAGAGTAGACAAATCTCAAATATGACTTTTGGGTATTCAGGAAGAGATTTTGCTTTGGATGTGGTCCAAATTGAGAGTAATCTGATAGCTTTTGTTTCTGAATACTTTCATCTAAGAATAATACCAAAGCCAGCTTTAAACCCTCCCAATAGAATGTAGGTGTTTACGGAGGTCATGGTTTACGGTTCGACTCTCTTGCCTTCACTTTTTTCTGTAAAGCACCCGTCTTTCTCACTCTATAGAGTAGTTGTAGTCAAAATCCCATGTGGCATTGTAAGTTAGACCGACAAATAAAAAGAAGGGCAGGGCTGTGCATTATTGTTTGTGCCCACCAATGAAAGCGAGCCACAGTAGATCCTTCAGGTGGCCAAGAGGGGTGCTGGAGTAGTTTCCACTCCGACGTTTAGAGAACATTTCTAAAAAAAAGTAAAATAAAAGCTCAACTTTGCTTTGATTAATTATATGGGCTATTTGTTTCGCTTCACCTCCAAAACCTTTAAAAAATTCCACGTAAAAAGATCCTCACTACATCCGTGTGGGGACCCTTTCCTTAAGTTTCTCATATTCTGGTATTTTCTTTCTTTTCTTTAATATTCGTTCTCTTCTCTGATCATGTGGTGTGAGAGATTTCCAACATCGGCATTATGGGAAAATCTCTCCCAAATTTTTCATTGCTAGTTTTCTTCAATATTTTTAAAGAGAAGATATCACGTGCTGTTAGTGTGGAGGATTCTCTCATGCCACACCAATGAAGATGTAGAAAACAATATCATTCACAGTAACCCACATGATCAGAAAAAGAGAGAAAATGAAACAAAAAAATATTCAATTATGAGACAATTTATGGTATGATGGCAGCGTATAAAACCTTTTCCATGTTTTTTTTATTTATGAGCCATTTACAGAAGATATTGAGTTATATTAAAAAACAATGAAAACATGGTGGTGATAGTGGCTAAGTTGCATGGTTGTGGCCACATATAAAAGGTGTGGTCCTTGTTTGGTCGGAAGGTAATTTAAGCTGAAGGGACATGTGGAATCATAGGGTAGACCTCTCAGATTATTTTAAAGTAAAATATTTTAATTTTTAAAAGATGAATAAAAATATTCAGAGAAGTCATGAAGACATGAACCAATCGTGCTTCCCAGTTTGATCTCTTTGACTTAAAATTAGAAGAGCCTCTGAACCGGAATGTGTTTTTTACTAGTATTATTAGAGAGGATCAGAACCGTCCATTACCCTGACATGATAGATGATCTCAGCCATCTATCTCTTATCTTAGAGACGTGAATGATGTTGACTTTTAATAGTACACAACCAACCCACCGCATGGTTTAGTTTGACTTTTAGATTCAACAAGACACGTGTTAACCTTCTGATTGTTCTGGATTTTGTGGTTTTTAATCTGCTGAGCTCACCTGCAAAATCAACTAAAGCAGTCTCTCTCACGGTTGAAGGTATTGGTATCGGTGGGGTATCAAAATGGGCCCAAACTGAAAATCGAAATCGAATCTTATTGGACAAGATTTAGATTGTGTTTTTGAACCCGATGGAAAACTGAAATCAGACCAAATCAATTGATAAGTCCAAAAAAATAGACCAATAAACTTGAAACCGAACCAACCCGATAATGGACTGATAAGAGTCCATTAAGTCAACATTTTATTAGATATAAATGTAAGAAACCAACACTGAAACCGAACCAACCCAATAATGGATTGATAAGAATCCATTAAGCTAACATTTTATTAAATATAAATGTGAAACCAACCTCGAAACTGAACCAACTGATAATGGCCTGATACAGCCCATTAATCCAACTTATATATATATATAAACCGAACTGATAGTAGTCTATTAAGCCGGCCCAATAACAAACTGACATTAGACCAGCCCGTTAACTAATGTATACAATGCAGCCTATCCCAGCCCAAATATCTTATTAGACAAGTTTCAGGCTACCCCTAAAAAGCCTGAGACTGACTTGGCCTGTCAAAACAGGCCTGAACAAGCCGATCGACACCCCACTTTCTGACTTGCCCGAGGCACCTAAATGGAAGGGTCTGTTATGTGACCGCAAAGCTTAAGTGCTTTAGCTTTCGCACTTTACTTTTCAAACCAAGCTAAGCTAATAAGCAAGCAAGGCAAAGCAAACAAAGCAAGAGAGCTGATCGACGACCACCCTTGATCCGGGAAGGAAGGGAATTCTTTCTTTTCAAAAGAGGGATGGCGGGTGGGTATAGAACCAGAATAGGAGCGGATTGGTATTGGGAAGGGCCGATACTGATCTGATACCTGATACGGAACTATTTTAATATTATTATATTATGGTTCGGTCACGTCTTAGTGTACTAATTGGATCCATTTGGACATGGCCGACACCGTGTTCTATACCTGAATTTATAACCTTTGTTTTCTCTTCTTGCAGGGTGATTAAGAACTGTTTATTCAAAGCCCTCATTTAGTCACGCTAAACCACTTAGGTTAATCATGAAATTTTCAAGATTAATTAAAGGAAAAAAAAGAAAGGTGAAATGATTATCCTTCCGCCGTGAAATGAAAAATCTCATCCCCATTGGATGCTCCCACATAAGGGTTTTAGAAATGAACCAAAATTAATTGTCGAAAATGATTCAAACCTTTTACATTGGAACTGGAAAACCTGAGTAAACAGTTTCGTTTTGGTTTGGATTTTACACCGTTTACATAGCCAGGTCGGTGCGGTTTTAAACCATTAAAACTGACAGTTTCACACCGGTTAGACATCGTTAAACAAATTACATTCCACATTGATTATGGACTGTTTATACAAATTAAATTAAATTGCTTCAAGCCCAACATTTTTTTTTTTTTTTTCATTTGTTCTTTTGGTCCCAGTTAAGCCCATGCACAAAACTAGCAAGTAGCAACTACACCGTTTAATGGCAAATGAACCATTAAGATACTGATTAGGAGAACCATTGCGTTAAACCGTCTACAAACAGCAGACAAAACCGTCTAAAAATCGATTAAGAACTAGATAACTAAAACCGATTAATAATTGGTTCTGGTATTAATACACCGTTTAGTTAATCAGTTTGATTTCGGTTTTACACAACTATGCACTGAATTGCACTACACCACATTGATAATAAATCGTTTGACACCCTTACTCCCGCACACTTGCTAGTTGGTCTCGTATTGAGCCTGACAAAGTTCCCCCTCCCTTACAAAAAAAATTTAAGGATGATATTTTGTTCTTGGAAACCATGGCTGAAAAAGTTTACTTATTGGCCTTTGGCTTCTCAATTAAGTAATTCTTCCTCAATTGACTGAAAGACTCAAATTCATACTTAGGGTAAAATGGTTTTCTATTCTACATAGGCCAGGTGACATCGAATTGCAAACTTATTTATACCACTTGAAAGGGTGATGTAGCCGCTTTCCACTCCTTGGTTTCATGGAGTCTATAATTCTAAAGCTTTAGTTTTTTTACGAGATTATGAATAAATTCATTTTCTACCTAAAAAAAAAAAGTGATGAACTTAGTCTAATGATTGGATATCCACAATATGTTCTAGATATGCCATGTCAAGGCTAGGTACAATACTTGACGGAAAAGTTGGCTTCCGGCGGGCGGCGGGGGGGGGGGGGGCATGTTATTGGTAGGCTGAACGATATCCACTTGACCTGCACACCTATTTATCCCACGTGCAAGGGTGACGTGGTAAGCCGAATTATTAGATATCCATGAAATGCTTTAGATAAGTCTTGTGTCAAATTTCATATTCAAATTCAATCTTATATCCTCTTATATATGTCCATGTTTTTTTTTTTTTTCTTGTCAACTATCCGTGTATTGGCATGTACCCTCCTCAATCCGGGAAAAAAAAAGGCTCTCCAACTTTGGAGAATAATAGACTTCATTTGGTTGCAAGGAAAATTAAAGGGGAAAAAAGAGAAAATTTTCAAACATAAAAACCACATCCATTCTTGAATACTGAATGCCGGTAAGACAGAAATGGTAATTCTAAAACAGTTTCTGGCTATCCATGGAAGATGTTTTCTTGTTGGAAAAGAAAAAACCCCACCAAGGAATTCTCCAGAAACTGAAGAGGGTTGTATATATTGATTCTGGTTTTTTCTTCTCCTGCCCAGCACATTCTCTTGTTTCCATTTTCACTTCTACCTGCAGATTAGGAGATCATCAGTGCTGACTTATATTTCTAGATTCACAGGCCCTACATACATCCATGCATAAACTGATATCTTGAATGCCAAATATGATTACATGTTTATGTTTATGCAGAAGACAAAATATGCATATAATACCATACATGGGTATATGCATAATGCATGGATGCATTTGAAAAACATACATGCATACAATTTTTTTTTTTTTTTTGGTAGGACCACACATACATACATTTGCCATGAATTTAAGGCCAACTTTGATCTCTCCCTTGTAAGTGTCATCTTCAAGCACAACATTATATCTGGTTGGTTGCACTTCTATGAATCCCTTGTCATTACCTTCAGTTAGTATCCCTCCAAGATGAATTCTGCATAGCAATAGAATGAATATGTCAAAGTCTGGTGTCATCCATCGTTCTTGGTTTCGGGGTCGGTTTTGGACAAACCCGAAAACATGCTAAATCACGTTTTGAGGTTTCGATTTTACACTGGGTCTCCTTGGGTTGAAACCTAGCTAGTCAGGTTTCGACAATGAGTTTCAACTCTAGGTTTCATTTCAGCCAGGTTTGAAAATGTGACGATCACATTTTGAGGTTTCCATCTAGGGTTTTCACCCTTGGCCTCCATGGGTTTTCAACAATGAGTTTTGAACGTGGGTTTGGTTTCGAGTAGGCCCGAAACTGAGATAACTCATAGATTTCGATCAGTTTCCATCAAAACCTAGAACGATGGTTTACATCAATTTAAGACCCAAAACTGTGACTGGCAAGTTTAGCTATTCAGTCATCATATTCTAGACATGGACACATTTATATTCGATCTGATCGATTACTGGTCCATAATCTGTCTCGGGCCTCTTTTTTTATTTATTTTTTATTTTTTTATTTTTAATACTTAAAAGCATAAAAAAAAAATAATTAGGGATTGGTTCACAAATTAACTAACTAAAGTAGAACTTAAAAGCATTGAAGTTAAGGAGATTAGTACATGGTTTCACCAACAAAACCACCCTCACTGAACATTTCCTTGTCCATGATTCTTAACTTAAGGTAAGTCAACTTTTGCCACTTAAAAATTGGAAATTTGAATTCAATTTTCTCATTCCAGAAAGCTTTCTCATCTTTACCTACACAAGAAACTCAATCATTGGATTACTCAAAACAGATTAGCATAAATTTTGCAGAAACACCTCAAAAAGAGAAAAAACAAACCTCTTGTAATTTTACTCTTATGTGTCTGATCACCACATTGTAGGATTACATAATATCCTGGTTTTCCTATAACAATATCACAAGTTAAAACCACTAAACTGTTCCAGAGAGAGAGAGAGAGAGAGAGAGAGAGAGAGAGAGAGAGAGAGAGAGAGTACCAATGAAATTTGTGTGTCTAATGCCCTCAGCATTTACAAGAAGCACTTCTAGGATTCCTTCCTTCATAGTTAGACAGGAAGAGAAAGAGAGTTCTCCCTTGACCCCCAAAGGAAAAAAAGGAGGGAGGAGAGTGAGTGATATGGTTGAGAGAGAGAGAGAGAGAGAGAGAGAGAATATTATAGCAAGGTAATTTGAAATTAGTAATGGCAGGAGTTTCAAAAGTTTTCTTTATTCTGACTGTAACTGAAATGTTAAGTAATTACCAATTACACTAATTGAAGGAGGACTAAGAAACTGCAAAGCACAAAGAAGAAGCTCGGGAGTTACTTAGATGACCATTTGGCTCTTGAAGACCTCCTAAGAAATGGGAGGACAATTAACCTTAGAAGTTTGCAAACAAGGTGGGTCCAGTCAAGATTTAATTATGGTCTAATACAGAACTGGAACAGACTAGCTGGTTGAACAGGGTTAATACAAGAACAGACACCAGAACAGACACTTGGTTTTTATTAGTATCTTTTAAGCTCCAGTCCTTGTGGCTTTGGCCAGGTCTAACAGTGTTGGCATCATAGTTTTAGTTCCTGGTATCCGACACAGTATCGGCCGGAATACTGGTTATGGTTTCAATTACATGCTGACACATGGCTGATACTGAGTAAAAAATAATTTAAAAAAGGGAAGGGATCGGGTATTGGATCAATATCATCCATGGCCAAAACCGATAATTGGCCGATCCAATACTAATTCCTAAAACCATGGTTGACATGTACACTCTTCTCATGCTTTTAAGCAGCTCAACTAGTATATGAAATTGCCTAAGGTCTTAGATTAAACCAATGTGGGATTGTTCTCAACACTCCCCTTGCATCTAGCTCGAATGAACGTACACATGGAAATATAACGCATATGTAGCCGGAATGAGTATACATGTGGAAAGATAACGCGGGAAAGGATTGAATTTGGTGCTCTGATACCATGATTGGGTTCTCATCACCTTCGATCTCTACGTGCCTGCATTATGTATTGCTCCTTGTTTAAGGGAATATTAGTTTATTCCCACACCAATTATCAAATAGTTTACAACTTCATTTTACACCTCAAAGTCTCTCCACATACTAGTTCGAACTTTTGGGATAGAAATTATGAAAATCACGCTCATAGTAAACTAATAAAAGTAACAAATGTGTCCAGTTTGAGCATAGACGGCAATGATGGCACCTCAGGCAATAAGATTTTTCTCTTGGTCATCGAGGTGGGCAAACAGACTCCTTCCAAGCATACATTATATTTGGAAGTTTGATGAAGTCCAGTTTGATGGAAATAGGATGAGAAAATTTTGAAGATGTAAGAGTCGTGGATTCGGAAGAAGAAATCGTAAGGGAGGTAAGAGATGAAGAAGACATTTTGATGTGAGTTGTGAATGTTACAATGTATAAGGATAGATGACAAGTCAACCTTATCATCATTATCCGATAGATGACAAGTCAACCTTATCATCATTATCCGATAGATGACAAGTCAACCTTATCATCATTATCCGATAGATGACAAGTCAACCTTATCATCATTATCCTTAACAGCAAAGATACAACCTATATGGATCAATGATTAGTCATCTATCCATATCGTTAACAGCCAAGATACAACGTATATGGATGATATTGCATGTAATAGGTCTATATAAGATACAACGTATATGGATGATATTGCATGTAATAGGTCTATATAAGGATTGTAACGTCTCAAACGAACCACTTATTTATCTTCTTATCTACTTGTCAAAATAGGTTAGGATAAACAAAAGAGAGAGAAAAGAGTGATTAGGTATTTGATACGAGATAATATCCTTGGTGAATTGACTCCCTTAGCTGATTGATATACACGCTCATGTGACCAAGCACGTAACAACCGAATAACATAATCGAATACAAAATCAAATAGCACAACTGATTATGGACGTTAATAAACCGATTAAACTGAGTAACATAATACTAATTAGAGACAAGTGGAAATTTCCAATATCACCAAATAGGGGTTTCAATGCGAGAGGATTTCTTTCTCCACTTGTAGAAAGGAGAAAGGGATCTCTTTCCCGCCAAAGCTAAAACCCAAAGCTAAAACCCTAGTTTATTTTTCTATTATTTATTACTATATAATAGTAGTGTAATACCCTCCATTCATAAAATGCCGCTACACTCCGATCCCTCAACTGCATAAGCAAACAGTTGCAGGAGACGAGGAGGGAGGAGAGGGCGAACAGTTGCAACCATGGACATGGATCCCCGAAAAATGACGTCGAACCTAGTTCTGATCATGGATTTTGGTTCTCAGTACACCCATCTCATCACTCGTAGAATCAGAAAACTCTCAGTCTTCTCCCTCTGCATCTCCGGCACTTCTCCTCTCAAATCCATCACTGATCTAAACCCTAGTGTTATAATCCTCTCCGGTGGCCCACACTCTGTTCACATCAATGGTGCGCCTTCCTTTCCGCCGGGATTCATCGAATACGTTGAAGCGAATAATATTTTCGTGTTGGGTATTTGCTATGGTCTGCAACTGATTGTGCAGAAGCTTGGCGGAGAAGTCAGGGTTGGAGAGAAGCAAGAGTACGGAAGGATGGAGATCACTGTGGAGAGGGCTTGCGGATTGTTTGGTTCTAAAGCTGTTGGTGACAAGCAGAGTGTTTGGATGAGTCATGGCGACGAGGTTGCTCAACTGCCGGATGGATTTTCCGTTGTAGCCAGGAGTCAGCAAGGCTCCGTTGCGGCAATCGAGAATCCATTGAAAAGGTTTTATGGGCTTCAGTATCACCCGGAGGTAAACAGTCCTGTTTCTATTCCTGTCCTATGCTTTCTGGTTGATTGATTCATTAATTCATTCAATAGGACACTTCAATGGTTTTCTTTGTTATATTGACACCTTTTCCTTTCTTTTTGGTGCTTGTTTGTGGTTAAAATTAACAAATTGAGCCAACGGATGTGGATCATTGGACAACATACTTTAATAACGATAGGCTGTGTTCTTTGAGTCTTTGTGACCGAATTTGGTATATTTGCATTTGGATAAAGAAGAAACGGTTGTAGATAATAAAATAGTGGCTATGCTTGCTGGAATGTTTTGAGTGGTTTATGATGTCTCTGTTACCAGAAGGGTAATTATGATAAAAGCTTCATTTGTAGCGTGCACCTGTCTCACTTTGATATGTGTTAATACTATAGTATAACATCAAGTCTGTTTAGTAAGACATGGTATGGGTTGTTAACTTCCATTTCTCCTTGTTTTTTCTCATTCACTTATTCACCATTTAAGGATCTATTGTTGTCTTAGTTCATTGCTTGGTGGGGTGTTTCAATCATGTCCCATTCATTGTTTCATCATGGACAGTCATCCTAGTCGACTTTGTACAGGTAACACATTCCCCGGAAGGGATGGAAACACTACACCGCTTCCTTTTCAATGTATGTGGAATAACTGCTGATTGGAAGATGCAAGATGTAATGGAAGAGGAAATTAAAGTGATGAAAGGTGTGGTGGGTCCAGAAGATCATGTTATCTGTGCATTATCTGGGGGTGTAGATTCTGCGGTTGCGGCTACTCTGGTTCATAAAGCAGTAGGAGATAAGCTTCACTGCATTTTTGTTGACAACGGCTTATTGAGGTGAGCTTGCAAACCTTCATGAGGAAAATCCAACAATATTCATTTTTCGATGAAATTGTTTAAGGTATCAGTAACTAAGAACAGAGTAACTTTGTATTTGAATGCTTTCAAGTGTTTGGAATTTGGTACCATTTCCTCTTGGTGTTTCATTGATTCGAATTCTTATCACCTGGTCTTTGTTTACCTATGTAGGTATAAGGAAAGAGAGCGTGTGTTGGATACCTTTGAAAGGGATCTTCATCTACCTGTTACTTGTGTTGATGCAGCAGAGCAATTTCTTAGCAAGCTCAAGGGTGTTGTAGACCCTGAGGCTAAAAGAAAAATAATTGGGAGAGAATTCATCTGCATTTTTGATGATTTTGCCCAAGATTTGGAGCGTAAATTAGGAAGGAAGCCTGTTTTCTTGGTTCAAGGAACCTTGTATCCAGATGTTATTGAATCATGCCCACCTCCTGGAAGTGGAAAAAGCCATTCTCACACAATCAAGAGCCACCATAATGTTGGGGGGCTTCCCAAGGACATGAAACTGAAACTCATTGAACCACTTAAGCTTCTATTTAAGGATGAGGTTGGAGATCAAAATCCATTTGACACATTTATTCATGTAATTCTTCTTCTGTTTGCAACTAATTGTTTTTGTATATTTCTTGTTGTAAGGTTCGGGAAATGGGGAGCATCTTGAATGTCCCTGCAGCATTTCTAAAGCGGCATCCTTTCCCGGGGCCTGGCCTTGCAGTACGAGTCTTGGGTGATGTTACTGAAGGAAATGCCTTAGAGATACTTCGTCAGGTTTGCTTAGTTTTTGTAGAGGAAACATTAGGCCGTTTTGGCCATTTTCTGGTATTTATAATTGCAGAATGTCTCTCCAGGTTGATGAAATCTTCATTCAGTCAATTAAAGAAGCTGGGCTCTATGATTCAATATGGCAAGCTTTTGC
The DNA here is from genome assembly GCA_028583415.1 of Protea cynaroides. Classification (NCBI taxonomy): domain Eukaryota; kingdom Viridiplantae; phylum Streptophyta; class Magnoliopsida; order Proteales; family Proteaceae; genus Protea; species Protea cynaroides. The sequence goes on along the minus strand of CM053275.1, from coordinate 94,035,578 downwards.
TGTATTTCTGCCTATAAGATCAGTTGGAGTTCAAGGTGACCAGAGGACACACTCCCATGTTGTTGCTCTCCGAGCTGTCACAAGCCAGGATGGAATGACAGCAGATTGGTGAGGATTTTTTTTTTTACTTTTTATTATTATAATTTTCTTTTTGAATAGTCAATCTAGTTTTCCCTATTCTTGTGCATTCGGGTGCATCTTTTGGGGTATGTATGTTCTTCAGAATTGGCCTAGTTTTCTTGAGCTGTTGCTTTATGGGACTATTGAAACTTTCCAGCTTTTGAATTGTAGTGTATGATGGTTCATGTAATATTATCTCGCAATTGATTGCATTCGTATTTACCTCCACCCCGACCCCCTTTGATTCGAGTTCCTTAGTTGGGCATGATCTTCGTATGTCTTGACCCATGACACGACTTTGCATTGGAACATTATGTCAAAACAGGAAATGTAGGTCAACTTGGGGATGTTTCATCTTCTAAATGCAGTTCCTAAAGTTAACCTCAGGAGTCACATGAAGTTTTTACCATATTTCTATTGTTTGGTGGACTGGGAATTGATAGATCCAAAGTTCTAGAGGACATGACTAGAACAAAGAGGAAGCACTTATATCATTTTGTGGGTTGGGAATCAATAGCATCAAGAGGTCATGACAAGAACAATGAGGAGACTAGGTATAAATAAATGGCAGCAATAGCAATAGGGGAAAGGGAGACAGAAAAAGGAAAGGTTCTGATGAGCTACAACGGGGAACTGGGAATTCATAAACTAGTTCCTGAATTTTTTTTCTATTGTCAGTTTCTTTTCTGTTAAGTGGTTGAGAATGATTTAATTCTTGATGCACGATTTTGGTTTACAACTTTACATGAATTTTTTATTATGTTTGAGTTTCTATCTGTTAGTTGATGCATTCTTGTGTTCTCATCTTTCTTAGGAGTGTTTGTTGCCTAATAGTTGGTTCTTGTGTTTATGTCTTTCTTGTGAGTGTTGGTTGCCTTGTGGAAAACCTCTAGCTGGTGCCTTGAAAAAAAATAAGAAAATGCTAAAATTTATGATCTGAAACAGTGGAAGGATTAATAGTACTGCTTATTCATGACTAGTTTGATCAAGTTGATTTATGTCAGTTCTCAATAGCCCCAATGTATTTGCAAATGTCTTAGTAAGCAATTCTGGTTTTTTTTTTGGGGGTGTAAGTGATACTTTATTAAGCCCAGATAAGAGAACACAAACAAGCTAAGCCATCAACAGATGGGAGCCAGAGTAGGAACAACAAAAAACAAGGTTAGAGGAACAAACACTACTAGGCTACCAAATATGGATCCTGAATACAACCTCAAAAATAGATCAAGAAGACAAAACAAGGCAACTCCACAACCGTCATTTACCCCCCAAAAAAAAAAAAAACAAAAAAAAAACCCTCCACAACCTTACACTAAGATTGACAAAAGCCAATATAAAAGGCCAATAAAAAGCGAAACACCAAAAAACTTCACTCAACTTGTATACGACTGGGAGGCCTTCGAACCCTGGTGCTTCTGCGCAGATTCTGGTTGGTTGGCCAAAGGATGAATTAGCTATAAGAACTCCATACTTTGCAAACAACCTGCACTATCTCCCTTTTTTCTTTTGTTATAAATTCTCACTTTGAAAAAGAAAAAGTTTTGTCACCATGTGAAGAGGATCCTACCACTGAGATCTCATTCTTACTCCCTACTGGTCAAATGTCAGTAATGCCCTTCTCACTGTTTCAGGAGAATCCAAGTGCCAGAACTTGTGGGTGAAGAGATTCGCTCTCTTCACCCTTCACCATAAGTAAAGGAAAAATAAAAAATCGGTCCCTTTGAAAAAGAAAGAATTTTACCATCTGTTGTCCAAGTGAAATTTTATTTTGAAGTTGAAGTTTTCGGTATTGCATAAATCAATGAATGTCTCGTAACTTATGTCCTCACAATCAGTCTCATTTTATGCTGCTGTTAGTTCCTGACCCTTACCTAAGAAAGTTGTTGATGGGGGTAAATGCAGAAACACAATACATACAACAATATGGTACCCCTTGTTATATTATTGGACCATAAGTCCTGTCTAATAAATCCTTGTTGAGAATCTTATGATGAATGAAGAATATCCTTTACTTCTTTCAACCATCTATTTTCAGTTACCTAAATAATGCTGTTGTACATTCGTTTTTTTTCTTGGTATATTCTTGAGCTATAAATCCTGTATACTAAACATGTTCAATAGAAGAAAAAGAGCCCTATAATGAATGAGCAAGCATCTTAAATTCTTTTTTTTCACCTCTGTTAGTGCGGTTAATTAATACCACATTTACTTATTAATTTCTTCTTGTATTTTCCTGAAATTGGAACACTTTTAGGTACTATTTTGAGCACAAGTTCCTTGATGATGTTGCCCGAAAGATTTGCAACAGTGTTCGGGGTGTAAACCGAGTCGTACAAGACATTACAGCAAAGCCTCCATCAACGATTGAGTGGGAATGACAATACATTGAATGCCTTCTTGGCAATGGAGTCTGTGCAAGGGAATTTGTAGGGTTATGTGAATGAAGAGGAGTCTAAAATACCATTATTTGTATGTTCAGAGAAGCCAAGGTTCCAACGAAGGATCTGGGTCCTGTGGAATTGGCAGTGGGTAGGACTTGATATATGTGGGATTTGTGTTCTTAGCTCTTAAGCAAAAGCTTTAAGAAGGTAGATTTTTTGCAAGGATGATAATGTATTTACTCTATGAACACCAAATATAATAAATTAAAGTCCTGCATTTACCCCCTTCAGTTGGGAGAACGCTCAGAGCTGAGTTGAGATTAATCTTCTGCATCTCTGGCCTTGGCCTTTTGTTGCCCTTGATAAAACAAAATTCCATAGGTTCTTATAGTCATGCTTCATTTTGTTTGAAAATACGTACTTCTAATCACTATTGCCAGTGTTAATGCATGAAACCCAGCCAAAATTTAAATGATCATGTAATATGAATTCCAACCGTTGGATAGATAATGGATAATTTGGATTGGTCATTTGTCAAATTTTATGTTCAAAATCAATTATATAATCTGTTGTTTATTCATATGCATCTTCTAGTATATTCATGCACGTCTACAATAATCTATATTCTGATCTCTAATATGCAATCTCCTATATTTTCAAAGCAATATTTTGTCACTTAGCAAATGCTATTTGCGTTTAAACTTGAGATGTGAGAAAGGAACTTCGGGATATATTTGTCCACAAGATATATCACATGACAAAATTTTTATGGTTCAGGGCCATTTTCAACCCCATGAGCAAATATTTGATCCAACTAACCTGTCCTTCCCTAGATTTGAGAGGTTGATGTAACTCATCTGGATTAAAAAAATTTGATTCTTTTGTGAAGAGAACAGAGTTGAAGAAAAGTTTAATTTCTGAAATCATTAATGCGCCAAGTTATAGTATAGATGGGGAAAAGATTGGATCCTCTGTGATGAGGCCACCCTGTAGTGAGGTATAGTGAGGATCCCACCCACTCAAAATGGATCTATGTGTATTCCAATGCACTTTGAGTGGATCAAGATACGTATCGATCCATTTTAAGTGGATGGGATCCTCACTACACAGGTGCCTCATTACAGAGGAATTTTTTTTCCAAAAGATTTATTCAACAATAACATTTTTGGGTAGTTTCTTGGAAAACTTTAAGATGCATGATCTTGTTGGCAGGGTTAAAACGATAATTTTTCATTAATCTTTGAGAGTATTAGTGCTGGGCAATAGTTTGAAAGTGGGTTTTTTTTTTTTTTTTGAGGGAAAAAGATCCATGCCAGGCTGCATGTTTCTAGTGTGCCCGACACAAGAGGGGCAAATGACCCTGTAAAATAAATCATATTACTTGAAGGATTTTTCTTTTTGACACTGGTCCGGTGTAGAAAACAATTGACATCAGACGCTGGTGTCTGTCAGATCGGCGCAAAAGCTTCCCCCTATTTACGAAGTTCTCATAATACACCCTATTTATAAAATTCCCCATAATACCCCCTATTTATAAGGCCCAATGCACACCCCCAAATGCTCAATTTGGTTGCCAGGAAAATTAAAGGGAAAGAATGAAAAAATTTTCTACTCTAAAAAAGAAACTTGTATAACTATAACACAACATGATAGTATAAACTACTTAAATTTCTAATTATATTTAGTATGACACTCATTAGATGTAAAATTTATTTTACTTTTCAAATGTAAGGATTTAGATGCAAAGTTAATATAAAATAATATAGAGTTAGTTACATAATCATGTGATAGCATGTGGACTAACAGCCAAATCACCTTCGATCATCTATCTTGTGTCACGTAGCAGGTAGCCTTGATTCATAATCCAAAATGTCACAGTACAGAGGTTTGAGAGAGTCTAAGTTGAGTTATAATGTCCCCACAACTGAACTCACATTACATAATAATGAAGAAGCAAATTTAGTGAACTTGTTGGACAGCACTGCAAATATCCCTCAACAATTTTAGCCTCCTAAAAGCCCCAATGCTCAACAAGTACCCATGACTTTCTGAAGTGCTTGCTTGATCTTCCCAGCAGAAGCAAATGCCACTCCCTTAATAAACTGCAGCCAAATTCCCTAGTGAGTCAAAACATTTTGATGAACAAAGCAAAAATGAAAAGAGAAAAATAAACTAGGCTTCCAAACCTTAGATTTAATGCTCAGAATGAGAATGCCATCAAGAGTGGAAGATTGAACCGTGTGAGCATCTAAATTGAGATTGCTCATGGCATCTATAATATCGAGCAATAGACACTCCCTCCAAGGACACTTCATCTCGATCAGAACCTCTTTCTCATTCATGACAACAGCGAGATTGGCTTCCAAACCATCTTTTGATGAAGCCCAATAGAATTCCAGCTCCGAATCATCAATATTAGAAGCCTTCCTCTTGTTAATTGCAGTCTTCCTGTCATTTGTGATGTCTGTGTGGCCATAATTGTCAGATGTCCTCTCTGCTATATCTGGGTGCTTCCTTCTTGCTCTTGCTTCATACTCTGCCAACTCCCTGCATGATTCCAACTCTTCCACCCTTCTTTCAAGCTCTTTCAGGTACTCTATTGTGTCGCCGAGGATAGATACTTTGTCAACCTACCAGATATGCCACACAAGTATATTAAATTTCTGACTGAGAATATGTTCTAGCATAATTTCTTAGGAATGGAAGTTCAAGTACCTTGCCAACAGAAGCAACTAGGGACTTCAGGATATGAAAATTTTCATTCAGTTTCTCCCTTTTCTCTGACAATACATAGTTCGCACCAACATCATCCCCTTCTGGTTTCCAGAGTCCACTCTTTCCAGCTCTTTGTGCAGTGGACTTTATCAAGTTACCTCTGTGCATCCAAGCTACTTCAAACAATATCTTTTTTAATATTTTCTGTGGTGTGGCTGTCTGCGTTTTCAGAGGATCCACCAGTCCTTCCGTCCAAGTTGTAAAGCTGGATTTGTGATCACCACTGCAAAAGCATGGTGCACAGGATTTGTGATTACCACTGGAAAAGCATGGTGCTGCAATCAAACTGTGGGATTTCTTAAAAATGGCAGAAAGAGACCTCAAGTAGTGCAAGTCATCAGTTCTAAGTACCAACGAGCTTAACTTAGTATCGTTGCATTCTTGAAGTTCTTGAAGAATATTATTTATTTTCTCACCCTTGGGAGAAGAGACAACAATCTGAGGGTTTTCAAGAGTTAGGGATGTAGAATCACTAGAATTCATGGAACCAAGCATGCGATTGCTGAACTCATCATCCAAGAATTGCCAGGTCTGGACTTGTGAAGCCCCACCATTTATGCCTTCTAGCATGAAAGAATCTTCAGTGTGCTGCTGCGCCCCACATCCATTTGAGCTGTCATGGGGAGAGCCTGCTTCTAACTCTTCACAGAAATTTGCACGTAACTCCTCAATCCCATTGTGGTGCAACTTGATTTCTTCTTGAGGAATGTACAAAGGTAATAATCCATGGCTTTCATTTTCTTGTTTTGTCTCAAATTCAGTTGCTGGATCCAAAGCCATAGTGTCAATTTTCTCACGGCCATCATTGGCAAGTACAGGGTGTTCCTCATTGTCTACATTTTGTTGGCTGGAAGCCGATTGCTCAATGCAATTGGGCCTCGGATACTCCAAGCAGCAAGTTTTAAATTGTTCAATGAGTCTCGGGTCTTCTGAGACCTTAAAGACAACAAATACAATAGAATGCAATGAATTCCAGCCAATATGACTAAAAACTGAAGTAGATCTAACAAGTAAAATTACCAGATCGGTCACCCCCAGCTCAACCACACCACCTAAAAATAGAAAGCATACTACAGTCTGCAAACCAAAAACAAGAGTTACATAAAATGGTATTTTCAACAAAATACTGCTGAATGGAGTACCTAAAACAATTAACCAGCCTGGAGGCGAAAGCAAAGAAAAAAAAAAGGAGGGGGGGGCTTGGGTTGAACTCATTCAACCAGCAATTTAAGTGGGTGTGACTAGGCTTATCAACTATTAATACTCCTATTTCCACCGTGTGGAGAAATGATTTGAACAATCAGGATTATCCCTCGGATGAGGTAGAATCATTGGCCCTTTGTCCATTTCCCCTGGGCTGAAATTTTAATCATGTTTAATTGAAAAGATCTGAGATTTGATGTCTTTCTTTTACCACATGGTGAGGTGACCCTTAACTATCATGCTTGATAAAATTCAATGCAAAAGGAGAGAAGGCCACAATACCTGGATAGATGCACTCTGATGATGATGATTGGTTCATGTACAGCCATTGAAGTATTGAACAAAAACAAGATAAAAGAAAATGAGAAACAGCTTGTCTGCCTGTGTCTAACAGAAGATTTGCATATGATTAAAGATCTAAGCAAGGAATAATAACCTTTGCTAGCAGAGAGCGTGCAAATACTTTGCTATGTGCATCAGGAGCCCTGCATAGCCAGATGGGTTGACCATTTTCCAATGTTCTTCCAGGCAACCTGGGTAAGAACAAGGATTACGATTTTTTTTTTTTTTGGCTGCAAGATATTGACCATTCACCAGCAGAAACAGGATAAAGCAGCTTTAAGATATATAAATATTTCTACAAAGACAGTGTTCTTATACTAACCTAACATAATCTCTCATGGGTCCAAATATTGGACCCATCAGAGTTCACTAGCCCAGTTCTGATTCTGATTTTGGGGCATCATGAAGTAGATATTCCACCTCCAAAATTGATACACAAGTGAAAAGGCAGGTAATGATGGAGTAAATATTATTGATTTGCAGTTTCAATCATCTCATTGGATACATTGGGACATTATAACTGACAGTAAATATAGACAGAATAAAATTGAAACCATTTTTAGAGGCATGGAGGAGAGAGACAAGTACCCTTGTCCACGGTTGAATTTGAAGGACATGCAAACCAGGTAATACCACTCTGCATCTGTGAGATCTTCAGGAGACAATGCTGCTGAAGGCCTCCTAGCTTGTGGGTTGGTCTCAGCTGCTGACAGTGACTCATACAATTCTCTTAACTGTTCACTCCTTTGCAGACCCATTTGATCAGCAATAAACTCCATTGGTTGCATTGTTTTCCTGGTCTTGATGTCTCCATTATAGTACCCATCTCGCCATTCCAACACCCTAAAATAATCACATTCAAACAACAGGCAAAAAGGGAAGGGGGAAGAACAAGACTAAAACTTAGAACCATATGTCAACCCATATCTAATCCCAAAAGCAGGCAAGAAAAATTTATTTCCAACTTTCTTGTATTAAAATAATAATGATTCTTACTCCCCTGGTCAAAGATATTCTTTACTTGTTAAATTAAATTCAATAATTAAAATTAAAGCTTTAAAAAAATATTAAAATAAATAAGCAGTATTGAAATTTTGAAATTGTAAGGGAAATGGAGAAACCTTTTACAGAAAAAAAAACTGAAGCCATCACTTTTGTGGTCAAAAGTGGCCTCATTTAGAAGCATACAAGAAACAGAAAACAGAAGGAAGAGGCTGAGTTTTTTTCCTCCTTTTTTTTGGGGGCAGCAACCCAAAAAAAAAAAAAGTGCAAACATCCAAATATAATAAATATTAATTTCAATAAAAATAGCATTCACCACATTCTTCAATAGCTCAACAATGTTGCAGAATACGCTCACAATTTACTTGATGAAATATGAACCTGATCTTGTAGAAAGAAAAAAAGAAAAAAAAAAAAAAAAAAAGCTAACAGTAAAAATTTACCAGTGGAGGCAACATGTTCCTCGACACCAACACAAATGCTAGCCATTTTATATCAGTTCATTAAATGATAAGCAAACCCAGTTGCAGAAAACTAAGAAGGCAGAGCAAAAGGGTTCCTAACAGGAAGATAAAAGGGAAAAGCAAAAAAGTTGAAGACTGAGAATATTCTATACCCTCCAGTTTTGATGGACCACAAGATTGCATAGCTCCATTGAATGCTCCTAACAGCGCAAGCTAGCTGTTTTCGCAGGTGATTTTCAGCTACTCCCTCCTGGTTTTGGAGCCCAGTGGCCATCGTCCAACACATAACACTGAATCCTACTGAAAGAGAAAAGAAACTCCCAACTCAATAGGGCAACAAAAGCAGTTTTCTGAGGTGGGATTCTGCTATTCTGTTTGATTCTCAACCCCACAGAAAAAAGAAGAACCTAGACAGATCTGTGTTTGCTAGTAACAAAATATTAGAAAAAGATAGTCAAAAGAGAGAATTTTATCTTGAGATTGTGGTAGCACAAATGGGTTTGCAGCCACAATCAAATAAAGGGTGGAGTGAGTGAGAGCTGTTGAAATCATGGAACAACTAGCTTTAGTGGCTTTCTGCCGATCATTTTTGGTTCTCAAGCAAAAGGAACAGAATGAAGAAAAAGGGAAGCAGGTGACTCTGGTTCTTCTGAAACACCTCCATGGTTTGGTTTGGAGAATAACAGCCACAACCCATAAAAGCAGCTTTTTATAGCTCAAACAGATATGTCTGAAAGACTTCCATCTTAAAAGAATGTCCTAAATGAACAGAATGGGATCCATATAAACGGTTCTCTTCTTGAGATTCTTCTTGTCATTCCTCCTTAGGAGCCATAGTCCAGGTCTAACTCTAAAAGGGTTCAAAAAGGCCAGAAAGGGAAAGGAGGTCCTTCACTCCTTCAGGCTAGCATTAGCAACTTTGCAGCAACTTTTTCTTTTGGTAGCTCATAAAAAGTAACCCAAAGTTCCAACTCATGATGACTGAGTACTTCCTCTTATAAATATTGAAACATATGGATCTGAGGTGGGAATTTTTTTTTTTTTTTTTTTAACAATTCAAAGAAACCCAGTTTTTTGCCCTTTTAGAGAAGTGGTTGTATATTATTCCACCATTAAACCCAAGTCACCCAACCCAACTCAAATGGTACTGAGAGTTGAAGACAAAAAACCAGTCTTTAATGACAAAGAGCTAAAAACAATATGCTTTTTTAAGAAGACTTCAAGAAGAAGTGAATCCACTGCAATTTGTCCAAAAATACTTCATAATAAGGGGGGAAAAGCAGGAAAAGAAACGAATCTTTTAAACACGATGCTTGGAATTTGGATTTGCCTGAAAAAAGGGAGTCCCAAAAATTACCCCAAAAAAAAAAAAACGAAGGAGATGAAAGGACTGAGATGGGTAGGTACAATGGCAACTGTATCACTGATTCACCGAATTTGACACTTCCTTTTGAGCATGAAAGATCAGTATCAGAAAGGAAGCAGCAGAAGGGGGGGGACGTATCTTTTAGCTTCATTGGTCACATGGGCATTTTAAGCAGGAAGATGGCATTGATACACGGCAGTCCTTTGATTGGACTTGGGACGTGGAGGTTAGGCTGCTTGTTCTTGACTTCTTGTTCTTAAGTACTTATTTAGGGAATAAATTATTTGCTACATGTTGGATGATTGATCATTGAAGGGTGATAAAGAAGAAAAATTCGAAATGTAAAAAAGAGAATTTTAACCCCATTATTTGAGAAGGAAAATGATGGGTAATGAAGTGAACCCCACTCACTGTGATTTCAGGTTGGATTCAATTTTGATACTTGCAGTCTGGTCCAACCTGATCTCCAAGCACCACCTTGGAGATTCTTTTCCATGCTCTCACATAATTAACATTTTTTTTATGGGCTCTTATCAATAGTACGGGTTTGGATCCTCTCCCATCGTTGGAGGGATTTCAACCGTGATTCAACTATTGGAGTTCACTCGGTGCACATACCATTATATCAATATGCATGTTGAGTGAACTCTAAAATCACGATTGAAAGGACTAGACAACATGAAATTATCTTTTTCCCAATAATACGGATTCATGCACTCTGGTTGATGTGGTTCGGGAGATCCCCAAACCTGGCAGCTTGCGAACCCTTTCCCTCTTATACTATTGCTTTCTCTATTGACTCCGCTCGTTTTGACGTAAATTTTTACACATGTTAAAAAAATTTCTAATGTTAGTTTTCAAGAGATAAAATTAATGAATAAATTTCAGCTACCACCCAAAATAGTTTTAAAACATCACCTACCACCCACAACTTTCAAAAAAACATCAGCTACCACCCAAACATTTACCATCGTTAATCAAATAGATCCACCCCATTAAATGAATCCGTTAGTTACTGATGTCATCTAAAATCGATTTTAAAATAGACAATAATACCCTTAAGAAAATATTGAAAGACAATTTTACCTTCCTTCACAACTCGTGAAATGGTAGGAAAAAAAAAAAAAAAAAAAAAAACTTGAACTTGACTCTGTGCCTTTGTTCAGTCTATTTCATTTTTCGCCGACGAACGATTTTGTAGCAGACGCTGCACACCTCGCCTTCATCTCCTTCTTCGTCGATGTTTAGCACACCATTGTCCTTCGAAGCGTCGAGCCTACTGCAACTTTCGGCATCGATCATGATACTAAAAGTGGGTACGAGACGACACCGGTGTCGATGTCGAAAATGTTGAGACGAAGTGCGTCGAATCGGGTATTTCAGTTCTCGCAGGAGTTGAAGGCAGAGGCAGTGGCAAAGACAAAATAGTTCTCCCAGAAGTTTTCTTGGGGCCGTGTCTATCCTTTTTCTTCATCTCAGAATGGTGCAGGTGATGCTCTAGCAGCTAGGACTCGCCGTAGAGAAAAAGCGGCGTTGGATCGGACTAAATCTGGAGCTCATAAAGCCCTTTGAGGACTCCGATTCATTAGTAACAAGAAAGGCTTCGATGGATGGAGCCAAATCGAAAACAATTTCGAGAAATTCGCCAAAGACGGTTTCCTTCAGCGCTCTGATTTTGGGCAATGCATAGAGGTTCTCTCTCTACCTTCCTCTCCAATTTGCATTACTTTCAATTGGAATCATTGATACTGACATCTTTCTCATTTTGTTTCAAAAGGAATGAAAGATTCCTAGGAATTTGCGCTAGAGTTGTTCGATGCTCTCAGTTGAAGGAGAAGGATGAAGATCGATAAGATCAACAAAGAGGAGCTCTCTGAGTTTTGGTCACAAATCTCAGATGAGTGTTTCGATTGTCACCTCCAAATCCTTCTTCGACATGTATTTATTAAATAGATGAAAGTCAAAAAGTGTTTATTGTTTGATTTATTTATTTAATTGTTTACTTATAATTATATCAATTTTGCTGTATTATTTCCATTGAAATTGTAGGTGGACAATAATGAAGATGGAAAAATTGGAAGAGTGAAGGAGGTACATTTGCTGTATTATTTCCACTGAAATTGTTTTTGTTTTATTTTACTGGTTGCATGTTTTAATTGATTGGCATGTTACAAGTTGAAGTCCTATTAAAGCCTCAAACCAAATAACTGAATCATAAGAGAGAAGCAGAGGGGCCCCCTGCTCCTCGTGACGGAAGAGGAAAAATTAGAGTAAACAGATATGGGTACTGTGGTTAGGCTGGGGAGAAATTTCTTCTGAGAGATAAATTAGTGTTCATAGGGGTGGATGGGAACTCGTCAAAAGAAAATGGAAAAACCTAGAATTGGTTTTGATGTTTTGAGTGTTTAGTCATTAATGGTGGCTTTGAATGAGTTATATGGATTTAGTGACTGATTGTGTGATGGTTGCTTGTCAAAGAAATAGAGAATAGAATCTATATTATTAAGGAAAATCTAACTTTCTACCAAAAGGGAAGAGGCCAAGCCAAGATATTATAAATTCCTCCAAATTACCCTTACATTAAGAAGACAAAAAAAAAAAAAAAAAAACAAAAAAAAAAAGTAGGATGAAGAGGAGAAAACATGTATTATTAATATATTTATTTTTGTGTGTCAACACAGCTCAACTTATGATCATTTTTAAGAGGGTATATATTGTTTCTTCTTTTTTTTTTTTTCTCTCTCTCTAAATTTCTTTTTTTTAATACTTCATTAAAGGTGATGAGTGCTATAATAATAGATGCTGTGGAGAAATCAATGGGGCCACAATGTGGCAAACTCACCAACCAATCAAAAGTCAAAACAGTGCACTTACTGAATTTAGATCTTTAGGGTAGTATCGAAATCCTCTCCTCCCAGAGGTTCGAGAGGAGGGACGGCACCCCCGTCGAATAGCCGATATCTAAGATTCAGGTGAATATGTCAGTATCACACTCTAAGAGAATATGTCAGTATCATATGGTGCATAAGGTTGGTTTTGCTCATCAAATTTGATCACAAAACAGTTTTGGTTTTAACTTGGAAATATACTAATATAATTCTGTTAATGGACTTGTACCATTGTCAGTTTTCAAATTCTTTCCATTATATGAAGTTTTTATAGTACCTTTTTCATTCATTCAATCATCAACAAAAATGAAGCTTCTTCAATAATTTAAATATGGTAATGGAATGTGTTTGGCAACTAATATAGAATTTGAAATAACTAAGGATTTAGATAGCATATGAGTTATGATGATCATCATTAACTTACCATGCCCTCTCCGAGGATTCTAGCATGGTTCAAGGTATCAGTATCAGATCGATTGATTCATATCGATTTCAGACCTAGCAGATCTCCGATTTGATCATTGGTCCTAACCTTTCTTTAGTACTATTTTAATGAGAATTGGACATATTGTATCGGTTTTTCATTGGATTTGTACACCTTCAGATCGATTTTGAGCATGGCCGATAACTTTTCTGTTACTTGAATTTAGAACCCTAGATTGCAGTATGATTATATTGATAGTGGAAATGTTTTTAAGAATGTTAATGACACATCTTTGTCCTCATGCTTTAAGACTGCAAGTTGCAAGCGGGGAAGAGATAGCTCCTACGAGTGGGAGTTTCATAATCACATTTTTTCACATCAAAAATTGCTAATCTCATAAAATCTTGAAACTAAAAGCATTATTAATTTTACAGGAGAGGGATCTATACATGGGTACATAGGAACTTTATAGGCTAGCGAAGAAAATGGAAATACAAGAAAAATTGGTTGTCGATCACTGGGAAGAAACTAAAAACAAATGGATTAATGGAGATGTAAAGTGTAGACAACATCTACATATAATTTGATCACCACTAACCCATGGTTTACCTAATCGGTATTGGATCGGTTCATTCGTATCAATTTTGGCCTTAATTGGTCCTCATTTCGATCTCATTTTAGTATATATCGACCACATATCAATTTAATATTGAATCCACAAACCGACCTAATCTGAATCGAATTAATTTTAAACAATGACCGATATCATGTCTGATACTTGAATATAAAGTAGTGGGTGGAGAAAATTATTTTATTCACACCCCACAGACGTCAATCATGATGGGCTCCATTTCCTACTCTTGAGCATCTTTGTCAACAAAGCCGGATAAGATTTTTTTTGTCAGTGCTCCCATTACTGTCAATCCCCTCAGTGGCTCAAAAAAAAAAAATAATAATAAATAATCACTGAAGAAAAACAACAAAGAAAAATCCTGACGAAAAGGAGGTCTCAACCACAATCCCATAATGTCTTCAATGTAATTTTCAAACATCTATTTTGGATTTCGATTTCGTGTGATCGTATTTGGATCGTTAAGAATGTATTTATATGTATATTGATGTATTTCGACGGATTATGGGGACTATACGGTTACAGACGATCCAAACCCGCCTTCTTTCTCTAATACATTTTAAAAAAATAAATGCACAAGTATTGGGATCATGGTTTTAATAATCAGTCGATTCGTATGTGATCGATCTCAATTCGATATTGATTATTTTATATTTTATATTTCTTTTTTATTGGTATTAATGTTAGGTACCTCATCATTATGCAAAGCATGTAAGAATGCCCTTGACATATCGAAATGCAGAAATATACTGACATACCCGTATTATTAAGAGTTACTCTAGTCATTTCCATCCAACCGTGGTGTTGTTGCTTTTGCACGAAGCACCGATTCGATCACCGCCGAACATCACTTGCAATGACAAAAATTGACGATAATGTTTTTAAACAACTACTGGTTCCTCAGACCTAAACTCTGTGAACATTTCAGAATTGTGCAAGTATTGCATAAGATCCCATCTCTTGTATTTATATAGCAATCTGTCTCCTCCCATAAAGATAAACGATCGATCTGAATATCACGTGTTCCTATAATTCGACGTCTTTAAGTCTCTTAAGAGGGTAGAAATGAATAGTGAGATGACATGTGGACCACCCACCCACAAAATATTCTAGAACTGATGTAAAACTTTAAAATAACTTATCCCAATCAATCTCAGAAATTATACTAAATTAGATAATGATAGAGATTTCCAATCCAACCAGTCAAAATTCAAAACACTGAAAAGATATCTGTGACCCCCATCCTTTTTGGGACATCAACATTCAACAGTGACTTTTTTTTTTTTTTTTTTTTTTTTTGGGGGTAAATAACAGTGGACTTTTCTCATGGTGGGTTCCTTCATTATGTCCATGTTTCTGACTCTTTTTTCCTTTTCCAACTTTTCCTTGGATTTATACGTTCATATTCATTCTGGTCTTCTTTTCTTTTCTGATATATATAATCTTTGGAATAAAAAGAAAAGGAATCCCACCAAACAAACAAATGATAGATACCAAACAAGATATAGTGGAAACATCAGTAGCATCTCAGCTATAAATTGGACGAAAACAAATGCCATCAATGTCAGTTCACGGTTTGTCGTGGCTTCCTTAATTGAATTCCAGCCAATCTAAGCACGTGTCAAAGTTTGGTTGGATGAATTGTCATCATTATTAAAATAGCTTGAAATGGGGGATTCAGATCGTCTCATGCAGCAGGAGGTTCTGCGATTGATTCAAGGGTTTGGGGATCAGTCTGTCTGTCTGCCAATACATGTGGAGGTGGACCGATTGAAATCTGACCATTGACAAGCGGCAGATTGACAGGAGACAATTTGGATACTGAAATGGGAAGTAGGTATTTATGGCCTAGCCCGACCCTTTCATTGTCAATGAGATAAACCTACTGATTATTGATTAGGGCTGCAATAATTATGAGTGAATTTGGTTTATCATGAACTTGGTCTCTCTAAGTCTATTCAAAGGGTCAACAAATGTTTTAATCACAATTCACAATCATTTGTTAATGTTTCAAAAGTCATAATACAAATCTAGGCTATTCATTTTTTTTCTATCTAAACTATTAGAAATGTAAGGGTATTTGATTGAATTAGATTGAATTTGACACGTGGTTAATCTCGATTATGTCCTCTCCATACAATGATCATAATAGACACATCATCTGTCCATGTGGCAAAATAAATATTATGTGAGATTTAAAAAATAACATAATAATAATATTTCACCAAAAGAAAAATAATATAGTATTAATTTCATCATCATATATGTTGTAGATGGCCTTAAACAGCCAATGAATTTTTCCAAATTATATACTTTAGACCCTTGAGTGAAAAGAGATGCTTTTGGATTGGGTTTTTTTTTTAGGGTAATAAGCTTTCGGATTAGGTTGTTCTTCGTATCTAAATTGTTGGTTTCTACATAAAAAAAATTAGGAAGAAGATCATTACACTAACACCATATGTTAGAATCACACATGGCCTATAGAGAGAAAGCATTATCGGTTCATACATAAGGATAGAGTTATAAATGCATAAATAAAATGCATTTATGAGGAAAGAGAATATAAGATAATGCTCGTGCACTGATCTTTTTTCTTAAAAAATATATTTGTGTACCAAATAAAGAAACATCTAACGTATAGATTAGATAGAAAATTTTTAAGTAATAATGTATTAAACCCAATGATAAAAAATAAAAAAATAAAAACATGTGAGTTAAAAGATGCATGTGAGTTATTATTATTTTGATTAACTTTTGACTTCATTATCTTGTTGTTGTTTATTAGAACCTATGCAATTCATATTACATGTGTATGAATGTCTCTCTATTTTATTATGTAGATGGATTTTTTTAATTTTTTATTTAGTACTTTTTTTTCATGATTATTAAGCTCATAAAGCCATTCTTTATATATTTTTTTTTCTTTTTTGTGGTAGAAAAGCAATAGCAGTCTAGAGGATTCACATCGTTTCCTCCCAGTGGTTTTGGGAGGACGCAGTAATCCCATTCGGATGGCCGATACGTGGCTCTCGAATGAATCCGAGACTCACGTTCGAGCGGACACCTCCTGTTGGCTTGGCTTCTCGACTAGGTGTCAACTTAAACATAGGTCTTGAATTCACCGAGAATCACGTGTCAACCATCTGGATGGAGTTACCGCTGTCCTCTTAGAACCACTGGGAAGGGAGGATGCAGATCTCAATTTACAACATGTTCAAGTCTCCTCCTCAAATCCAACCGTAAATGAATGCAAGATTCAATCCCAAGACCTGGCAACAATAATGGCCACAATCCTTAACAACAGATCAGGGTAAGGCCAGCATTTGATCATGTCAGTATGCCAATTGTCATTCTAGCCATTCTAGTTTAATTGGGAATATCCAATTGGATATAATATTCCCAAACTCAATTCTATTATAAAATTGGGTTGAGATTTTTTGTCTTAGTTGCGCATATCACGTGCCAGCATAGACTCCAATGGAAGGATAGGTATCCAAGATGAAAGATAAGGAATTTATTCACAATCCATGTGAGAAGGGCACAGAAAAATACTACTAGATAAAATACTATTTTCCTTAAAATTTAATATAAAAAAACTGACAATGAGTGACTTAGATATAGTTGTTGAATGTAAGAAAGAGAGAAAATTTTTGTTTAGTAAATTTAAGCATGATTGTGCGACAATATTTAATAGGAAAAAAAATAACATGGGTCCCCCACACAGTGGATTTGTTCTTCCATGAGAGATTACGAAATTATTGTCAGATGTTTTTAGGTAGACACTGAGAGGGGGGTGAATCTGTATAAGTAAAAATACTGATCGATGGAATAATTCTAATTTTATCAATCCACACACAAATGTATGCAAATTCACCTTGCAACCATGGAGTAGTCAGTCATATCAGATAATGAACACCCACTTTGCAAAGCACAAGCACTCTTAATATGTAAGCAAAAATGGTAATACAATCACAATACAAGATAGATGTGGTTCACCTTGAGAGACCACAGTGTGTGAAATGCTACATGCATCCATGGAGCAATGTCCTAACAAGACTTCGTATACATTTAATACACTTTAATTATGATTGCCCCCACCATTAAGACGCAAACCACACGAGTGAGTTTTGATCTCATTTTTGAGATTTTTCATGTGTGTTTACAAAAACTCAAATAACTTCGCTGTCCAACATTGGATTGAGATGATTATAGTTCTATTGCGAAGTTAATTCGATGCTCTACGTGTTTCATGTCACTTCATGAAACTACTGTGCGACTCATAAAAATTTGTCACAAAGTGAGAAGTTCAAAACGAAACTTAGAATTTGGCTAGTAAATTGTTACATGTGCCGCTAGACTTCCATGGACCGAAAAACATATATATTCACCTCAGAACATCACTAAACACATGTAGGGGTGATCAATTATGGGACGCTCTAAAACCCAATCAACAAATCAACTTAGTGCTACACCCAATCAACTCGATCTGTACACCTATGCAAGCTGCTACAAAATCGTATAGACTCCGCACGATTGCCAACAATGAAGACAGAGCTTCCATAGGCTCCAGTTGCCCAACACTATGCCCTCTTTTGTTCCATGTTAGCCTCGCTGCATAACATGACAATCTCCTAGATGATGTATTACTATAACCTGCATTCATCATAAAAGGTCATTAAAAAAAAAAAAAAACAGAGGTGGGTATTTGTCTGGCTGTGTGGATCCTATGCCAGTGCATGATTCAATGAGAGGGTAAACACAAGTAAGGTGTCAATTCTAAATCGAACCAAAATCGACCAATAAAAATATCAAATCAAACCAAATCAAACCAAATCAAAATTAATTTGTTCGATTTATCGATCGATTGTGGTTTAAAACCGTTACACCATTAGTTAACTGATAAGTAAAACTAAAAAGAAATCGAATAAAACCGGTTACAAAACCATATAAAATCAATTAATGTCTAACTACATGTATCATATTCCATATGTAGTATACAATGTTAATATGCTATGTCACATAATATCATGTCCATATGATATGATATTTTTAATTTATTATCTACCATTTAAAATTTTGTTGTTAAACTATTACCCATGTAAAAAAGACATTTATAAACCAATTAATCAAACCCCATTAAAAAAAAAAAAAAAAACGATTGTTCATCAATTTTATTTTGGTTTAGAAAATAAGAATTTGAAGAATTTGATTATGATTTCTACTAACCTCATATCATACCGAACCAATAAATCATTATGAATCGATTGACAGTTGACACCATTACACACAAAGTACAGTTCATTTCACAACCCATATGAGAGGTATTAGGTTGTTGGAAAAATATTATCTTTAGTGAGGTCACCCCTGTGGTGAAAATTTCATCCATTCAAAGTGGATCTATAGTCAAAATACATCAAAATATATGTCGATCCACTTTGAATGGATGGGATCCTCACTACAGAAGTGCCCTCACTATAGAGGATCCCAATCCTAGATCGCTAGAGATATTTCTGGACTAAAAACTTTTCCCTAAAAAAATAGTTATACGGAAAAAGATCCTCTGCTGCACTCCAATGTAGCAGAGGAGATCCTAAGCATTTAAAGGGCATTAAAACTGTATCCTGATGCCCTCCCAACGCTTCAACTGCCCAAAAGTAGAGGAACAGTATGTAATAACATTTCTACCCACCATGGTACGATGTGCCCAACAAGTCGACAAATACACAGCTGTGCATAAAAAATAAGTTTCAAAAAAGAATTGAAGAATTGTAATAATATATATATATATATATATATATATATATATATATATATATATATATATATATATATATATATATATATATATATGTGGACCTTGTCCTTCTATGGGCAAAGCTAGGGCTGCAAGAGGGCTGGATTGGGCTGGGTTTTTCAAAACCATAACCCCCACCCTAATTATTTAAATTTAACCCTAATCCAACCCAACCCTGCCAGGGTTAGAAAATGTACAACCCTAACCCTGACCCTGGCAGGGTTGGGTCTAACCCTAACCTGCCCTGATTGACCCTGACAAGGCTGAGTTGGGCTGGGTTAACCCTGATTAACCCTAGTTCAGGGTTGGATTGACCCTGATTGACATACAACAAATTACAGAGAAAAACATGATATCAAACCATATCTTCAGTCTTCACTTTCCTTCCTAAACATTATCAAACACATATAGTACTACTAGTATTGTAGCAAATCACAATGAAACAACTAAAATACTCCATCTTCTCTCTGCTGTCTGTAATAAATCCAAACAAACAGAATAAATCTATAAGGAATGAGATGTTCAAACAAAGATCATCATCTTACAGATCTGGCGATTTGAAACCCTAAAAAAAAATAATAATAATAAGTAAACAGAAATACCTTAGTTGAATATAAGATGCCAGACAATCCTATAAAGTAAAATAAATAAACAGAAAACTCTAAGTCTAAGACCTGCTAACAACTCAAACCAACCTTTGCTTCCCATTTCAATCGTCCATAAAGTAAAACAATAAGTAAAGTGAAAAAGGATAGCAAAAAAGAGAAGACAAGATGAAATACCGAATACTCTTTTACTAGGATTTCAAAATCCTATTCTGTCTACTACTTTTACTTGACCAATATTCCACTTCTTTTCAGTTGAAAAGTTTCCCAATACTCCTAAATAGAAGGAAAAGTAACAAAGACAACCTGCAAACAGAACCGTAAGAAGAAAAAAAAAGAAGAAGTAAATAAGTAAAATAATGGGAACAACAAATACCTTTCGGAGAGGTTTTTTCCTTGAAAATATGTGCGATGCGCCGATGACACTAGGGAGAGTCGAGAGTCAAGGGAGATTAGGGAGAGTTGAGAGAGATTAGGGAGAGTCGGAGAGATTGAGGGATTGGGAGTTTGGGAGGCGCCGTTGAGAGTCTATACACATTCGAGAGATTGAGAAGAATAGGTGAGATTGAGAATTGATTTAGGGTTCGATATATATATATATATATATAGGGTCGGGCCGGACCACGCTCAACCCTAATCCAACCCAACCCTGCCAGGGTTGATAAAAAATTAAGCCCTAACCCAATCCTGTCAGGGTTCTGACCGGATTCAACCTTGCCAAAGTTCAAGGTGAGCTTGGGCAGGTTTGGGTAGTCAGGGTAAAACTTGCACCCCTAGGCAAAGCCTTAATAAATCTAATATATTACTCTTATGTTTTCATTTTTAAATAGATATAGCACTGATTTTTTAGCCATCGATTTTGATAAGGGGGAACTCAAGGACTGCAATATATGCCATGTGGGTTTCGAGCCCTGGGCCTCAAGTACTCCCAAATCCTTTCCCAGTTCGATGTGCAGACCTGTAATAAGAACTATTTAGTCTATTGTTTCCCATTTCCCCTCCCCAAAGCATATGGAAATCAACTAAACAGTGGGGATGTCTGTATCATCTTTTCCATTCTCTGAAAAAAAATCTCAAGGAGACTCAGTGAAAAGCTGTTAATAAACCTGTAAATCTGTATTCAGTAGATTAACTGGAAACTGACAAAACATAAGTTCCCACATTGATCACCAGATCCTCCAAAAGACCTCTGTTCCAATCATGTCTAGTATTGTAACAATCTGGGCTGTCCTCAGTGTTTCCTATAATCATATGATCAGTATCTATCAACTTTCTGTTGTTAATATTCTCCATGACCAGAATCCATCTTCGTTAACATACCTGATCATAGTTTCCTTCAGTGGAGAAGTTGTTTCCCATGGCTGGAGGACTAGGCCAATTCGGTGAGCTAGACATTTCCACCCGAATCTTAGACATGAAGCAAGTTTTGATGAACTCTGGAAGAGACCCACAGGGCAGTAACCAACAGAATTAATAACCATCCAGAATAATAATCAGCAGGGCCCTTGTACATAAGCATATTCATGGCTTCATGCCGCATCTTTAGTACTAAATTTCAGCGATATCAGACCCCCGTTATTAAACCATGGGTGATACAAGTGTTTCCCTTTGCAATAAAGAGGCTTAGAGCTCATTGATGCTTCATTCATTCGACAGTCCTCTTACACAAGGCAGACAGTATTCTCAGTCAGGTTTCATAAAACTATCTCCTTCCAATTCCAAATATTCAGTTGTTTTTTCTCAGCTATGGGTTTAACATATGCAAAATTAATTAAGCAACCAATAGGTATTGTGGATAGTCCCTAACAAAATTAAAAGTAAAAGTGAAATCAGATTATATGGCTAGGATTCATGTTTCCTATTATTTCTCCAAACAAGTTCAAAGATAAAATGGAACAAAAAAAGAAGTGCACAAGTAGAAGAAAATAAAATTAATAGATAATACCATGTGAACCAATATACAAGCCCCAACAACAAACATCAAATGGCAAACCAAAAGGACTAATGTCACGGAACTAGAAAACTTGAGTTCAGTGATTGTAAAAATAACTCTTTACAAAAGGAATTTTACCATTCATATATCTTTGATTTAATTTCAACATGGCAAAATGGTCCAAAATCACCGAAGACGGGTGAGCTTATTCACAGCTGAGTCCAAAGCATCAACATTTATCCTCAAGACCTTTCTAAATATGTGCTAAGGAAGCAAAGAAAGAGAACTCCATTATGACACAATTAAGCTGGAGGAAGGAGGGATCATTTTTATCATTTTTCTGAAAGTTAGGTTTTTTTTTTTTTCCCTTCTTTCAAGGGTAAATTACACCTGAGGTTCTTCACATTCACGTTATCCACAATGATTGTTCCAAATGCTTAAAAACTAATGTTTAGGAAGTCCCAGCAAAAACTAATGTGATATATATATATATATATATATATATATATATATATATATATATATATATATATATATATATATATATATATATATATATATATATATATATATATATGAGAACTCCATTATGACACAATTAAGCTGGAGGAAGGAGGGATCATTTTTATCATTTTTCTGAAAGTTAGGTTTTTTTTTTTTCTTCTTTCAAGGGTAAATTACACCTGATGTTCTTCACATTCACATTATCCACAATGATTGTTCCAAATGCTTAAAAACTAATGTTTAGGAAGTCCCAGCAAAAACTAATGTGATATATATATATATATATATATATATCCTTTGATTTTAGATAATGGTTGTTTATATAGCATTTTAAATAATGGCAAATATCATGGTATGGTTTGATTTAAGATTGGACCACCAATAACTTCAAAAAGATTATAATTGGAAAGACATGATTCAATCATAATGTTTTTTATATTTTTAAATATTTTATTTGGATCGTAGCCGTTCAATTAGCATTTTAAATTATGGCAAATATGATTGTACAACCTGATCTAAGATCATACAATCAGAAGCTTCTACAAGATTCCATTTGAAGGATACAGTTCAACCATTATGACTGAATAATGGATCAAAATACAAACAGACCACTGAATAAATGCGTAATATACAGTGATGAAAGGATACAACTGCATGGCTAGCCCTTCAATGCCTCTCATTTCCTCATTTAACCTGCATTCAAAAAACGTTGGAGAGGGAGAATTGTTCAGCGCAATCTTTTAAGATGAAAGATAAATCCTTCCATTTGCTGCAATATTTATTTTTAGCAGGTATGGCAATAACTCCATGAGTGGAATATACTCAGAAACCACATAAACAGCTACTCGTTAGCTTTTTCTGAGAACAATTGCTCTAAAAACTAAAATCGCTAACCTTAAGTGAGCAGGAAATCAAGGTCACCAGACCATATTTGTAGAAATAAAACAAATTTTTTTAAGTGATATATTTCCCTTATAAAGGGAAGAAACTGAATTAACTAAAGAAAATTCTAATTAAGTACATGCCCATCTGGAATCTCGTTCTTAATCCTGATTCCAAAAGCTTTGAAAATCCTACAACATACTGCCATCCCAAATCTACTGCCACCCTGAATGAGTATTCTGCACAGATTTTACTATTTTGAATTCAAATTATTGTTAGCAATTGCTAAATAACTAGCAGTAGTCAAAAGTTCCAACTTCCAATATTGTGTTAAATACACAAATAAAGAAAGTTATGATCCACAACAAATATAAAACAGACTTCCTAATCCCACCACCTGACAAAAAGTAAATAAATTTTTTTAGGCACAAAATTAGTACCTGAGACATGAATTAATGTAACGGTTTCCCTTAGTAGCTGCTTCAATTACTGAATAAGGAAAAAAATAAATGAAGATAAGATCAAGAAATTCACAAAAAAAGCAATTGCAGCAACCAAATTCTTTCTTCTTCTTCTTCTTTTTTTTGGTGTGTGTTTTTTTTTTTTTTTGGGGGGGGGGGGGGGGATGGGGGGGAGAGAAAAAGGTAATAAGTCATTCTAAAAAAAAATTCTAGACTTAAAATATATATATATATATAATTTAAAAAGGAAAAATCCAGGAGAATACAATTTTAGGAAGTCAAGTAGCATGTCCAGGAGAATACAATTTTGGGAAGTCAAGTAACATGGCATACTTCCACAAAGAGCACGCATAATCCAGTCTAATTAAAATCCTGAAGAGAACCTACCAATTAGTTAAGATCCAAAGGTCTTCCATGCAAATCCATATTGTAACAATATCTCAGTAACTTGACCAGCATAGCAGAACAAAAAGGCCAAATCTAACAACGAACAATAATTGGCGGCCGGGCCACCCACCTTCGGGCCTCTGGGGCAGGTCAGAACAATAACTTCACTGAGATTGAGTACAGTCTGCCAAAATCGGCATAATGGATTATATAAGACTTGTCAGATTACAATACTTGCTTAAGCCTTTATTCTAGCTTATACAAAACGTTGGACGTCTAACACTTCTGTTGGCAATTAAAGTTCAACTTTCCAACAAGAAAACATAGATAGCACCACTGCATTTAAAGATGCTAAACCATACAATCTTTTTCAAACCATAAATTACCTAAGAGGATGCTTATCTGCAAATGATCTCAGGCCCCAAAATGATTGATGAGATAAGCACTATTCTTTGATGCTGCAGAAGCTACAGAACTTACGTTTGTGGTAGGACAGACGTACCATGCATCAGGTATTATTAGCATCATCACCAGAGGTGGAGTTAAACGAATCATCACCATTTTAAAAAAAAAATCATATTTCAAAAAGCAGCATCTTCAAATCAGTTTCTCATCACTACAATCCAAGCTTTTCTCAATCTCTCCTCACCCCTTACAACCTTCAACTTGAAACAGAGTGCTCCTAAATGGTTGCTATTACGGCATACTGCACTTCAAAAGTATACTGTCAAACAGGTACGTATCCCATTTTGAATAATCAAGTTTACATATGTAGCGAAATTATCTTTTTTGAAAATAAGCAAATCATCCAAATCAAGATGACTTTGTGCAACAGACTAGGGGCTTCCAGATTCATCGGATGTGCTTCTAATTTAGTTTTTATTTCTCAGGGTTTCTATTCATTTAGTCAAATTTCTCCTTACTGCAGCCAGTACGACACATTCACATAGCAGTTCAGGAGCACATGTATTTTGGCCACACATAGCAAATTTTATGGGCAACATCAATCTCGTTGCATGAAATGACAACAATATACAGAAATTTAAACTCCAATTTCATAGCTTGGAGAACAAAGTTGGACATGCTAGAAGTTTCCAATAATGCATCCACCAAGTCAATTATTTTGTAACCCATATCTTGGATTATTTATTTAATATATATATTTTTTTAAATTTACAATGAGCAATAGTACTGCAATCTTTTCATGATTATTTGATGTCTCACAGAAACTGCTTCCTACATACCTTAATTAGTGAAAAATCTAAGACATAGAAAGCAGAATCATCCAAATCTTGAAGGTAGAAAGAAAACAATAAAAAGCTATGACACGCCAATACAGGTTGAATATGTACCCTATTATGCACTTTTTAGGTCCATATTGGCTGTTGACTCATAAGCCCTAGGTCTTTCATTGCCACTTTAACCAGCTCATTTTTAGCTGTCTGACCTCTAATACATTAAAGTTGCAACGTGATACATCCAGTTGTTCACTTCTTGGTTTTCGTTGCACATGGAAAAATCATTTCAATCAACATTTCACATCCTCCGACATATTGGAGTTACTCCTAAGGTCTTTCAGATGCTCTAATTTCTGATTCTATCATTCCAAGCCTTGCCCGTCGACCATATCACGTCCTTCTCTGCTATATTTTATGTACAAGTTGCTTCTTTGTCAACTAACATTAACCTTTACAAGGCATTACTGGTCATATTGTCATCTTTAAAAAGTTTATCCATGAGTTTTAATGAGATGCATTAATTATTAAGCCCCTCTCCACTCCTATCAGTTCTATTCTATGGGCGACATCCTTACCGATCTCTCCCATTTTCAGCATGCAAAATTCTGTACAACCGGGGTCCTCCCGTTATCAAATATCTCAAAAATTACAGTTCAGCACAAGAACTAGAGTAACAAAAGCAGAGAAATTGCTCAAATAAACGTTGTTTACCAGATTCTTGTAGGCGGCCTGCAGCATCACTGAAGCACCGCATGTGATCAACTGAACTGCAAGTGACCTACAAGCTTACACCGAATCACCATAGATCCACCAAATCAATAAGAAATATAATCTGACAGAATTCATAATTTCTGAAAGAGGACACAAGAATTGATATTGACATTATAACCTGATCATGAATTGTGTCGTATGATTCAAAAAGAAATTCGTTGGGTTTCACTGCCTCAAAAATTAGAAGTCCTTTGGCTAAAAACTTTGTTCGAGTGAAAACCGGATGATCTAACCTAAAACTCAACTCTAATTGCAGGAAAATTTACGCTACATAAGTCTATAATTTAACCCTAATTGTAATAAATTCACCAAACGCAACGTTCTAGTTCAACTAAACAAAATAACTGACCTCCGATAGAGCCAAACGGAGAGAAGAGAAGAGAGCAGTGAAGCTTTCGGCAATGGCTGTCGAATCCTTCTCAAAAACTTCTAGAGCTTTCATAATCCCTTCAGGATCAAACGAAGGTTTCGATTCACAGCGATCTTCCAGAGCATCAGAATGGTTTTCAGGAGATGACGATGACAGATCACGTTCGGGTTCTGGAACAGGGGTCTCTGTATACATCGATGAATCGTTTGAACTTTCTTCCATTCCCCGCTGGTTTTCTGCCATTAGATGAATTTAAAAAACCTTCAAATGTAAGAGCTTGGAAACATAAGAGTGAAGGACTGAAGGTCGAAGCTGTTTTGTTCGTAGTTCGTAGCGGCGAACACGGTTCAAGAGATCGGAGTCCGTAACGAACGAGTAGCGATCGCGATGCCGACTCTGAATCGAATCGGCTGGATCAGTCTTGAATTGGTTCGAGCATGCGAAATCATCGACTTTATTATATACGTCGGGAATCCGTTACAAAAAAAGATGAGAATGAGTTTGCTACTTGCGGCCATATCATCACCGGTCGCCCATGACACTTGTTAAGGGTGTCAATGGGCCGGTTTGGGCCGGTTTTGGTCCGGACTGAATCGATGTCGGGTTTTATAAGCCCAGTCCAAAACATGTCCATTAAGAATTCGGGCTGGGGTGGGCTACGTTGGACACAATAACTAACGGGTTGGTCCGGTGTCGGTTTGTTATCGAACTGGATTTATTGAGGTGATTTTGGATTGGTTCGATCCGGATCGGACTTATCGGGCTTATCAGGCCCCTTTTATATATAAACTATATAGTCTATTTTATTATTTCTATTTATAAAATTAGCATTATTCCTTCCATATGTACGTAATTTAATAAACTATGACAATTAACATAATCTTTTCAAGTATAGATTCACATAATCTTCTAGATCATGAAGTAAACTCTAATAGTGTAACACAATCTATTAAAATTTAAAACCATTAAAGTTAAGAAATTGGGTCCGAACGGATCTTACCGGTGTTTGGGTTGGGTTTTATCGGTTTGGGCTAATTCGGGTTTCTTAACGGACCGGTCCGATTTGATTTCGGTTTAGACTGAAACAGTGTCGGGCTTTACAAACTCAGACCAAAACCTGTCCATTAAGGCTTGGTCCATGCTACCGGGCCGGGCCCAGTTTTGACACCCTTAACACTTGTGATTGCATGGCTCGACTTCACCTAGCAAGCATACCCATGTGTTGATATGTGTGCCGAATGAAGACTTGCCCAATGGAGGAAGGCCACGTGTCATCACATATGAGTGAACCAGCAAGTACCACCTCACCAAACGCCTAAACAAAAGGATTATCCTTATAATTTTGAGATAACTATAGATTCACACCTAGAAGGGGAAGATACCCTCTTTCTGCCACGTGCCATCTAGCAAGGATGTATCTGAGCTAGGATCACGCAATCTGTCAAAGAAGGTCCTACGCGAAATTGACATCCAATGGACCAGAAGGTCTCCTCACATTGATCCCTTTTTTCAAGGGATTGGATCCTAGGAATCCTCTATGGCCTTCCACAATTAGACCATTATCACAATTGTAAAAGATGGCACGCAGTTACATTCAAGTCATTACTTACCACCAAAATCCATACCACCTCTTGGTTCCTGCCGCTATAAATAACACCCAAAACAAAGGTAACAGTGTGAGATCTGCATGCAAATTTGGGAGATAAAATTTCTTTTAAGGGTGGTGGAGTTGTAAGACCCACATTTCATGAACCCGATCTAAACCTCTATTTCATGTCGTGATAGGTCTTTCAATCATAGTTGGACCAGACAGGACAAGCGGATGCCAATCATGTACAAAATCGAACCAAAACTGATGATAATCTTTATACCAGTCTCATGATACTGGTCGACCGGTATGTCTGCGCGGGCAGACTAGTCAAATCAGAAATAGAATCTTTGTGAGTCCCGTTCGTCAAATCTCAATCTTATGGACTTTTCTAATGTAGGAAAACTTCCTCAAACCCAACTTAGCCTAAATAAGGATTCATAAATCTCATTAAACATTTTTGATTGATTCTCACAAACTCTATAGAGGAGAAGGAGATCTGAAGAAGAGAAAGGAGCTGAAGAAAGAGTTTTCCGTTGGAAGAAAAACACCATAGTTCGTGAACCAACGGTAAGTGCTTGTACCTCTCTATAGGTTAAGTATTATTGATGATTGATCAATACCATGCAAGGCTAGGTATTGATCTAAAACCCTAAATTGTCGTTAAACCCTAATTCGGTTGATAAACCCTAGATTTGAATTATAAACTAAGATTTCTTAGAACGTAAGACATGAATGGAAGATAAAACAAACCCTAAAATATTGTTTAGGCCTAGAATGCATAAGAGAACCCTTGAAGACGAAGTTGAAAGATTGACGAAGACAAAGCACCAAGTTGGTGGTCTCACGAGACCACACTGATCGACCATACCAGTCACACCACATGCGATAGGTACAACGACCAGTATTTCTTGAGAACCGACCAAGGGGGGGACTGATCGACCATACCAGTCGCACCATCCCCACAGTGCAGCAATCGATATCTGCAACCAATATGCACCGTATGGGGAGTTTTTGATCCCAGTTGAATTTCAACTAACGTAAAACATATGGAACTAATTATAACTAAACCCTAACATCGTGTAAGACTTTGTGATAGTGAGATTAGACTCTATGACACGGAGCATGTCACACTTCAATTTTGGACTAACCATAATAGTGTGATGAATCGTAAATAAATCAACGATTTAACCAGGATCTCCATTAGGTAGTACCCACCATATCAAACACACACACCTTCCACAAAAATAATCAGAGATAAATAACAGATAAGCGAAAGTCTTATAAATAATGAACTGAGTGTTTAACAATGATATAATAATTATCTAATCCAATTATTTTCCAAAAACTCAAGACATAAAGGTAAATAATCCGTTACATGTCCCAATAACCAAATATAGTTAAACTAATAAAAAATGCATTGGCTGCATTCGCACGAAAGATCATGCGCATCTTCAATAGCTTTTACGTCCATGGCCGCAACGTGTCCATACATCGGTGCATTCATATAATCTTCAACAGTAAGACCTGCATCATCAACTAAAATATTCGACGTCGAATGAGCACACATCACGGCTCAGTGAGCAAACAAAACAATGCAACAAACATATGCATGAATTCAATTTATATCTTTGGTCTGATTTTTAAGTTTGCAATATGCTATAGAAAGGTTTGGTGGCCCCCGCACCTCTATACACAAGTGTGTGAATCCGTCCAATGGATCAAATGTCACACCCCAATTCTGTATTATTCAGAATGGTGTGATGAATCGTCAATAAACCAACGGTTCAATCAGGATCTCGAATAGGCTGTGTCCATTTGCTTAAACCATACACATCCACAACCATAATCAGAGTAAATAAACAATAACGGAAGTCTTATATATTAAATGAACTGAGAGTCTAGCTGTGATAAAGTAAATAAATTATCTAATTATCTCCAAAAGGACTACGACATAAATTAAAATAATTAAATCAATTACATCGTCTGTATAACTTAAACCAAAATCTAATCGAAAACGCAAGAGTTGCACTCGCATGACGAATCATGAGACTCCATCATAACTTCTGCCTCAATTGCCGCCGCATGCCCATATGTGGGAGCATTCATATAATCTTCCACTGTGGTACATGCATCATCAACTAAAAATATTCGACGTCGAAAGGGTTAGCACACATCATGGCTCAGTGAGCAAACAAAACAATGCAACAAACATATGCATGCATTCAATTCATATCTTTGGTCCGGTTCATAAGTTTGTAGTGTGCAATAGAAAGGATAGGTGGCCGCCGCACCTCTATACACGAATGTGTGGAACCGCCCAATGGATCAAACACCATTTTCGCCTCCACATGCACCCACCATGGAATAGTGATAAAGCTAAAGTGCTTAGGACCGTACCGCATTACACTTCCCCTGATGCCCTACCCATACCAACACGAAAGCCCCTATTGGCGAGGGCTTGCAAACTGGGTTCGCAACTAACCAATCCTAATGTCAAACAGTGTATCCAAGGTCTCACCCCAGCATCCCTCAATACGTCCATAGAGATAGTGTAAGAACCGTGATTTAAAACCCGGTTTAACCATGGTTTTATGCGATGGCAGGTGCCCCAATCATAACCGGACCGGAAAGCGAAGCCGGGCAAGGGACCGCGCAAGAAGCCGGGTGAAGAACCAATCATTTTCAGGTACGAAAAATGTGTAAAATTGGCTAAATTCATACCGGTCTCACCCATACCGGTCTCACCATACCGGATGCACTATAATGCAACCGGTATGGCATACCGGTCTCACCCATACCGGTCTCACCATACCGGATGCACTATCCTGCAACCGGTATGGCATACCGGTCTCACTATACCGGTCTCGCTATCCTGCGACCGGTATGTGCGAGACCGGTATGTGTTCGGAGCTGTGTTTCTCCCAAAAATGGAAACTTTAAGTTTCCATATGAGGGGGGAGCGTGTTTTGGACGGCCTCCCTCTATTAATAGAGGGGAGACGCTCCGTGAACCCCTTTGTTCCGAGAAGGAGTTGAGGCGCCGCCAAGGAAGGAGGCGTCGGTGGAGGAACTCGCCGCCAACCGACAACCGCTACCGGTAAAGTGCTCTATCCTTCCCGTAGGGTTGTTTATCGGATCGGAGCCGCGGCGCGCGTGAAATCTGATGGAAAATGCTTAGATTCATTTCGTCTTTCTTTCGGATCTGGTTGGTTTTTGGCATTCTAGCCAAGATCCGTAGGACCCTTCGGGGTCTGGACCTTAGCAGATGATAGGTGAAACCTTAGGGAGCTACCGTGGAGACCTCGATCTCGGAAAATCACGCCGTAGGGTATATCCTTGGGAAAATCCCGCGGTATGGGCCGCGGTGTATACCGCTGGCACCATACCGGTCGCACTCAGATGCATACCGCCGGCACCATACCGGTTGCACTCGGTCGGATCCGAGTGAGACCGGTATGTGTGCATCCGGTATGCATACCGGTCTCACCCATACCGGTCTCACCCATACCGGTCTCACCATACCGGTCTCACTATCCTGCGACCGGTATGTGCGAGACCGGTATGTGTTTTGAGCCCTGTTTGTCTGGGAAAGCCAGGTTTTGGCTTCTGAAACTTTAATAAATGAAAATTAACATGAAAATATGGTTGTGTAGGACTTGTATGTGCATCTTCTGACGCCGAAAAGGATTAACACCACGCGTCAGGTAAGGGACAAGACCCGAAACTTAAATTAAAGATTTAATAATAAACCTTAGAGAGCTCTTTAATTTTTTGTATCAAATTATATGCTTGTTTGATGTTTAGTTGGAGTGTGGAATGGGAAGGGCCGGGGCCGGGATCATTCCTCACTCCGACGCCTTCGATAGCACCCTGTCTTAGCATGCTTGGTATGGGTGGGGTATCGGGGGAGGTTATGGCGGGTGGTCTCCGATGTTGACGTTGATCCGGCCGCAGGTGATGTGGCATGGTGATTTCCGATGTCGACGTTGACCTGGCCATGACGCTCTAGCTCTATCCTTATGCCATAGGGAGCGATGTTGGGATAGGGCCTACTTGCGTATAGTTCCATCTTGGTATGCTTGTTGCGGGTAGGGTATCGGTGGGGAGGTGAGGTATTGTGGTCTCCGGCTGGCTCGCACGCTCTAGCTCTATCCCTATGCCGTAGACGGCTGTACTAGGGTGGAGCCTACTTGTATTGACATCTAGGACTGGTTAGAAACGGAACCCACTTGCAAGCCCTTGCCAATAGGGGTTTAGGTATTGGTACGGTATGGGGTATCAGGAGGAGGACGTGGGATTGTGGTTCTTCCTGCCCGCCAGACTCGAGTCCTATCTCCATACCGGAGTGAGTGATGTGGGGCACACGAGTAGTAGTGTGGTAGGAGCCCGACTATTGGGTGTGCCCACACTCTCGTGCATGGAGGTGCGGTGGCCGCCAAACCTTACCATAGCACAATTGCAAGTTATACCGGCCCAAAGTGTAATGTTAACTCATGCATGTGGATGTTGCATTGGTCTTGTGCTTTCTCGAGCCGTGTGGTAGCTCACCCCGATATATATATCTCTTTTCGATTTGGATGCGGGTATACGGTGGAGGACTACGTGACCGCCCGGCCTACGGTGCGATGGCTGCTCGGAGACACAGAGTGTGGAGGACGAGCATGATGCGTTATGCGAGTGCTCCTTCTGTGTCTTTCCTCTTTGATTTGATTATTTTTCAATTAAAGCTTTGTAAATAAATATTATTTAAATTCTGATGGATGATGGAATAACTGGATTAATTATTTAATTTATTATTTAGTTCAGCTCATTGATATATTATTTCCGCTGCTAGTATTACTCTGGTTTTTGATGGTTTGCTCAGGAATGATTGGTTGACACGGTCTTTTGAGATCCTGGTGTGAACCGTGGTTTATTACCGGTTCACTCACACTTCTGGTTCAGCCGGAATTGGGGTGTGACAACTTGGTATCGAGCCCTAGGCTCTGTCCAACTAATCATTCTTGACCATCCGTGTCCAATGAGCTGAGTTAGGAAAAATTAATAAAATATTAATAAGAACACACCATAAGCTTGTTTGATGCCTGAGACATAAGAAAGATTGCATAACATACTAATAATGAAGAGAAATTTTAAGCACTGAAGTTTTAAACAATACCAACTAACTCTTTTACTATGAGAACATAAATAAATACAAAGTGTACTACAGAGTACGGTCCACAGGTCGGACGGTTACTCTATTAACAAAATAAAACGCGTAAACATCAAGCAAAATTCTAATCGGGCTATGGTGGAGTAAGCGGGCCTGGATGGGACCGGGGTCTGTTATATCATAGTCTCGCTCGTATACCTCCCCCGAGCAGGTGGACCTGGTCCTGAGTGACCCGTAAGGCTGCGTGCCGGGCGCCCCAACTCCCGACCCATCTCTCGTTGTGAGACCGGGATGTCTCTCGAGTATCCGGGGATGACTCTCGGGTGTCCCCGAGCTCGGTGAGCATGCGAATCGAAAGGTCCGAAGATGAAGGGGGTGGAGCAGTGAGGCGGCATGCGCCTAGCCGATCTAGGAACCGGAGCGGGTCTAGAAGTGCCAGCACCCGTAGGGTTTGTAGAGGGACGTGGTGGTGCCGTAGTCGACGTGTACCCCGCTGGTTCGGGAATGGGATCGGACCTAGATGTACTTGGGGTCCGACGGCCGGAAGACTCTGCTGCCGGTGAATGCCGAGGTGCGGGTCTGGGATGTCCTCCATGTGGGTGTCCCCATCGTCCCCCATCTCGGCGACATCTGCCGCTTCAGCTCTCTGCTGCGGCAAGAGCCGCATGGTTTCTGGGCGGGAGGGGACGAGCCTGTAACTCCTCATCACCGAGCTCTAGGGTGTCCATCTCGCATCTTGTAGATGGCCTCAAGCATCAATATCCGAGTTCATGGTCACCTCCCTAGGTGCCTCTCCCCGCATACCGACACCCAAGCGCGTAGAAGTGCCGTAATCAACCTACCATATGGAAGATTACCCGACATATCGGGGCATCGCCGCAGTGATCATAACCCGCATGATCGGGTAGGGCGGACAAACCCGGTACCGGAGGCAACGCCGTAGGTAATGAACTGGGTCAATCGAGATACCTCTCCATAATGCCCACTCGAGGGACGATATTATCTTGAATGATCCGGCAATATAGGCGAGGTAAGGGATAAAGATTTGAGGCCGACATAACCCGTCCTGGTATTAATATCTGCGCGGCTATCATCGCCCTGGTGTACTCATCTAGGTACCCTTTGACCCTGGGGGCACAGTAAACGAGGTCCCCATCGTCTGGAACCCCTAGTAGAACGGCTAGCTCTGCTGTGTTGAAGGAGATCACCACCCCTTTCACATAGCTTGTGATGCGCAGACTCCTAGCATTCTCCCAGTCATCCACATCTCCTTCCACCTCTAGGTTGGAGAAGAATAGCTTTACCAGATTTGGGCAGGTGCGTTCTCGATACTGAATGACGGGTAACCATCCCAAAATCCCAAATGCCGACGCTACATCAAAGCGATGGAGATGCTCCAGGTTGACGTACCGGCTGGATTCTATGTTTTTGGATTGAAACCGATCAAACCGTGAGGCGGCCGTCGCCGAACGAAAATACCTCTCGTTATACGAGGTGGCTGGGGGAGGCGTGCTGCTCATTGTGTTTGATGGAACGTCTCCTTGAAGTGTGGAATATATATAACCTGTGAAATCAAGAAATTGTAACGGTTAGTATTAAATTTTGAGAATTTCGGCAGAGTAACGGCTGTAAATGGTGTAAAAGCCTCGAACTCACCCAAAAGTTTGGGGAGGAGGACTTATGTAACCCCCGCTCTCTTCCATCAAACCAAACATAGGCATATCAGGTGAAAAATTGGGAGAAATCAAGCAAATTCAAGAAAATCGAAATTTTTCCCAAAACCTAGGTTAAAAATCGATTTTTGTTGATTTCTTGCAAACCAACCGATGGAACTCCAAATAGGTTGAGGGGTTTCACTCAGAGGGACCCCAAGAACCTTTTCCAAGCAACAATAAGAGTTTTCCACGGTTGGAATTCTTCGATTTGAGAAAAGTTAGGTTTTGGGTAAAAAGACGATGTAAAAATCATCTAAAGAGGGAAAGGGAGAAGAAGCTTACCTTTTTACCCGACGTGGAGACTCTTGCAAGAGTGAGAACCGATTCTTAGGACTCCGGATGCACGGTAGCAACTCGGAGAAGCGGAGAGGAATCGCCACCGGAGAGAAACCAAAGAGAGAATGAGGAAAAGACAAGAAAAATCGCGATTTTTAAAGAGATTTTTCTGTCTTTTGGTATACCGGTCGCACTATCCTGCGACCGATACCCCCCTGCGGTACCGTGCGACCGGTACTGCTTGTGAGGTATACCGGTCGCACTATCCTGCGACCGGTACCCCTAGCGGTACCGTGCGACCGGTATTTCCCCGTGAGGTATACCGGTTGCGCTATCCCGCGACCGGTACCTCCCAGCGGTATGGTCCGACCGGTATGGGCAAAAAGGGGTTTTTCTTCCCGAAAGTCCGGTACCTTGCCATAAAACCCCAGAGGTATTGGGATTGTACAAATTGATATCAAAAACCTTATGAACGGAGGGTTTTTCGACCCTATGACGGTGTAAGTTGGTGAAAAGAGGGTTATCGGGTAAAGTTGAAAATTTAGCCTGATTACTTTCTGTTACTCTTTCTCTTCCTTGCCACTCTTGTTAAATACTAGATGCACATGTTGAGGCTATAAATTGTTGGGATACATTTTTCTAAATTGCTCCATGTGTTTTGATATATTCAGGTTCTTACAAGGTAGAGTAAAGTACAATGGCAAGAGGTAATGGTCGTAGGTTTCCACGCAGACGTCATCGCTCAAGGACGCTGCGGTAGACGGGAGTTCAGGTGCGAGAGAATTCGAAGGGCAAGAAGAGAGGATAAGTGGGGAAGAGCAGAACCCCCTGAACGCATCCGAGAATTTAAGGCGGGCAAGTGAAGAGTCGCCATTCGGGGGCAGCCATCTTCAAGCTCGAAACAAAGATGGAAAATTTCATGTCTAGTATGGCGGCACAGCAAAAGAAGTTCTTGAAGAGATAACCAAAATGCTCGGACCACCCGAGCCCGTACCAAAGATCTCGGAAGTGCCAGTCACCGGTGCGGGGAAATGTTCAAGCAACACCCGTGGGGGTAAACACGAGCCTTTGGAATACCAACACGGCAAGAACCGCCCGTCACCGAGCCTCACCCGGTTATCGGCACACCAGTGTATAATCGGGACCACGGAGGGTATCGGGGGACGATACCGGGGTCCATATCCAGGTGCACACTATGGTGGCTACCGGGGAGGCAGTCGGGGTGGCTACGCTTATCGGCCACGGTGGTATGGACGGGCGCCGTATGCTCGAACAGCCTTGCTAAGGCGGTGGATGGGTTCTTGAAACTTAAACCACCCACTTTTACGGGAAGTGCGGGAAAGCAGCGTGGCGATACGGTGGATAGCAGAGATGGAGAAAAATTTCGGATTGTTGGACTGCCGGGATGAAGACAAGGTCTTGTATGCTACTCATATGTTGAAGGAAGAGGCCAATGGGTGGTGGAATTCTATTCGAAGATACTTGGAAACCAAGCACCGGGTTATCACCGGCCTATATTCAAAGAGTCATTCTTCGACAAGTACTTCCCCGGGAGTTTCCGTGACCGGATGGAGAGGGAATTCCTAAATCTACAAACAATCACGAGATGGCGTAGAGGCGTACCAGCCAGGAAGTATGAGGAGTTTTTCTTCTTCGCTCCCACCAAGATGCAAGAGGAAGAGACTAAGACTCACCGTTTTACCATGGGACTGCGGGGCACCATCGGAGAACATGTTATAGGTCGAGGTTTGGTCATTTACAATGACGCTGTCATGGTGGCTCGTGTCATTGAGTCAAGCCGGAGGGACAGCTTTGTGGCTCGAACGGAGGTTTGAAGAGGCCGAATACCGAATTCCAAGGTGGAGGCGGACGAGGCAACAGGCCATATCGTCCATTCGGGCCACAAGTTAGTACCATACCTCCCAAAGCAGCTCCCGCAATGGCCCCGCAAGCAACGGGGCCGGCCCCTAGCATCAAGTGCTACAAGCGTCAACAAGTGGGGCACTATGCCGGATCATGCCCGCAACCTAAGAAGGAACAGCGGTTGGGCAAGGTATATGCCGTTACTGCGAGGAGGCAGCCGCATCACCGGATGTGGTTACGGGTATTATTTTACACTCCCTCCTAAATTGTTGCATTACTTGTTGCATATTTAAAGCTAAAAAGGAAATTTTACAACCTCAAGAACAGTAAATATAGCGGGGATACCCGCAAGGGTCCTGTTTGACTGCGGGGCTACTCATTCATTTGTCTCGGTATCCTTCGGGAAAGGGCTTGGACATCCCATCAAGACCTTACAACCAAGTCTACTAGTTCGGTCACCAATGGGGATCGAGGTGGTATTAGAAGACTATTATGGACCTTGCCCGGTGTGTATTGAGGGACGAGAACTTGAAGCCAACTTAGTCCAAGCTGGAGATGTCGATTTTGATGTTATTCGGGAATGGACTGGTTAGCTAAACACTCAAACAAACCTGCTATGTCCGAGAAGAAATTGATGCTCAAGGACAGCGATGGGAAGGAGTTCCGAGTTCAAAGGGGTTAAGCTGCCAAGAAAGAGGAAGCTCATACTCTCGGCCTTAAAAGCAAAGAGGTGCTTAGAGAAAGGAGGAGTAGGATATCTTGTGTCGGTGGTAGATGTGACCGCTGAAACACCGAAATTGGAAGACATCCAGGTCGTGCGGGAGTTTCCCGATGTGTTTCCGGAAGAATTACCGGGGTTACCACCGACGGGGCTACCGAGTTTGTGATAGACTTACTACCGGGGGTGGCCCGTGTCTAAGGCTCCGTACGGGATGGCTCCCTCCGAAATTGAAAGAATTAAAAACCCAAATGCGGGAACTTTTAGACAAGGGGTTTATAAGACCAAGCATCTCACCTTGGGGAGCACTCGTGCTCTTTGTGAAGAAAAAGGATGGCGGTGTGCGCTTGTGCATGGACTATCGAGAGTTGAACAAGCTCACTATCAAGAACGGTACCCACTACCTAGAATAGATGACTTGTTTGATCAGCTACAAGGTTCAAGTGTGTTTTCAAAGATTGACCCGAGGTCCGGGTATCACCGACTAAAGATTAAGGACTCGGACATTC
Organism: Protea cynaroides; assembly: GCA_028583415.1. Lineage (NCBI taxonomy): Eukaryota > Viridiplantae > Streptophyta > Magnoliopsida > Proteales > Proteaceae > Protea > Protea cynaroides. The sequence goes on along the minus strand of CM053275.1, from coordinate 93,997,214 downwards.
CAAAGACCGCCTTCGGGACACGGTATGGACACTACGAGTTCCTTGTGATGTCCTTTGGATTGACTAACGCACCGGCATCATTTATGGAACTAATGAACCGAGTATTCCATGACATGTTGGATACATCGGTTATAGTTTTCATTGATGATATCCTTGTATACTCCAAGGACCATGAGACGCATGCAGTGCATCTCGAGCCGCATTACGAGAGCCGAGGAAAGAAAAAGCGTATGCAAAATTCAAGAAGTGCGAGTTCCGGTTAGATGAAGTGGCCTTCCTTGGTCACGTGGTGTCATTGAAGGAATCAAGGTAGACCCAAAGCAAGATTTCAGCCATAGTCAATTGGGAGGCACCGAAAACGGTCGCTGAAATTCGTAGTTTCTCGGGCTTGGCCGGATACTACGAAGGTTTGTGGAGAACTATTCCAAGATTCGTTGTTCCACTCACCAAGTTAACCAAAAAGGGCGAGAAATTCATATGGTCGGATGAGTGCGAGAAATGTTTCCAGGACGTTGAAAGCAAGGCTGGTATCGGCACCTATATCGACAATTCCAGCTCCCAGACCGCCCATTTACGCCGTATACGGATGCTTCGGGTCGGGACTGGGTTGTGTCTTGATGCAAGGCGAGCAGGTGATAGCTTATGCCTCAAGACAGCTAAAGGAGCATGAAAAGAACTACCCTACGCATGACCTAGAGTTGGCGGCAGTCATTCATGCCATCAAGACGTGGAGGCATTACGTATGGTGAGAAGTTCCGATTAAGTCCGACCACAAGAGCCCGACGTATCTGTTCACCCGAAGGACTTGAATATGAGACGGAGGAGGTGGTTAGAGTTGCTCAAGGACTACGACCGTGATATCCGGTACCACCTGGTAAGGCCAACATAGTAGCCGATGCACTAAGCGGGAAATGGGCATCGAACCCCGAAGCGGGACCAAGTACTAATGCGGCATTGGGCGCTGCTGTTTTCGAAACATCGGGGACGAAGAGCAACACCTAATTGAGTCAGTGATGATCCCATTGAGCAAGGGTTGATACACAAGTTTACCTTAATGTTTGCGGCATTAAGGATTTTGCCCGACCTGAAAGAGGAATTAAAGGCAGCAGTTTTCACGGGACCCATACCTCGGGACGGTTCAAGAGGATTTGGAAAAGGGTCGAGTCAATCCCGACTTTACGCTTGATGCGGACAAGGTACTCGGATATCGTGGGCGTTTGTGCATACCGAGGATGAAGATCTGGAAATCCGGAATCGGATTATGTTGGAAGCTCACGCCACTCCATATTCAATACACCCCGGCGGCACGAAAATGTACCACGATTTGAAAAGGTTGTGCGGTGGAGGGGAATGAAGGCTGATGTGGCTCGACATGTATTCCAATGCTTAAAGCGTCGGCAAGTCAAGGCGGAAAGACGAGAGACCTGCAGGACTACTACAACCATTGCCGAGCCCGCGTGGAAGTGGGATTGTATTACCATGGACTTCGTCACCGGTCTACCCATGACTCCGAGGTCGGTGAATGCGGTATGGGTAATTGTGGATCGCTTAACCAAAATCGCTAGATTTATCCCCGTCGGACCCCGGTATACAATGGACAAGTTGGCAATGTTGTATGTGGACAACGTAGTCGGACTCCATGGGGTCCCGAAAGTATTGTATTTCGACGAGACCCCCGCTTCACATCCGGGTTCTAGGAAGGACTGCGGAAGGCAATGGGAACGAAATTGAAGTTTAGCACACGACCTTCCACCCTCGGACGGATGGTCGGTCAAGAAAGGACCATCCAGATTTTAGAAGACATGCTTCGGGCATGTGCTATTGACTTCAAGGGGGCTTGGGATGAGAAGCTATCTCTCATTGAGTTTGCCTACAACAACGGTTACCGGTCTACGATCCGGATGGCCCCATACGAGGCTTTGTATGGTAAGAAATGCCGGACACCTCTATTATGGGATGAAGTCGGTGAGAGAAGAATCGTTGGACCTGAATTTGTAGAAGAAACCCGCAAGGCAAGTGGATCAAATTAGAAGCCGGGTAAAGACAGCTCGGGTGCGTCGGAAGCACTATGCCGATAACAGGGCGGCGGGATCTTGAATTCATGGTAGGTGATAAAGTGTTTTTGAAGATATCACCGGTCGCGAGGCCTGAAGCGGTTCGGCGAAAAAGGGAAATTGTGTCCAAGATATGGGGGGCCCTATGAAATTCCGTCCCGGTGCGGCAAAGTGGCCTATCAACTTGCATTGCCGCCGGCAATGTCTAGCGTCCACGATGTTTTCCATGTGTCCCTACTGAAGAAGTATGTGTGAGATCCTTCGCATATCCTTGTTGCTGATCCTCCGGAGTTGTGAAGATTTAACCTTTGAGGTAGTGCCAATCCAACTCCTTAGCGAAAAGGTACAACATCTTCGAAGGCGGGATATCTACTATGTCAAGGTGCTTTGGAAAAGTCGGGACGTAGAGGAAATTACTTGGGAAGAGGAGGATGCCATGCGAAAAGAATACCCCCATCTTTTCGACTACGAAGGTACGTACAATTTCGGGGACGAAATTACATTAGGGAGGGGGAATTGTAAGACTGCATGCAAATTTCGGGGACGAAATTTCTTTTAAGGGTGGTAGAGTTGTAAGAACCGTGATTTAAAACCCGGTTTAACCATGGTTTTATGCGATGGCGGGTGCCCCAATCATAACCGGACCGGAAAGCGGCCGGGCAAGGGACCGCGCAAGAAGCCGGGTGAAGAACCAATCATTTTCGGTACGAAAAATGTGTAAAATTGGCTAAATTCATACCGGTCTCACCCATACCGGTCTCACCATACCGGATGCACTATAATGCAACCGGTATGGCATACCGGTCTCACCCATACCGGTCTCACCATACCGGATGCACTATCCTGCAACCGGTATGGCATACCGGTCTCACTATACCGGTCTCGCTATCCTGCGACCGGTATGTGCGAGACCGGTATGTGTTCGGAGCTGTGTTTCTCCCAAAAATGGAAACTTAAAGTTTCCATATGAGGGGGAGCGTGTTTTGGACGGCCTCCCTCTATTAATAGAGGGGAGACGCTCCGTGAACCCCTTTGTTCGAGAAGGAGTTGAGGCGCCGCCAAGGGAAGGAGCCGTCGGTGGAGGAACTCGCCGCCAACTGACAACCGCTACCGGTAAAGTGCTCTATCCTTCCTGTAGGGTTGTTTATCGGATCGGAGCCGCGAAGCGGCGTGAAATCTGATGGAAAATGCTTAGATTCATTTCGTCTTTCTTTCGGATCTGGTTGGTTTTTGGCATTCTAGCCAAGATCCGTAGGACCCTTCGGGGTCTGGACCTTAGCTAATGATAGGTGAAACCTTAGGGAGCTACCGTGGAGACCTCGATCTCAGAAAATCACGCCGTAGGGTATATCCTTGGGAAAATCCCGCGGTATGGGCCGCGGTGTATACCGCTGGCACCATACCGGTCGCACTCGGCCAGATCTCGAGTGAGACCGGTATGTGTGCATCCGGTATGCATACCCGGCACCATACCGGTCGCACTCGACCGGATCCGAGTGAGACCGGTATGTGTGCATCCGGTATGCATACCGCCGGCACCATACCGGTTGCACTCGGTCGGATCCCGAGTGAGACCGGTATGTGTGCATCCGGTATGCATACCGGTCTCACCCATACCGGTCTCACCCATACCGGGTCTCACCATACCGGTCTCACTATCCTCGCGACCGGTATGTGCGAGACCGGTATGTGTTTTGAGCCCTGTTTGTCCGGGAAAGCCGGGTTTTGGCTTCTAAAACTTTAATAAATGGAAATTAACATGAAAATATGGTTGTGTAGGACTTGTATGTGCATCTTCTGACGCCGAAAAGGATTAACACCACGCGTCAGGTAAGGGACAAGACCCGAAACTTAAATTAAAGATTTAATAATAAACCTTAGAGAGCTCTTTAATTTTCTGTATCAAATTATATGCTTGTTTGATGGATTGTGCATATCACATGTCATGTAGTGTAAATTTTATTTGATTTATCCGTTCATGCATTTCATATGCTAGGTGTGATGGATGTTAGACATGTGTTTGTTTTAGTTGGAGTGTGGAATGGGAAGGGCCGGGGGCCCGGGATCATTCCTCACTCCGACGCCTTCGATAGCACCCTGTCTTAGCATGCTTGGTATGGGTGGGGTATCGGGGGAGGTTATGGCGGGTGGTTTCCGATGTTGACGTTGATCCGGCCGCAGGTGATGTGGCATGGTGATCTCCGATGTCGACGTTGACCCGGCCATGACGCTCTAGCTCTATCCTTATGCCATAGGGAGCGATGTTGGGATAGGGCCTACTTGCGTATAGTTCCATCTTGGTATGCTTGTTGCGGGTAGGGTATCGGGGGGAGGTGAGGTATTGTGGTCTCGGCTGGCCCGCACGCTCTAGCTCTATCCCTATGCCGTAGACGGCTGTACTAGGGTGGAGCCTACTTGTATTGACATCTAGGACTGGTTAGAAACGGAACCCACTTGCAAGCCCTTACCAATAGGGGTTTAGGTATTGGTACGGTATGGGGTATCGGGAGGAGGACGTGGGATTGTGGTTCTTCCCGCCCGCCCGGACTCGAGTCCTATCTCCATACCGGAGTGAGTGATGTGGGGGCCAAGATAGTAGTGTGGTAGGAGCCCGACTATTGGGTGTGCCCACACACTCATGCATGGAGGTGCGGTGGCCGCCAAACCTTACCATAGCACAATTGCAAGTTATACCTGGCCCAAAGTGTAATGTTAACTCATGCATGTGGATGTTGCATTGGTCTTGTGCTTTTCTTGAGCCGTGTGGTAGCTCACCCCGATATATATATCTCTTTTCGGATTTGGATGCGGGGTATACGGTGGAGGACTACGTGACCGCCCCGAGCCTACGGTGCGATGGCCGCTCCGAGACACAGAGTGTGGAGGGACGAGCATGATGCGTTATGCGAGTGCTCCTTCTGTGTCTTTCCTCTTTGATTTGATTATTTTTCAATTAAAGCTTTGTAAATAAATATTATTTAAATTCTGATGGATGATGGAATAACTGGATTAATTATTTAATTTATTATTTAGTTCAGCTCATTGATATATTATTTCCATTTGCTAGTATTACTCTGGTTTTTGATGGTTTGCTCAGGAATGATTGGTTGACACGGTCTTTCGAGATCCTGGTGTGAACCGTGGTTTATTACCGGTTCACTCACACTTCTGGTTCAGCCGGAATTGGGGTGTGACAGATAGAGCTAAGGTCCCCCGACAGAGTCAGAGACTACACGGTCCGATACCACCTCCCCTGATGCCCTACGATATAATAGTTCTGCTAAGGTAATGATGATACGACTATGTTAGTGGACAAGACTTGAGTAGAGATAGAGCTAGAGTCTGGTGACCCGGTTGAACCACAGTGTCACGTCCTCCCCCTGATGCCCCACTCACATCAAGTACACTAACCACACACAAACATTCACATGCCTATTCCTAGCATCATCATCAACATCATATTATAAATAAATGGAAATTAAACATGTATGACTAGTAATAACAAGAATAGTGGATGACAAGTGATATGCACATTACAATCATACAAACATAAAATCATTCATGATATTGGACTCTATAAACAAAAACAGTTTATTATTAGCCAATTAGTTTAGGTCTTGTTCCCTCACCTTTGGTTGAGCGTAGATCCTCGTTCAAGCTTTATGAATCACTTTTAAAATCACTAGAAAGACCTAACAAGTCGATAGATTTTAATTAGAATTAATTCCAATAGATTTAGACTAACAGAAATCGTAGGGTCGCAGGTAGGGTTGCACCTAGGGTAGCAGTTTCTGTGACCCTAGGGTGTAGGGTCGCAGGTGGGGTTGGATACCATTTGACCCTATGTGCGACCACACCCTCCCTGGGACTTCCCGAGGGCATGTGGTCGATCATGTGGTCTCGTAGGGTGGAATATCATTCGACCCTACGTGCGACCACACGTATTCTGAGTCAACCTTTCATTCTAAAGCCATCCCTTCATGTTTGGATCCTTTGGCTTACTTTCATGGTCCATTCTATGATTGTTCTATGGCTCAAAACTACAAGTTATACACTATTCATTGTCCATAATGATTTTTTCCATAGAATCTTTTGGAACTTGTCCATGGATAGATGATTTGGGTTTCTCCTAATCCTATGTTCTTCATAACTATTCTAAGATCTCTTATTCAGGTAAGGAATTAGATTCATACCTTAATTCAGAGGTTTCTCTAAACTTCCTCATCTTCCTTAGTCTTCTTCTTCAAGTTTCCTTCTCTTCTTCTCTTCCTTCTCTTTCTCTTTCTCTCACTCTCAATTATGGTTCTAAAGGAGTAAAAGAGGCTAAGTGACGTCCTATTTATAGAGAAAAATCCTCCATAATAAGCCTCAATGAGTTTAGGAAAGATCCCCTTTTGAATTAGGAAGTTTCTTAATTTCTAGATTTTGTCTGTCATCGTAGGGTCGGACGTAGGATCGCAGAATCCGTCGACCCTACACCTTCTTAGTCATGCGACCCTACGACTAAAAAGTCATGGGTTGGACTTCTGTTGAGGTGGGGTCGACCCTACCTGTTTAAGCATGCGATCCTATCCTCTCATTTGTTGTTTTTGGGTTAGACTTCATACCTAGTCTTGTGATTTCTTCACGCACTTGGTCCACTTGGCTCGACCATGATAGGTAGACCTGGTACAAGGTGGTAAGACCGGTTAATTTGATACAGGTTTTAATCAAACACCATTGCCATCCCACATGCACCTATCATGGAATAGAGATAGAGCTAAAGTATCTGGATCAAACACTGCCAACACTTCTCCTGATGCCCTACCCATACCAATACGTAAGCCCCTATTGGCGAGGGCTTGCAAACTGGGCTCGCAACTAACCAATCATAAATGTCATCCATTATATCCAAGGTCTTACCACATCATCCCTTAATACATCCATAGAGATAGAGCTAAGGCCCCCGACAGAGTCAGATACTACACGGTCTAAGACTACCTCCCCTGATGCCCTACGACGTAATAGTTCTGCTAAGGTAATGGCGATACGATGATGTTAGTGAACAAGACTTGAGTAGAGATAGAGCTAGAGTCGGGTGACTAGGTCATCGGGTGACCAGGTCAAGACCACCATGCCACGTCCTCCCCCTGACGCTCCACTTGCATTAAACACACTAACCACACACACATAATCACATGCATATTCCTAGCATCATCATCATCATCATATTATAAATTGACAGAAATAAATATGCATGATCAGTAATAGCAGGAATATTAGATGACATGTGAGATGCACATTACAAACATACAAGCATAGAATCAATCATGGCATTAGACTCAAATAAATAAACAGTTTGTTATTATCCAATTAGTTTAGGTCTTGTTCCATCACCTGTTAGTAAAACTTGATCTCATTTCAAGCCTTGTAATTCTCTTTGAATTGATTTAATAACCTAAAAGTTATATGAATTTAAGTTAGGGTTCATATGTAACATGTTACAGTAGTCGAAAATAGAAACAGAGCACTGATAGGTGTCTGATTGGTCCTATGGTCTCATATTGTGTCGACCTTACTGCTTACTGTCGATACCCTACGGTCGCATATGGTGCAACCGTAGCTGTGACCATATGATTTCTGAAATCTTTCCGAATGTCTATGGTCGAACCTCTGGTCATGCTATAGTCGACCGTAACTGCGACTTTAAACTTCTGGTCACCAACTACATTCAATTCAAGTTCTTCTTGGGTCAACTCCTCGGCTTTTCTCTTGGGTTCATACTAAGGTTATCCTATGGTCATCATTAGTAGTTTCTCATCAACCTTTATCACCAAACTCACCCCTCATGATTAGCCTTGGGATTTACTTAAGGAATCACATGGATCATACTAGTTTGACATCTCCAATCCCCCATAGAAGCTTTATTTCATAGAATTTACATCTTCAGAAATTAGGTTCATACCTTTGCCTATAGTAGAGAGCTAAAATCTTCTCAGTAAAACCTTTTCCTTAGTCTTCTCTTCTTCTCTTTCCTTTCCTTCTCTTCCTCTAGGGTTTACTAATGTTCTAAAAGAGTGAAAAAGGATGAGGGACGTCCTTTATATAGAGAATAATTCTCCATATAGAGTTCTCCAACATTAGGAAAGAAATCTCCTTTAAATTAGGAAAGTTTCCAACTCGGAGTCTGGTCTAGGGTCTTACGGTCAATGGTCTACGGTGGCAGAATCCGTCGACCGTAGGGTCGAAAACATCGGCTGTAGGGTCATTGATCAGTGACCATTGTTTCTTTCCATATGGTCGACCGTACCTACCTAGGCATGTGACCCTACGTATACTTTTGAGCATTTTAACTCGATTCATACTTGGTTTTGTGATCTATCTTCACACGGTTGGTACACTTGATCCAGTAATGATGGGAAGACCTGACATGACACGGTTAGACCAAGTTAGTGGAGTGCAGGTCTTACAGAGCAAGCTAGCAATCAAGCGTCAGGTAGGAGAATCGAACCCAAACCCTAATTAACTAATAACAGTAAAACATTGTTAATAATTACTTTATTTTATGGGGTGTTGCTTGTGTATATTCACATGTCATATTTACTTTCAGTTATTATATTCTGTTCATGCATACTCGTTATGCTAGGATGTGAGTGTTAGGCATGTGAATATTTTCGTTAGTGTGTGAAATGGAAAGGGTCTGGGGTCTTGGATCATTCCCCACACTAGCACATTTTCGTGTCACTGCTATCTTAGCATGGTTGGTGCAGGTAAGGTATCCAGGGGAGGACGTGGCATTGTGGTCTCCGGCCTGGCCACCAGACTCTAGCCCTATCTATATGCCTTAGGGAACTATGCTGGGATAGGGCCTACTGTGATGACATATAGGATTGGTTAGTAACAAACCCACTTGTAAGCCCTCGCCAATAAGGATGTGGGTATTGGTACGATAGAGGGTATCAGGGGGAGGACGGAGGATGGAGGCATAGCCTACCCACCAGACTCTAGCTCTATCTCTATACCAGAGTGAGTGATGCGGGGCAACAACAGTGTGTGATCCATTGGGCATGATCACACTCTCGTGCATAGAGGTGCGGTGGTCGCCAAACCTTTCCATAGCACTGTGCAAGTATACCAGACCAAATGTAAATGCTACTCATGCATATTGCTTGTTGCACTGTCTGATTTTCTTACTGAGTTAAGTTGTAAGCTCACCCTTACATACACACCATTTTTAGATGTTGATACAGATTATATTATGGAGGACTTCGTTGTTGTTCCAGCATATGAAACTGTTCATGCTTTGGATGTGTAAGCAAGAGAGGACAAGCATGACGCTTCATGCGAGTGCCCTTACTGCGTGTACCTCTATGCTGGTTTTAATTTATTTTATTTTATTTCAGTTGGATTTTATAAACAATATAAAGATATTTATTTACGTTTTGGTTTATTGAATAATTAGGATAATTTATTTAATTATCAGTAGAATACTCGGTTCATTTCATTAAGACTTCGTTGTATCTATTTATATTCTGATTATGGTTATGTACAATGGTTTGTGTAAGTGGACACGATTTTATCGAGATCCTAATGTGAACCGTTGGTTTAGTGGCGGTTCACTCAGACTTCTTATTTTGCCGGAATTGGGGTGTGACAAACAGGATCCAACTTTTCATACTCTTACGTTATCTCCCTCTCTATTGAATCACTTTGACCCCTCCCTATAGGAGCTCACGTATACTTTCCTATTAAGTTTCATTTGCTTCTTCCGGTTCTAACTTAGGCATAGGAGTGGTCACTAGGTTTCCGAACCAACCCCTCTGTGGCTTAATTGCTTCTTTCTTGACAAGCGTAATCCACCAGAAACTCTGTGCGAAAACCAGCGACAACAATCAATAAACGACTTAGCCCTCATAAAACGAATTTCTGGTTTTACCTTGAAATATTCTTATATCTCATTCTCTCACCCATCATTTTTTATTTTTACTATGGGTGGAAAAAACCTATGTCCTAAAAATTTATAACCTTTGACAATTTTTTTTCTCTTGCATCCTAAGGTTAAGCAACTTCTTTTGCGAAACTTCTTTTGCGGATACCCTGGCCTAAAAGACCTGTAAACTATGCGTATGTCAATCTAATAACCTGTTTTCACTCCTTGGCTTCAAGTCCTTACCTGACATTTTGAATGGATCCAAACTTTGTGGATAGGTAGAACGGTAAACTCCAAGAAGATTCTTTGCCTGCTTATTAAGTTTTCTGTAAATTGGAGTTGACTAAGTGGCAAAATAAAGTTTAAATAATCCGACCATTCCGATTTTGAGCGATTTTTTTTCTTTTCAATATTTGGTGTATAAATATATGCTATAGTTTTCAAATTGTTAGTTGTACCATCTCTCAAACCCAAACCACAACCTACAGTTATTGGTTCAGTCGGTTTCAATTCCTTATTGGTTTCTCTTAATAGTCCCTTTTCGTTTTATTATCAGTTTATTCTTGGTTTCTTCACATATGAAAAATAAATCAGGGAAAAGGAAGTATATGCTGCAAGTATATACTTCTATATCTATCTCTCTCTTCCTTGAAATATGGACCCCCTCTCTTTCCTCTAAGTGACAAATTATCGGTTCTTCTTGTACTTTCATTTTATTTACTTGCATAAAAGATTCCAATATGCCCCAAAACTTGTATCCTCTTGTTGGAAAAAGTCAAAGTCAAAAAACCTTTTTCAAAATAAAGTTTCAAAAGAGATTTTGTTTAAACTTAAATTCCTTTTTTTTTTGGCTCCAAAATTTGGTTTTCGTTTTGGGTGGGAATTTCGTTTTTCATTTTGAGTTTCTATGTAATGCAGGACTTTTTACTCTTACATTGCTATTTTTAGTCCCACATTGCTTAGCGATTGTAGAGGAGAGGTCTTTATTTGTAGGGAGTGTCCTCTACCTTTTGAACCCCGAAAATGAAGCCAAGCTCAAAGTTGACACACATGCGCGGGCATTGGACCGGATCAGACCGTGACCATGACCGTCTACAGGGTGTGGGTGTGGGTATGGGTATGGGTTTGTCAGATTTGGACACACCTCTACCCGGATACCCTTTTGGAAAGGGCTTATGTGTAGAAATACATCTCTACACATAAAAGGGTGTCTTTTGGACCGTCGATCTCAGGATCTAGGTTCTGACACAATCTGGACAGTCCATTTGGAATGTCACACCCCATCCAATGACAACTACCAATGGGTATCTGAGTCCTATAAATAGAGCCCGACCCCAAGCATCCAAATCACTCAAAAAAAACATTAAGGTTTCTCTCCTCTCTCTCTCTCTCTCTCTCCAACTCTCTCCCTCTACTCTGGTTGATCGAAGTCCATCATTGTTGTTTTCAAAAGGATGGTTGATCTTAGCAGTCAGGTCTGCATACACCTGACAGTGCGTGTACACTGGGTGGGTGTCCTTCAAAAGGGTTGTTTTATCCTAGAAATTAGTTTGCGGAGACCTACTGCACTAAATAGAGGGCAAATACAGCCTTAAGGAGAGTGTACCAACACGACTCAAACCTACATCATTTTCGGTTTTATCCTATAAGGTATGAACTGTTACATTTAACTTATGGTACATTACTATATTTAATAATATAGATAAGTTGATGTATATGCATGTATGATTAATGCATATGTGACCATTATTTTCTGATAATTAATTATGTAATAATTTATTATTATTGCTTCATATACAGTTTTGTTTATAAGTCTTTACAATATATATATATATATATATATATATATATATATATATATATATATATATATATATATATATATATATATATTGTTCCATAGTTCTATTTACAACATCCTGGAAGGTTTCTACAAAATCAAACCTAGTAATGAAGCTAAGTTCTGTCCAATCAAAATTTGTTGATTTCTGATCATTTTTTTTCTCCAGTTCAACCTCCATTTTGACGTTCTTTGGATGATTAAAAAAAGGAAAAATATCACGTACTACTCAGATAGTTTGATAAACATCACCTACTATCCACACGTTTCTGATATCATCAACTACCATCCAAAAGTTTAGAACGTTTAACAAAGGGACCCAAGTCATTAAGACATTTCTGTTAGATGCTAATGTCAGCTCAAATCCATTTTTTGATGCACAATAATACCCTTACTGTAAGGTTTGTTGGATTAAGCCTCATCTCCTTCTTCACTGACGTTGCAGTGGTGACTGTGTCGTACACTTTGCTGAAGGGTTTGATCGATTAAGCCTTCTCGTCATCTCCTTCCTTGTTGACGGCAAGCTTGGTAGTGTCTCCGCACTCAGTTGTCTCTGCACTGTCTCCGCAAGCAGAGAACGGCTTTCACAATACGATGTTAAAGGTGCTCGACGGGCAACGAGCTCAGCTAGATTAAAAAAAGGATATTTTCAAAAAAGGAATTTTGATGTGGATGCCAAGGCTTACGAGTGACGGTAGCAGATGCGTGGTTCTGCAAGCCACTCGATCAAACCCTCATTCGTAGTCTTGCTAATTCTCATGAGTTTCTAATCACATTCGAAGAAGGATCAATTGGAGGTTCAGTTCTCATGTTGCTCAGTTCTTAGCCCTCAATAGATTTCTTGATGGAAAAACAAAGGTATGATTTTACATGATTTAGAATTGGATTGTCAAGTAACTCTACAAGATTAATTCTGTAAGGAATCAGGAATACTTACTTGTGGTTTGAATTTTCTTTTGTGCAGTGGAGACCAATAGTTCTTCCACATCACTACATTCAGCATTGATCACCAGCTGATCAGATGATCGAAGCTGGCCTCACACCATCTCATATTGCTACAACTCTATTCAACGTCCTTGGACAAACCAGAGAGGCTCTGGAGGTCATCTCTATGAGAAGTTAGATAAGGGTGTGTGTGATCATCCATCCAAAGTGAAAAATGGAATTATAGTGATTGATTTTCCTTTTAGTTCAATTCAGTCAATCAGTAGAAAAGCAAAGTTCAGCAATCAAGAAATTTTAAGAGAATAAACTCAAGCTTCATAATTATGCTGGAGAAAATGCATGAAATCCAAAAAGGGAGATGGTTGAAACAAACAATCAAATTTAACTAGTTGGTACCTAAAGTGAACATCAAAGCTTGGACAGGAAGCTCGAAGATGAGAATTTCACGCAAAAAAGAAAAAAAATACAAAATTACAGGGGAATAGTACCTTCATGAATCATCATGATCGCAAATGAGATACCCAGATGCATGAAAACAAAGGTCTATTCCAAATTTGTTTTGGTTACTTCTTCTTCTGCTGTTGCTTCCCTGATGATGAACTTATCGCTGACGCCATGGATCTCCTTAATGGCCGACTAAGAGCAAGAGACACTCCAAGAAAGGGGAGAAGGACGAGGGAGACGAGAAAGATAGAGGAAAATAAAACTAATTACTTGTCGGAGATTCGATGGTTGAAGATTCGATGTTATAGTGTAGAAAGAACTAATGGGTGGTAGGTGATGTTTCTCTATTTAAAATAAGAAGGATATAGATGTTTAGAAAAAAATTTAACTCTCTCTTTTATCAATTAGTGGGATTCAATTAATGATTTAAAAAACCAGTGGATGATAATTGATGTTTCTACAACTATTTTAATTTGAATTTAAGAATTGAGAGATGGACCAATCCAAATATTCTGATCAAAATTGTCACATCATGTGACAAAATTATCACATCAATCTACAACATGACAAAATTGCATTAACCAAGCAAATAATCTAATGAACATGGTTTTCATACACATATCGCATATGTCCCCCCGACCCATTTGCTTTAAGAGGACAGGTTCGAAATCAGATTCCTCTTTATGTCCCATCTGATGATTACAAGTATCTTTGATAATTGAAAGTATAGTTGAAAGACTGTGTTTGGATGTGAAGAAAAGAAAAACTAAGAAAAAAGAAAATTTTTTTTATAAGAAATAGAAAGAGTACTAAACATCTTCATTCACTTTTCCCCTTTGTTCTTTTCCTTGTATAGTCTTCCCCTTCCTCTTTCCATTATAAAACATTGGGCATTTCAAATCAACAAATATTTGGAAAAATCAACACAGGACCCATGTTAGCATGATCAACAAAGATAATTTTGGTACGAGTTAAGCCAAAATTAGGAATGAATTTTAGGATCGATCTCAAATTGATCGTCAGGAAATAATCGTTTATAACACTCTATTATAACAGAATTGATCATAACACTGAGACTACGTCGATCACTTGTTTCGATGCATTCCTAATGACCAAGATTAACGAATTTACATCGTCTCCTCCCAGTGGTTCTGGGAGGACAATGGCAACCTATCCCGAATAGTTGCCATGTGACTCTCGGTGAATCCGAGACCCACGTTCGAACCAACACCCTCTGTCGGTTTGACTTGTCGATTGGGTATCGATTCGAATGTGAGTCTCGAATTCATCGAGAACCACATGGTAACCATCCTGATAAATTACCATGTCTTCCCAAACCACTAGAAAAAGAAAATGTAAATTAATATGCTGTTACATCAAAGTACAACAGACAAATTATCAGTGGCCAATCAAATTTCCGCATCCGTACACTAAACCTTGATTTTGATAATTGAGCACATGTCTAGGGTCTTGTTGGTAACATCAAACTTTTTGTCCGGCTTATTAGAGTTAAGACTTATTAAAGATTACTTAAGAAACATTTTATCGTGTTTACGAGTGGCTCTTGTCGCACAGCGAACCCGTATTCGCGAGATCCACACATCGGCACGTGCTACACGTGTCACTCCCATGGCCGTTCCATCCGTTCTATCGCCTCAAGCGCTCCATCCGTGCTAACATAAACCAGGCACGCGACCACAGCCACACACGCGTGAAACCCTAGAGTTCACATCCTCCCACAAACTCATCTCCCACATCGCCGTGAACCGCCGGTTGTAGCCGCCGGAAACTGCAGAGCCAACTCTTCCACCTATCACTTCTCTAATCCTAAATTTTCGTAAGTTCCAATTAAATCTGTTGTCTATCCAGTGTCTCCTGGCTAACAACTACCTCTTCCCAGAAGCCGACGTCTCGCCGGGGAACGCCGAAGGTTTTTAAGACTTGCCGGGGAGTCTGGTAAAGCGAGATCTTGGTTGGGGAACTTCGCCATGGGAGCTCGGATTTTGGAGGGACATGGCAGGATTCATTGATTCATCCAGAAATGAGGTGTCTAGGTCTTTAACGAGTTCTGGTTTGAAAAGAAACCCTAAAATGGATGGGTGGAGTTACATGTTGAAGGTGTTTGCGTCGGCGTGCAAGGTAACTTAAACATATATTCGAAGCGAAGAGCTTTAATTCTTTAATTCCCTTGAGTTCCTTCACTGAGTTTATCTGATTCTCGTGTAGTGAATTCGTCGTAGAAGAATTGGTTTCCATCAAATCAGAGGGGAAATCTCTACTAAACATATGGAAGAGCCTCCGAATTCAACCAGAAATGTTTCAGATCTAAATAGCAACAGTTATCACAGAGAGCTAAGCTACATGAAAGATATGGCGCAAAGAATTTAGTATCAGAAAAGAAGAGGTTTAAAGTTATAGAGAATGGCACAAGAGATGGAGAAGTTGGGAGGAACAAGCGAAGAAGACGAGGAGGAGATGGAGATGGAAGTCAAAGAAGAGGACGATGAAGACGACGACGATGATGAAGAGAAGAAAAACAGGACTGCCGTCGCCGAGATGATGGCTACGAATGCAGGTATCGGATCAAACAGCAATAATCGATTTCAACATCTACATCAACAGCACCATCATCTTCAACAACAACAAGAACAACAACAACATAATCAGCAATTCCAGGAACAAATGGCTTCCAGCGGTGGAGGAGTTCGAAGGTGCAGAGCAAAAGAGGAGAAGGAGAGAACCAAGTTACGGGAGCGGCATCGAAGGGCAATCACAGCGAGGATCCTGGCCGGCCTAAGAAGACATGGAAACTATAATCTCAGAGTTAGAGCTGATATCAACGATGTCATCGCTGCCCTCGCGAGGGAAGCTGGATGGGTTGTTCTTCCTGATGGAACCACCTTTCCTTCCAGATCTCAGGTAAGCTCAGTTCAATCGCTTCTCTTCTGGAAATCTTTCTGGTTTTTCCGTTCCATTGTTCTTATACCCCTTTTGATCGAGAGTGGAAGGCTCATTTCCTCCAGTCCGGAGAAGTCCAGTCTAGAATCTAGATACATCATATGGATTGTGCAACTCTGAACGGTCAACAGCAGTATGCCTATGATTCTACCTTCCGATATACTCAGAGACATTTACACCGTCCGATATATCTTCTTCTTTCTCCGTCCTGAATTGTAATTCTAACGGTATCAATTTGGTCCAGAATCAAACAGCCAAATGGACGGTAGCTCGGACCAAGTCGGCTTGAATTAACCTCAAAACAAACCTGACCGAACTGTTATTGGACGTGTTTCTGATTGAAGTATAACGTATCTTACAGGCCCGGTTTGATCCGGATTAACCCGAAATCGGTTCAGAAAATAGACAGATGAGTTTGAACCTGATAATGACCTGAATCAAAATTGAATATTAAACCTTAGTTTTATTATTTTAGCATTAGCCTTCTAGATGGAGGTTAGATAAACAGGTTTTCTATTGGGCTTTCCATCCGATAAATGAAGCACGATAATAATCCTTATTATCCAGATCGAGACCGGACTGTTAGTTAATGTGCATAATGTAGCTCACTTAATCCAAATCTCTTAATGAACAGGTTTCACAGGTCTATAAAACCCAACATCAATTTGGATCTATCCGAAACCGGACCGAATCTGCCGTTGACATGCGGCAGGACGGGTCTGAATGTCAATTTTGTTGTCCTGATTTGGGACCATTTAGTAAATGAGACGGCCTTGGGACCAGTAAGAAAATGGTCCTAATTAATCAGAACCGTCCATCTAGCATCTTTAGTAAATTTATACTTCTTTTATAATCTTTTCTGCCACGTGGCGTCTCTCAGTCTGGAGAACGTGGTTTAGGCTTACGTGGCGGAACGGCACCATTGGCTCGTGTAGATTATTTAATGGGAGCGGTAGTATTGGGTCTGATGAAAAGCGTCTTTCACGGATTCTCTCTCCCGCCATCACAATCGTCCTCCATTTCTAGTTTGGACTCCAGAGAGCGTAAATCCCAGTATGCCGACTGAGTTCTGGTGATCACCATTGAGTAATGGCGTTGTCGTTTGTTAATTTTTTTCAGACGGCGAGGCCTGTGGGAGCTACGTCTGGTGATGTCGTTACTTCGTCTCCGTATATGGTGGTAGCACAGAACGCACCTGCTGCTGCCCTCAGGGGAGTGTTTCCTGGTGTGCGGAACACTGTGGATTACCGTCCCTATCGTATGAAGGGTGTGTTTGTGCCGAATTCCTCCTCTTACGAAGGTTCTTCTAGTGCTCGGTCTCGCGTGGAATCCATGGTGGATGATAGAGGAGACGGAACTGAGAATTCGTCTCTTATGGGGAGCTGTATGGATGCTGTTGATGATAAGCAGGTACATTAGTTATTTCGTTCATTTTTACTTTGAGTTTGATCTTGATATTTATATAATGATAAATATAGAAAAATAGAAGCTACTTTTCCTTTCGTTTTTTAATCTGAATTCTATCTCTATGGTGGAAGAAGAAGAAGAATTAGTAATCAATTGTTAAATCTCGTGTGACTCGGGAAAATAAAATAAAAGACAATTGAAGATCGGCTTCTCAAGAAGGTTGAATGGAATGTTGCTGGAAATGAAGCGTACTCATACTTATCTTTACGGTTCTAATATTGCATCTCTGTTTTTATTGATTGGACGTGCTGGTCTATACTCCTAATCATTAGCTTATGACTTCACTGCACGTTTCGATATCATATCTTCTAGGAGTGAATTTTTGCCAATTTGAGCCTTCAATTTTGTTGCCATATTTGATCTGCACTTAATAGATTGCATATTTGAGTTCGCCTTACTAACTGGCAATTACTAGTGATTTTCTTGCCTCTCTCTGCCTCCTTTTCTTTGGCACACATTACTGTTCGGATGTTGCAGTAATAGCAAGGGTCTAGGGATCAGATCGGTCGTGGCGGATCTTGAGATAACTCAGCTGTTGAGACTCAATATTTGCCCAATCCATGACGGGAGATCAATTGCATGGTGCAGTGTCGAATGGATTGGTCACTGCTGGTCCTGATTTACCTCGGCTAATACAATCATGATACCTAAATCCATGATTCATGCATAATTCCCTGAATATAATGTGTACAAATGTGTACTAACTTCGTAAAATCTGTTTACCGCTTTCCCTAGTCATTAAGATTTTGGTGGATATGTGACATGACCTGAATGTCTTCCTCTCTGATTTTGTCTTTTCACATTTATTTTTATAGGTAATGGACATACCTATGAAGTTGCTGGAGCGTGAATTTGCAGGCACCCCTTACGTTCAAGTTTATGTGATGCTACCGGTAAGCTGCATTTATAGCACTTCATTCCACTTCTATTTTTTTTATTCCCTTACCGTCACCCATATTATATGTGAAACATTCACCACTTCTTCTTACAAATAGTTTTGGTTTGATGGTGGGGGCTGCATTTTTGATAATTATGATGAGAGTAATAGTCACCCCCTAAATAATAAACAATAAATTTGTTTATGTTATGTTTATGCTTATTGTTGATGGGATCGCAGCTGGGAGTTATCACTATGAAGGGTGAGCTTGTTGATCCAGATGGTCTGTATAAGCAGCTAGATAGATTGAAATCAATTAATGTTGATGGTGTGATGGTTGATTGTTGGTGGGGAATAGTGGAGGCTCATACTCCACGAGAATATGATTGGAGTGGTTACAAGCAGCTCTTTGAAATGGTTCGTGTGAACAAGCTCAAATTGCAGGTAAGTTGTATAAATAGGAGCTACTGTGGAATTAATTCTTATATTATATATGTTTCTTTGATATATGACGGAAATGACACAAAATAGAAATAAGGAGTTGAGGTATTAAGTTATTACATCATTGTTCAAATTTTGTCGACTCCAATTTCAAAATTTTTGTTTGTGGGCTCTTGACCTTCATTCTAATTAACGTCGACTTTTGCTAATGGCTAATCCTTTTGAATCATGCATATATACATATAAAAGATGACATAAGAAAAGAATTATTACTAAAAGAAAACAACCAGATTTAGTTATTTAACAAAAGTACGACAACATAAACAACCTGCCAAAAAAAAAAAAAAATTAATGATGATGCAACAATTAGCATAATTGTGCTAGGCTTAACACAGCAAGCAACCCTAGCAACTTGATTTGAACCACGCGGAGGATGGTGTGGCCAATCTGTGCTGTTGGATAGTTAAGGTGCCTCCAACATTGGCTGCATGCCAAGTTTAGTGGCAACTTAACTATATGGTTCATCATGTATTGAACTTCTTGCTTGTATAGTCCAGTTTCTCTCCTTTATTTATTTATTTATTTATTTTTTTTTTTGGAGGGGGTGGGGGGCCCTACCTCATTACCCAGTCATGATGGTAGAACATGATAACATCTTTACCTTCAAGAGGAAGTTGTGGTTTTTTTTATCATTCATCCTAATTGATGTTTTTTTTTTTTTTTGTTGCCACAGGTAGTAATGTCATTTCATGAATGTGGAGGAAATGTTGGTGATGATGTACACATTCCGTTGCCTCATTGGGTGGCAGAAATTGGTCGAAACGATCCTGACATTTTTTTCACTGATAGAGAGGGAAGGCGGAACCCAGAATGCCTCACATGGGGTATCGACAAGGAACGGGTTTTAAGAGGCCGAACTGCTATTGAGGTATCTGTCAGATATCTTTATAGAGCATTATTTTACATTACAATGTCTCTGGTGTTTCTCCTGTTTCTATCTAGAATTTTTTTCTTTTGTTTACTTTTTTATGACCAACACAGTATGTCAAGAACAAACCCAAAAGAAAGAATGAGAGGGGGGACAAGGAGGCAATGCAAGTAACTGTCACTCTTACCACTATATGATACAAATACCCTATGTGTATTCTTGAGGTTTCGATTATAGAATGTTTGACATGGTTAAAGGGTTTAAGAACCTGATTCAGCCTGCAGCAGAGCCCACCTGTTCAATTAGTTGAGAAAATAGCACGTTATTCGATAAGCCAGCAATACTAAATGCTTTGCTGGATTGAATGGCAAACAAATTATGATGAGATATTATCATTCTGGAATTTGAGAAATAAGCCAAATCCCTCTTGAAAAGCATATTTTTTAACCAAAGAAATTGTTGAAATTTTATTTATAATTTCCAAATCTGGCTGATGAACGAATCACAGAATTGGTTATGAAAGAAATTCAAGTCCCAAAATAACAAATTGATCGGATCAGATGTGACAGGATTCAGAAGGCATTTGAATTTGAGCTACAGTACCACGCAGATTAAAGACCTGTGGGTTCAAATGAATTCTAATTCACTAAAAGGAAGCAAAACTCCGTAATAACTAGTTAAATCAATGAGACATCATTACAAAGATTCCAGATCTTATTAAAAGTGAAGAAATTCTTACCAAAATTGCAATGTAAGCAAAAGGATAAACCAGAGAATCTGGTTACTGAACCAAGAATATCAAGGGACACTAGCAGCAGTATAAAACAATAGCAATAGCAGGAGTAGCCAAAATGCCAAATAGCAGTAGCCATTCTATGAAATGGTGCTGTGGAACATTCTCTCAACCAAATAATTTCATTAACAAGCAACTCAACAAAATTATAGTTACATAGGTGTACATAAACGACTGGCTCAACGTTTAAATAGAAAAGACAGGACCATGGCTTTATCTTTTGAGCTCAAGTAGGACTTTTAAAAGTGGATAAATAACTGGCTATTTAAACTGACCAAACACAAAAAACAAACAGACCCTTATACCTCCACACAACTGGATAGAAACCTAAATTACCTTATTTTCTTAAATCTAATCGACAGCATAATTAAGCTACTGGGTTTGACTCCTTATTTAAATGATTCCAACCCTTATATAGATCCCGTGTAAACTGACCACAAGTTCCTAAGTTGTCACATTTATTGGATGAATTTGTTTCATGTTTGTTTCCTTTAACCTTATTATTTATTTCATTTTCAATTTTATACTTTTTACTAATTTGTATCTGTAATAAATTCTTTTAGGTTTACTTTGATTATATGAGAAGCTTTCGAGTAGAATTTGATGAGTTCTTTGAGAATGGAATTATCTCTGAGATTGAAGTTGGGCTAGGTCCCTGTGGGGAGCTACGATATCCCTCCTATCCCGTGAAGCATGGCTGGAGATTTCCTGGCATTGGTGAATTCCAGGTGACTTTTGATTCTTGGTTGTTCTACTACCATTTTCTAAGAACTTTTTCCTTTTTGGCTGCATGAGTGCAAGTGTTTGGCTCTTCCACATTATGGTCTTATGTAACTATGAATATGATTTTTCTACTTCTCCACATTCCCCTTGCCCATGATTAGGGGTAGAAGTAGGATCTTTCTCCTAGTGGAAAACAGATGTATGGTAGTGTTAGGCAAGTAGAGTGACCCCAAACCTCACAGTTGGCCCCACTCTAGTGCAAGAGTGGTCCTGTTTATAGGAGGGTGATGCAGATTAGGATTTGCTCAAGGAGGAGCCACAAGCAACAATTAAATGGACCTGGCCCATTGGGTTAAGCAACCAACAATAGAACCAGATCCATCTATCCATCCAATTAAACCCAGCCAGGATTAGTAGTACCGCCAGCAATTAGTAGCCGACAGCACTAGCTAGGACTCTTTTGATTAGTTTCCTAATTTTTAGTTTACCTATTTCCATTGTTTAGTTTCCTAAAATATGGTTCAGTTATTTCTATCGTTTGGAAAGTAAAAGTCTATTAGTTTCCTAATTCTAGTTTAGGAAACTTTCTTATTTCTTTGTTTTAGAAACTTCCTACTTTATAAAGGAAGTTTAGTTCTCTAAGTTTAGTTTTCTTTCCTATTTTATTTGTAACTTTCAAGGCTATAAATAATAGAGAAGGGGCTGGCGGCTGAGCAGATTTAGACCAGAAAAGAGAGTATCGAATTTTCTGGTTGAGTCTCTTGGTTGTGAGACTCAACCGACTGCTTTAATCTCTTTATTTATTTTTACTGTTAATCACTCTTTCTCTCCTCCTTGCTGCTGGTGACACCCTACCTGCATATTAGTGATCAGTTTTGTTGTTGAAGAAGAGAACACCATCAGCACAGCTAGAGTTGCTCCCAGATCTGGTGGTAATCTGTAAAGCAGTACTGCAGATCCTAAAATCCTCTCCACTCTTATTTGATCGATCTGAAACTTCTACTAGTGTTCACAACTGAACGTAAGAAGATCTCCTATCAATTTCAAGCTTGTTCAACAGCTGCGTAAGATCCTGCAGCAGAGAGGGATTGTTGATTTGATGTATTTTGAACCCTCTTTGCCGTTAGAGGGAGTTCATTTCCATGTTGATGCCGGACCTTATTGAGAGTCCTACAAAACAGATCAGGTCCAACCCAGAATAATCATCCATTAAATACCTTGATTTTGACCTGTCCGGAATTGACTCAATGGAGCTCTATATGATCCAAATACTTAAAATTGGAGAAGGTTCAATCAAAAACTGATGAGAAGATGACAATCTTCAAACCAAAATGATTTACCTTCAGTAGAGCTTCTCAGCCATGTCAATGGAAGTGATGAAACAATGGGGAATTTCCAGAGGAATTTATAGATGAGATGGGAAACTACTCAGCTAGGGTCTAATGTTGCAACAACTAACACTAACCTCAAGGAACCACCACAAAGTAGAGAAGAAAAAGCAACAACTCTTTTTTTTCTTGTTAAGAACAAGCAGAATGACAAGCATAACAGCCTTGGAGGTCTCCTTACATGAAATGAAACGGATTTTAGTATCTAGATAACTAACTTTATGACACCAACTCTAATGACTACATTTCTATATTTAGCCATCTGGCAGATTTGGATGGACAAGGTGTGCCCATGTGATAAAAAAATCCCAACATATTTTTTTGGTCTAACTTTAGCACCACATAAGCACTGGAAATGGTTAAAAAAATCAGATCAAAGTTTCTTAGAGTTACAAGGTCATTTAACTGTAATGGAGTTAATGATTCAGAAGGGAAAAGATTGGAACATTGAGGGATGGAAAATGGATAATAAAGGGAAGGGAAAGAGATGAGGGATAATTGATAGCGAGTTATAGAGAGAAAGGGACCACCAAAAGGGAAGGGAAAGGGAACCAAAAGGGAGGGGATGGGGATAATGCTAACCGAGAAAGAGAGAGAGATAAATCTGCCGAGACAGCAAGGAGAAGGGAAGAATACGCTTAGAGAAGGAGAGAAAGGAATAGAGAGAGAGAGAGAGAGAGAGAGAGATCGTTTGAGAGAAAAGAGAGTACCAAGAGGGGGAGGGCATAGAAACCGGGAGAGAACTTAGAGAGGCTTACCGCAAAGGGGGAGGGGGAGACCAAAAGAGCTTTCTTTCTTTTTTTCAGTACTTATCAACGCATGATTTCATTCCATAAAATTAATTGACTTTTAAATAGGCTTACAATCCTAATTGAAAAATAATCTAAAACCAATAAAACTGCCTATTATTTAGGCAATACAATCCCAATCCAACTAATTAACAAAATATAAATAATAAACTAAATCCTGGATACTCTCTCACGTCTAAGGGGATGGGGTCCATCTCTAATAAAAATAAAAGAGAAAAACTAAATAAAATCCTAACTAAGTGATTAAATTTCTCAAAATATAAAAAACTATAAAATTATTTCAATTAAAATAGAATCCTCTAGAGATTCCAATCCAACGGATCCCGGCCTGCATCAGGAGTCTAATAGCATTCTGTAATTTTTAAAAATTGGTCTGACTTTTAAGCAATTTCTCTTAACTGAGTGGGCTGGAACTTGACCAGTAAGATGGGTGGGGTCCTCTATCACAAGGATCTGCCCATGTTCGCTGAATGTGGCAAGTCATTATGAATCTACCACTTGCTAATTTCTAACTGGACCCAAGACAACAAAAGGAGACTACTGTATGTATCTGCCCAACAATATTCAAACCTGTCTTTAGCTTAATTTTGACTCCTAAACTGGAAAGTTCTGATACAAATTCTGGAAGTTCTAGACTTGTTACAAGTCTATTCCATTCTTCCATGCAAACCAAGTGCTTGATAATATCATGCTCCCAGGCTGAAAATTCTTGGGACTTCAGGTCCTTCCATCTTCTTCACCTGCGAACTTTGTGGTGTCTTCACATCTCTCTTAACTCCAAAATGCAAAATAAGAACCTTCTCTTGAACAGAATGAAAATGATGTTTCACTTCCTTCCCCTTAGCTCCTTTTATTAGGTCTATGGTGTTCCAGGAATGTTGCCAAAGCGGCCCTTGGTAACTGCTTAATTGGTCCAACTTCACATAATGTTTTCATTCCATTTAGTTCTTCCACTGTCGTCTTTATTCTTTCAGATTTTTATTTTTCATGTTGGAAACTATGATTCCTTTAGCATTCATGAAATTCTTTTTGTCTTTTTAGTGTTATGATAAGTATTTGTTAAAGAGTTTGAGGAAGGCAGCAGAAGCAAGGGGACATGTCATGTGGGCTAGAGGACCAGAGAATGCAGGTTCTTATAATTCACAGCCTCAAGAAACAGGCTTCTTTTGTGATGGGGGTGAATATGATGGGTACTACGGAAGGTTTTTCCTTAATTGGTATTCTCAAGTTCTGATTGAACATGCCAACCGTGTGCTTTCTTTGGCTAAGTTGGCATTCGAAGGCACCCCTATTGCTACAAAGGTGAGCCTAGTTTCTCAATATTGTTACTTAATATGAATGACAACCCTGCCTACTGCAAGATGAATGGAACCTAATTATTCAAATATTTTTTGTTTCTTCAACATTTATGTGGAATTACTTTTTTGCCATATAAAACCATATTAGATCATATATTTAATGCTTAGATAATGGAACATAATAAAATAAGGACAGATGCAATGGTTATGACAGCTCTGCTAATATATGTTTGGTTTCCTCTATGTTACCACATTTATTTTTCTTAATGAAACCTTTCTTAACAAGTCTAAATTTTATTTTCTTGGTGAGCAGGTATCAGGTATTCATTGGTGGTACAAGACAGCCAGCCATGCTGCTGAACTGACTGCTGGGTTTTACAATCCTTGCAATAGGGATGGCTATGCTCCAATTGCTGCAATGTTAAAGAAGCATGGAGTCACTCTTAACTTTACCTGTGTTGAATTGCGTACCTCGGATCAAAATGAGGACTTCCCAGAGGCATTAGCCGATCCTGAGGGCCTTGTTTGGCAGGTAAGCAGTAAAAGAGCACTTGTGATTTTGCTGATTTTCTGCAACGTTTAGGACATGTTCTTTTTTTTTTTGGGCATGTTCTGTCCCAATTTTAAAAGGACTTTATTTTCTTGCTGTTTCTCAAAATAAATTCTACTTGTCTAAATTGGTTGAGTTTGAAATTATATTGGATCATCAATATGTTTGTTACTTAACCTAGAACTAAATTACTTTTAATCATATTTTTGTTGTTTCTTTGAAGGATGATGTGCCTGAAGTTTGTTACTTAACCTAGAACTACAATAATCATTTTTTTGGGATTATTTTTGTTGTTCCTTCGAAGGATGATGTGCATCCTCCTTGCTATTATTTTCTTTCTTTTGGGGGGGAACATGAAACTGTAATCTGCTACAGGTTGTTTCAAACTTGATTTGGGAGTTGCAAGAATCTTCATACTGCGTTTGTTCTTGTTTGCAGGTGCTCAATTCTGCATGGGATGCATGCATCGATGTAGCTAGCGAAAATGCACTTCCTTGCTATGACAGAGATGGCTACAACAAGATTTTGGAAATCTCTAAGCCCATGAATGATCCTGATGGGAAGCACTTGACAGCATTTACCTACCTCAGGCTTAGCCCACATCTGATGGAGACAGAAAATTTCAAGGAGTTTGAACGTTTTGTTAAGAGAATGCATGGTAAAATGTTGGATATCTAGTTCTTCATATTTCTTATTATAAAAAATGGAATAATTTATTGCTAACCAATTAACCATTCTTTTTCCATATACGCAGGAGAGGCAGTTTTGGATGTTCAATTGTAAAGAATGGGGATCAAGCAGCATTTTATATCTTTGCAGGTGTAGAAGAAAAGTATAGTTCATATGAACTTTTTCACGTCCCCTTTTGTAAATGAACTCCTATACGAAAATGGTCTTTTTCCTTTTCCCAATCAAGCTTTTAGATGTTGCAATGCTCTTCATCAACTTGACTCATCTTGTTGATTTGGTCATGTTATCATCAATACACAAACAAACTTCAATTGATTTTCGATTGCTGCCAGGCATTTTCCTACATTGTCCAAAATACAGCAATTGAGAGTGGGCATTAGAGTGGTGTCCAATGGCCTACTCCGGACTCGCATCGTAGATTTCCCTGTTTTACAGACTAGAGAACCTTTTCCCTTTTATTAGTCCTTTGGGCATCAAACAAGACAGGATCAATATATGGGAAAAATAAATTAATTGAATGGTCCTTAAAACGCAAAAATATAGTGCCCCTCCCCCTTTATTTTGGGGGGGATCTCTTCTTGAACTACACTAAGGTCTAATCGCCTATGACTTCTTCAGAGTCCTGTGGCCAGACTCATCTTTGTCAAATAGTTGCTCAATCAATTCATCCCAGCTTTCCTTCCTCTTGCCCTTACTAGGTGTCCCCAAAGAAGCTTCCCCACTACTGCTGCTGGGATTCCCCTGCTCGACAAATGTTCCATATGGGGAAGGTGAGAACGCATGTGGGACTGACAATGTCACTGCCCGCTTTAGTGCTGCCTTATGCTCCTCGGTTTTCTCTCTGGCAAGAGTTTCCTGCCTCTGCATCCTCTGCTTTGCAGGAATCTTCATAATCTGATCTTTCTCTAGCATTAACTGGTCCCAAGTGAAAGCATGTGTTAACATCACCAAAATTGCAAATCTAAGAATCACTCAAGAAATTAGAAATTTTTTAACTTCAGGGTTTTGAGTTGTAGCTTGGTTTTTGTTTGGATTGAAACAGAGTGTACTACCTAGCCGGATGAAGTGGGACTATCATAAACGGTTCAGAAAATCCATCTTTGACAAATACCAGCAAATTGGAAACTTACATCCAGTGCCCTTTGGGCTTCTCTTTGTATCCAAATGATGGCATGGTCAGAAGTGACATTGCAAGAGAGAACAATATGCTCAAATCTTCCATCCACAGGGACTGCTGTCTTCACAACTGGGGGATATCTTCCCATCCTGCAACCAAATACGTGCATAAGGCACCCTTCCTGTATCATTTGATATATTTCATCCAACCAGTGTTACATTTCTGCTCACTAAGCCAATATAATATCTCAAGAAAGAGACACTCATCATCTGATTGATGAACACTTACTGTATGGGGCATTTTCATTTTCATTTATTAAGAACAGAAGAAAAGAGTAATTTACCCACCAAAGAGAAGTCTTCAGTTTAGTTAACAAGGATGTGAAGCCCACCAATGTTACTATTGCCTTGACAAAACTACATTTCTTTGTTAACTACTGAAGGCAACTAAAATAAACCTTTTTCCCAAGATACACATCCTCCCCCACCACCACAACTTAATACTAAACCGTATCCCAACTATACGGAGTCATCTATGCGAAACATGAATACAAATTGTTCATTGACAAAATGTTTAGCATCCATTGCTATTCCATAAAACAAAAACAAGGATATGATACTACATTTAATATAAGATAATAGTTTTAATGTATTCCAACAAGAAACAAGATCAGATGGGAGGTCTTATGTTCGCTACTAAATGTTTATGGTAATCTTTTTTTGGGTAGGTAGAGCCCCAAGGAGAATTGAACTCATGACCTCGTGTTTATGGTAATCTTACTGATGCTTTCCAACAAAGTCCACAAGTCAATAGGGTCACACTAAACTGCAACTACCAGTTTTCAGACTATGGACCATCTAAGAGAAAGCCCACTCATTGAAAACTCAGGTTACATACATTGGTTGACCACAGAACTGTAGGTGGTGAAGCACCATGAATCTCTAATGCATTCACAAACGAGCAACCTTTTCTGCTGCTTGGGATTTTAAGAGGAGTTTTAGAATCCAATACGTGACTGAATCATAACCCTTAGCTGTGTTCATTCTCTTCTTTGAGAAAAAAAATAGTTGCACAAAACCGTGAGGGATAACCATCTAAAAGCATTACCACAATCCCACCTTCCCATTTGAGATCCATAATTCTATTTAGCAAAAGTGTATTTTGTAAAGCAGCTACAGATACCTAAAGGGCTTCCTCTCAACAATGTGGTAAAGGCGACCAGGTGCATAGAGCCGCCTTGGATCCTTCAGCATCTTCTCCTCTGGTATACATGTATCTCTCATGCACCTTAGACACAGCAAGCATGGTAAACTGTCCAAAATGTAATATCACACAAACCATCAAGAGATGCAAAACCCAAATTAAAGAATCCAATACTATTCTCAAAAGTAAAAACATCCTAATATTACGGTTGGCACTTTGCTCGCAAACTTTATACGACTAAGGTGTCACGTTTTTGCTTGCTCTGTCAAAAGTGATTTGCACAGAGATAAGCGTAGATTTAAAAAAAAAAAAAAAAAAAAAAAAAAAAAAAAAAGATGATGACTAGCAGATGATCCATATTGGTGACTAATTGGGGGAAAAAAGAATGTGGGAAAATATGGCATAATTGAGTGGGGAATGCTTGAGGTTTGGCAAATTGGGAAATTTTAAAGTCTGCCTAGTTTTTAACTTTCTTAAAGCATGGAAGTTTTAATCTGTTGAATGGAGAAAGAACTTAGTCGAAAGGATGATGCAAATGTACTAATTATTTTACCAAAAAAGTGACTTGAAAATGTCTTCCAAGGGTGTGGCAGTTCTCGGCAAGAAATCATCCTGGTTCAGTAGAGTAAATAATCGTTAGAATTTAAGCACGTATAAGCATCACTATGAAGAAGGAATGCATAAAGTAGCAACTGCACAGGGTGTCAGGGCAAGACAAATTAACAACAGTGGATGGAATAACAATAATAATATAGTAATGTGTAAGACAGTTATATAAATCATGCAGAGTCAGCACAGCAAGTAATATGTGTGAATTTCATTTTTACTATGTTCACCATCATCTTATTAGTCGGAATAAGGCATAGTAGTTGAATCATGTGAACAACCATCTCATTATTGCAAATAGGAACCTTTTTCGTGCTACACTTCTTATGCCAGTGGAGCTTGGAGATTTAGACAAGGAATTGTTCCTAGTCCAGGAAAATGTTGGAGTGTCAAACCAACCATTTGATAACAGTTTTTCTTTCCTTTTCTTTTTTAAATAAAGAAAAAAAATCCATGAATTAATAACAGAGTTTGTAAGTGCAAACTGCAATCTAATTTTTACTATGTAAGGACGCTGCTTGGTTATCATTCTTCAATTGACAAATGTTTTTTATTGATGAAAAGAAGTTATTTATATACTCATCCACAAAAAGACATGATCCTTCAAATTATTGAAGAACTAACAATCCATTCAAAATGACCACGTGCAGAGGTGCTTCCTGAATTTCAACTTACAGAAACTCTTCTTTTTTCTCTTTTGTTTGAGAGGGGGGGGGGGGGGGTGCTGAACCAAATGATGGAACATCTACAAGATCAGAGCGTCATCTATAAACCAGTAGAGAAATGAGTTTTGAGTGGATCATCACTACGGTCCCTCTGAAGGTACCTCTTTTCATCTTTTCTCATTATTCCAGCTCCTGTTACACAAGATCATGATTGTAGCAAGAAAGATGGAAATCAATGCTTTAATGGAGGGGAACTTAAGTTAGTGTTCTTCAACTGAATTTCCCTGCATATATTGATTCAGGAAATTTTCTAATGAAATCCAACAATTTACTTCACCTAACTGGATTATACTAGAATTACTTGTCTTTGGACTCAACAAACAAGATTAAACTTTATGGGAAGAAACTGCTAAACCATGATAATAGTCAGGTCTCTATTCATTCACTCTAATTATCTTTGGGCAAATATTAGATCCCAGGAGAATACTATATAAAAAGTCTACTTTAAAAGATTACACTAATTTAACTCTGTAAGTGCATAAACTGGTACACTGAAAATTAAATTAAATAATTTAGCCCATTAAATAGAGACATCTTTGGATGCATTTTCTTTCACTTGATATCACTGGAATCACAAATAGGTATGAAGCCCCCCACCATAAGTACTTCATACAATGGGACTTCAGCTCCAGTGCATTTCCAAGGTGCATGTTTGGCCAACAGAAATGTATTAATCTGGAAGAAAAGGGTATTGCCAAGGTCATGAAAACTTGTCCAACACTGCTCACAACTCCAGTACAAACATGCCTTGGCATCATGAGTCCTGGATAAACAGGGGAAGGGAATTTAAAATTCTTTTTCTGACATCTGATCGGAGGATGTGACGCTTTGGGTGTCAGTCATGAGGTTAGCATGCTCTTTGTGTTCATTATTCTTTTCAGGGGCATTGAGGTGTATCTGGCTATGCCTCCAAACAGATGTAACTTTCTCAATGTGGCTGAATATCACTTTTGGAGCAAAGGACCATATATTTTGCAACCAGACAGTTCAAAGTATCTGAAATTTTAGGAAGAAAAGGAATCCGTGGATTTCTGAAGTAAAAAGTAAGATTTCGCGATATGCACGTATATTTCTTCATCCATGATTGAACATACAATACATTTACATAGTTTGGAAAAGTGGGTGGAAGGTTTTCAGAGTAGGCCTGAACTTCATCATTTGGGCATAAAAGTTTGTATTTTGAACTTTATGTAAGCACTAGAAATGCAATGATCATGTACAGACCAGATTTCTTTCATGAAAAGAATCAAATCACTGCTTCTTATCCCCTTCTCTCCTGTCCTCCCACTCCCCCCCCCCCCCCCCAAAAAAAAAAAAAAAAAATTGGGGATGGGGGTAAATTTCTCATTACGTTTCAGATTTCATGCTGGCAAGCTACTATGTCAGAAGATCAATACACTTTTGCACAGAAATCATGCCAATGACCTTGAATAATACAACTACCAATGCAATAAAAAAGAGAACAAGGAAAATAAATCATATAATGGAAAGAAATCTCAAAGAAAATTGCAGTTTTAAGAAAAGAAAATGAGAGAGATTAACATCATCATGCAAGACAGCTCCTAATTAAGCTTATTTCCTAATTGATACATTAATATAAATTTTTTATTCAAAGTTATATTCAGTTGTTGCAAAACTAGCACAAAATAAAAAACTAGACAGATTACTTGCCTGGAGCACCACAGAATTTATGACATCTGCATATCTAACAGCCAAATTCAGTGACATACACCTAGCAGGGGCAATCGCAAAGCACCTGATCCTCTTCCGATCTATGTTACCCAGTTTATCCCTATTTTGCACCACCACCATTGTTAACAATGCAACCACCCCTGACCCCAGAGAATGTCCAGTAAAGGTTAAGGTATAATTCGGGTACTTCTCCACTAATTCTCGAAGAACCTCACACTCTGCATCCAGAACGCAAGCAGCTGCCTTCAAGAGCCCATTGTGAACATACCCACCATCAAATTTCCTCCGCCCAAGTTTGTTATCCAAAAGAACAGCATAATCACTCTCCTTTGCCAAATTAAGGCCTCTGATGGCGAGAACGATATCAGCATTTTTGTGATCGAGGTAGATTAAATATGGTGGGGCGTGGCCATGGGTGTCTTCGTAGGTCTTACGCAGAATTACCCAATCAGGATCGATTCCATATCCACCGGGAGGAGCCCAAAGTGGGTGTCGAAGATCATCTTCGTAGACGGCAAGAATCATACGGCAGAGGCGAGGAACAGGCTCGAATTCTTCTGCGGTCGCAAGACCCCAGTTCTCACTGTCATGGATGCCAGTGTGTAGGACTCGCTTCCACGCCCAGCGAGCACAGGCAATGCAGTATACACATTCAAGGATTGGAAGACCGCAGAGAACCGACATTGATACTATGAATCTAGCATGTCAACAGACATTAAGAATTGGGATCCATTGGAGCTCTCGTCTTCGATGAACGATCTTGTTCATCTGAAATGTCAGAGAAAAGGAAAAGAAACTGAGAACTAAGAGGAGATGAACTCGACTAGCAGAGTGAGATCCCAAACAGTTTCATGAAACAAAACTACAGAATATAAGAAAGAGATCACTCACCAGAAGACATGACTATACATTAACTCAAGCTGGCCACTGATAACCTGATGCAAACCTCAGGAAGCTGAAGATAGGATTTAAAACAGAGGAAAGAAGAAACAATTGGGATTACAGAAAATTTTATGATTATGGAAAGCTAATATTAATCAGGTAGAAAAATACACAGAAATAAGTTGGATTGGAGAAACCAAAAAACGAAGGTAGTTGCGACTGAACGAGAAAACTTGGATTTGGGTATTGGTTTTAGGGTTTTTTGGGCATGGAAAGACGTTCATCTACTGATGTTCATATTCACCGATGATACTTGGATTCCAGAAAAAATTAATAAAGCTGACAACGAATATGGAAAATCCGTACAAACTAAAAAAACACCAATTCTACATGGAAAATTAATAAAGCTTTCAAATGTTTATGCTGGTTTTAATGGAAACCCAGTTAAGAAGAACTCCAAAAGGAAGAAAGAACAAGAATGATGAAAGAATGATGAAGGCGACCCGCAAGTCAAAGGCTTTAAACAGTTAAACCCCATTATTGGATCCCTTGATCATTAATGCGATTGCATCATTGACCTGGCATGAACAAGGCAATTGGGTAATATTGTTCAGAAATTTCGGATCAAACCTTCAATCTTTCGCTCTGGATGAAACCATTGAGGGTCAACTGTGGCTTCAAAACTTACAGGATCTTCAACAAGTCCATAATTACATAGACACCCAACATCCAAGTTTTATTACCTGAGAGATCCCTAATGGAGTAACAGACTTAATGGCATGTTTGGACAAAATAACCCAGAGTATAATAGGCAAACTGATGATACCGATATTTATACCGTAACGGTTTCATTTTCAATTTTTCATACTGTTTGAGAATGACGGGAATTGAACCCGCACATGGTGGATTCACAATCCATTACCTTAATCCACTTGGCCACATCCATCCTCTACTCTTTCTAAAAGATTTTTTGAGGTAGAATTGGCATTATACTACCAGAGGAAAGCAAAAGTATGAGAATAGGTTTCAACCCCTGTTTCGAAAGTATAAGGAAAAGAAAAGAGAGAAAATGACAAATAGAGGAGGGAATGATATGAAAGAACGGAAATATGGACATGAGCCCGCACAAAAAAACTCTCAGGAAAAATTAGAAATAGGTCCACTTTTGAATTACGGTTTAGATAAATTTTTATTCAGTATATATATGATTTCTTATCCGATATATATGCAGTTTCTAACAAGATTAGGTGTACAATAGAATAAAAACAATATAAATTTATATCAGTATATATTCAGTGTATCAACCGGTTTAGTCCATAATATCGTCATTGTACCATTTAACTTTGGTTCCACTTATTATATAGTTATCGTATCGGCTCTAAATCAGTCCGGTACCATTGTTTGTCCCCTCTAAACTCTAGTTTTCCTTCTTTTTTTTTAACGAAGCCAAACAGATCCTCAAGTGTTGAACTTAACAGGTCAGACAGTCGTATCCAAATCGTCTCCTACGGTCCTGCCGCCTGCCAAGGTCCGAATTTTAGTCAGTCCACCCTCCAATGTATTGGCAAGCGGCCAGACTGATCCCCAAGCCCTTGGATCAGTCGCAGGAGCTTCCTACCGCAGGAGACGATCTGAATCCCAGGCAGTCCCATTAAAGAAGAGAAACAAATCCGTTTTGCCCTTTTTGACCCTTGTATGAGTGCCAGTTGGTACCTAGCCGGATAACAGAGGGGCCTATGATAGAATAGTTATTTTAGTGGGAGCTTTTGAGTTATTTTAAAAATTAGAACTATAGGTACTTTTTTTTTTTTTGGGGCAAGAGAACTGTAGGTACTAGGTAGTAGTTACACAGCAACAAAGACTATTCTGATGCGTCTGCTAATCAAACACGTGGTCAACCAACTAATGGGAGATACGTAGGTCCTGTTTGGTAAATGTAACATAATGGAAAATCATTTTTAAATAATTTTATGAAATTTTCTTTTTGAAAATTTTAAAAGATAGTTAAATGTATTAAATACAACTACACAGGTGTCATCCTAATAATTCTTGGATTATTATTATAGAAGCTATTGACTATCTACCATACAAGTTCACTTAGGCTCTCTTTAGTTTGTATTATATAATATATTATATAATATATTATAAAATTTATGATTGTTTGGTATGATTTATAATGTCTATTTAAAATAAATCAATATAATTCATTATCTACAAATAGGTGAGTAGTTGTTTATCATTATTAGAATAATCTATTAAGTGATTGTTTATATTTCTTATTATATAATGTATTATGTTTAGTGGTATCAAACGGTCATTATTTATTACTCATAATCTATTATCATAATTGATTTATCACAAATAACTCATAATACATTATATAATACAAATAAAAAAGAACCTTAGTTATTTATTTAGTACATATATAAGCCTTTACATATGTAAATTTAATTAATTAAATGTTTGTATATAATAGCACTAGCAAGTGTACATGTGCAAATGAATGTGAGATCATATTATTGGGAGGAGAGAGAGAGAAAAGAAGAAGAAGATGATGAAAAAAGAGACAAATGAAGATCATCTATTATTATCTAGTCTGTTAGTCGTCCATCGAATGAATTAGATGCACAGGAGAAGATCCAAGTCTCTAAAAAAATCGCATGTGAGAATGAGAACGAGAATGAGAAAGATTGACAAGGGATTTCTTTTAAGTAAACATGTCATCACCAAGGCAGACACTACCTTAGAAGACCATGTGTTCTTTAATTCCAAATCTTTTTCTTGAGATTTTATTGATGCTGAGTCAAGCCTTGGCTCATCTGATGTCTATTAAACACTTCATTTAAGTCTTAAGTCTCAAGTCTCTGTGGCAAGTGAAGAAGATGTATTGAAGTAGAATAATGGAGAATGAGTGATGACAATAAGATTCCATAACCTCAATTATTTTATTTATGCTGTTGGCCTCCACAGAGAGATCGTGGGTGTTCATGGTGTAAGGTTGTGACTTGTTACAATTTTAAAATGATTGATTACTTGCAGTTTTGAAGACCAAAAAAATAAAATAAAAAATGGTATCTGGACTGTGAAAGGTGGAGTGTGTAAATACGAAAAAAAGATGGCTCTATAAGCTAATATTTCTTTTAGCTTCAATTTAATAGTACCATCTTGGATGGAAATTGTTGTAATATAAAATAGCCTTTTCAACTTTGTCTATTTGTCTTTTATGTAGGCAATTGTGGATGTGGGTTGTTCGAATAAATAGAATAAAGAAACAAAAATGTTTCTAACGAGGAGATAGAGGAATACTCTTAGGATATGTCGATCAATATGACTATTTAAGAGATAGGTCAATGCTCATAGGGTCCGGCGTTCAATACGGCAACTGCTTCAACCTACCTTGGATTATTTGAATGAATACTTGAGAGGAGTAATTACAAGTTATGGGTATCGTATTGAATTGTTGGAAAAGCTCCTTAATGTTGTGGAGACATTAGACTTGAAGAAACCTTAAGAGAGACTAACTTGCATTGCCGATTTAAGAACACCAATTAATTGTATTTTTTTTTCTAAAGAATAGTTTTAGTTGTTTGTGTATTCATAATTTTTTGCTAATTTTGTTACGAAGAACTTCTTTGATCTTTTCATTGTATATACTCGAGAAACATCATATTTCAAAATTGATAGTTTGAACTTCTTTAGTCTTTTCATTGTCTCTTGTATAGCATTCAGTTTAGTTTTGGGATACTTGGTAAGGCTTTTGAAAAATATGAAACGTATAGCCTGGTTGAGTCTCCATCTAAGCGTATTAAGGTTTTATTTTTTGAATTTTCGAATTTTTTTAATTGATGAGTTTTTTTTTTCAATTTTCACCTTTCAATATTGCCTTCTATTGTTGTTTGAGAATGTTGCATCAATGAACTTGAGGTTTGGGAAGTAAATGAATAACCTACTCATGATTGCACCCAAAAAAAAAAAAAAAAAAAAAATCCACTTGAGGTGAAGTAAATGAAAATAAAGCCTTAAGAATTGAAATCATCAATATTGTACAATGCATTACCATTAATAATGATGTAAAAGATTGGTTGGTCTCTCCAATAGTTGAGATTCTTTCGTAAGTTTCAATTGAATGAAATTGGAAGGAACAGTTGAGGTTTGTTAATGTGAAGATTGAGATTTACTAATCCGATATTATTCTTTCCTAATATTGAAATCCATACTTATTTTATAAGCATTGTAAAAATCATATGCATTGGAATCCAGATCAAACATCATTTTGATCCGAGGTCTATCCTCCAAACCTTGTCCAGTGTCATGAACTCCCATTGTACTCTCTCCTTTGTGCATAGTTTACACTCTAATATAACAGACAATAACTAATAGTGGATTAAAACGTATAGGATCAGTTCGATAAAACTTATGCTTTTGAATTTTATGGATTTTGACTCCCAATGAGCCATTTTAGAGTAGAAACACGTTTCATAAGTCCAGTTGGATTCCAACTCCCACAAAGTGAATCGGATTCCGAATGACTCCAGAATCTAAAATTTTGGAGTCATAAATACTTGCTCCAAACTGTTGGATCAACTTTTGAGAAAAAGAAAAATGTTGACTCTCGCATGACTCTCACTTGACTACCACCACCACCATCACCGTCGCCACCACCCACCACCCACCACCCACTTCCACCATAGCCACCACCACCACCACTACAGCTACCTCCTCTACCACCACAGTAGCCGCACCGGTACCACCACCCACCACTACCATGATTATTTTTCTAGACTTTGATTGGGAAGATAATGTGTTATCAAACATGTTTCTAACCCAAAGATGTTCTGTAATCCATTTTAAAATTACGTTATCAAACAAGTTTTTATTTCAAAATAATCTTGGAATAGTTTAGTTTAGAGTAAAATCCAAATTTGAATCAGAATCTAAAATCCAGAAGCAGAAGTTTGATTAAACGGACCCTTACAGGTATATTACAATAGAAATGAGAGATATATTTAAAGAAATATGGGACATAGATAATAAATTAAAATATTGAATAAAAAAAAGAATGAAAAAGAAACAACTTGAAAGTTGACTATGACACATCTGAAATGCATGATATGCACCAACTTGTAATTCCCCTCATTCCAAATTCAACATCTATGTTTCTGAATTTATTTTTTATTTTTTTTTTATTTTTTTGATGTAAACATAATTAGTATTTTATGCACTAGAACCTCTTCTACAAGTTTAAGTTTGCAAAAAAAAAAAAGTATGAACTCATTATAATATGAAAATTAGGTATGAAAACAGGTTTAAGTCAGAAAAATCATGTTCAGCCAAAATAGAACGGAATGTTGCATGCCATCCTTAAATGACAC
The DNA here is from genome assembly GCA_028583415.1 of Protea cynaroides. Taxonomy (NCBI): domain Eukaryota; kingdom Viridiplantae; phylum Streptophyta; class Magnoliopsida; order Proteales; family Proteaceae; genus Protea; species Protea cynaroides. The sequence continues at coordinate 93,959,503 of CM053275.1, read as the reverse complement.
AACTCAACTTGGATAGAATATTTTTTTCCCCTTGCTAGTGAATGCAGACCCCAATAAATTGATGACACAACAAAAACTTTCTAAACGAGAACCTAGCTTAATTTAATCCTTATAAGGTCAATAATTGGTCATATTTAATAAACAAATAATCATAGTTATTTCGGTGATGACGGGACTCAAGGCATTGGAGGGCTGCCAGACTGCACGTTCAGCAAGCAAGTTGCCCTGGATATAAGCAAGGAAATGAATAAGGGTGTCGGTCAGTTAAGTCTGGACTTGGTCTAAGTTGAAACGGTGTCAAGTTTTACTAGTCCAAATTGAAACCTATTCATTAAGGATTCGGGTTGGAGTGAACTGTGGTGGACATAATAATTAATAGGCCGGACTGTTGTTGGATTGTTATTGGACTGGGTTTATTGGGCTTATCGATCTGCCTTCGCATATAGTTATTTTCGTACGATTATAATTTTTTTGTGGTGTTTTTTATTCATATTTAATACAATTGTAAGCGATTGAGTTTTGATTGATTGTAAGGGCATCTGAGTATAGATAATTGATTACATATTTGCATTTATCTAGTTAGAAACATTAGATCCTTTGTCAGTTAGTTATTATTTGAGCAATAAAAATAATTGGTTTGGACTAGCTCAAACTTCTTAACGGGTCTTACTGGTGTTCGGGTTGGGTATTATTAGTTTGGGTTAGTTCGGACTTCTTGACTGGCCTGTCTGGTACTGTTTCGGTCCAGACTAAAATTTTGTTGAGCGTTACAAGCCCAGACAAAAACCTATCCATTAAAGATTTGATCCAAAATGGGTTCAGGTTATATTGGACCAGCTCGATCTGTGCAACCAAGCTGGGCCAGATTTGACACCCTTAAAAACGAGAGTAGGCAAGGTGCAGCGTACAAAGCCATACAAAATCCTAGCTCGGATCCCATTTCAAAGAGCAAATCGCTGATCAACCTATTGGTGTATATCTAATGGCACCTCCTCTAACCTGAGGGCATCTCCATTAGCAGGAACTAATGCAATTTAGTCTGGGAAGAAATGGTTAAAGAGTCTAAGTTAAAATTATAAAATCCATGATAAGTGGGATTGTACCCGAGGAGCAACACCAATTTGATTCTTGATGGATTGGAGAATTGGCCTCCTTGTACATTTATAAGATGAGAGAGATGATCATACCCTTGCATACTATCTAGTCATATCATAACAAAATGATGACTAAAAAAACATTAAAAAAATAATAATTTCTCGGTTTAGAATTAGAACTAGCAGACCCCAAGGATTAATTCAGGATTAATTCAGCCTTTTTCCTTGTCTCAACTTAGAGTGGACCTTAAGTACAATTTTGTGGCTCATGAGAGAACTGTCTCTCCATCTATAATGTCAAACTTGCATCTTTTTGCTTCTTCATTTCAGCAGAGCAAATTCCAAAAATGAATGGATTTCTTGTTTTCGAGTTGTTTTTGTTTCTTGATTTTCCTTTGGACAATATATACAATTCCTGTTTGTTCTTTATAACATGCATTCCAGAATTTTTTTTTTAAATTATTTTACAAAAATCCTATCCTGCTGTGATTGTGATTGAAAATTTGATAGATTACACACTTTAGGTTTGAAAGGCTTCACAGTTTTTTTTTTTTTTTTTTTTTAATTGGAAAATAAGTGGTAAGCATGCAGTGTAAGCTAAATTTGTATTATATATTAATGAGAAAGAATATATTTTCATTGTTCACCCTTGTAAATCAATATTGTGATCAATAAAATTACAGTTTCTGCACTAGTTTATGTCTTGATCTTTGTAATGATTCTCTTGCTTCAGGACCTTGAGAAGAAGATAAAGGAGAGAGCCAAGTGGTTGTCAAGGGGAGGAAGCATATGACCAAATGGAGGAACCATAACTAAGAAAATTGTTGAAAAGAAGTTTTGTTCCCAATTAGACATTTTTGTTCTAATTGAATATAAGTGTTTGAATATTGTTGTTTTTTCAAAATTGATTTGGTGGCACAATTTTTTTTCTTTTTTTTTTTTTATAATAAATTTGGGGTTAGGATAAAAAATTGCCCAACTAATATTGTTTAATGTACTTTATCTTTGTATTCTTAAATTTTGAGGAGACACCAATATAATGATTGTGCAATGAAAACGTTATTAATGGTGAATATTCTATTAATTAGATACGTTACCTAGGCAATCAATAATTGATCAATTTCTTTTCTACTTAGCATTATCTCTCATGCATGTAGGTTTATTGCCCATGGTTTAGTTTACGGTATTGGAAAGGGTATCGGTCACTCTAGAAATTGAATTGGGATTGGATATGATTCGGGATTGGATACGTATAAGTCGTATATGTTTGTATCCGTCTGATATGTTGAGTCACCGTACCATTTTATCAGGAATTTGGATATCTAAGTCAAATAGTCGTTCTTGTTTCACCCATTGTGAAAATTGATTCAGATCGTTTGATACGACGCATGGCGTCAGCATTGCAAAAAAGAGGTCAGTTGTGCTTGTGAGCCCCGTCTTCAGCAAATGCTTGTTGTACCCTGACCCCTGTTTCGCGAGAGGGGGCTCGGCTATTTTTCCCCAACGGTCGACTAGTGACTATAGAAAACGAACTTGGGTGGGCTCTTATAATGGTATCTTATAAGATTATTTTAAATAATTTGTTGTAATGGTGTCTTATATAATTATTTTAAATAATTTTACCGTGGAAAATAAATGGCAAACAAACATTGAAAAATTTTACGGTAATATTTTACTTCTTTTGAAACAAACATTGGAAAATTTTTAACACGTAAAATTTTACATGTAAAAATTTCACCTGTAAAATTTTACCTGTGAAAAGTATATATGTAAAATTTTACATCGAAACAGACGGAGCCATAAGTAAAATCAAATGTGCCTCATCGGGAATTATTATCTAACATTTAAATCCTATACCATATGGTGGCCTTAAATGGATGCTATTGTCATCTTAGAAGGTCATTAAAATAAGACAGTAAATCCTTGGTCAATTGATTATTATTTGAGTAGCAAAAAGAACGAGTTCGGACTAGCTCAGGCTTCTTAACGGGCCTTATCGGTGTTAGTGTTGAATATTATTGGTTCGGGCTAGCTCGGGCTTTTTAACGGGCCTGTCCAAGCTGAAATGGTGTCGAGCTTTACAAGCCCAGACTGAAACTCGTCCACTAAAGGGTTGGTCTTGGTTGGGTTTGGGTTATATCGGGCTGCCTCGATCCGTGCTACCGACGAGATTTGATGGATCCACATCCTCTCCCGCCTGAGTTTGGGCAGGAGAGTTGGCGGCCCGGATGGATGGTCGCCACCTGGTTCTCGGGTGAATCCGAGTCCTCCATCCGAGCCAATACCCTTGTTGGCTCAGCTTGTCGGTTGGGGTGTCGGCTCGGATGCACCCGAGAGCTAGGTAGCGGCCATCCATCCAGGCCGCCAACTCTCCTGCCCAAACTCAAGCAAGAGAGGAATTCTATACAGATTTGATACCCTAGCACGGATTTTTAAAAACCATTTTTCCTTGATGTGTTGCGGCTCATTGGGGTTATATTACTATCATATTCATATGACCTCATGATCAAGGAGTAGTCAGCTATCGCTCATCGAATGATGACTTAGCCTCCTCATATTGATACCTCAATAGAAGATTCAGATCCTGTTTTATAAGTTTAGAAGATCATGTTGGGGGAACTATCTATGGCGCAGTGACGACAACACGTTGTGGTTGTACATATGCCTAAATCTAGGGAAGAGGTTCAACTCCTCCTACCACTTGTATACTATGGAATCAATGCCCTTTCGCTCTATCCCTCTATCCCCTCGGAACTGAATCCTCTACCGCGGCAGGAGATTCCTGCCGTTGATCCAAGGGCTGGGGATCAGCCGGCCCGCCTACCAATACATTGGGAGGTGGGCCGGCTAAAATCCCGCCCTTGGCCGGCGGCAGGTGGGCGGGAGAGGATTTTTATACCTATCCCCTCACCCTATGGGGTCCCCACCTATATATGATTGTACCTCCTCGAAAGGTTTCGCCTTTTGGTGTTGGTTCCGAAAAAGAAGATTATAGTCCATTAATGAAGAGGTCAGCAATCTTAAATAACCTATCACTTGATAATAAAAGAATTAAAAAAAAAAAACCGAGCTTAATCATATGATCGACTACTTTTGGTCAATGGACATACATCTGATCTTTTTTTGTCGATTTTTCTGAGAAGAATCATCCATTTTTGATGATCATGTCACGTATCCAAAATTTGTATACCCAGATGCTTGAGGAGGTCGTCTCTCGATATTGTGTTTGGTCTTCTTTATTTTAGAGGTTGTCATTTGAGATAAATAAATTTCTTTGTTGTTGTATAGTTTTTCTTTTTTTTATTTTTTTTTTTATTTTTTTGTATCAATGAATTTTGATTACTTATAAGAAAAAAAGGTAAATTATACCAAAAGTATAATTATACGTTTTGAAAAATTATATCATAGATACCTTATGTTTCAAAAATCATATCAGAGATACTTGACGTTTTGAAAAATTATACCAAAAGTACCTGAAGTTTTAAAAATATTACACCTGGGATACCTTTTATTTTTGTACTTCTAAATTTATCTCCGTTTAGCCTAACTTTCTTGATCCCCTTTAGTCACTCTATCACTATCCGTTGCTACAATGACTCATTACTCGGATTTTCATGTGTTCGTCGTTATCTCAATTGCCCACCCCCTTCCTGCCCCTGTCCTCTCCTGTGATCCTTCCTCATCGACAGTTGTTTATCACTAAGTCACAAATTTGGACTATGATACACATCTTTGGTGAAAATTTCGCACCCCAACTTACTGTTTTTCCGACAGATGTACCAACGACCAGGCACCAAATAAGGGTAGTTCAATAAGAAACGATCAGTCCCTAAAAATTTGATGTAGATCTCATAGTTAATTTAAAGGATGCCAACGTTGAATAAAGTTAATGTTAGAAATATGAAAAAAGATACTTGGTATGATTTTTAAAACGTGAGATACTTCTGGTGTGATTTCTCAAAACGTTAGGTACTTGTAGTGTAAATTACCCAAAAAAAAAAAAAAAAAAAAAGAGAGAGTGCGTTGGCTGAAACATGTGAAGAAATGAAGAAATCGCACGCATGACCATTGGGTGATCCGACGCTTATTAGTCAGGGGGTTTTAGGAATCCGAAACGGCCGAACCTTTGCCGATTCGGTTTACTTGAATCGGGATCCTAGTAGGGTTGGTCGGATGTTAGGTCCGCCGTTAATCAGACCCTCCTTATTTTCCAGTGCGAAAATGGTCATACGATGATTTCATATCCACTGGACCAAATTACCCTTCAACATTGCACTTTTTACTCATCACCCCGGTCCTATAAATAAGGCATATTGGCCAAAACCCTAGTTTTTCTTCCGCAGTCTCTCTGTCTATTCTCTTCGGAGGTAAGGCGTGATTCGAAAACTCCTCTTACTTGTGCTCCTGTTTTAGATCGGGAGTTTGAATCTCTGCTTTCTTTTGCAGATTCAGTCGAGTTGTTTCCTGAAGGTTCTTCACCAGAGTACGTCACGCTTTAAGGGTTTTACCTTTTGGATCCGTACCCGTACCCTAATTTTGTGACTCATGATCTTGTTTCATGTTTATAACTTACGGTTTTAGGTTTTAATCCTTTCGTTTTGTTCTTCTCTTCTAATGTCGAATAGTACTTTGTCCTTGCGCTTGTGATTTTTCTTTTAGATGTGTAGATTCCTCTTCGTTATTTGAGATGTGGAATGCCGTTTTTAGTTTTTTTTTTGTCTCTTATTAATCGGTTTATTTTACTATTTTATGTTGTTAACACTAACTTCGGAACAATCTATACATGGGGGGTGTGTGGTTTTGCTCCCATGTATAGACGAGGGAGATTACGTAACTTTTACTAGATATGGATTCATGTCAACGACATTCTGGTATTGTGTCTGGTCGGTTACTAGCTTCACTCCAATTGAAACGGGAGCATCACTAAAATCTCCTTTCAGGCACTCTATTGTGTGTTTGGTGATTTGGTTTATAATGATAATCTTCTAGACTTTATCAAGAATGAAGCTAATTATTCACCTTGTTGCACTTTAACTGATGTTGCGTTGTGAATTGGCAGGAGCAGGTGATGGCTCCACAACAGCCAAAGAGTGGACTCTTTGTGGGGCTGAACAGAGGCCATATTGTGACCAAGAAGGAATATGCTCCTCGTCCATCTGATAGAAAGGGAGTAAGTAACATTATTGTTATGCTGTCAATATATGCCTTATTTGCCTATTTATTGCCTTTTTGTGATCAAGTTGGCCTGGTTCTATTGTTGTTGTTATTGGGATTACTTCTACAGCTGCTAATCTTTGAGTCTTTATTTTATGTCCCTTAGTTCTCGTCTGATGGATAGTGATGTGGAAAACCAAAACTGGATCAGTCCAATCCTTTTGCTACTTAATAGCAAACTGGGTCCTTAAACGTTTACTTGCAGCTTGATCTTTCGTTTGCTACTTAGCATTTGTTTGTCTGTTTGTTTGGATATGAACATGCTTCCAACTGAAAGATAGAGTTGATATTTTTGATGTAATTTATGTAATTTGATGCATTGATTGACTTTACTTATTAATATGATTATTCATTTATTCTTTGTTGTTTAGAAAACCAGTAAGAGAGTCCACTTTGTAAAGAACCTGATCAGGGAAGTTGCTGGTTTTGCACCTTATGAGAAGAGAATCACTGAGCTTCTCAAAGTTGGGAAAGACAAGCGTGCATTGAAAGTGGCAAAGAGAAAGCTTGGCACTCACAAGAGAGCAAAGAAGAAGCGTGAAGAGATGTCCAATGTTCTCCGCAAGATGAGGTGAATTCCACTCTTCTATTCTGTTCCCTTCTGTGTTTATGATCTAATGGACATCCAAACGAGTTGATGGGTGTAAAAACTAAAGTGGCTTCTTTTAATGAACCCACATTAAATAGTCAACCAATTATTATGTCATTTTTTATTCGTTTGTTCTTATTTCTAAATTTCTCTGGTTGGATGGTTTTATACAGGTCTGCTGGAGTAGGGGAGAAGAAGAAGTGAGGGTATGCATCAATTGTGCCTTAGGTTTGTTGAAGGGAAGATCAGTAGGTTTTTTAAGTATTTGCAATGGAGAATGAAATTTTGACCGTAATTCATTTTGTTTTAATTTGATATGGAAAACAATGGCCTTCCAAATTTTTAGTTTTGTTCAAAATCAGAGTTGTGTTTTACTCATATTAATTACTTCACCAAGAAGCCGATCTACCATGTGGTTGTGCAAGTTCTTCCACTGTGGCAGTTGGGGGTCTTGATTCTCGAACTTATATCATGGCCCCTGCACAGGGAGCAACTTTGGTTATGGTTTGGCTTGGGCGACCTTTATAAGTAGAAGCTTTTGTCAGTTTATTCTATCATGTCTGAGCCATGCATTTTCCCACAGTTTGGTGGTAGTAGGGAATTACTTTTTGCAGTGCTGGATTATGCCGGATATCTGACTGCTATGATGAATCCGTTTCCCTTATCTAGGGCCCTGCCCTAATATGATGATCTTAGAGATGCAAAGGATTTCTGAGCAGTATTAACCTCTACTGAGCTAGCCTTCGATGTGCTCTTATAAGAAAATATAGAGGATTTATGATGAGCTTTAGCCATTATTAGGCGGATCGTTCACCCCATAGCAGTATCAGAATGAAGCTTGCGTTAGATAATAGGGTTGCAAGTTATTGCAAGTTGCTAAGGTTTTCTGTAGATGCGCTTGCTTGTCAATTCTGTCTCGTCTTTAGATTAAAATTTTATTGCTGGATATAACTGGTTTCTCGGCAGGAATTAATCATCCGCCTTTGTAAAAATTCGCCAGGAAGAGTTAGTAGAGTTCTATTTTTACCCACAATTTTTTGCATTTGGATCTTTATGCTTGGGCAAGATGGTTTTCTGGGTGTTTTCTAGCTTAAGTCGGTTAGGTTTTGGAAAATTCTGCCTGTATCTCTTTTGCCGGATTGGATTTAGGGGAAGACCACTTGTACCTTCTCTCTTATAAAAAGAAAATAAATTGGAAATTGATTTTTGTTCAGTATGGGGATAAAAGGTTCGAGGTTTCTTGGTCTTCTGCATAAGATCTGCTACATGTGGGTACTGGAAGCCACTATAACACAGTGGTGGCCTGCCAATGGTGAGTTTGTGCAACTCCAAGGAGGTCGATTGATACTCCTCTATTCCCAAAAAGTTTTCATCCCAACGCTCGACTCTCCTTCCCCCTTTGTGACTCGTTGACCCTTCGGACCACCATTTTGGTAGTTCTACACTTTCAACTGCTGGAAAAAGGGTGTATTCCCACAGAAAAGGTAAATGTTTGAAATTGAGGTTCGACAGCAATTTATGCTATTTTCTACATATCCGACGGTCAGAAATAGTGCATCATTAATTTAATTGACAACCATTTTATGATAAGTTCATGCTTTAAGAGGCCTCCCTCTGGCCGCCCGGGGGGATCTGCATCCTGTCCTCCCAGATGGGAGGACAGTGGCAATCTGCCCTTGATGATCGTCATGTAGCTCTCAGTAAATTCGAGACCCATGTTTGAATCGATATTCAGTCGACAAGTCGAGCCGACAGGGGTTGTCGGCTCAGACGTGGGTCTCGGATTCAACTGAGAGCCACGTGACAGCCATCCAAAATAAGTTACCACATCCTCCCAGAATCACTGGGAGGAAACAATGTGCATCTGCCCGGAGGGGGGTTGGCGTTCCTTTATTGTGCCTGAGGTTTTTTAAATTGGAGCTGTATAGTTTAATGGTTGGATTGGGTTTTAAAAATGAAATGTTTCAAGTGATTGTTAGGAATTGTTAAAACTGATTTAAACCTCTTTTAAAGTGTTGAAGGTCAATTCATAAAATAAAATTTATTTTAGTGATTTTCACGTTGTCTACTTCTAAATTGTAAACCCATCATCATATGAAATTTAAGTTTGATGTTTTTTTTTCTCTTTTTTTCTCTCTCCTATCATCCTTGTATTTAACTCTCTCCTAGAAATGAAACTGTTTAAAAATCAAATAATCAAAATTGATTAATGATCCATTTTGATAATTTTTTTGAAATTGTTTGATAAACGGTTTGATTTTAGCTTTCCCCTAACGCACTGAACTGGAACCAAAATGGATTTTGGTGCTCTCTTGGATAAATGATGCCATTATCCGACCGTTGAATGGAAAACACATGGTGTGGAATAGCCCAGTCTCAAATTTCAGAGCCTTCAATCAATTACATCCAATAATGCATTGGCATGCTCTCATGAAGGTCAATATATGTGAATGGTACTCTACCCACGGTTATGTAGTCTCCCAGTCCTGATTTTTCAAAGCTTTATTTTGTACTGGGAAATTCAATTTGATTAATGATATATGAATATGAACCACGGATATTTCGGTCACCCAAGGTCTTCCTTTGTGGCCAAGAAACAGGGCCTCAAATATTTCTCCATTTCAACCTTTGAGTTTTAATACCCCAAACCTTGTGCAAAGGTTCAGCATACTATAAACCTGTGGATCGCAATTTGCAACCCTGTGTGATCACTCTAAGATTGATAACATGTCAAATCTGGTGGATTGTAAAAGTTTGGGAGGGAAAAAAAATCATTTACAAATTGGAAAAGAGGTTAAAATCTGAATTAAGAAAGGCCCATGACAGCAAAATTGGAATATCGATGTAGGTAGCAAAGGTTTCTATTGGACAAGAGACAAGAAGCACCTTCTCCTTTTTTTTTTTTTTTTTTTTAAATAATAGTTTTCTTATTTACTTTTTTTAATTATTTTTAATTCCAACCATTTCAGGCCCAATCTTTACCACCCAAGTTCCTTTCTTACCCAAGTTATCCAATTCAAAAGAAAAGGTGAATTATTTTAAGGCATTCTGATGGAATGAGATTTTGACAGTATTGTCCAAGAACATTTTTTTTTACCTTTCACCAAACTTTTTCCTTTTATTTTCAACTGGCAAATTGTTTTACTCACGCCTCAAACATCTCTCTTCTAGCCACATGTCAAGCTCCACTTGGCCTGAAATTTTACTGATGCAAAAAGAATAGTGGGACCTACTTGTACCCCAGATTTTAGCATCATATGAGCTGCAACAATTATATGGCTACTGGCTAGCATATCACGCATTATACTTGCCAATTAGAACGAATTTTATCACTTCCAACCAAAGAGAGCATACATGAAGTTCATAATTCATACATAACCAGGTGTTCTTGGCCACGCAGTTGAATTTTCCAATCAACTGAACCAATTTTGAGACTGGGTAGGTCAGTTCAGTTGCAACAGAATTGGGGTAAGTGTCCTTTCAGCTATACTCTTCTTTTGGTGAAAGCTATTATAAATCAACTCTGTTTCTTTATTCCATTATTCACTCTCTCAAGGTAATGAGATTACAGTTGTTAATTTCCATCCAGAAACAGATAAAACGTTTAGTCCCTGTAAGCTGAGGACACCAAAAATGAAAGTAGGAATACAACATTTCTCAACAGCTAAAAAAAGGGCTAACACCCAAACAAACAGTATTAAGAAGAGCTTTTCATGTCTTGAACTTCTGAGTGAGTTTCTCTACACCTTCCCTGCAATCTCCTGCAATCCTCTTTGCACCATCTTGGAAGGATGAGCTAAATCCAGCTGTATTTTGCTCCAACTTTTGTATGGAATCACTCACTTTCAAAATAGCAGCCCTTTGAATCTCGCCAGTGTTTTGCTCCAACTTTTGTATGGAATCACTCACTTTCAAAACAGCAGCCTTTCGAATCTCTCCAGTCCTTCTGGCAGCTTCAGTGGCCCACTCCTTTAAAACAGCAATCAAGGAGATTATCTTCTGGATTATATTCTCGATTACTACTTTGCCATTACCTTTCAGGTCATGTGCCATAGCTTTGAGTTTCCCCACCAATTTCTCAGCCCGGTTCACAGTTTCATCTGCAGACTGCTTTCCTGCTTCAAGCCATGTAACACCAGCATTGGCATCATCTTGGAGGTCGCTGTCGACAACAACTTTAATGCCATGCCTTTCCCACCGTTCTCTCGCTTCCTCTAGAGCTTTTGCTTGCTCCCTTGCTCTTTTTGCTTCATCTTCTGCCCAAACCCTGGACAACCAAGATTAAATAATGAGAAAAAAATCAATCATAATATTTGTTCCCATTGGCTTCAGCCAAAACCCCCCGCGTTCTTCCATAAAATATTCTGTTTTTTCCTGGATACTTGGGTTCAAATACCCATGGATTCGCAGTTTGCTTACTGGCTTCATATAATTAAGAAAAGACTTGTAAGAGATCCGCTACTAAATGAGTAAACTAATTTTTCAAGTGATTCATATCAGGTGTACCCATTCATATAATCTCACTCAAGAAGGGACCATTTTCATTGTTACCGTGCCGGCTGTTAAAATTAGATCCGCTTGTCTATGACTCGATATTGGTACCAGTCCATAATGATCAAAGTCGAATCGTGAGCCTATGTCACTAGGTCAATCAGAAAAAGGTCTAGACAGTGCCTCAGACAAGTCAGCTGAGATAAGGCACCAAAAGGTCTAGATATTTCTCCAAGCTACTTCTCACAGTTTCCTAGCATAGCAGGGAAGGGAGGAAAAACTTGTTTTTGTCCGTTTCTGGTAAGAAACACAGTTTGGTTTTATACTGACACTCTTATCTTGTTTCCCATTTTAAAAAGTTTATCTTCATTCAGATATCCATACACGTGGAGAAATTTATCATAGGAAAGTCTTGGCTCGGAAGCTGGGGCTAAAGGGACCAATACAAGTCTGGTAACCCAATTATTTGCCACATGTCCAATGTTCAGATCAGGGCAGCCAGATGAAAGATCAGAATACCAAAAAAACAAAAAAACAAAAAAAAATCAGCAAGTCCATCTAGTGTCTGGAATTATCATTACTTTTTGAAGCCCTACTGAATCTTTTTCTCACCTTCAAACAAATACACAAGAACACAGTGGGGATTACCTAAATTTGATTATTGATCTAGTTGAGGTGGACATATCTGACAAGCAAGATCTATATCTCAGTCTCCACGCTCGGTATGACAGATTGCAAGTTAAAAAACAAACCCAATCCATAGTATAGTCTCAGCCCCCTGAACCAAGACTGTATTTATGATATATCTATCCCTAAAATTGTCACAGAGAGACATAATGATGGCATAACTCAATACACATCTAATCTTCAAAATCAATATTGCAGAACCTGAATTATCTTTACTTCATATAAAATTGTTGCTCATCAAAGCGTTATTTTATCTAGGAGATAAAGACAAAAGTGCCTCAGTTTAGAAAGGAGAGAGTGCTGCTCATACCTGGCCATGGACAATGCTTTCCGCTCAACCTCCAGTTCATATTGTAAACGGGCAATTGCTTGATTTTCACTTTCAGCTTCTTTCCTAAGCTTCTCAATCCTTTCTCGTTCAAATGATATCTCCATCTTGTTGCTCATAAGCATCTGCAACTGCTCTTCCACCTCATGCCTTAACTGTGAGAGAACTTCCATTTCTGCCTCAACAGCAGCCCGTCCTCTCAGCAGAGCACTATTTTCTTCCTTTCTTTCAGCTTTTAACCTTTCCAACTCCAGCTTTGCTTCCTCAGCCAACTTCTCTACAGCATCTATCTTTTCCTTTTCCATGGCAAGTTCTTTTTCAAAAGTTGCATTGATATCCTTTTCAACTTCTGCAACTAAGGCACTATGTGCTGCAACAGCAGTTTCAGCCATTGACTCTGCTTCAATACGTGTTAGCTCCTCACTGACAATGTCAGCAGCCTCACCAATGGAAAGAGCAATAGCAGCTTGAGCTTTTGTGACTGGCTTCTCCGGCTGAAAAAGTCTCGTGTAACCTATTGCATAAAACAGAGCATTTAAATATTCACTCCCAAATTGTTATATACAACCTCATAATATAAGCAGCAACAATGGAAAACAAAAGCATACCAAAGGCTAGGGCCATGATTCCATGTTCTCCAGCAGATAAGTCAGCTACAAGAGCAGGCCATGCATCTGGATTTATCTTATCAATGTCTATAAATCCAGAGTGTTGATGCAGGATCTGGCAATGAGCATATAGTTTACTCAACTTTATCAGACATTCACAAAAGCTCACATTAATTGCTAAAGGAAAACTCATTTAATAAACTTAAATGACCTGTCTGTCAACTTCTGGTAGCTGTCTTTTGTCTAGGGCCATCTTCCAGCTCACAAGATCCTGACGAGACAAGGGACTGCATCGCAAAAGTTTAACCAAAAAATTAGAAGAAAATCTACAACCATGAGATTTGGAAGAGGAAACAAATCTCTGTCAAGTGTCAAAATTAACGAACTAAAGAAAGTGTGAAATCCAACAACGAAATGCATATATGTGAAAAAAATCATGATACTCAAGTGCAGACCCAAGCGATGAGCCTACGTCAAACTAAAAGACTGAAGAATGCCTGAAAAGGCGACACTAATGCAAATATATGATAATACTGAAAACAAAAACTTTAACTGGTATTAGTTCTGCAATTGGGTGGCACTGACTATACCAAAAGCCAAATTTTGTCAAGAACACTAATCAGTGGGAGTGACTCAAGTACATGAAATTTATATATACAATAAGAGGAAAACAACAAGATGGAGATTGTTTAAAAAGCAAACTCTAAGACCTAACAAGGAAGCATCCTTACTCATGGAACACAACGAAGGTGCAGTCAGTAAAGCTAATACATAAAAAATACTAAGGCAGCCAAGAAGAAGAGAAGAGGGGAGGGGGAAAGAAAAGAAGGGATGACTTAGAGTTGCTGGAAGCACTTTAGTTATCACCTTTCTGGAGAGAAAAAGAAGGATTTTGGCTCTTCATCTATAGAAGAAAGCATATCACGTCTTGAAAGATTGCTTGAGATAAGTCCGGCTTCTGCTAGGCCTGCAATTGCAATGTATAGAAACCATGAGGCACATCAACAGAAACCTATCAAAGCAACAGGAAACATTTCCAGAAAGAATAACAATCCTAAGGTTCTGTATATGCAGAATTAAGCATGAATTGCATTTTCTCACCTTGAATGGATGGAAAATCAGGATCTTCAGGTGTGATATCATCAAATGCAAGATCAGTAACATTCTCTATGTACATTGCAGGATATACTTTTGAAATTGTGCTCCTACAAGACAGAAAGGAGTTCTTTGTCAGAGGGGCATACGTTGCTTGGAGTAAGGGAGATACATTGCTTGGTGCTGCTCACCTGATCAACAACAATGTTAAACACACTTATTACAAGCACTCATATGCTCATTTTAAGAGTTTAACTATAAAACCAAAGGAAATAAGAGAAAGATATACCTCGAAAGAGCACTGCTCGCAGAAACCAACCAACGAGCATATTCACGGCGAGTGCATAGATCACCAGGTTGAACATCAGCCTCAATAACCTAAAAGATGGTAACATTTCAGATAGCTACATTTGAAATTATCATATAAGTTGAATTTGAAAGCTTAACATGCTAACAAGTCAGTTTATAAGATACAAGTCAAGTTCTTGTGCATGTCTGAGCAGTACAAACAATACTACTGCTATAGGTAGGTAGAAAGAATTAAACATCAACATGGATCCACTGATATGGGCAAATATGCATAGGGTAGGGTTTTCAGTAAATTGGCATGACATTTTGGACAACATTCAGTTGTATCCATTCACCCACTGGTTTCATTGTGCATCAAACTGCAACTGACGACAAATTGTGTTAAAACTAAATATTAAGAGATAGCAGCAATATCCAACTCAAACTCCAATTCTTCGAGGCTGTTTCAAAAATGAATTTTAGTTGATTAGAAACCCCAAAACACCAACTATACACACACACACACACACACACACACACACACTAAAGAAAAATGGAAGAGAGGTAATCTAGTTCATGAAGAGTAGTGGTGGGATAAATCTAGCTGTATCCACCAATTAATTTAAGAAGTAGGCTGATATTCAGAAATAAGGGCAATAGAATGCTACTAAATGTACCATACTGAATCAAATTTCTAAACAAAGGTGCTCAATTGTAAGACATGAAAATTCATCAAAGACGAGACAAGAAAAAGTAAAAATGGGAAAAAATGAGGGTGATTTTTCTTGGTCATATGATACAATTTCTCCACATGAAACCCCATCATATGGCTAGATTCTATTCCTCACTCAACCATGACTAATATGCTTCCTTGTCATGTGGCGATCAAGAAAAGGACAAATCGTGAGCTTTAATTAAACTATAATGATTAGACATAGGTTTTCTATAATTTTGCCACCCTAGGTTGCATCTAGGTTGCATTTGTGAATAACCAAGAAAAGAATGTAATTCATGCAATTAGAGGTGCAATCTAGAAAAAGGCAATGTGCAAACCGAGAAGATGCAACCTGAATTTTGTTCATTTATTTATTTTTTCACAAATACCAAAAAGAAAGTTGCCTTTCCAGTTAAAAGTGTTCCTTATGATGCATCAAGTTGCTGATGAGGATTCAATTATTGATGTCAGCAGATGATTGAACAGATAATTTAAGTTCCAAAATAATATCATTAAATACAAGTAACATACAACAGCATAGTTACATAGGTATGTTGGTAGTATCTGATGCCTCGTGAATACACCTCCTTATACCAATATTTAGATTTATTGCCAGATTCTCTAGTCAAATCCACCTCAATGTTTTTTAAAGTAGAAAAACAAACAGTAAAGAGTTATTCTCAGACCTTGAAAATAAACTATAGCGTATCTTATTTTTAACTCAGATAAGTTGAAATCTTCTCCAGAGAAGGTTTTCTCCATCAATCATTTGTATATGATGGTGGTTGAGGAAGGATTCTGAGAAGATCATAAATCAAATACTTAAAATGACTTCTTCTCATGACTTTGTCGAAATAAATTTTTTTTTTACACTTCTCATGTCCCCTACTCTCCCCATACATGGGATAAATTGATTCCCATTCTCTGGCAACCTTGCATACTTCAGTAGATTTCTTCTCTTTCCTTTCATTTTTCTTTCTTTTTTCACCATTTTGTTATATTACCAGTCACCAGCATGTAAGTTCCTACACTTATCACTTAATAAAAATGATACTGGATGACGAACAATAAAAAAGATGCCAACAATTGCAGTGAAGACAGGCTTTCACCACTTCATAATCCCCACCCGCCAAAGCGATAATATAACAGCAACAGAATGAAGAAATTTATCAACAAATTTGCAGAAAGCATTTTTCATGATGATGAATGACATCCTGAGGAAAATGATGCCACCCTAAAAAATTCAGACAGCCACCTTAGAAGAACACAAAATTCGATCTCAGAGGAACACATCAAATAAAATAAAACTTACCTTTACAAGTCAACGGAATAACTATTGTGGGAATAGTCCCACATTGCTTAAGTCTGGAACGTTGGGTGTCTTATATACTTAAGAGTCCCTCCACTTACTAGTTCGAACTTTTGAGATGGAAACTTAACATGGTACCAGAGCACCAGGTTCTCTCCTTCCCCGTGTCATCTTTCTATATGTATGCTCATTCCGGCTACATTTTTCACGTGTATGCTGATGTTCATTCCAGCTACACGTGAGGGGGAGTATTGTGGGAATGATCCCACATTGCTTAAGTCTGGAATGTTAGGTGTCTTATATACTTGAGAGTCCCTCCACTTACTAGTTCGAACATTTGAGATGAAAACTTAACAATAACAATGAAGGATAACACATTTATATTATACATACAATATTCGACTAACAGTCATCAATAATATGCCTGAAATTTGAGCTTTACCAAAGAATACAAACACGAAATTAGAAAAGCATCACTTATGTTATTCAATAAAAGCCTATCCAATAGGCAACTATGAAATAATCAGTTATCGCAGATGTTGGATCATCGTATTACCTTCAAAACTTGCAACGCTGAGAACGCCTGCCCCTGAACTTGATCAACAGCTGCAGGAACCAAAACCTTGCCAGGTGGAACCTGTAGAGCTGCAGAAACTAATGATGGAGCAGGTATACCAGCAGAGGAGAAGGAACCCTCAGGTATTGGTGACCCAAAAAACTCTTTGCTTCTATCAATCTCATTATAGTCATCTGTACTGGGTTCATTTGCATTTGGATCAGCTAAGTCTGACAGAGAGGATTTTCCAGATGGCCCAGCCTCATCTAGATTATTCCTTTCTAGAGTTGAAGTAATGCCTTCATTTGGAACCAGCAGCGTTTTGCTGAGGTCGAGATCTTCTTTTATTGAAAGAGAGGTTACTGTGTCCATTACATCTTTGGACTGAACCTGGGAATCTGAAATCACATCCAACTTTGGAGTGACTACCAAAGCTACAGGCTCATGAGGAACATGTTGACCAGAACCAGAAACATCCAAAGGAACTTTGGAATTTTCTATTTCCTTTAATTCAGTAATTCCCTCCTGATAGTAAGAATCAAGATCTGTTGAATCAGCATCTGAAACAGATGGGTTAATGGGGTTGACAACACTGAGTTCCATAGCCAATTCTGGCAGAGCAGCAGCTGGGCTACCCCCTGACTCTTTAAAGCTGGAAGCATCAGAAGACCCATCAACTACATTGTAATCAGGCATTCTAGGTGAGCTCAGATTAGAGCTGTAAGGTATCGATATTTCATCAACAGCTGGTCTAAATTGGAAATCTTCTTGACTGGAAGCATTTGTAGTGGCATCAATACCACTGGAGGCCGAATCAACATTTTCTATTAACGAAGCCCCCACATTAATATTATCGTCAATGCTGCTTTCAGAAGTAGCTTCCGTAATTTCTGGATATGAACAAGAATCCTTGATTATACCTGTATTGCTTTCAGGACCACGATCACTGTCTAAGCTTTCCTCATCAAGCACCACACTGTTGTTCTCATTTCTGATCACTTCAACTCTATCATCCTGGTCACCAGAGGCTAACAATACTTCCTGCTGCATGGTAGGAGACTCCATCTGAGGTTTCATTCCTGTGCAAATCGAAATATTCAGATAGATAATGAAAAAAAAAAAAAAAATTGAGTGAGAAGAAGATAATCCCAGTCACTTCTTTTATGCTTCTACTCTAAATAATTAAATTTTACATAGAATCGTGATTAGAGAAGTTCATGTTGCTAATTAGTACTAGGATTAAGGAGACTGGACACCAGTTCTAACAAATATTCACAGAGGCGAAAAAGAGAACCTCTGAACTGAAAAAAACTCACTTGAAGATAAATTGTTGATCGTAAACATAAAGGCAATTCGCAAGAGTAAAAATTATATATATGCATACATACCAGAACTAGAAGTGCTCCTTTTGCTAAGAGATATGGATGCAAATGTAAGTCCGGCAGCAAGAAGAACTCCAGCTAGGCCTGCTCCAATAATCCCTGAAAGTAAACTACTACAGAAGTGTCATTAGTCTACTAAAACCTGGGGCTTCAAACAAATTAGGGGACCGACAAGAAAAAGATATATGCCTTTTACATTTTTCTCGATAACACGTATTCTGCATTTAGCCAACTGAACCAAGGTGATGGAAGTTCAATTTTTTTCCCACCAAAAGTCTTATTTTTCTGATGAATATTGAACTGGAGCTCACCAGGTTTGCTTCTTTACATGTTTAATTTTATAACAAGAGGCATGAACGGGTCCCACACCTTATATGTGCAGATCTGATATAAACAATTACAGGGGTGGAGCCACGTGTGCACCAGGATCCGTCACCTCTCTTCTTTTTTTTTTTTTTTTTCTCTTTCATTCCTTTGACATATGTTTTCTCTTCTAGTTGTTTTGTTTCGTGTGAATCAATGGAATTATAAACTCAAACCAATAAATAATTCTTGTAGAACATTCAAATCCATTGTCTCAGCTTCATTCTTTTACTTTGTTTGTTTTGACACAGGACCTAAGTGTACATTCTAGGTTTGCGAGAGCCACCTAGAAGTTCTCTATCTCGAAAGCCAGTGAGCAATTCTTCATCCACCGATGCAGAAAATGCTCCAGTTTTCCAGTCTCATATGCGGCCGGAAAGTTTAAAGGTTAGCATGCACCACAGCCAAAGCGCCTTTGATTGAAGTGCAATAAACGGGAATGGCCGTGTTAAGCATCTCAATGCTGAAGATTTGATCCTGTGATCAAACGGGAAAGACTAATTGAACCGGTTCATCCGAACCCACGGCTCAAATAGCCAAGGTCAGTGGAAAAGGAATAGTAAAGCTTGTTTGGATAAATGAAGCATTCATACACGACCTGCGTCTGGACGCCCCATTTCGGGCTCAATTCTTGACAACCCAGCCATGGGTCAGGCTGCACCTTTGACTAATCTCCCTAAGAAGAATCAATCATGGCATTGGACGAGAGAAAGTCATAAGATAGGCCCAAGGGGTGGATCTAGAAGTCCTTATCTATCCACATATCAATGAAGTGCAGGAAGGAATGAGAATTAATAAATAATAACCACCTTTTCATGAAGCGTCCAAAGAGAAAATCACTCTGAATTGGGAAGATATTTTTAGGTTTTCCTGTTTAGTATTGATGGTTTAACTAGTAAAGGGATAACAAATTCATTTGGAAAGCATGGACCATTGCGTGGTATTTATGTTATGGTGCATTTTTTAAGAGCAATATTCCCAATACAACATTTTTAAGCAAACAAATAATCACTTGGGAAAAGTAAGTGACTGGGATGGAATTGAAGGTATCTTATAGGCTATGAGAATGGGTTTCTGCAGTAATTTTGTAACCATCATTTCAGACTATAAATATTAACTGGAGCTTGTGGAGAATATCATCAAGCTGCTCCCAGTTGATGTGCCTTTGGCCACTTCAAAGGAAAAAGGGAAGTTCGGTGATTGTAACAGCACCATAATCACATGCTCGTGCTCCCCCCCAGGTAGAGTGTGAATTAAGTATATATGAAGCTCCTGCGCTGCTTCAGTGATAAAAGTTTCTAACAATCTAAAAATTATGTGGCAAACAGCAGATGCGAAACCCATGCAATGCAACGGCCTAGAATTGTTCATTTTCCAGCAAACTCAGAAGCTGACCTTTACGATTAACCTCTAGTTTCCCCTAGGTCCTAGGCTTGTCATACTGACGAAAGTATACTGAGATCATGCGTCTAAATTGATGCTAAAGTTCTGAACTAGCTGTCTTCTGTAAGTTATACCACTTCATGTTTTCATAATTTCATAACTACTGTGAAATAAGAAATATTTCCTTCTTCCAGTAAACAGAATAAAAAATATTAGTAATTTTTCCTTTATTCCTTATTGAATAGTACAATCATCAATCAGCAGAAGAAGAAAGGTCGCTCACCTCCGTACCCTCCCTTCCGCTGCGAGTCACCGGAATCGGCACCAAACCATCCAGCGAAATTATCCTTCGACTTGTCTGAATTCGTCCATGAATTTCCACTAACTTTTCGGTCAGATCCATCACCCTCCTTCGCCGCACTACCAGTGGCAGAACAGGAACGAATTCGACGATCTAAATTCGTCCGAAAACACGTCCGCGGAAAGGTCAAGGAAGATTTCTTGCACCTAAACCCTAGTCGAAGCTGAAACGAATTCGGCGATGAAGGAATAGTCAAAGATGCCATAATCGGTAACACAGAAAGCTGAATGTACAAGAGATTACGGATTGAAGAAGCTCAATTTGCAGAGAACTCCTTCGAAACACAAATGAAGAGTGAAACGAAGAGCTCCAACTGTGGAGCTTAGGAGATGATTATTTTATCATTAAAGAACAGGAGCTGTTGTTCAGTTGCTGCTTTCTTTCTGAGAGTCGGAGGAGGACAGAAAAAATGTTTTTCTCTCTCCGTCAACCCAAAATACCCCATTTTACTCTTGTAATATCACTATCAATCTTTCCGCCGGCGACAACACCGGAAACCGAAGTTTCCACAATCCATAGTTTTTTTTTTTTTGGGCTTAAAGTGACATTTATGTCCCTAGACCTTTCCAATATTACCATTGTTGCATGGTCCAAGATTCCGAATCGGATTCGATGAATTCGCTCGATTCCAACTTAATTCTGCAACCCTCTCTTGGATCACCCTGTTTTTTTCGTGAGGGGGTGTGTGTTGTGTGTGTGTGTGTGCGTGCTGTTATTCATAGCCGTTCGATTCCAACCTAATTCTGCAACCCTCTCTTGGATCACCCTGTTTTTTCATGTGTGTGTGTGGATTCGATGAATTTGCTTGATTCCAACTTATTTCTGCAACCCTCTCTTGGATCACCTTGGTTTTATGGTTTGTGTGTGTGTGTGTGGATTCGATGAATCCGCTTGATTCCAGCTTATTTCTGCAACCCTCTCTTGGATCACCCTAGTTTTATGGTTTTTCATCACCCTAGTTTTATGGTTTTTCATGTGTGTGTGTGTGTAGTAGTTTTATAGTTTTTTTGTGTGTGTGTTCTGATTCGATGGATTCGCTCAATTCCAACTTATTTTTGTAACCTACTCTTTTCTTTTCTTTTCTTTTTTTTTTTTTTTTTAAAACTTAGCTCTATTTTTTTTGATGTAAAAGTTTATATGTAATATTTTACCTATTAAACTTTTTTTTTTCAATATTTGTTTCCAACGGATAAAGTGACCTCTAAAGAGGAGGGAAATTTTTACAACCTCGAAATGAACATTGAAATTTTTTTTACCTCTTTAAAATGAACATTGAAATTTTTATAATATGTAAAAATTTACGTTAAAACAAACAGATCTTGAGTAAAATAATAACTTAAGGAAAAAAAAAAATAGCATAAAATCACTGAAATTTAGCATTGTTTTACCTCCTTGAAATAAACATTGAAATTTTTTAATATATAAAATTTTACATAAAAACAAACAAACAGATGTTTAGTAAAATAATATCTTAAGGGAAAAAAAAAGAGCATAAAATCACTGAAATTTAGCACTTCCATGAGATTCTCAAGTTTATTGAATTTAAAACTCAAAAAATACAGAATTTAGAATTTTTTTTCCAATTTCATTTTTTAGGGTTTCAGTCAATTCTGAAATGATTCCAAGAATCTGAATTGATATCAATAAACCAATCTTGAAAATATTTACTCTTTAACTATTTTTCAATGGGCTCGGCCAGCTTAGTGCGATTTTCAGCTTCAACACATAATTTCATGGTACAAATTTTTTTGGTCAGTATATTAGGTATCTGACTGACACCACAATTTGCCGATATCCATTCTCAATCCTACACAAATATGTTCACCCTCTTATATGTCTCTTTCACTTCAAGAGAACCTCCAACCCTAATTTCATAATAGAATAGTGAGCTTCACATTATGTTTTATAAAGTTAAGCCGTGCTGAGCTTGAGGTTTGAACCTTAACCTTAGCTTAGCTCACCTAAAATCAGTCGAGGTTTGAGTTTGGCCCACATGAGTTGTATTTGTATCCCACTGATATAGATTCCCTCTAAAACCAAAGCGTATTGCTGAAGCGATGGAATCTTCTAGGGTTGCAGCATGGAGTTAACTTTGGAAAAAGATCTACTCCTGTTGTTCAGTTCTTCTAATCGTGATCCAAAGACTGGACTTTACCTGGCACACATATTGATGTATTGATACAAGCACCAATGAGCTTCAATCGTTTGATCATGGCTAGAGTCCCTCCAACTATAGGAGAGGATACAAATCCGTTAACCCTTGATTTTGGGATTCGGACTGTAACAATAGTATCTGAACGAAGGTTTTGGCTATAATAGGTAGGGGTTAGTATGAGAAGTATGGGTCAATGAATGCACTCACCTACTATTCCCATTCTTTTGAAACATTTCCTTGCATGTATCTTTTCATTTAGTTCTTAAATTTTTGTGAATATATTGTCTACATCATCATCTATTTATCTATGGAATTCAATCCAATTTCATCTCTCTATAACAATTTTGAAATCTTTCGTTTAGACGTCGTAATTTATGATGAGATTTAATATATAATAAGTCATTTTGTTGAAATAGACATCAACTTTAATAAATGATATAAAACTAACCCAAGGGTGTAACACCCATAACCATCCAATGGTGAATGGTCAGTTATGCTTTGAAATTTTGGGTGTTAAAGAACACCTTGAAAAAGGAAGAAAATTTTACATGGAGAAAAAACTATTTGCACAAAATTTTTGACAATAATTCTGTTCGTTTTAACGTAAAATTTACGTGTAATATTTTTATATATAAAAAAATTCAATGTTTATTTCGAAGAGGTAAAATATAGTGATCTCTAAAGGGAAAGGAAATAGAACTTCGTTTTCTTTTATCTACCAAAAATAAAATTTTACATCGAAACAAATGGAATTGTAGCATTTTATATATAAAGAAAAAAAAATTCAATGTTTGTTTTCAATAAATAAAAGAAAGATAAAATTTCTTTTCCATCCCTTTAAGAGATCACTGTATTTTACCTTTTGAAAATAAATATTGAATTTTTTTATATATAAAATATTACATGTAAAATCTTACTTCAAAATAAATAGAGTCAATGAAACAAACAAGCCATTGAATTGCCAATCAAGAAAGCGTCTCAAGTGGAGTCAATTCTTTTAACAAAAAAAAAAAAAGAAAAAAAAGTTAATTCTATAATAATTTTTGCAAGGGGGATTGCCACACTAGTAGAATGTACTAGAATTTCCCAGGGGCAATGATGATGGATCATACTATTTTTTTTTTTTTTTTTGGGGTACAATGAAAACACTTTAACACTTGAAGATTAATATCTTAAGGCTCATGGGATGTCACATACATTACACATTCACACACTCATATAAAAACACATGACAGTTAGTTCCATTGTGATGCATGGCATTAATCCCTATGAGGCATGAGTCAGGACAATTGAATGGAGTCGTGAGAGTTGAGGTCCTGAGGATCTTCATGCAACGGTTATGATTAGTATTTAGAATATGTAACTTTTTTTTTTTTTTTTAAATTATATAGGGAAAATTTCACCCACCCTTTTTCCTTGAACTTTACCTTTAATTCATGTAATCCCAAACTTTATCCATAATTTCATCCACACCCAACGCAATTAAATATTGAACGAAAAAATTGAAAAGTTTATTTTACTTGACAAGAGAGTTTCCTACCAGACAATTGCCAGATCCAACAAGAAAGTTTCCTGCAAAATCGCTATCAAATCCAACAAGAAACAACTCTTTCTTCTTTCGTCAATATCATTCTTATTAAGTTTTTTTTCTCAAATCATTGATCTCAAAATGCTTGGTTTTTTTTTTTTTTGTTGTAAAAATGATTGGTTCTAAGTCTCTATGGGAGCGTAATCTCTTCACTGATATTAACCTTTTCCTTTTCAATGATTACTTGAGTGTTTTTCCCATTTTTCTTCTTCTTTGTCGTCTTCTTCTTCTTGGAATTTAGACATTGTACCGATAGGAAAAAAACCTTTGAAATCAACAAAATAGCTGGTCTGATTTCCACTGCGAATCCACTACAATGAGGAGCAGCTGGAGAAGGACATTCGGAAATATGAAGTCTTTTATCGATAACGCAATGGGAGGCCTGAGAGAAGGAAGCAATCTCGCTTCGTGGGCAGTCGTGGGAACCTAAACATACTTTCTTTGGGTGATACCGTCTCAAGATCTCAAAAGAGAACAGGAGTTCTCCTATTTTCCGTATAAATTCATCAGTGCCTTCAAATGATTCCTTCATTATTCTCTGGTTTTGAATTTAGATTTTTGGATTTCAACAAACTTTTCATTTTTACAACGATGTCAATCAAGGCCGAGAACAGCAGTGACAAAGCGAACAGAAAGGATTTCTATAAAAAAAAAGAGCAAAGCATGAAGATCAACGAAGCAATGAAAGGGATGGCAGAGTGGATCTCAACGGTCCAGTGTGGGTATTTGAGAAAACGTGAGGGTAGCAAAAAGCTTTGTTGATCCCAGCAAAGAGGAGAAGCGGAAGAAAGGGAGCACTTCGATTACCGTCTTGTTGATCCCGGAAAAATGAGAGCTTTGTCGTAGTCCCCCACCACCCAAACTTTATTGGTCATCGTCGGCGGCAGCTGCGATCAGATCGGAGTTTGGTCTGTGACGGAACTTGGCATAGAAGAATACCGGACAAGAAGAGAAGAAAATTTCTAGAGTTTTTGGTGTTAAAGGGTAATTTGAACATTATATAATTTGTAGGGTTGCCACATCATTACTTAACAAAGAAGTCTTTTAAGTCATGACCTGTATGATACATATTTAACATCTGAGGGGGGTGGGTGACATTATTGGACAAGGTTTGGGGTTGGGGAATTAAAGGTAAAGTTCAAAGGGGTTGGGTGAAATTTTTCATATTATATATTATTTTATTCCCAAAAGTTTTTTAAGCCAAAGATTAATTTTTTTTCTTTTTAAAAATGTACTTACTGTTATGTCATTCCCAAGATTTATCATTTTCTCATACATGTTTGCATACACGTGAAATAATAAGAATTTACCCTCAATCAAAGAAAAAATCCATTATATTATGATGGACAGACAAAATTACAAATAATATGACACCTTATGGGTGTCAAAAAGAAAACATTTATAATGTTACACAACCCCTGCCTACAGAGCCTTCAACAAAAAATTGTCATCACCTAAAGTTGACAAAGGGAGAAAAGAGAGGCAAAACTAGAATAAGGTAACCAATACCATCAGATTTATTATTCTACACTCTACCAGCTTTGGTGAGATACCCTTGATCACTGACTTCGCAGGATGCCCATGACATCGGACACATGAGACTTCGGTATCATCAAATTCTTACATTGCTCTGCTTCTCCTCTAGGATATGAACCTTGAATGTGGAAATTTGGGTGTTTGAACAAATAAAACTACGATGCCTTTTTTTTTTTTTCCCTCTTAAATGTACCAAGAAAAAAATGATTGAAAAATTTATACACTCAACTGACTAGAACAAGTAACTTCTAATAACAAATTTTTGTGCCACTAACCATTGCCCTTTCCAGTACTATTTGCAGTTTATATGGTGTAAGACTGCAGTAAGCAGCCTTCTCAGGTTTAGCTGAATCGGTTTCCTCTGAAATTCCTTTGGACAACACAAAGCATTTTGATCTACAGCAAATAGAATTGTGAATAAAGATACTCACGAATCTTGTAATACTCTTCACTCAAGGGGCCCTCAAGGACGACTTGCTGAGTTCCAGTACCACCACCCTGAAAATTATTTAGCAAACAAACCATAGAGAATGAATGAAAAGTAGAAGAAAAAAATTATCTTAGCAAACAATCCTTGGAGACAAATCACCTTCTGGCTGGCATCTCCAATCTTCCGCAGTGTCACATACTCCCCACATCTTAAGGCACCCCCTGCAAATTCCACCTGAGAAAAGCACAACAGTAAGGAACATTAGGTCTCAATTATCAAGGAAAACAACCCCATTTCTATCTAGATTGGAAGCTAAGATTCTTGTGACAAGATGATTATTAGAGGAATGCACTCTAAGACATAGCCCAACATCTAAGCAAGGTGGATTAGCAAACAGTGAGCCACATTATCTTATTTTCAGTAGGGCACTCCCTCTATTTATCAAGTAAGATAAAGTTGGTACTACTCCTTTTTGCACTTTCTTGGGATCCTACTTCATCATGGGTTTGTCCGAGTAAAAGAATGAAAGTATGAATACCTGGACACCCTTGCTTGCAAGAAACTGCTTGAAATCCGCCAGCTTCAAATCACCAACAAGAACAGATTTATGCGGAGGCGGGGTTGAGAGAGGAAGCAGAGACAGCATGCCACTATCTGTCTTCCCTACTTCAGCATCAATCCAAGCAATCTCATGGTCCCCCAACTGTAAATATACTATCACATCAGATGGCAGCCTAAAAAGAACAGAGAAAAAATTTGGGGGGGTCGTTACACTGAGATGGCTTCTACGAGATAGTGCCATAAAAAATTCATTAGGTTGGTAAATGCTTACAGTATCACCATTATGTGACTAACAACCTACTACCCACCTCTTGGTTTTATTAATAATTTCTGTAGCTTCACCAAGGGAAAGGTTTTTTTTTAATACCCTTCAAAGCACCAACACTTTCAAGAGGCTTTTTGCACAAAGAACATCAATGGCCAACTAATAAATGAAAAAATTGTATAAATAAAAACGGCTTTGTCCTGGAAAAGACAGCATCAATAGAAATCTCCATTCAATGTATCCCACCTGAAAGATTGCCTATGTGAAGACTTCTCAACTGGATGGCAGTTGTCAATTCTAAAAAGACTTCCTCATTGGAATTTCATCCCTCAGATATTTAGGAGATCAGATTGTTAACCATCTGTCAGTATTTGTCATTAAAATGGGGAATGGAGATCCATTAGGGCGAGAAAAACAAAGCCAAGGATTTGACTTTCTTCATTCAACTGAGAGAGAGTCTGTTGAAGATCCCTCCGCCCTATTAGTAAAGCTACTTGATCATCTTCAGATTGGCATATCCCCTCATGTCGCGAGGACTGCTCTTCGGTCATGTTCTTCTATTGGACTAGTGATGGGGATCTTAAGTATAGAAAAGGAAAGAAGAGGAATAAGAGCTGAACTAATACCTAAGCATAGTTGTTACAGACCAAATTTGGGACTTTCTGCTTGTGGGGTTCACATGGGATACGTTTTAGAGTTCATGTTTATAACATTAAGTAGGTTTATTCTGAATGAGTGATTACAAGGGTTTTGTTATAGGATCAAGGAGTTAGAATTTAGGGTCAATGAGTTAGAATTTAGGGAAAATTACACACACCTCCCCTGTACTTCCCATAAAGGCAGTCACCCCCGAACTTCTTCGATAATTACAACCACATCCCACTCCGTTAAAATGGTTAACGGAAATTGAAAAATTAACTATTTACTCTCCTATGATAAACACTCCATTCTCTTCCATTTTTAAACTCATCTTCTCTCTATATTCTCTTTCTTCTCAGCAATGGTTTAACAAAGCACTCCTCTTTTTGTGATATGTCCAGCAAGCTTCACCAGTAACACCTGCATCACCATGGATTTCAACAGCCAAGGCATCCAGCTCAACAGCAGCCTACCCTTCAACATTACCAGCAACAACACCATATTCTCCCTCAACTGCTCCAACACTTTGCTCCGATCACCTCTCAAGTGCTTGTCGATGAGTCTCTGCCACACCTACATAAAAGCGACATCGGAGGCGGCGGTGTGTGAGCAAGCTCCCATCTGCTGCTTATTCAGGGCAGGGGGTTCCACCACCTCCTATTCCATTAGGGTTCAGAAGGAGGAGTACATGGCGTATCGGAGCTTTGTGAATTTTAACCACCTTTGTGGCTCACCCAAATTCCATAGCTGGACTCCATTTGGCTTTCAATGGAGCCTTATATCCACTTAACGCATGTATTCCATTATCCCACAATCACATCTCCCCCACCCCAACTCCATAATAAAGTTCTGCAAATGGCTGTCCACACCACACTCAACTTTTGAGAATCACTTGGCATTATTTATTAAACTACGTAAGTCCTTCAATAAACACATTTCATAAGAACAGCTTCAAAAGATACAAGCATGGGTACATCAATGGCTCAATCGGTTCTGAATGCTCCTCACTCACCCATTCTCTGGCATGAGTTTGTGGGATCAATTAAAGACACCATTTTCATTGGTCATGAGAGCAAGTTCTCCTCCCCATTGACACAGAAGCAAAGATGGAGATATGCTATTTGAGTCTTACGGGCTCTGTTTCCAGTCCTTGATTGGGGTCAAAATTACAAGCTTTCCAAGTTCAAGAGAGATTTAATGGCTGGCCTTACTCTGGCCAGTCTCAGCATCCCACAGGGGAGCTTTAATTCATAAGGAATTGGAAGAAGTTGGAATCCCCAATTTTTAATCTTCTTTTCATTCACTTTTGCAGAGCATTGGTTAAATCGCTCTACTCTTAGTTCTTCCTCTTCTTTCCTCTATTTCAATCGAGGCTATGGCGAAGTCTACAAGGGCTTCCTCAAAGACGACACCATTATCGCCGTCAAATGTGCCAAGCTCGGGAACAACAAAAGCGTCGATCAGGTCCTCAATGAGGTGAGGATCCTCTACCAGGTGAACCACCACAGCTTGTATGCCTCCTTGGCTGCTGCGTTGAGCTGGAGCAGCCTCTCATGGTGTACGAATACATCGCGAATGGCACCCTATTCGACCACCTACACAGGCTTTTGTAAAATTTAAAAGGGTAAAACGGTAAGTTTACACATGTCCAAGGGTATTTTTGTAATTAGCACATTTTATAGGACACATCATCATCTAACAGACCTGTCATAACGGACAGGGTCTGTATGACACATACTTAGCAAATAAGGGGAGGTTCAAGTAATTATCGTCAAAGTTGGGGGGGTGGCTGCCTTTATGGCAAATTACAGGGGAGGTGCTTGTAATTTTCCCTAGAAGTTATTTTCAGTCAAAGTTGTATTTTGGGGCAAATTTGTAATTGAGGTGCCTGATGAGGGTATGATCTTAATTTTAGGTTGGGGAAGTTTCTACTTTCTTAAAGGATAGGTATCAAGTTACTTTATTCATTTCAAAACAAGGAACTAGTTACTTGGATCATAAGTAACTCACTTATATATATTGTTTTACTTTGAAAAGGAATGAAATGAATAAAGTTTTCTCTCTGGCTATGTGCTACCGCAGTGTAGATTCAAAGGCCCCTTTAAAGGTGGATTCCTTCAACCTTAGGTGGATTTCTAGGTAAATTATCTCTTCTTCTCCTCCTCTTTTCTTTTCTACATTCTATTTTCTATTTCTACAGCAGTTTCTTTAAACTCTGTAACAGTCCCTCTTCACCATTTCTGTACACAAAACTCTCACCAAACACACTCTCCTAGCCATCTTCTATCAATTCACATCTTCAACCTTTCATCAACCATCAATACCTACCATAGTCCCCTAAACCCTAGCTTTCTCTTTTCTGTTTACAATTTGCATGGATGAAACGACAAGTTTTTTTTTTATCTTTTATTTTTTTATAGATAACAAGTGAAAGATTTTACTGATTGAGGAACAAATATCAAAAGACCCAGGGGACTTAAATGGCTAAAGGGCCGAAGAACTAAACAAAAAAGATAGAGTTGTAATTTCCCCAAAAACAAAAAAAAAACAAAACAAAACACATGACTGAAACTCGAATCAGTAAGTGGTAAAGAATTACCAAAGGAGGTTGTGATCCTATGGACACCATTTTTTGCCTAATGATCTACAATTTCATTCGCAATCTTGGCGTCCAATTGAACGAGCAGTTCATTTTGGAGATCCATAGTTTTGCTATGCCAGATATGCAAAATTCCTCTCTTCCATAAAAAAACTAGAGGTAGTTGTGATTTGATTCCACCACTTGGACACTCTTAAACTGTAGAAGCCTAGTTTTACATCAACCCGAGCCTTCCCAAATTTGAAGCTCTTCCTATATGAATACTATATCATCAATAACTTACTCTTCAACCTATCCCCTGAGCACCACTAAAGAAAGACTCAGATGTTCCTATAAAGAATAACATCAATGAAATTCTCGGGTGAAGAGTATTGGAGTCAAAGATATGACCTATTCCACACGGGGGAGGAGATAGGAGAAGAGGCCAAAAATAGACAATATAAAGCAAAATATATTCAGATTAAGATACTCACCTTCTTGAAGAGCACATTACTCATCAGTCTCTCAGAAAGTTGCACCTACAATTCATACAACAGATCCAAGATAAAAAATAAAAGGGTAAATCCAAGGTATAAAACAACTACTAACCCACAAAAGCTTAAGCAGTTGCCAATGGCAGGTACCTTGTATGCACATAAATCTGAGGTGACATCAATTGTTTCCCCAATCTGAGGCGCATAAACATGAGGGCAAACATGTTTCAAGCAGTGTTGCTTCAAATGCTCTGTGGCCTCTGCTGTTCCATGCACCAAAACCTTCATATAGAAAAAAAACATTGTGAAGTTTATTTCTAACGTAAGTGATGCATTACCACCAAAGAATTGACTACATGAAAAGCAGATTACGTAGAAATCCTGCAAAATAGAAACAAAGGTAACCAAAAGATTACCCTTGATACTATATAGTAAATCAATACAAAAATAAAGAATGTCCATACAAGCTTCAATGGGGCCACGTGTGCAAGAATTGATTTGATTGAACGGCCATCTGAACGACCCTCAAAGTCCATGTAAACCAGAGAACACTTCACTTGCACCTGAAACAGAGAAAAATGTTGAATATGGACATGGGTGATCAGAGAAATTTACAGCACTGCAAAATTTTATACATGACAGCTTAAATGACAAGAAGGACGTCAACAATTGTATCAGTATCTGACATGATAAAGGTGTCAAACATGGCAAACCTAAAAATTCCAAAAACCCTGAACACACATGTAATGTTTTACTTTCCAAAAGCAATAGCCTAGGTGAAGATGACATATAGGTATATTTTCTCTTAAGAATGAAATGAAAAAAAAAGAGTCCAGCAGTCTCGACAAGCCTGTTTGTGTTGAACACATGTTGGCACAACCAGATAATGACAAATGGGCATGTCCTTGCATTGCAACTGCAGAATATGAGAAATTGTATAACTAATTATTAAAACATTACATGTTGGGATGCAACCTGAAAAGGTTGAATGCATTTGTCAGGACAGCAAAGAAGATTTAAGACGCGCTTGGATGCAAGGCTCCTTTAGCATGGTGGAAGGAAAAACAGTGGGTGATGAGAGAACTTCTCTATGAGACAGTCTATGTTCCTCTAATCATAGGATCCTCTACTGAATAATGGTATCTTCTAAAGGAGGTATGGAGTCTATTGGCAGCTAATCTTATAGCCTCTGTATAAAAGAGGGGGAGCAACTTCAGCTTGCACTGGATTGGGCAATTGATAAATTTTGGATGGGACCAAGATCGAGTCCTGGCCCAATGTACTTCAAATTTAACCCCTAATTTTTCATGGGCCACCCTGATTTGCAGTCTACCTCTGTACTTCTGTAGTATGGGGTTGTGCTTGACATCACCACAGCCAGCTTCCAGATCAGACATATAACATGGCAAAGTCATTGGGCCGTGCCCGATTTTCACAAAATTTCTGCAAGTGCTGCCAATTTGCACCCCTTCCTCTGAAGTATGGTTTTGTATTTGATGATCATCATCACAGAAGGCTCTCAGATTTAGCATAAAACATGGGAAAGTTTATGCGGACCCTTCTCATATCCAAACCCCATTTGAGTATCCTCTTGCCAATAGGTTCCTCAACTTCAGGATTGTGGCACTTTTGGCCCTTGTAATGCACAAGAAGTTTATGTGGACCCTTTTCATATCCAAACCCCATTTGAGTATCCTCTTGCCAGTAGGTTCCTCAACTCCAGGATTGTGGCACTTCTGGCCCTTGTAATGCACAACTTTCACTTTGTAGATTCCTTCCACTAGTAGATTCCACCACATTGTTCCATGTGACAAGTCAAACCCATCTCAATGGGCAAGAACCTGAAAAGTGAGTTCTAAGAGACCAAAACTACAGAAATACCATCTTCAATTATCATGAAATAGCATTGTTGTACTTACGAAATTTTAGAGTCACTTTAACTACTTCCATTGCTTCTTTTGAGCTGAAAGTTGACCAGTGAGATGGGTGTTGGTCCTCCATCACATTACATGGAACTGCCATGCCCATTCAGTGCAGAAGGGCATTGACAACAATAAATTTCTGCACACTATGAGTTGGGCTCCCCAGACAAAAAGGGAGTCTTAGCTTAAGGAGAGAGAGAAGTTGTTAAGAAATCAACGAGCATGCATGCTCAAGCTCATTTGGAAACTAGCAGTAAAGAAGAAGAGCATTTGGCTGGAATGAATCCACAATAGACTTCTCAGGAAGGACTCTATTTGGAAAATGTTATGTGGAATGGACACCTATTGGGATCGGAGGAAAATTTTACAATGTAGACCTCTTGTCATTGACATCACCAAGACAAGAATTGATGGTGGATCCTCTACCTTTCTCTGGTTAGAAAATTGGCATTCTCATGAAATTCTCCTTAATAGGTAAAGGGAAAGAATTATATATGACGCAAGCAGAGATAGAATGGCTCTAGTATTCTTTCTTTCAGAGGGTATTGGAGGCTCGGGCGTATATCCTCTCATAATTGACACAAGCTTGGTATGCCCTCAATTCTATCTCTAGAAGTCCCTCATGAAGTGGAGATCTTATGAGATGGACTGTTACAACGTTGGGTATCTTCTCCTCCTCATCTGCATGGAAAATTGTCAAGCGTAGATCAAACAGGGTTCCTTGGTATGATGTCATTTGGTTCCAACTTCCATGGTCACATACCTCTCCACAGTTTCATTGCATGGAGAGCCATGACCATTTCTCTCCCCGCTAGGTTGTTTATCCTCCAAAGACAGATTTGCATGCTAACCATCTGTTGTCTATGCTGGTCAGCCATCGAGGACATCCATGATCCATCATCTTTTCTTCGAGTGCCCCTTGTCATCCTGCCTCTGGGAAGGGGTCCTCCGTCGTTGCTGGTCTGCCACAAGATGGTTTTGCATATTCGCGAGGGAGTAGAGGTAGAATTCGCAATGCCTATAAAGGGAAGTTGCCCTGTGAGAAGCTTGCAAAACTGGCCTTCTCTGAGACCATCTATCATAATTGGATGGAATGAAACCTGAGATCTTGGACCACCAAATCCAGAAGTCTCAATCAGATTCAGGATGCCATTGTGTTTGATAAATGGAGGGTTATTAATCTCCATTGTAAGATCCTGCCTGGATACACCTAGAAAAAGATTCATTATTGATGCCTAGGTTCTAGCTATCCACTTCTAATGTGGATAGAACTTCCCATAAGATCTGTGTATCGATCCTTTTTGCTTTCCCCTGGCTTGCCTCTTGTAGGCATCCGTCCTTTTATCCTCTTTTGGTTTTGTTAATATAATTCTTTATTCACTATATATATACATATATGGCAAGCAAAGAGTGGAATCATGACAAGCTACACATCATCAATGCTTGTCACAATTCAATTTTCCCAAAACAAAAAAGCAGCACATGATCAGGACAGAATTATCAAAAAGATGTCCCAAAACAGTTAAGGAATTAGGACAACTGCATATCTCCCTGAAGAAAGGACAATGCCAATATTTATTGTACATGATCATGGTTTATCCAATGCTTAATGCATGAACCACACCTTGAACCCCATTAAATAATTAGCAAGATTAATCAATTCGCACTCTACCAAACACAACTGACATATCCTCTTAAGGTGCAACAACTAAAAGCTGTGGTTCAACTTACAGTCAATTCATTTGAAACAACTTTTGAAGGCTTTGAATCAAGTATCAAGTTAGCAGACCCTTCATCAAGTTTGCCATCCAAATCTCCACCAAACTGAGACAAAAAAATATGAAAGATCAGTAACATATAGGAAACATCCATAAAGTAAGCTACAATCATAAATATAATAGCCTAAATTATGATATTTGCCCTTCCACTAGGATATTTGGAGTAAGTAGACTACTAGAAAATGGAACCAAAGATCAATGTTCAACTGAATGACATGGTATAATTGGAGAAATAACAAAATTTAAGATTGTCAAATTTGGCCCAGCAATGATGACTACATCATGCCCATTAACTTACCCTAAGTTAATGTTTCAACTCATGGAACACATCTATCATTTTTTGAGGTCCATATCAATTCTAATACAATATACAAAATGATATTATAATCTTCCTAAATTTCAGGATCACATGATAAAATCAAACCAGGGAAGAGAGAGAGAGAGCGCGCACAAAAACAAGACATTAGAAAATGCAAACTTACACGCATTATTGTTTGCTCCATGTCTTCTTCCTTGAGTATGTAATCATCAGGATTAATGACCTCACCAAAATCATCCCATTCAGAAGAGTTCTCAAAGAAGGGGAACATCGGGGAAACACTAGTAGATGGAGGAACAAATCCATCAATGAAGATGTCCTGGTGCCCACCACCATTTGGACCAGTCACTGCAAAGTATATCAAGAAGTGTATATTTATTTATTCATTTATCGGGGCAAAGCAAGGTTAAACAGAAACTTATGGAGCAGGAATCAAACTAAACATGTACTGAATCCACAGCATATGAACAAACAGTTCAGAGAATTGCTGATGCAAAGGGAAATGCTGTTTTGCAGACTAAAAATATCTTTCATTGAGGCAAAGAATAAGAAAAGCTTCTATGGAACACCTAAGCATAAAGACAAATGTTCGAGTATACAGAACATGCTTAAGAATGCAAAGTACTAACCCTAAGGCCTGAGCCTGCTAGCAGCCATTGCATAGTTATTGACATGAAGAAATATCCTCTGCCAGAAAATTAGTAAACATGACAACTTTCTGAACATGGTTGATGTCAAGAAAAGACCCGCATTTCACATGCATGACATGTCTGGTAAAAGATAGTGCTTACAACTTGACAGTGCCACCATCCTATTGAACAGAAGGAACTAGAAAAAATTCCATAGCATGAAACGATCAAGCTTCCTAAAATTAACTTCAAGAAGTTTTTTCGAATTATAAATAAATATAACCGGACAGTGCCCTGACCACAACAAAGAACTTGAGCCAGATTGGGCACAGCTTGCCTATTGTCCAAGTTTCACATGGTAAGTGACTCAGATGGGTAACCATGGCTATCATCATTTGCCCTCTTCCAACTATTTTTACTCCACATAACCCATCTATCTCTTATATTATCATTAATTTTTAATCAACAAAACAAAATAAATAAATAATTTATATTCAACTACTAAAATATATCTCTCAAGTTATAATCCCCTGTAATTCTTATTTTCTTTAAACTATCAGAAAGCAAAATACGAAAAATACGTTGAAGTGACCATTGTATCATCTAAGATTAATGTTAGTGTTCATTAGAGGCCTTGATTTCTTATTTTCTCTAATTATCCTATCCAACTACATAAATACATTCATCTAAATGTAAGCCCCCAAAAGATAAGGCAGGTGGACTAGATACAGAAGGCATTTTTCCATGTGGCCAATTGGGGAAATTCATTCCATTGAACTGAAAGAGGAGACCATGTATTGGTCAGGTGTCAAATTTGGGGCCCTCATTCACTTCTATGGCCCGCCATGCCTTCAACATTTTCAATTTCGAAGGGTCCAGAATCATTAAAAGAAAATAAGGCTTTAATCACTTTTCATGACCCTCTTTTGGCTTTTGACACATGGTAGAACCCATTTGGGCCAAAACCCAACGCATAAGCAGGGGATGGTAGGGCCTATCACTCAATGAAATTTGGGCCCCAACCAATATGGCATGAAGCAGATATTAAGCCCACCTGCCTTGGGAAGCAAGTCCAACTGAACATTTGGAGAGTTAGAGTCGAACACTCCGATACTGCAACCCTAATCCATGCACCCATTCCTCACCATGCATTACTTAATTCTAATGATTGTAACATAAAAGAAAGAGTTCTACTAATAGCCACAAATGTTTGCAAGGATCGATATCCATCACAAATTACCATTTGCCACATAGCAAATACGGGGGAGTCCATGTGTTAGAACTGACACACCTATCTCATGGTTAAGTTTTGGCCTCAAAAAACTGGGGGAAATATCTAAAGGTGAGTCTAAAGTGAAGAGAAGTCACAACAATGACATCAGTTTTCATTACTATGAAATGGAATTCTTGTAATTTATGAAACTTTAAATCCACTTTCCACTGCCCATACTTGTTTCAAGCTGAAATTTCAACAGTGAGAAGGGTGTGGAGATCTCTATCACACGTACCCAACCTGGACCCGTCTTTGTCTGCCATGTGTCCAAGAAGCATAACTTTGTGATAGTACTAACAGTTGACATTTGCTTTCGCATCCAAAAAGATTATAAAAAGAACTATCAAATCTTTGATAAAAACAAAATGGAGCGTACAAAACAGGATATATTTAAAGGAGAATCTAAAACAACAATTGCAGAGACAAGTACTGCATAAACATACCATCTGAAGAGACACGGGTATTGTTTGTATCAATAACCATTGGATCACCCAAATTAGCATCAGACTCATGAGATGCTTTTAAATCCTCTTCTTTGCTAAGGCTAGCTTTTAGAGCTTCCTCTTTTTTAATTCGGTTTTGTTCTTCTTCATAAGCTCGTAACTCCTCCCCAACCAAAGGAACCCTTTTGCTCATGGTGACCTTTACTGCTTTGGGTGGTGGATTTGCCTGAAGCATGCGTGCTAATGTTGCAAACTGCATGGATTTTTAATAAAATTATAGGATTGGCATATTTTAAGAGCACTGTCAAGGGAATACCAATCAAAGTTATGGGAAAGAAATTGTCCAAAAATACATGCATCAATACTGAAAACAAATAATGAGCTCATACATACTATGATACTAGAGACATACCAAAAAATTAATGTTGCAATTGTAACAGCAAATATGGATAATACACAAACACTTTTGTGGTGGGCGAGCTAAATTTCATAACAAGAAAGAAGAAAGAAGATGTCTGTAAATACTTAAACCTGCCACTCTGCTAGCATCATCCTAGCTTATGTGACATCCAAATAAATAAAGTGAGGTATCAGACAATTTTTACATTTGATTACAAAAACCGGAAAGAAAATCAACCAAACTATTGACTTATTTATATGATGCCCAATATCCTGGTCAATTCAGAGGAACTGGAAAGTAGAAAGGACCTGGAAGAAAATCAGAGGAACTTACAACAAAACATTGGATACCCGGATTTAGTGAAAAGGAAAAGGCTCTTTGTATGAAGTTGGCTTCTTTCGTGGCTCAAAGGGAGAGTTTCTACAAGCAAAAGTTTCGAATTGACTGGTTGAAGCTTGGTGACAGAAACTCAGTATACTCTCACAGAACTATGAAAGCAAATCAGAACAGTTCTTCCCTCATGTCCAGAGATGGGATGTCCCTTTCTGAGGTGGCGGAGATTAAGAAGGAAGCTGAGGATTTATCAAAGGCCTTCATATTCCGGTTGACTATCCCTCTCTTGTCGGTCTGCCTGAAGACCTCCTTGACCAATTCCTCTTAGAGGATCAGCAAGGTTTGACGGGTTCCCTCCCCCCTTCAGAAGAGAAAATCCTCAAAGCCATTAAAGATACTAAACAGAACAAGGCTCTTGTACCAGATGGGTTCAACATCAGCTTCTTTCTCTTGGCTTGGGATATTGTCAAAAATGACTTAGCCTCCACTGTTCAAAGCTTCTTTTCCAGACCAAGCCAGATCTCAAAGGTAAACCAAACCTTTCCTTTGCTTGATTCCAAAAGTGGAAGGTGCTTGTGCTATGGTGGATTTTAGGCCCATCACCTTGTGTAATGTCATCTACAAGTTCGTAGCGAAGCTGCAAAAGTCCTGGCTAACAGCCTTAAAAGAGTGGTGGACAACTTAGTTAGCGTCAATCAGTCCGCTTTCATTGAGGGCAGGAACATATTTTATCTTTTTTTGCTAACAACGGGTATCCAAACCTCTAGCCTTACTAATCCTGCGGGCCCATACTGACCCCACAACCGCATGGACCGGGTCATTCCAGGGTTGAATGAGAACCATTCCACTTGCACCCATAGCAGGAAAGAAAGAACACTTAACACCCCCGTGTGAGTGGCCCCAAGGCAGTAAGAAGAATCAAACTCAATACCTTCCGCTTCCTAAGGCGTAGGCTCCTTGCCGACTCAGCTACCCCCTTGGGGTTACAATTTTGTTGGTATATGTGAAACATATTTTATTACATTTTGTTGGCAGGAACATATTTTATCAAATTCTTCTTTGCACAGGTTTTATGCTAGGCTTTGATAAAATATCTTCCCCGGCGATGTTGATGAAAATAGACCATCACAAAACTTATGACACCGTCAAATGAAATTTTCCTGAAGATGTGCTCATCAAAATACACTTACCCCAACTGTTTGTGAATTGGATTCATCACTGCATTTGTTCAGTTCAGGTTTCCATTCCCGTCAATAGTAACCCGGTGAGATATTTCTGTATAACACAAGAGCCCTCAGGTAGGCTGCCCCATGTCCCCCTATCACTTCACTCTTGTTTTGGAGGTCCCATCCCCGAGCCTTTAGAGAAATGCAGATACTAATGACATTGACAGGTTCCCTAAATAAAAGATGGTCAAGCTGACCCACTTTACCTTTGCGCATAATGTGATGATATTTTCCAAGGCCAATGCTAAATCAGTAAGCAGTATCTTAGACACTCTAGAGAACTTTAGAGCAATGCCAGACTTAGATGTCAATAAACAGAAATCCTCCATCTTCCTAGCTGGGGTTGACGAATTTCAGGATTCATCTTGGGTTCCTCCCAGTCAAGTACCTTGGGCTCCCTTTATTATCTTCAAATTGTCAGCTCACCATTGTTCTCCAATCTTAGACCACCTGAGGAAGAAACTGCAACTGTGGAAGACTAGATTTGTATCCTATGCAGGTGGCTTAGAATTGATAAATGCTGTTATGCAAAGCTTGTACATCTACTGGAATGGGGTTTTGTGCTTCCACACTCCATCAGTCATAGGATCGAGTCTTTGATCAGAGCCTTCCTTTGGAAGGGACCTGACAACAATAAATTCCTCCACAGTCAGATGGGTTTCTACTTGCCTCTCCAAGGAAGGGTGAAGGAGGTTAATTCAGCCTTCAGCCTGCACATTAAAGCTAATTTGGAAAGTTGCATCAAGGAAAAGAAGCATATGGGATTACTGGATCTATAATACATACTTGAGGAATAATTCAATATGGACCATTCTCGTGGGAAGGGACATCTCGTGGATGTAGAGAAAGATGTTGGATCTCAGGCACATGGTGAGAGACCCAATCAAGACACATATTGACGACAGTACTCTATTATGGTTGGAAAATTCGCAAACCACAAAGTCCTTCACTATAGGTATAAGGAAAGCATCAGACTAGCTTCAGGCAATAACTGAATGGCTGAAGTGGCTGAGAATCACTTCGAAGGCAACTAGAGGCTAGGCCGGAATTCACCCTCTAGCTTGACTCACACTTGGTCAGCCCTATCAGATACAGTTAGAAGACCAGCCTGAAAAAACAGGCCTTCTCACCTCCTCCTCACCTTGGGTTTTGTACTAACGAAAGCTGAGAAGTCCCGTGGTTCAATGTTAAAAGATTCAAAGGCTTCCTTCCACCAGCACCATAGTTGTCAAGGCGACGCCTAGGCATCTGGGCGTTATTTTAGGGGCTGGGCATTGAGGTGCCTTGTGGATGTTCAAAAGGCAACTGCCTTGGTCTTCTGGGGTCGCCTAGGCATCACCTTGGATGCCCTAAAGGCCTAGGCGGTCGCCTTGTTTCAATGTGTATATAAATCCTTAATAAAATGAAAATTTTCACATACCTCCTTTAAGGTTTATGTTTACCATAATTCAACCATCCCCAATTATCGGCCACACGATGTTAAGTTCCCTAATGGAAAAGATGAAAAGAGTTTTTTTACCCTTGTACTCAAAACCAGTCCGAGAGTGATGGCAAAGGGGGTTCAAGACACATCAAATTGATAATCCCTCTTCGCTGCAGGATCTTAAACAGTCCAATCACAAAAAACAGATTTAATAATTACTAGAAAAATCAACTTATCTGAAAATCCAGCCACTGAAAACACTTGAAATTG
Organism: Protea cynaroides; assembly: GCA_028583415.1. Classification (NCBI taxonomy): domain Eukaryota; kingdom Viridiplantae; phylum Streptophyta; class Magnoliopsida; order Proteales; family Proteaceae; genus Protea; species Protea cynaroides. The sequence goes on along the minus strand of CM053275.1, from coordinate 93,918,778 downwards.
ATAAGAGATCCTCTTAACATCAATTATGAACACTAACCGAAATTTGAAGTCGATCAGAGAAACTTCGAGGCAGCTATAGTCTCTGCAGAATTGCTGCAGTAGATACCGCCCAGTCTGGGAGGAGTTTCAGATGATGTTGATAATGACTGTAATAATTCAGCAGGGATTTATTTAATTTCAGTGGAAAACCAATGTCGTCCAGCAGTAGGTAGAAGGATAAAACAGTTTAGAGAAATTAGAGGAAAAGGAGGAATGAAATAACACAGTCGGTTGTGGGGAGTCCCACAACAGTAGGAGACTCAACCAGAAAATAGGAGTTTAACTCTTTCTCTTTTTCTAGAAAATTTCTCCCTCTACCGCCAGTCCTCTTCTCTTATTTATAACTTCTAAAAGGTTACAATAGAATAGGAAAATTTCAAAACTGAAAAATAGAAAACTAAACTTCCTTTATAAAGTAGGAAGTTTTTAAAACAAAAAAAATAAGAAAGTTTCCAAAACTAGATAATAGGAAAGTTTCAAAATCTTAGTCTCCAAGTAATTGAGACTTCTAACTAGCTAGCCTATATTTTAGAAACTAAACAATGGAAATAACTGAACTAAAAATTAGGAAACTAATAAAAAAAAGAGTCCTAAAACTAGTGTTGTCGGCTATTGCTGGCGGTACTACTAATCTGGCTGGGTTTAATTGGATGGATCTGGTTCAATTGCTGGTTGCTTAACCCAATGGACCAGGCCCATTTAATTGTTGCTTGCGGCCCCTCCTTAAGCAAATCCTGATCAGCATCAGAGAGTGGGACGATGCCGCCGGGAAATATATTCCCCGGCAGTCGAGGTGTTTCAAAGCTAAGTAGTCGCCAACAAACAAAACTTACCCTGAGGAATTGTTGGACGAGAGATTGAGTTATTCCAAATTCCGGCAATTAGATACCGAAATATCCCATTCCCCAAAGATTTTGTTTCCCCAATAGAGAAGTACTTGAGCTAGGCAAAGACTAGGTGATCTCGAGGAGGAACTCGAATGCCCCCTCCCTCCATCTACTTCCCTTAATTTGTTGTTGTTTCTTCGTATTCTTCTCCTCCTCTTCCTGCAAACACCACTTGCACCCCTACCTCTCCATCTCTATATCCGGATACATTTTGCTGCAATATATACCTACAGCTCATGAACTTGAAAACCACATTTCATGCAACGAAATTTTCTATAACGAAGCAGTGAGCCAGCGAGTCTCTGAAGCCGATATCTCAACATAAACTGCAGACATGGTTCAAGAGAAGAGAATTGAGATCTAGAGCCAAAACTCTCAAGTCCTTACAAAGTTACAAGTAACTCCGGTGAAGTAGCAAGGATTCTAATTCGACTACTAGTTTTGAAGCATTCTGGAGTCCAAAATCGTACCATTAAAAGAAAGCAATTGTGGAGCATCGTTAGCAGCTCCGTCAAGAACCATCGACATCACATTTCGAAAATTGGGGTGATTGAATTAAGGGTAAACATCAGGGGAGGTGCATGAAATTTTTTTTGTAATATATTTATAATTTGTATTTTTTAACTAGATTCTAAAACTAACATTTCAATTGGCTTTGTGTACAATAATGTATTGTACACGATACATGGAATCATAAGTCTATAAGACAAAGGTCGGCATCTTTTTTAACTAGATTCTAAAACTAACATTTCAATTGGCTTTGTGTACAATAATGTATTGTACATGACACATGGAATCATAAGTTTATAAGACAGAGGTCAACATCTTTTTTAACTAAATTCTAAAACTAACATTTCAATTGGCTTTGTGTACAATAATGTATTGTACATGATTCATGGAATCATAAGATTATAAGATAGAGGTCAACATTTTCTTCTTTTGCTTCTTCTTCTGCAATGGATTTTTTTTTTCTTGGTTCTTCTTCTCCTTCATCTTCTTCTTCATCTTTTTCCATCTTTTTCTTCATCTTCTTTTTCTTCTTCTTCTTCTGCAACGGTGACTGACTGACTGCGATTTTTTTTTTCTTCTTCTGCAGTTCTGCTACGGTGTCTACAATTTTTTTTTCTTCTCCTTCTTCTTCTTCTTCTTCTTCTTCTGCAACGGTGACTCTACAAAAAAAATTTCTTCTGCTACGGTTTTTTTTTCCTTCTCCTTCATCATCATCTTCTTCTTCTTCCTCCTCCTCCCCCCTTCTCTGCTACTGCAAGTTTGTAACTCCATTTTTTTTTTGTTGTGCTTCTTTTCTGCCACAGTCTGAAGTCTGAACCTCTGTTTTTTTTTTTTTTTTTTTTTTTTTTTTTTTGTCGTTCTTCTCCCCCATCTTCTCTTTTTCTTCCTCCTACTCCTGAATTTGTTTTCCTCCTTCTCTGCTACTGCAAGTCTGCAACTCCAAATAAATCTTCTTTTTTTTGTCGTTCTTCTCCCCCCATCTTCTTCTTCTTCTTCTTCCTCCTCCTCCTCCCCTTCTCTGCTACGTTTACCGCAACTTTTTTTTTTCCCTCCTCTGCTAATGCAAGTCTGCAACTCCAAATTTCTTCTCTCTCCTTTTTTTCTTTCTCAACTCTCAAGTTTCGTTTTTTATTGTTCATTTGTTTGCCTTTTCTGCAGATACCACTGGATACTGGTATCATCTAGTTTCATACTTTCAGTTGCATTGACCGAGTGCAGATACCACTAGTAACATAATGGAGTTTAATTTATGAGTTTAATTTCCGACTGTGCAAATCAGTTGAATTCTTACTGTCCAAAATTGCAAATCAGTTAAATTCTTACTGTGCAACTTTAATTTCTGAACCTTGTGTTGCATACTTGGATTGAATGCCTATAAATCTGGTCTGCTTATAATAGAATCCGAAAATCTGAAGTTGCTTGTATGTTGTTTGAGTACATTATAGTCTTGCTCTTGCACTCTTGCTTCTTACTTATATGCTATTGTGTTCTAACTTCTTAGCTTATTGATTTGTACTTTTTTGTTTTTTATAAATATGCTTCTTTATGTCCTATAGTTTATTCCCTATTTGTTGGTTTCTCATATTAATTAGGTTATGCCTTAAATATTGATTCTTTATGCAGCATATTGCATATATATAAACATTAATATAGAATTGATATTTTAGAAATAAAAAAATACAGTGGGAAGGCCTTGGTAGCGTAGGCGCCTAGGCGCCTAGGATGGCCTCAAACGCCTTGGGTCGCCTTGTCGCCTTGACAACTATGACCAACACAGTTTCATCTGTTTGGAGAGTATTCACAGGGAGGGACCCTCCCGATGCGAACTTACCTCCACCATAGAGGCACAGACACATCGCTCTGCAGACTATTTGCTCCCTTTGTTGGGCAGCAAGCGAGATACACACCACCTATTCTTCGAGTGCCCTCTCTCTTCCCAAATAAAAAAAAAAAAAAGCAATCCTTCGTTGATGCTGGCCTTCACGGAGAAGAATCCGACCTCTTGATAGGGAATGGCGATGGATCAGCACAGCCTTCAAAGGGAAAATCATTTGTGATCTCATCGGCAAACTTTCCTTCAGTGCTATCATATATCATATGGATGGAACATAACTTCAGGACTTGGACAGGTAAATCAGTAAATATGGGAGGCTATCCTTTTTGACGTTCATGGAACTCTCTTGCCATCCAAGAGGGCAAGCCATCCAAGAGCCCTTGCCCGGACTCATCTTGGAACAGGTTTATTGTAAATGCCTGGGGACTACAAAACTCCCCGTGAAAACTAATTGTTTTCTTTTCTTTTAGGCCCTCCCAAATAGGAGATCTACCCCCGTAGCCTTCGCTCATTCTTCTGTTAATACAAGTCTTATTCAACCCCCCACCCAAAATAAAAATAAAAAACTAAAAAAAATTCCATTCAGTTATTCGATAACCTTCAAAACTAACCCAATGTAAAGAAAGAGAAGATACCATAGCTAGGCATGAACCATCTAAATCTTAGTGAGAAAAGGGGAACACATGCATCAAGGATAATACCTTAGCCAGGACGAAGAAGAGATATTTGACAAACTTTAATACCATAATTTCAAAGTCCCATAAACATAAACAATACCACTCTAATGATCCAACGACATACCGTCACATTATTCATGCTATGATGCCCTAGAAGTGATGTTTGTCATGAACTAACATTCCACCATAACAATGCTACAAAATCATTGTTAATAAAACATGAATTACTTTCCCAATTCAAGTATATGCTAGATTGTATTTTAAATTGAAGTATTCCAAAAGGAAAAAAGTATGTAAAATTCCAGAAGAACTACCAAAATAATGGCTTTTACAACTGCCATAAAGCAGCAGTCAAGATCCATCATTACTGCCATTACTTGAAATCTCCCAAAAAAGTGTCTTCAAGCAGAAAAGGAATTCCTTCTATCAACAACAACCAGTATGAAAACAACATCTATTTTCCCAATTAATTGAGGGCACAAAAAGAGACATTTTCAAGCAGTGCACAAACATGGCTGTGCAGATAACACCTAAAAGACTGAGAAAAGAAAATTCATGCAGCACCAAATCTGCACAATTCAAACCAGAAGAAGTTCAATTGTTTCGTCAAACATGTACTATCCAACTCACACAGAACCTCCAAAAAAACCCCAACCCACCCCCAAAAAGAGAGAGATCCTATTTACATGCATGAGCATAGTTGTCAAGGCATCGCGGCCGTTGCCTAGGCGTCCGGGCGTGATCCAAGGGCCTAGGCGCCAGGGCGCTTTATTAGTGTTGAAAAGGCAGTTGCCCAGGCTCTTTGGGCGTCGCCTAGGCGTCACCTTGGGCGCCTTGGATGCCCAAAATGCCTTATATGTGTTTTTTTTTTCTGACTTTTCTTCACAAGATTTATTAGGTTAAGCAGGAACAACGTTTATCAGGCAGTACTTATTTATGACTAATATCATTTAAGTAAATGTTTCATTTACTTAAGATATTATTCATAAATAAGCAAATATCCCCCCCCCAATTTGAATCCAATAAAAATAGTCTAAGATTCAAATTCCAGAAGGATAAAAAGTCAACCCTTCAATTCAAGAACAAAAGTCGTATTTTTTGGTGCGGGGGCGATTTTCAACTTCCAAATGCTAGGCTTTTTTCAAATATAAAAATTCCATAAATCTTATTATAGTAAAGCACCACTAAAAACTAAGAGCGCACCAAAATAATCTCTTGCTTTGATACCCAAAAAATAATTTACATTCAGACGACTGTAAACAGCATTCGTGTACTCCAAACAAAGTTTAACTGGAGTGTAACTCCTTCATTATAACTCGGATTTAAGCAATCTCGGATTTGTTGGAAAGTTGATTATACTAACTTTGCAACAAATTCGAGATTGCTTGAATCCAAACTACATTAAAGGAGTTACACTCCAGTCAAATTTGTTAAAAGTACGTAAATGTTAGTCATAAATATGTTTTTTTTATGTCCTATACTTTATTCATTATTTGTTGCCTTGTTGGTTTTCTCATATTAATTAAGTTATGTCTTACATATTGATTATTTATGTAGAATGCTGCATATATATAAACATTAATATAGCATTAATATTTTAATATAAAAAAATACACTGGGAACGCCTTGGTCACCTAGGCGCCCAGAATGGCTCCGAACACCTTGGATCGCCTTGTCGCCTTGAGAACTTTGTGCATGAGCATAGCTGCTGTTTAGATATGGAAATATTCTTGTTTTTTCAGTTACATGCATGTTCATAGCGGCATACTTATAAATGCAGTCATGCTGTGCACATTTGCACTCACATTTGCACTTCATATTTGCATGGACCAAATGGAAGATTATAAGTTATAAATATTGGGGGTTGAGACTTTACAGTACTGTTGAATAATCCTATGCCTATCCTCAACTCAATTCAATTCAGCCTTATCCCAACTAAATGGGGTTGGTTAAATGGATACTATGCCTATTTGAAAGAGATAAAATAATGGATCCTATGCCTATCTAAAAGAGAGAAAAGAATAATTCCAGACCATGTCCATAAAACTAAAGAATATAATGAAGTAGCAGCTGATATTTTCTTATTCTCATCCAATAATATTTGCCAGCAAAAATTCATATTTCTGAACCCACTAAAGTAGAAAATAGACCTGGCCTCTTTCTGTAAAAAGCATGAGATTCTTGATGTCAGTAGCCCATTCGACAAATATGTTGTGAGAGAAACCAACTTCCAAACTGGCCATCGATGCTAGAACAATCTAAACAAGGTGAATCAGTATACTGTATTATGAACGTATGCACGTGCATGTGTGTAGGGTGGAGAACGAGAGAGAGGATCCTGACCTTTGGGCCATCTGGCATTTTCTCAAGCTCACTCTTGTTAATTAGGAGGGTGACGTGCCTGCAATTTTTGACAGAAGTAGTGAGGAAAAAAGGGAACAATTTAGAGGGTTCAGCATTTTGAATATTTTGTAATTGTTATTTACCAAGATACAACTAAAAAGCATATCAATAGGAGCAAGAAAAGGACATCCACTGTCTAGGAACATTCTTTGGAAAATATAATAAAATCATTACTTACTTCAAAAGAAAAGCATTATCTCGTGTGTGTTCGAAGGACTTGGCTATAGAATCACTCATCCACTCAAGGAAGCTTTTAACATACTCAATTGTGCTTGACGCAACATAGGTGAGAAAAAAGATAGGATAGGTCAGGTGATGCTGTGCCCAATGCTGCCATTTCCACCATGGTCATCTTTAGAGTTCTGAGAAATTTAACTTCAAAGAAGAAGAAGACCACAGTTTCAGAAATTACCTGTTCCAGCATCAAAATAAGTTCCAATACTCGTCCAGCTGTATCAACAGGAAGTAGAACATTTCCATCTGCCCTTAGAGTCTTCAGTATGGCATCTATAAGAAAAAAAAGCATCCAATAGAAAAAACCAAGTAAGCACTTTCATAGAAGTACATTATTTCAAAGACTCGATCATCATTGAGGAAATGCTAATACCAAAAAATTCTTGATCCCTTTGGCGTCTAGAAGGCTGATTGTTCAAAGCATTGTAGGCATCTGTTATCAGAACAGCTGGTCGAACAAAAGATTCCAGGACAGTTCCATTCAAGTGCCTAATAAATATCACAAAAAGAAGAAACGTCATGAACATTTACGATGCACAGACCTCCAACTTGGTTCAAGTACTTGGTAGGGAGGAGCAGCATATAACCTTTCTTTGCGATGGTTGAAATCAACAGCATATATTACATCTTCTCCATCTTTTGTGATCTTCCAAACTGTACCTCCCAAAAGGTGCCCAGCCACATGAGGGGCAATAACAATTCCTTCACCTTTGCCTGTATGAAGTTTTCAAGTTGAAGCAACTATAAGTATGTAGAAGAAGAAAATATAGAAGAATGGTTTATACTTTACAGAAGAGTAGTTGGTTCAAACTTCAAATAGATGAATGGTTTATAGAAGAGTAATTGGTTCAAAATATCTCCACATCAGAGCCACAAGCAGATCCACCTGTCATAAAGGAAATGCATGTGCAAACATAGCTGCCAAGGCACTAAGGCAAACCAAGGCATTGGGCGCCTGACGGACGCCCAAGGTGACCAAAGCGCCTGGACGCTTAGGTGACGCATTGACAACTACGTGTGCAAAGGAGCTAGGCCTGCCATTAATGAAGATGTGTCATGATCCTTACTGCACCACATGTACAGCACAAATGATTCTGTTCAGATGACAGAAATACATATATCCTGAACCAAATTTCCTCTACCTGGCATCTTATATTTGAATAGACTTTTTAAAGAGTGAAGATTTGACTGTGACACCTACCAGTTAGATGATAGTTCTGAGAATATGTCAATCTAGTCACATTTTGGAAAGCAGAATCAATATCATCCAGAGTAAACAAGTCAAATTCTGAAACTTGCTGCAATAGGAAAGAACAACTCAGAAAGGTCAGCAATGTCCAAATCTAGTTCCTTAAATCCAAATAAAATAAGCCATAATGAGATATGTAAAACATTTGAAGGGGGGCAAAGGGCTGAACTATTGATGCAGGCTGAGATCCGCAGGATTGGAATCTCTAGAGGATTCTATTTTAATTGGGATATATTTGTAATCTTTTTAATTGCTCAGATGTTATAGAGGTATTGGATGGGTTCGACATATTTTTGTAATTTTTTACCACTCCTAGTGGACATACAAGATTGACTCCACTGGCACTAAGTATCCTAACCAGCACCTAACGGACGCCCTAACCTAGGCTCTGATACCAAACTGATATAGGCTAACCTAGGGTCTCTAGTTTACCCTACTCTAACACGACAAATTAACATAAGGATTAAAGAAATAATTAACTAATGTGTAGGGACTGTTATGGGCAGCAACGCACAGGACATGCTTACGAGATTAGTATCATGATAACCACAAGTAAAGAACAGTATAAAGCCAAGTAACATGATCAACTTAGCACTCAAATACACCAACATTTCACATAGAATCAGATACAATTCAATGCAAGGACAAAAACAAAAAAGTAAATAACACTAACCAGTTCAGCTGTAACAAAAATGAACAAACAAGAAATCTGTCTGACAGGTTTACTGCCAATAGAAAACCAGAAAAATAGAACATGGGCAGCATTGTACTTTTACTGTCCCATTCTACCTAACAGTGCAACAGAAAAAAAATGAAACAGAATATTACTGGCTAACCAGTAACAGAAAATTAAGGACAAAAGTGTAACACAGAATTTCGTTGGGGGGAATTGCAGTGGAAATAACAAAACATGTATATATAAAAAGAAGAAAAAGGAATGGGGAAAATACCAATTTCGTGGACTGTAGAAGGGAGGGTTAAATGTTTCAGAAATTAGAATTAAGAAGTAAGAGGAATGAAGAAGAGGGGTAGGGGATCAGATTTGATGCAGGGGGAGAAAGAAAAGAGAAAATTGAGAGAGAGAGAGAGAGAGAGAGAGAAAGAGAAAAGAGAGACTTACAGCAGGAGAGAGAGAGACAGGGAGAGTTCCATTTCATTTCATAATTCATTCATTGCATAATTTCGCTTTCAGAAATAAAAATGGCCTTAAAAAGCCTATAGGGAAAACTGTGAGGGGTTGGGGAACTGCAAACTCTAAAAGAAAGAGAAGAGAGAGAGAGGGGGGGGGGGACTGTTCACGTGAACAGTGAACAGGGAGTGGGGAGTTCACATTACATTTTAAAAATAAAAAAAAAGAACTAACATAATTGAAATAACAGAAATTAAAAAAAAAAACTGAAATAATGAAATAACTGTCATAACAGAAAACAGAAAAAAATGAAATAAAAATAAAATTGCTGATCAGCTGCTCTGTTGTAAACTTAAACTGCTGGGATGTCCTCATCAGGAACATAATGAGGAACGAACCAAGGTTCAAAATCCCAGCAAAATTTTCAATTTCTCAGTTTCGGAGCTCACTGAGAGGAAATGGTTTACAGCCTAGAAGAGTTGCAATTTTTTGGTTGATATTTCAGTCGAATTGGTGTTGGCAATATGTTATAAACCCTTAATATAAATACACTGTCTTGATTTTGACCCATTTCAAGCTTTTCATTTGTCTCGCTGCAGGAAGAAGAAAATGTTATCCTTTGTCCAGAGTGAAGCAACGCTTGGCCGGGGAGAATACGGATGTAGCCAAATGCCTAAGGTTCCTGTGGAGATGTTTAGGGCCATGGCTGCCATCATGAAGGGAGGCATCAAAAGACTAATAAAAAAGGAGAAGGCATGGTGCAATTTGAGGAGGCCAATCCAGCAATGCAGCCAACACAGAAGGATTATGATAACACTTGACAGTGATGATGACATGTCATTGCCTGCTAATGTGGAGATACAGGCAGAGACGAAAGATTTATGGCGGACACGGGCAAGGAACAGAACCACTCATTATGAAAAGCAAGATGGACAGAGAGAGTTTAGGGGAGAAGCTCATCGGCACCATCAATCCATGAGTGAGCTCGATCCTCCATGTAATTTTTATGTTGTATTAGCCATTAGGTTGAGCTAAGGGGATTCACTTTGTACCATCTACTCATGTACCACCAATGAATATTGTATTGTTCAGACTTGTGGGTGTTTGTCACTTGCCAGTTGCCACTTGTGACTATATGTATTACAGCTATATGTATAGTGTAAACTTTCATAATTATTCAATGTTATGTTTTTTCATTCCTACTGCATACTTTACTTGTTTTACTTGCTTTTTGTTTCTCCTAGCACTAAAACAATGTGTTGAATAGGCTATATATTATACAAGGTATACAAGAGGGTTTGACATATACTGCCAACTTACATGCAAATCAAAACTACCATTTTCTGTGAGTTTCCTTGTAATCTAAAGGTGCATTATAATTATAGAGGCTAAAATAAGGTTCCCATGAAGTTTCAAACCTTAATATTTAATTTGACCACTGAAATGGCCGGTCAAAATCACAGCCAAAAAATGCAATATTTCATCAAGAAACCCACTTGCCTATGAAGGAATTGCCCATCATTACATAACCACTCTAATATTGTGTGGTAAGATGTTGACATATTTCCTTAACAGATTTTTTCTTGATTCTTGATAAACCATTATAGAGTATATGTTTCATGAAAATTTTCAAATCAAACATCATATACTTCTTTATGGTTGTTTAAGATCCAAAAGCAAACAGTAGAACAAACACAGCAGACCCAGGATCTTCATGAACCTTTCATTGTACTGTGCCCATGATTATAAGATAGGCATTTAGCTCGAAAAATCTCCTCAGCTAGGAATGGCCAGCCAGAATTCAGTAGTTGGCAGAGTCGCCATTGCACCAAGTCGAGCCATGGCAGTGGCTGACATTTTGCTGCATAGGCAACATGGTTTAAAAATTTAAATTTTGCCGAAATTACCAAAATATTTCAGTTATGCAAGAAATCGAAATGAATTACTAGCAAAATTGTATATGCAAAATGCACCAAAATTTCTGAAATTCATCGAAATGGACTGAAACATTTTAGTTTTGGCAGAGGGAGAAAAACGAAATTTTGAACCTTGCTAGGCAATGAAAATCATCATAATTGGACAAAAATATGCCCAGTCCAGGTATGTATTCCATCCCCCCCCCCTTTTCCTCTTCTTCCCCTTTTCTTTTTCTTCCCCCGTTCTCCCCTTTCTTTACACTTTTTCCTCTCCTTTGACTGAACCTGCTAGAAGAACTTAAAGAAACAAGGGGAGCACTCACCTTAGGCATCTCAGGGCTCCTGTTGACTAGACAGCAACATGCAATTATGGTAGTCAGTATAGGCCAAACACATCTTCAACTTCTAGTCTTTTGTTAACAATAGTAAAGCATTCCCATAATGGAAAATTAGCACTATTCAAACTCCTAGAACTGGTTACATTATTTAGAAGGAACCACTGAAGATTTCTTGATTGATTATAAAAAAGTACATATGTTGAAAGGATGGAAAGATACTTCACCTTTCGTGAAAGATAGTGATCATACATTGTCAGAAGGCCTAGTCTGTACACAGGCTCTGTTGAGTAAACTGGAGCAGAAAGTCCAAGGTGTTTCATTGCATATGGCAAAGCACCAAGATGAAGTGTATCTGAATGTGATAGCAAAATGGCATCTATTGTCGAAGATACCCTGCACACACAACCTATAATTACGAGGGAATTCCACAAAAAACAATGCACAATGGGGCTATTAAAAAAAAAGCTCAAAATAAAGGTAGCCCCCTTTTTATTTCTTGTTCTTTTTTTATCTTGGTGAAGCTGACAGAAATATGCACGCAATGAAGAAGGCATGTTCAGATTCCAAACACCTGCTAGGTATCCCTACTCCGGTCTACTGACCTCCATGACTTTCTGGTTCATGGTCAGTATTGGATATGGGCCATATTCGAGGGCCATGTGGCACTCTTCTATTGAGTCTTGACATGAATTCCAGCTATCAGCCACCTAGGTGTGACATTGGTTCTTGTTGACACCTATAAAACAAAATAATCTACAAAATTTAAAAAGTTGACCTACGGTCTGCAATAGCCAATACCCAACAAAGACAATCACCCTATCGTGCCTACAGATGTGGACATAAGCAGTGGGTAGAATGTACCATTTCAGCATTTCATGGATTCCATCTAACAGACCTCCTATGCCTAGGACTGACCCAATCTTTTTAACACAATGACTTGGTATACTATACTGCACACTTCACTCTTAAAACGACGAATAAAAGCATGGAATTCAAAAGAGGAAAGAATATGTAAATTAATTCACACTGTTTTAAAATGTCTGAGAGGAAAATATGAAAGGCCACAATCTTAGATGCTTAAACCTCAAATGCGAGAAATGAATGGGTTACTGACTTGGCAAGGGGCTGGAGGAGATTGGGGTCGAAGAGATCGTTCCATCCACAGTCGATGAGGAAGTTGAACCCATCAATAGAGAGCAGATAGCAGAGAGGATTTTCGCTGTAGACTCCACAGAGTGGGGTGACCTGAACCGAAGTTCCCATTTCCAGCGTCGCTTGCTTCTTTTCCCGCTTACAGGAAGCTACCAACCAGGAAAACTCTGAAGTGTATAAAGACCGGAGAGAGCGCGCTGGCCGTTTTGGGGCTTTAACGTTCACTTTTACCTCAACAAGGGTGTTTTGCAAGGACATAGCAATCGACCACGGTATCGGCCAAACTCGGACCCGGATCGGTCAGTAACTCAGTATCGGATGGATACCCATCCATTAATCATTAAGGACTAGTTTTCTAAGGTCTCGTTTGATAATTCTCCAATCCCGGATCCCAGTGATTTCGACTTGTAGTAATTGGGGAGTAGTCATTGGAGAGTGAAATCATATTTGGTAAATCTGGTCTGATTTCAACTCCCGTGAAGTAAAATGATCAAAATATCAACTCTCAGAAATCAGAATATAGAAGATAAAAAAAGATGTTCTCGCTGCTCAGGAGCACATTAGTCTACGGCTCTTTCTTTTGATTATTTTTACTTCCGACCAATTTGAAATTGATGTTTATCAAATATGTTTTTGTTCTCAAAAAAACTGAGGGTACAAAATTTACTCCAGAGGTAGATTAAGGTCCCGTTTGATAACACTCCAGTTCCTTACTTCTTAACTCCGGAGCTAATCCGGAGTAGAATGGCGATTGATAAACACGGTTCAAGTTTTGACTCTCATGGTGTGAACCGCTCCAAAAATGTCTCTGGAAGCTAAAAAACTGGAGCTAAAAAAACTTACTTCTCTTGCTCCAGAGCTATTACCACTACCGACTACTATCACCACCACCACTAGCACTGCCATCATCACCACCACCCCTCCACCGCCACCATCCCCACCACCACCCACCACCCACAGTCGCTACCACCACCACTACCACCACCACCACCACCCACCACTTACCACCGACCCCACCACCACCACCACCCACCACTTACCACCACCGCCGCCACCACCGTTGCCACCACCACCTACCACCACTGTCGCCACCACCACCCACCCATCACCTACCGCCACTGTCCCCACCCATCACCTACCACCACTGCTGCCACCACCACCCATCCCCACCGCCACCACCCATCACCCACCACCCACCACCCACCACCCACCACCCCTGCCTCTACCACCAGCACCGCCACCACTACCACAACCCCTCCACTGCAACCAACACCACCACCACCAAACAGTATTTTGGAAGCATAGTCTTTTGATTTTGGAGCAGCATTATCAAACAGCATTCTACTTCAAAAATCTTGACCTTGGAGAAGAAGTAGAAAATCATTCCGGACCAGAAGTAGCTCCACGGGAGCTGGAGTGTTATCAAACGGGCCTTATAGTGATGTATAGAAATCTTCTCCCACTTGAGTTTGGACGAGAGAGTTGGCGGCCCGGATGGATGGCCGCCACCTGACTCTCAGGTGGATCCGAGCCCTCCATCTGAGCCGACACCCCAATCGACAAGCTGAGCCGAGACTCGGATGGAGGGCTCGGATCCACCCGAGAGCCAGGTGGCGGCCATCCATCTGGGCCGCCAACTCTCCCGCCCAGACTTAGGCAGGAGAGGATATGGATCCTATAGTGATTGGGATCTGTTTTTTATATTAAATATTTTATTATTCTTAATCATTGACATGTGACAATTGGATTGGTTGGATGATTGACATATGTCATTATATATTAAAAAAATGAGATTGGAATGGATTAATCCATACATACTGGTCCAGATAATTAATCAGTATTGATCTTGTGCGATTTTGGTGACTTGAACCCTGATATTTTGGACTGAGCTTCTTATTTGAATAATGTGGGTTTATCCAAGGGAAAAAAAATTTTACCAAAAAAAAAAACACCAAGGGAAAATTTTAATATCATATGTCATAATTTTCATTAATTTTTCTTTCATGTTTTTGGATGCAAATAGAATAGTTATCATTCAACCTAAAATGATTCGGTTCATGCGATTGTGGGGTTATGAACCAATGTGACTAGTCAGGCCAAAGATCTAGACACCCATCATTAGTTTAAAAAAAAAAAAAAAAAAAGTTTGAATGGTAACCCATAATAAAAGAAAAGAGGGAGTGCAGATCCTCACCCATGTGATAACCACTTACCCACATCATTTGGATTCGTGGATTAAATGTAAAACCCACCTCTAGAATGTGGTACACACACCTATCAACCAATTTGTACCACTAGCACGGTGTGATATAGAAATTCACACCAATCTCATTGAAGAAGTTCAGCCAAGTAAATTGGGAGAGCATGAAAAAAAATTAATGGAACTTTTAACTAATGTTTGAATCACTTCTAATGCTTTTGTGTTAGGTTCAAATTTTACCAATAAGAAGCATGGATTTAAAACTTGGAATCAGATCGGCCGTCCCCAATTTAAGATTTCGACCTAGTTACGACTTACGAATGTGTTTTAGGTGTCGCTCCTCTCACACTAGGATCTGCCAATCCAACCCATGTCATATCACTTTTACAACTTTAAATTCTTAAGGTGACGAGCAAAATAAATTTTCCATTCATTATTGGTTCTAGACATCTCAAACTATAGAATCAAAATATACTGACATCTTACCCTAAAAAATACACTTGGGTTTTAGGAAATCCAACCATGAGATTTATCCTTATATACAAGGTGTTCCCGTGTTAGGGGTGTGTTCAAAGACGAGGAAAATCAAATTTGTATTCACATAAGATTTATTTATTTATTTATTTATTTTTATAATGTTAGGAATACATTTTAAATTCAACCCCTAAGATGAAGGTTAGATTCGATCCCAAGACTTGATACCACGAAACCAGTGTATTGTCTAAGTTAGCCACATTGGTTGCAACAAATGACTAGGTCTCACCTCTAATGGGGTATTTGAAGGGTCATGATCGTCTGTAGCACTTGGTGTAGCAGATTTGATCCTGGTCATTGGGAATGCATCGGAATACGTGACCGATGCACTCTCAATGGTCTGGATGCACTCTACTATACCAAAGTGCTACAGACAATTTTTTTTTACCTATTTTGAATTCCATTGTGCTAATACCCTTGGAAATCACCAAACCGAATTGGATAAAATATTGTTAATTTTTTTTTTAATTTTTTTTTAATAAATTTGACATATAAAGTGAAAATCTTTTTTCTACCAAAGAACATTTTTTTAAAAATATTTGATAATAACTCAAAGAAAACATGACAACTAGTTACATCTAATTCGGAGCCTAAAGATTATGATCTGTTTTTACCTAAAATCAATTGAGTCCCAAAGCTCAAGTATGAGAAATTTATGCTCCGTCTTCTCCTTAAAATCAATTGAGCTTCAACGCTCTATTATGAGAAATTTTCTTCGGACCATCTGCTTGCAAAATTGATTGATAATTTGATCCTTTTTATTATTATTATTTAAATTTCATCTATTATTATTTTATGAGAAAAATAAAATAAAAGGGGTCCCCAACCCGTAATCCCCCCAAGATGAAAGGAGGGTTTCGATCTCAAAACATGACATCCCAAACCAATCCCTACCAACTAACCTAACTGACACCTTCAAATTTTGTCTAATTTATTGAACAAATTATTATTGCAATTGCTCCATAACCTTCAAATTTTGTCTAATTTATTGAACAAATTATTATTGCAATTGCTCCATACATATCTAAAAGTAATTAGTTTCACCACCGAGGCTGACACACAGACACTCCAGGGGCATAGAATAGTGCTTGAATATTTAATTTTTTAGAGGTAAAGCCTATATATTATCTAATGAAAGCAAGCAATGCATTAGATTTATTTTTCCCCCATGGTAAAAGGGAAAAAGACATTCTCCCGAAGAGACATCGGTCCATAACAGAAATGTTATCACACGCAGCCTAAATTTCCATTAGTGATTAGTCAAAACACTGGAATCGAATCAATAAATACAAATGGGTTAGCCGGTCAGCAAAGATTCATGCTTGAAAATTGACACGATTCTACCTTAGTGGCCACTCTGAACAAATGATTGAATTACGAGTATTTTCTTAAAAGAGTTATACAACAACAGGAGTATAACTGAGAACCAGCTAAAGGAAAAGAAAAGGAATACCAAGATCCAAGAGGTTCCTAAGTTGAATTGGCTGTGGATATTTTGAATTCCTAAGTAACTATAATACAAAACCAAAACCGAACTAAAACAAATGGAATAAGATGATTTGCACTATCAAGAGTGCTTCAAGTTTCAAATGAATCGTCCTTGGGTGAGCTCTCATGGACCTGATTTTTATCATAAATCATCCCCTTTATTATATTGTTGAAGAGGCATACATCTTCGGATCTTCCAGTCTTCCACAGATGAAAAGGTTCCTAACGACATTTAGGAATAAAAGACAGATTTCAGAAATTATGCATATTTTAACTAAATTGCATTCCATGTTACCGGGTTGTGGGATCCTACAATACATATCTAATGCTTGGAACCAGAATACGTGAACTCCAACCAGGATCCTTGGAAGTAAAAATTTTGGACACCAAGCCTGCACCCTAACTTACAAAAACAAAAGTTAAACAACTAAAATAAAGTTTATTAAAAAAGAGTAGCTTTCAAGTGTTTCATAACCTGCCATGTGGCAGAAAATGAGCAGGCCCCTGTGATAGATGATTCCGCACCCATCCTATTGGTAAAAGTTTCACCCCAAATGAGGAAGTCGAGTGGTTCAAAGTCTAACTCAAAGTTTCATAAGATATAAAGGCATCTTTCTATTTTTACCCACTCCCTGCTTATTTTGGGTTATTTTGCCAATTACCTGGGTGTTGAGCCCTCAATCGCATGGACCACCCATGTGCCACCATATGGCAGGCCATGAAGCACTAAACTTCACCAGACAACGTGACATTTGACTTCCATTCTGTTTTTCACAACATTAAGATTGGCAATAAAATGGGTTCAGAGTCTTCAGACTAGTAAAATCAGCAATAGCATCTAAACTTTGTAGTGAGATCTTGATCATCTTTTAGAATCATCTGTATTAAACAGAGGTCAGAGTTTTGAAGAGGGAAATATGGAAACGCTTTAGTTGTTTGAAATGCCACCCTGTCAAAACTGTAGGGAGGCCAAACTATCAGGACTGGGGCGAAGGATGCTACACTTGGTTGTAGTCCTGATTTACCCAATGTATACCAAAAGTCTCTCTGCTGCACAAAGCCGTGAAGGCTTAAAATGTGTGTTTCAACCCTAAAATAACCATTTTAAGGCCTGATGCTCTAGGGAAATCCTATTTCAGTATATATAAACACATTTAAACCATAAAATTATAAAAAATTCACACATAGTAGTTGTTTGGGTTTACACCTATGTTTGATAGTGTCGATTTGAAGTTCAGATGTAAACTTAGGGTAATATTGATTATTTTGCATAATGTTATACTAGTAGAAGATCAAAGAAAACCAAATGAGCCAGCAAAATTACATTTCAGGAGAAGAATAAACATAACAGCACTTAATTAATTAATTGTCATAGTAAAAAAACTCAAAGTAGTCAAGTAGATCATACAATAATAATTCACAAATTATGTTGAGACCAGTCGAGAACTGGTTGAAAACTGGTTGAAAATGTTGAGAAATGGTCGAAAACTGGTTGAAAACTGGTTGAAAATGTTGAGAAATGGTCGAAAACTGGTTGAAAACTGGTTGAAAATGTTGAGAAATGGTCGAAAACTGGTTGAAAATGTCAAGACTAGTTGAGAATCTCGAGATCTCGTCTCGTGTGAGATCTTATCTCGACCTGTTCGAGAAATTCAAGAACCTCGAGATCTCGCCAAGATTTTGAACCATAGTCACTTATTAGGAGGATCAAGACATTAGTCTATTCAGAAGGTCCCACAAAATTAGCATGATCAACAATAGATGAGATTTGGAAAAGAAAATTCCAATTATGCCTTCTGTTGGGTGGCAATAATGTTACTATCTAGCCAACAGTTGGACCCTGTGTAAGGCTGAGGTGGATCCATTCAGTTACTTCCACACTGTCAAGTTACCTTTTTTTATTGGACTTCTACCAGAGGGGAAATTTGGATTTACACAGCCACATCCACTCTCACCAATAAACTGCTTCAGGCTGGAAATGTGTGGATTTGAACCATTTAAACCAGAAAGATCTCATCCTATGGCAACTTTGCCCCTCCAAAATTGGCTGGATTATTTGGTCTGAGTGGAATACTTATATTTTCTGCAGCAAATGAGAACAAGTTCATATTCCTTTTAGATACAGCTAGAGTTAGCTCATGCTCCTGGAGTCTCAGTCAACCACGTTTGGAGGCATCTCACATCAAATCCTGGGGTTAACTGGGATGAGATTATAAGTGACGACATTAAAAGTTAGTCTTGTCCTTGTCACAGACCTACATTTTGATACCATGGGAGCACCTCACCCTTGTCCCCGCCCCAAATATGTTATTAAACTTATTATCATTGCCCAATAAATGCAGTACAACAGAAATATATATGATTGGGCAAAAAACTTCAGATTTAAGAACTAAAAAAACACATTGGCTAGATGAATATTAAACAGAGAGCATCAAGGCTGTGTGAACTAAAATTAATTATGGGCATCTGAGACCCAAAAGGAGCCCACCAGATTAGAAAGATTAGACCTGACTCATAAACAGGGTAAGGACTCAAGCCCAGAACTGGTTCAATTATTAGACGGGTACCCAAAATTGAACTTATCAAGGTGCAGTGAGGTCCATAACAGGGACCCATGCCCCCCCCCACCACCACCACCACCACCAAAAAAAAAAAAAAAAAAAAAAGTCTACAGACTGACAAAATCAAGAAGAAAGGAAAACACAGTTCCAAGAAATAAATAGTATAATCTACTCTCAATAATAAATGGAATAAAATCTAAAGGAAAAATTATGACTCCTTGAAATGCCAAAGAGCAAGTCCATGAACATTATATTGGGAGATTCAATTCTCACCTATTTACAGATCTTATAGCTTTGCTGTAGGTACCAAATTTGCTTTTGGTTTAGCCTTCCTAATTAGACCCTCTTGAGACAGTGAAACAACAAGCTGAAAATCAACATAGAAAACTTCAGCTAACATTAAAAACCCTGAGTGGAAGAGGAGAAAGTAAAAGAAACGTACTTGGTAATCTAAGTTAGAGAAGAAAAGTAAATATTTACCTCTCCCTTCCTGTTGAACATGCGGCCTAAACAGAAACCACGGGAATTACTCGAGGAAGGGCTATCAATCTGTAAGCCATTTTATCCATTAGAGTCTTAGCAACAACGAGGACACAATAGAACAAGAAAATTTTCTGGTATAGAAAGCAAGCAATTTATTTCTGATACTTGCCACGTATAACAGCCATTCGTTGGCATTAAAGGGCCTGTGAAACCACATCCTGGAAAGAAATACAAATAAAAAAGTATTCAAAGAAATACATTCCACCAAAAAGGGAATCTTATATTCCAGATGGCATTCCTAATTACCCAAAGGAAAAGGGAGTAAACAAAAATAATAAACTTTCAGCAATTCAGGATTCATGTGAAATTCTCAGTTTATTTTGCACTAAGATAAAATAACATTTTTATTTTACTAAAATCCGTAATTCTTATAAATAGGACCATGTAATAAGAAATGGAGTCTAACTAGAAATAAAGTGATGTGGAACCATGCCACTGAAGGATTAATTAATTAACTGTTTACTGTTGAGCTATTTTTATGTCAATACATCAGGATTGGTTGTACTTTTTCCATAGAGTTAACATTGTGAGCTTGGTCTTTCTTTTTAGGGATTATTTAACTTACTATGTTTAGTAAATTCATTTCCTAAACCCATCTCTTCCTGGTATCACGGACCTAGAAATCTGAAACCCTAGGCTGTCCTTAACCATAGAGAATATAATAGTAAATAGTGTCACTCCTGTGTGAGGAATCCACAACAATCTCCAAAGGCCTATAAGAGGTGTGCATGCTAGGAATTAAAATTGTATCTATTTATGTGACATGAGGGTGAAGTGGACCCCACCTAGGAGTTGGTTTAAGGAGAAAATCATCCAGAACGGTCAAAGAGCTTCAATGCACTTGGGTGGTTGATATAATTAGCATTACAAGTCGCTAGACTTAATCATTTTGTCATCAATTTCTTTTCAGATACAGCGCTGGAATTGTAAACTGTGACCATGAGTTGGATAGGGGGACAAGTTCATTAATTATTTTCTTGTCCTTCATTATTCGCTGGTATAGCTGTTTCAGGTTTATTTTGGAACTTCTGAGTCATGTAGGTTGGGCAACATCACATTTTAGCTCATTTATAATTGGGTATATTGGCCTCTAAATTAAATCCAAGTAGGAGAGCACCCAAGCTCTGGTCTATACAAGCTGATTTTCAATGTTGATGAATTTTTGGAGAATCTTCACTGCCTATGCTTGGAGCTGTAATGAATCTAAACCTAGAAGTGATTCATTAACATTTGAGCCTTTTGCGATACTATGTTTTCCCTTTTTCTTTTTCTTCTTCATTACTATAATTCTCTGTTTTCCATTAAACCTACAACCAACTAACCAAGCTACTGTTCAACATTAAATAATTAATTCCCTTGCCTAACCATATTTTAAGAATCTTTGAATTTTCCTTAGCCCTAATAGGTAGCCCACATCAATACCCATCACCTAACCAAAACACTAGTGCCTACCTCAACCCACAATGGTCTGGCAAAATAGCAACAGCTGTACCACCTCTGAGACCGTCAAAAAAAAAAAAAATGCAAACCTCTTTAGAGTTTAACATCCCATTTATATAAACTCCCTTCAGAGTCCTTTTTGGCATTATTCCATCTCCCAATCATCCAAAGAAGTCCCAAACAACCCCAACTGGGTCACAATATTCAGGTTCACCAGCCCTGCCCATCTCTTTTTCCCTACAATTTCAGGTACAGAACCTGAACCAAATCCATTAGTCTTACATATAAGCTTTAATTTATTCTGATTCTCACTTGACCCCTATTCTTTAACTTGTGAAAAAAATCCAATATTCCCTTGTTTCTGCAAATACAAGGTATGATATTATTTTCCCATTTCTTTTTTTTTTTTTTGGTGAATAAAGAATATATTAACAGCACCCGCAGAAGGAGAAAGCAAACCTGGGTATCAAAACGATAGAGCAAGGCTCCTTACAAAGAAAAGAGACAAAATAGACAAATCAGAAATAACAAACAAAATCCCGGCTTAGGTAATAGGCACATTCCAAGCTAATAGAATGTGTCTATTTCTAGCAGTATCCGGGGGGCGGGATTTAAAAGGAAGAGCAGCACCTTGCACATCAAACTCAATAGCTTCTAAGATCTAACCAATTGTTCTGGACTTGATCCTCCAGCGTCTCAAATTTCTCTTAAACCAGATGTGATACACAGATGCAGCAAAGGCAAGCTTGGCTATAGACTCACAGGGGCTTTTTTCCTTGAATTTCTTGAGCAACCAGTTCCACTCGAGATCAAAGGGAAGGATTCTTCTTTTAAAAGGCCAGCACATACCCAGAATCTTCTCCCAGATTCTACTGGACAAAGGGCAATCAAAGAAAAGGTGCTTGATGTCTTCTTCGGCAGCCCAACATAGATCACAGTTTGAGTTGGGGATGATACCTCTATCTTTAAGCAATGACGTCGTAGGAAGGGATTGGGTCAATGCTCCCCAAGGAAGTGCAACTATGCCGAGGAGAGTGCCCATGAAACCAAACTGCATCAAACCAGGCTACCGTGGGGCTTCTAAATCTAACAATCACCCAAGCGGAAGCGGTAGAAAACAGCCCATTGGGGGAGGCAGTCCAGGTTATGATATCTCCGCTTCCCGAGTGTCGCCGATGAATGGTAGGAAGGGCTTCCCAAGCCAGAGATACTTTTCTTCCTATCAGGTTATGATATTTTCCCATTTCTTGGAAGCAGCAGAGAAATGAATTTCTTTTCTTTTATTTTTTATTTTTCAGCAGCACCCGAATTCAAAACATTAGCCTTTCCTGAAATATGAGGTAAATTCACAATCCTCCCTGAAGCCATCAACTTTCTGAAATGGCAACAGTAGTAATTGATGACATCTTTCTTCCAATCAGGTTCAGAACCTTGAAACATGAAGTGTGCTTGCAACACTGTTGACCTAAGTCACAGCCTCTTGCTGGAGCAACACTGCTGCTGTGTCAAAGGGAGCAATCAGAAGCTATGAGCTCCACATCCTGCAAATGCGACAGGGTTGAATGCTCAGATGCCTTACCATCGATGAAGGAGAAATCCCTGAATTGAATCAACTTTGCTTCCCTTGAGGGCAGTGACAGATGGGCCATTGAACTGTCCAGAGTCCAGACTGCTTGAGGCCCAACCTAATGATTGACAGGTCCTGACAAGTGGCTAAGGCCTGTGAGAAAACCAGCCCACCCAAGTTTGAACTAAAAATCAAGGCTGAACCCCAGGTCTAGGGACTAGAATACTAGACCTATTCCTCAACCTACAAGAGTTAATTTTTATCTTGATAAGGCGGGAACTTAAGACCCTTTGCCCCAGATGAGAAGCATTACAACTCCACAAGGTCAAAGGGAGTCTGAAATCGAAATTCAGCAGCCTTCAACCGCATGGCATGAGAATCGAAATTCAGCAGCCTGCTTTGACTCTTCAGGAATTTCTGGTCACTGTCCGATCATCCTTACAATATCTCCGTATATCTCTGATGCAGTCCAAGGACCAGCCAGTAATGGATCAGCCCAAGGATGTGTCAACATGGGCCCAACCCACACTGTTCACGTGAACACTGTTCACGTGAACACTGTTCACGTGAACACTGTTCACGTGAACACTGTTCACGTGGTACTGTTCACGTGAACACTGTTCACGCGGTACTGTTCACGTGAACAGTACCAACAGCATTAATTATGACTCTTTTTATTAGTTTCCTAATTTTCAGTTTATTTATTTCTATTGTTTAGTTTCCTAAAAATTAGGCTAGTTAGTTTAGAAGTCTTAGTGCTTGGAGACTAAGACTTGCCTAAAATCTAGTTTCCTAATTCCAGTTTTTAGAAACTTTTCTATTTTTATTGTTTTAGAGCCTTCCTAAATTATAAAGGAAGGTTGGTTTTACTAAATTTAGTTCTTTCCTATTTTATTTGTAATGTTTCAAAGCTATAAATAAAGAGAATGCAGACTGGCTGCGGTAGAGAGATTTAGACCAGAAAAAAGAAAAGAGTTTAGCTCCTGATTTTCTGATTGAGTCTCATAGGTTGTGAGACTCAACCGAAATATTCTGTTTTATGGTTTTCTTGTCATTCTGTTAATTCCTTCAAGTTCTTATTATTGCATACTGAATTGCGATACCATTAAGTGCTGATTTAATCAACGAAAGCTCGTGGGATTAAAGATTAAAATCATATTGACCAGCTCTAACTAAACCAGTCCCGTTTTCAGATGATAGGTAGTTTTCAAAAAATCACATCTCTCTCATCTGTGATCGGATCAGCTCCAACTTTGGATATGTCTTCAAGTACATCCTAAAGAGTATTTCCCATCAAGTTTCAAGTGATTTCAAGGGTTAGATTTCAAGATAAGTGGTTTTCTTCATTACTTTTCTCTGCAGATTTTGTATTGGACTGAATTAAGATCCTGTAGCAAAGAGGGCTTGTTAATTTGACTTGCTTTGAACCCTCTTTGTCATCAATCTCCTTTGGGCCCAAACTATTTAGGTTCTTTGATATGTGGTCTACTCATGAGGATTTCTAGGAGGTTGTGAAATCTGCTTGGGAAAGGATTGCATTGGATACCCGTCAACCCTTGGTGAGCTTTGCCTGAAAATTGAGGGAAACCAAATGGGCTCTCATGCAATGGAACAAAAGTTGTGTTGGAAATATCTCAAGTGCGGTACAGCAATGTAGATCAGACTTGAATGATATCCAGTTTAGACTTCAACAAGAGGCAGGAGACTGTGCCCTGGCAGAAGCAGAAAAGACTTTATCCCTAAAATTGGCAGCCTTGGTTACTCAAGAGGAAAGCTTTTTCAAGCAGATATCAAGAATCAGCTGGTTGAAGTTGGAAGATAGAAACACATATTTTTTTCCACAAGTCAATCGGAGCTAATCATAATAAAAACCATTTTTCCTCTCTTTTGATTGAGGAAGGTCTTATCATTTCTGATGTGCCTGGGATCAAGAAAACAGCATAAGACCATTTCTACAGTTTCTATAGCCCGCATTCTCTCCCCCACTTGAGATTATTCCTATGGGTTTATTTGACTTGGTCCTTTCTCAAGAGCAAAGCTCCAGGATGGCATCTCTAACCTTTGAAGTTGAGATTCTTGCAGCGGTGAAATCCATCAAAACTTTAAAAGCCCCCGAGGCCAGATGGGTTCAGTATGGGCTTCTTCGTGGCAACTTGGGACGTCATGAAGGTCGATCTTCTCTTGGCTGTCCATAATTATTACACCAATCCAGGTCAGGTAAGAGATGTTAATCAAACTTTTCTGTGCCTTATTCCTAAGAAGGAAGGAGCATGCTCCATTGGTGATTTCAGACCCATCGCTTTATGCAACACTATTTACAAGATTATTGCCAAAATCCTTGCCCTCAGATTAAAAGAAGTGGTCGGTGATCTTGTTAGCCTCAATCAATCGACTTTCATTCGAGGTTGTAATATTGTGGATAATATCATGACTTGTGATGATCTTGCCCAGGGATTTGAGCAAAAGTAATCATTCTCTTGCTGCTATTCTTAAAGATTGATCTTCAGAAAGCCTATGATCATGTCAGATGGGAATATTTTATGGAAGCCATGGCTAGAATGAACTTTCCTACCACATTCCATAAGTGGATTTGGTACTGTGTCTCTTCTCCCAAATTTTCAGTGTTAGTTACTGGAAGCCTCATGGGATTTTTCAATGCCCGGCGAGGTATCAAGCAAGGATGCCCTATGTCCCCCCCCTCCTATTTACAATTGCCTTGGAAGGATTATCAAGATCTATTCATTTGAGTGCCCAGCACAATCATATTGATTACTTCCCTTGGTGCAAGGATATCAAATTGACTCACTTGGCGTTCGCGGACGATTATGATATTCTCTAAAGGGAATGTGAAATCCATTGAGACCATAGTTGATATGCTTCGCTCCTTTAGCTCTATGTCGGGCTTAACAATCAACAAGCACAAGTCACTTATGTTCCTCGCTAGCATAGAAGATCCGCTTCGAGATATTCTTAGAAACATTGTGGATTTCCACTTAGGTAGGTTGCCAGTTACTAACCTTGGTTGCCAGTTACTAACCTTGGTCTGCTTTTAATTTCAGCTAGGCTTTCTACTCATCATTGCACTCCAATCCTTAATAGACTTCGAAAAAAGCTCAAATTCGTGGAAAGCCAAATTCCTATCTTATGCGGGGAGACTGGAGCTGGTGAGAGTGGTCATGCAAAGCTCCTACTTGTACTGGACTAGGATCTTCGGACTTGCTTTCGCGACCATCCAAAAGATTGAAAGTTTAATGAGCACCTTTTTGTGGAAAAGGGAGGATAATAACAATTTCTTTCATTCTATTGGATGGGCAAAGGTTGCTTGCCTAAGGAGGAAGGTGGTCTGGGCCTTCAAAGAATCAAAGAGGTTAACAAGGCCTGTGTCATGAAGCTAGTGTAGTGCATTGTTGAGAAAAAAAAAGAGCATTTGAAGTGAGTGGATTTATAGCAAGTATCCAAAATGGGACTCTATATGGACAGTTAAAGTTTGCCCCGACTCCCCTTGGGTTTAGAAGACTATCCTCCTGCACAGGCAACTAGCCCTCCCCTACATCAAATCCCTCATTGATGATGGAGCTTCGACCCTCTTATGGTTTGATAACTGGCATCTTCAAAGTGTCTTGGTCTCAGCTTATGGTGAAAGAATCCAACTCGACCATAGATGAGATAGGCTCGCCATTGTTTCGTATATTATTTTAGAGGGGGTTTGGTCTACTGGTTGAGCATCCTCTCATAGGCTTATGCAGGCTTGGGATGCCCTCATTCTGTCACCCGTAGGCCTAGTGGAAGTGGCGATTTCATCTGCTGGACCGCTTCTTCCAATGGTGTGTTCTCCTCAATTTCAGAATGGGACCTTGCCAAAAGCCGCAGCCCCAAAGTTGCCTGGTTCAATGTGGTTTGATTCAAAAGGTTCTCTCTACATCACAGTTTCATCCTTTGGAAAGCCTTCACCCAATCTCTTCCTACTAAATCTCTCCTTTGCAACTGGGGTATTATTCAAAATGCTAGTTGTGGTTTGTTTTGGGCCACTGGAGAAGATGTTAATCACCTTTTCTTTGAGTGCTCCTTTTCTAAAAGGGTATGGGGAAAGATTCTTGAGATGTGCTGGCCTTGTTATAGAAGAATTCAGCCGCTTGATCAATAATTGAGGTGGATTTCCTAAAAATATAAGAGAAAATCTACTTGCAACACTATTGTCAAGATAGCCTTCGCTGTAACAGTGTATCACATTTGGTTCGAGAGAAACACGAGGATGTGGACGGCTAAGGTGAGCTCTTTCGCACAAATTTGGGAAGCCATTATATTCGATGTGCATGGAACAATGATGCCTCTTCCCCCCCCCAGCCTCCTCCCTCCTCCCTCCTCCCTCCTCCCTCCTTCCTCGAATGCTGAAAGGAATAAATTCATTTTATCCTCTTGGAATCTTGCTACTAGATGAGGTGGCCTGAGTTTTGTTTTGTTTCCTTAGGCCTTGATTGCCTTTGGTCCGCTCTGGGCTTTTGCCCTATTTTTGTAAGGAGTCTGGCTCTATCCTTTGGATACCCAGGTTTGCTTCCCCTTTATATATATATATATATATATATATATATATATATATATATATATATATATATATATATATATCACACCATAAAAAAAATTCTAAATAGGGACCTCCAACAGTCTATTCTTGAGAACGGAGCAAAGGTCTATAAAACACTTGTGAAGGAGCGTGTTATGATTCTCGTTGGGAGGCTGAACCTAGAATATAGAGATGTAAACGGATCGGATTCGGCATGGATAGGTTATTATCTGAATTCGAATCCGATTCCTAACCATCTTATACGAATCCGCCTCTGCATCCGGCGCATTTCTAAAAATTTAATCCAAATTCGAATTCGCATTTTAACTGGATATTCGGTTAAAATCCGATTCGAATCCGGCTTAAAAACAAAAAGCAATTGTATCCTATATTCATTGCAAAAATATGGGACCTAACATCTTTGTTGAAAATCCTTCAATCAAAAGGAGATCAAATATTTTCATGTGCTTGGAATTTCAAAGATAAACACCATCTCATAAAACAGGATCATCATCGTCATCTCATAAATCCAGAAATCGCAAGAAAAATCTAGAAATGGCAAGATTTAAACAGCATACAATGATTTCCTCTGCTTCGTTCCTTGTTGTTCATCGCAGATAGTCACAGATCTACTGATGAGGAAGAAGTAGTTTAAAGATGAAACAAAGAAACAGAAGGAGAAAGTAGAAGAAGTTTAAAGATGAAACAAAGAAATAGAAGGATAAAGTAAATGAGAAGAAGAAGAAGTTGATTGGGTCTCTCATTAAAATCTCCTTAAACAATGGGCTCCAAACCCTAGAAACACGGTAGGGTTAAATGAGAATTTAAGTTTTTTTACCTTTGAAAGTATAAACGAAGAAACAAAGGGAGAAAGTAAATGAGGAAGAAGAAGAAGTTGATTGGGTCTCTCATTAAAATCTCCTTAAATAATGGGTTCCAAACCCTTGAAACACGGTAAGGTTAAACGAGAATTTTATAGTTTTTTTTTTCACCCTAGAAAGTAGAAACACGGTAGGGTGAAATCAGATTTAATAATATCTAGTCTCTTAAATTGTCACATACTTGAGAATTTAATAATTTTTAATATCGTAGACTGTTCACGTACCTCAAAATTTGATGATTTTTAAATTCGTAAACGGTTCACATACATCCAATTTAATAATTTTTAATCTCATAAACTGTTCACATACTGCACATATCGGAGAGGATTAAATCCGACCGGTTAGGGTGGTATCCGAATTCAGCTCTGCCTCCGAACTCACTTATCCAAATTCGCATCCGAATCCAATTGTTCGGATTCGATTCCTCTAAATGGTTGCGGATTCGAATCGAATTTGAATTTTCGGCTATCCATTTACATCCCTACTAGAATATGAACCAGCGTGGATGCAAATATTGGGCAGATCACTGTTGAATATATCCCTATCCATTTACATCCCAGGTTTGTTTTTTTCCCTCTCGGGGTGTTGTTAATATATTCTTTTATTCACCCAATATATATATATATATATATATATATATATATATATATATATGCCCTTTGGTGTTTTGGTGATAAATTCACCCTGAGATGATTTATTAAGGGTTAATTTTATGGGCATTCCCTGTGAATGTTTATATAACCATGTTTGTGCTTAAATGCTCATCTTAAATAAGATCTTTAATCTATTTCAAGTATTTCCTTTGTGTCGTCTATGAGTTCCATCCATCGTCTAGTAAGAAGATCTGAAGGAAGATCTTGCAAGCTAAGGAAGACCTTAGAGTTCTAAAAAAGCATCCTAAGGCCTCTACAGAACTAAGAAAAAGCATCTGATGTGTTGGAGTTGTTCTCAAGAGCCAAAGAGGAAGATTCATCTCAAGAGCAAGACTCCAATAGTCATTTAGGATTTTATATTCCGAATGGTTATATGCTTATAAAATCCTGTGTTACTTGATTCATGAAGAACGCCTAAGCCCATTAAAAACACCAAAAGCTCTTATATGGAAAGACCCCAAGAATAGGTGGTTGAGACTTAGTTCAGTCTGCATAATTTTTACTGTTACAGATGTCTATGAGATACGACAGACGTCTGAATCTATCCTTGAGTCCTGCGTTGATAATCACTGAGAGAGTTGGCAGATGTCCGAGCTCAATCGAGAATGTTCTAAGTCTTAAAACTTGATCATCTGTAAGTTGACAGACGTCTGAACGCATTATCTGAACTAAATGGTCATTTTTGGTAAAGACCTTGGGAAGTTCTGACAGACGTCTATATTGCATCATCTTTGAGATATAGTTTTAACTTACTGAAATCATGAGTTTTGGTCACCCTGAGAACAAGAGTCTCATCGAAGTGTAATTAGTGCTTATGTCAGTGACCCTTGAGACTCTAACAGACATATTTATGACTGTGGGCGTATTCTAAACATCAGAGAGACCAGTACAGGTGTATATATGGGCATATATATTAAGTATAAGGGTGTCCGTGTAATTTGTTTTTTAAAATATCAATAATATGGAGTGGAGAGACACGATACTCTCTCTCTAACTCTTTCTCCCAATGTTCTTCCTCCTCCCTTTTGTTCTATATTCTTCTTCTTTTCTTTTCTTCCTTCTTAAGCTCAACCCGGAACTTGACTTCTCAAACACGAGTGCTGAAGTGGAGATTGTCTTTAACCTCCATCCCAGGGCCTTGAGATCCAACTTAATGCCTAGGCCCTAGACAGATTCTTGGTGAAACATAGGTCTCTATTAAACAGTCATGCTGATTGTTATGGTTATGAACTCATCTCTCCTTGATGACATAACGAGTCCAAAAAGACCAGACCTTCAACCTCAATCTTGATAGGTGACGGAATCACCTTCTAGTTATCGAATGAGGACTAAGATCCCAGAGAAATCAATTATGTCCCACCTTAGATTCCTATCATCATATTTACTAATGACACCAAAAGCTAAGCAACTAACCTCAAGAATGGTGAAGATTTAAACCTGAAGCAGAATGCTAAGAAACTGTATCCATTTCATTCCTAAATTTCTTCCTCTGTTTGTCACCAAGGTAGAGCGATCTAAACAGCAAGGCAGAGCTCCAAACCGTTAACTGGCAGACAAATAAATAGAGGCTTCAAAGCATCAGGCCCAGAAGGGAAAATAGTTAAGAACAATCTGGCTCCTAATGATCGAACTTCCAGCAGGACTATTTTGCTGAAAACTCTAGCAGAAATCTCCAAAGGCTCTAAATCATGTTATACAAAATGGCCCACAAGGCATCCCCTAATGAAGGATTCACATTCCTTAACCCTTTTAAATGACTTTCACAACAGGTTCCCCCGCCATGTTATAAGGGATTACTCAACCATCTTCGCTAACGACAACACAAAATGCGATTGACCAAACAAAGGCTTCCTTCAAAACCCCTTGCCGGTGGTATTTCCTTTCAGCTCTTAATCTATAATGAAGCAATGTTTCAGGTCGACTTTAATATTTTACTATTATAAAACTCAACATAATAATGAGTTTCTTAAGGGTTTCTTGATTACAGTAAAAAATGGCTAACCAAAACCTTACAGCAAGATATGTTTTTCCAAGACATTTGCTTGCATGTGAAATGAACTATATTATTTAAAGGAAGGATGTGAAAACTTACGAATGATCCAGGCTAAGTGATAACAACTTCAAACCTATTTTTCGGTGAGGATTGAGGCTTATGCTAAGAAGTACAAGATCTGAAATATATGCCACTGCACATCTGCAACACAACCATTTCCACATCAAAACTTGTATACAGTGAAATGATTAAGTAGAGGTTGCAACCCAACATATCACAATGAGATTTTAATTAGAAAGGATGGTTATATATATATATATATTATTTTCTCTCTCTCTTTTCTTTTTCTTTTTCTTTTTCTCTTTTTTTTTGTGCATAATCAAATTCTGATTGATATTAGGCAAAATTAATCCCAAAGCAGGAGAATTCTAGCAGGAGATTTTAGCTTGACAGGATCACAGGGAAAAGAACCCAGAACTACTCTATTCACCTGTGAGGCTGCAACCACAGTTTAATAGCCAATTTATCTAAGACAATAATTCTGCAAAGTGGTGCATATTTGATGGCTTCAAGTTATAGAGAAATCCTATTGTGAGTAGGATGTTACAAAGTAAAACAGGAAGAAGTAACAGTGAAGAAGAAGGAAAACAAGAGAAGAGAAAATAGAAATCAAGAGGAGTTGGAATAACTCCCCACGTATACTCTTTACTTATAATAGAAATAAAGTAAAATTTACAATAATGCCCTTGCTTACTTAACTGGCAGCAATTAAACATAAATCCTAATCTAATTCTCAAAATACCCTTACAGTAACATAAGCACTTCAACACCCCCCTCTCTCTCTCTCTCAAGCTGGAGCATATATACCCATTATGCTGGAGCTTGGAACAATCAGAAAACAAATAAGCAATCACACCCAGATATATCACAAACAAATGAATCTCACGAAGCTCAGCCTCAGTCGCATGAAACAAAAGAACCACATGAAGAAGATGGTTGCATCACCAAAGTAAACATAAAACAATCATTCACCAGCATCAATAATAAAGAGAATTTTTTTATGGGTAAATAAATAATTGTATAAAAAAAC
The DNA here is from genome assembly GCA_028583415.1 of Protea cynaroides. Classification (NCBI taxonomy): domain Eukaryota; kingdom Viridiplantae; phylum Streptophyta; class Magnoliopsida; order Proteales; family Proteaceae; genus Protea; species Protea cynaroides. The sequence goes on along the minus strand of CM053275.1, from coordinate 93,886,899 downwards.
GTAGATAATAATATAAGCGGGAGAAAACACCACACATGCAAGACAAATTGCAACAGCAGTCGTAACAGCAACGATAAAACCCAGAAAATAGTAACAGGAGAAGATGAATGAATCATCGTTGTGGGCCAAAAACCTCAAATTTTCAAGCAAGAAAACCCAGGTAAATAATAAAGGAGATCTCAAAAAAATAAATAAATAAATACAAGGCAAAGAAGAAATCTTCAATAAGAAATACACAACAACAAATCTTCATGAAGGAAGACAAACGTTAATCTAGACAAAGAAAAAAAAGAGTTAATAATCTCCATAAATAAACAGGTAAAAATCTCCACCAAGGTAGACACGAACAATAATCTTCTCAAAGGAAGACACGAGCAATAATCTTCACGAGGAAGACAGATAATAATCTTCACAAAGAAGACAAATGATAGGCAACAACAAGCAACAAGAGAAAGGAAAATAATCTTCAATGCAATAATAAACAACGGCAATAGAGGACGGGCAAATAATCTTCAACGCAATAATAATCTTCATCATCATGCAAATAATCTTTACTAAGCTCCAACAATAATAATCTTCTATAAGCTCCATCTCCCCCTCACGTGGAGCAGAACTGGTAGTTCCATAGCATATGAAGGGAGAACGAACAGAAAATTAGAAACCAGATAGGCCAACTTGGAAGACATCGGAACACCAATGATACCAACAAGGCAACAACACAGCACACAGCCACAGGGACCAGTAATAAAGGTCACCAAATCAAAAACTTAGATTTCATACAAGAACACAGTAACCCAGAAAGTAAGCCAGCAACTTAAACCCACACAACCGGCAAATTAAACTCAAAAGGATTTCATTCAAACTCCAGAAGAAAGAAAACCAGCAATGGGGAAGAACTGAGCACATGGCCACTAGGTGTACCCAACAATAAAACTTAACAATGATGAAGAGATCAGACCTGAGGTCAGACTTCTATTTATTCCAATTTTCAGATGAAGCTAAGACAGCAATGGTGGCCGCACACCACAACTAAGATCCTTAAACGAATCTCAAAACGGCAACAAAAGATTGAAGCCACCAATCAATACCGCTCTGATACCATGGAACAAAGTAAAACAGGAAGAAGTAGAAGTAAAGAATAAGAAGGAAAGATAGAAGAGAGAGGATATAAAATAGAAATCGAGAGGAGTGGGATAACTCGCACGTATGGAAATTTTTATTTATAATAGAAATAAAAGCAAAAAATTTCAATAATGCCCTGACTTAACCTAAAACAATTAAACATAAATCCTAATCTAATGCCCAAAAATATCACTACAGTAACGCACTTCATAGGAAATTAGAAAACCGATCAAAACAGTGGAATCGATGGAAGATTCTAAAAAGTGTGTACCTAGTGCACAAGATTCCTACCATTGCGGGGTCTAGAGAGGGGCTTATGTACGCAGCCTTACCCCCGCTTCACGGAGAGGCTGTTTCCAGATTCGAACCCATGATCACCAGGTCACAATGGAACAACCTTAACATTATTATAATCCAGGAGAGATTATAAAGGGCTTTAAAAATTCAGTTAAGGATGTATCAGTTGATAAACAGCAATCTGAAAACCAGCTTCAATAAACAAATCAGAATCTGAAGCCTAATAGAATTTGATGCTAATGAGAAAACCAGATTTTGATTAACACATAGAATTCATAAAATAGAAACTAAACTAGAAACTAGAATAGTGAAATGAAATCAGAATAGGGCAGATTAAGAACAATATTCAATTCAGTAATTGATGTCCTAGATAATGGCAACCTGAAACTTGAAAGAAATAGGGGAACTGTAAATTAGTAGAAGTAATAATCAGAAGTAGGAAGAAGAAAGAGGAAAGATCACACATGCGAAGAAGATGCAAGAACTAGGAGGAGGAGGAAGATCAGTTCTGGATACGAATCCTGTTTGCACAGCTCAACAGTTCCAAAATAAAATCTTTATTCAAATCATGACCAATTGATGGGTGCATACACAAATATAACCTTTTAAATCTCCAAAATTGACTCATAAAAGGACTCCTAGTCACTCTCTTATACTGACTTGAATAATAGACCCAAGAAAAAAGTCTTAAAGTAATTAAGTACCCTAATCTAACTGGAACAATTAACTACTAATCCAGTAATCCAGTAATCCAGTGTACTAACTTTAACCCCCATTTTATGGGCTTATACATTAGGCCTGTTACAATGAAACCAAGAAAATAAAAGGCTCAACCTATAACATAAAGTAACCAAAGTTTGTTTTCAGCCCATTGGAGTCCCACCAGCACCTTGTGGGCCTTCTAGATTTACGTCTAGGCTTACATACAGCATCAATGTCTAATGCAACTGCATCACATCTATGTTATTGGAAGGAATCTTAGGTACCTGTTGGATGAAGATCGCACAGGTTATCTAGTCTGACCATTTAAGGAAATATGTTCTTGTTTTAACTATCTTTTAATTGTAACTTCATTTGCACTGCTATCAAAGTTGGCTCATAAACTGATTTGATCCAATATACTTGCATGCAAACAAAATGTTCAAGAGAATAGAAACCATATCAAGCCTTTTGCATTGTTACCTATGCAAAGCTGGATCATCTGAAAGTTCTCCTCTTATTTTAAACCAGAATTGTGTGCTGCAAGACAGATTGTTCACAACTGTATCAGATGCGTAGCACAGAGGGGAAGAAAAAGGAAACACCAGAATTCCATGCAAAGGCAACAGCTCAAACCTTGGTGTATATTTAGTCTGGTTGGTGTAGTAGCTTGCTGGCTCACAAAACCTGATCTCTACAGGCCAAGGGACAGAAGTTTTTGTCGCCAATTTGTTGCGATAACTCCTATCATTATCCAGCTGTTAGGGCTTATTTATATCACAAAACACACAGCACAATCCATTATACATAATTAAAAGGTCTCATACAACAGCAATGAACATCAATAATAAAGTATAAAACAAGGATTTTATGTTTTGGAAAAGTGACTTGAATAACTTAATCAAACTCAAAGGCGTTCACAGTAACAGGAAATCAAAAATAATAATATTAATAAACTGAACAGGAGCTATCCAACATCAGAAAAAGCAAGAAATAAAACAGACAAAACCACCAGGCCACTTCTAACATCTCAAGTATTCCAGGCTTTTATAGATTACGCATCAACCTAAGAAACTTCCCCGGTTTGAACCATCATTCTCCAAAGTATGCTTTAGCAATACCATTCATGGTTGCATCGCAAAAACTACTTTTCTATAAGGCTTGTCCAGCATCTTGAAGTGCATCTATGTTCCTTTTTTTCATTTTCTTTTGCACGGCAGGGGGTCTCTTTCTTTTCTTTCCTTTTATCAGAGCTTGACTCCTATGGTTACATAGCTCTCATATACTTGTTTATTTTATTCTCTTTGCCAATGAGAAAAAAACTAATGAAAACCTAGGTTTAAAATCACACACAGCTATTCTATGATATATTTCAATCCTTATCCATTTCTCGGCTACAAATACACAAGCAGTGAATTCAAAACGTCCCTTTTTTTTGGGGTTTGGGGGGGGGGGTAAGTTACACTTCGGGTCCTCCATGTTAGGGGTATTTTCGAACTAGGTCTCCATGTTGTAGATATCCTAGTGGGAAGTTAGGACAGATCAGCAGAAGTGGTTTTATAATATTTTAAACAAATGACAACTTTGCCCCATCACGAACCCCTTTTCTTTTAAAATACAACTGTGGCACCCTCATAACAAAATGACTAGCTTCGGAGGGGGAGTTCAACGCTTGACTAGAAAATATTCACTTGGAACAATAGAAGACAAGCAAACCATAGAGTGGCCGGCAAATATGAGAGGGCCCTAATGAATGACAGATGGCTTAACTCCTATAGCTCTTCAGACACGTATTTTGATAGCTCTGGTATCTCCGATCGCTGCATGATCCTTCTTACCATCAGCCCTTATGTCTTCTTCGGCCAAAAACCATTCAAATTTTTTGATACATGGACCAAGCATGATGACTTTCAGTCTGTACTAAGAGTGGCTTGGGAGACTCCTGCAAAGGAATAGTCGTTTCCTCTTGTTAACCTGTCCCATAAGCTCAAAAAGGTCAAGAAAGCCCTCAGCATTTGGAACAAAAACACCTTTGGCAATATCTCCAGGTCTGTACAGGACTGTTGTAGAGATCTAAATGTAGTTCTAACTTCTAACCCAACTTCAAGTGGCTATGAATGATCAATCTCTTGTTAAGCAGAAGGAGGAGTTATCAGACCACCTGGTTACTCTACTGTCTCAGGAGGAGAACTATTTCAAACAACAACCTAGGATTAGTTGGCTGAAGCTGGGAGACAGGAATACAGGTTATTTCCACCATTCCATGAAAGCCAACCAGAATGAAAGCCAACCAGAATAGAAATACAATTTGCACTCTGTTGTCTCATGAGGGATCCCACATTCCCACATATCCAGAGTTGAAGACATCAAGACTGAAGTGGAAAAGTACTTTAGAAATATTTACAGTCCGGATGTCCTTCCCCGCCAGGATTATATCCCAAAAAATCTTCTTGACGAAGTCCTCTCCAAAGAGCTTCAGGCCAGTGTGGCAGCCATCCCTTCAGAGGATGAAATTCTCCTAGCTATTAAGTCTATCAAATCTCAAAATACCCCCCAGGTCCTAATGGGTTTAATAGGGCCTTTTCTCTGCAGCCTAGGAGACTGTGAAGCCGAATCTTATCAAGGCAGTGGGAAGCTTCTTCACCACTCCTAGCCAAATCCAGAGGTGAGCCAAACTTTCCTCTGTTTGATTCCTAAAGTTGAGAGAGCTAGTTCTACATCCGAATTCAGGCCCATTGCCCTTTGCAACACTGTTTGCAAGTTTATTGCTAAAATCCTTGTCAATAGACTTTAAAAATAGTTGATCAACTAGTCAGCATCAACCAATCCACTTTCGTTGAGGGCTGCAAAATCATTGATAACATCCTCCCTCCTATGCAGAAAATTAGTAACAGAGTTTGATCAGAAGACGCATCTTCCAGTTGCGCTTCTGAAAGTGGATATCCATAAAGCTTATGATACAATGGGAATTCCTTTAGATTTGCTTTCAAAATTGCAGTTCCCTCCTTGCTTTATCACTTGAGTCCATTGGTGTATCTCCACAGCCTGCCTATATACTCTGCTTAATGGGAGTCCTGTGGGGTTTTTCAGCAGCAACAGAGGTCTTAGACAGGGATGCCGTATGTCCCTCTTTCTTTTCACCCTCGTCATGGAGGTCCTCAGATGCCTTCAACTTAAGGAAGACCGCAAAGGCATTGACTTGTTCCCTAGCTACAGGTCCAAGCTGACTCATCATGCTTTTGCAGATGACATCATGATATTCTTCGAGGCAAATACCAAGTCTATTCGTGCAATCTCTAACACCCTTAAATCTTTTGGGGCCATGTTTGGTCTCCGAGTCTACCATCTGAAGTCCTCCATTTTTCTTTTTGGAGTTAACAAAGATCTAAATGAGCATCTTATGAGTGCTTCTGGCTTTTCTTTGGGGACCCTTCTTGTCAGATACTTGTGTCTGCCCTTATTTTTTTCAAGGTTAGCTGCTCATTACAGTTCTCCTATTCTGGACCATCTCCAAGAGAAACTTTAATTATGGAAGGCAAGAGTCCTCTCCTATGCGTGCTGCCTTGAGTTGATTAGATTAATCCTTACATTTACTGGAATGGGGTTTTTGGTCTCCTAGTCTAAATAGCTCAAAGGATTGAATCCTTGATGAGTGCTTTTTTATGAAAGGAGTCGGACTACAATAAATTCTTCCATACTATCAATGTGTTTTAGTTTGTCTTCCCAAGGCCGAAGGGGGCTTGGCTTGAGGAGAGTGAAAGAGGCCAACAAAGCTTGCTACCTCAAGCTCATTTAGAAAGAGGCCACAAAGAAGAAAAGTTTATAGGTAGTGGAATGGCTTTATTCTAGGCACTTGAAGAAACACTCTATATGGTCGGCATGGTTCACTATCTCGGTCGGTTTCGACCTTGGTCAAGATGAAACCAAGGGTCTAAAATGTTTGTACCAGGTTTCGACAAAAATCCCAGGTTCAGTAGGTTTCGACTGGTTTCGACATAACACTTGAGGGTTTCGACCTAGGTTTCGACACAAGTTTCAACCAAGGCCTCAAATTTAACTCCAAAAAAAAAAAAAAAAAAAAAATCCCAGTTTTCGATTTGGTTTCAATTGAAAATTGGGAAATCTCGGTTTCAAGGGTTGAAACCGGTCTTGAAACTAAGATTTTGAACCTTAATGGTCGATCACCTATGAAAAGAACTCCTCCTGGACCTAGAGAAAGATGTTGGAGTATAGATCCCTAGTGGCTTGACATAATAAAGTCTTTAACTAAAGATGGAGCTTCAACTCTTCTTTGGTTGGATAACTAGCACCTAGAAGGTGCCCTTTACCTAAGGTACGACAAAAGGATTAGGCTTAATTGGGTTGTAATAGGATGGCCCTTGTCTCCTCCATTCTGCATGAGGGTATGTGGTGGTCGGGGTGCTTATCCTATTATTGATTGTCTCAAGTATGGTCCTTCCTTCCCAATATATCCAGATGTCCATCCAGAAGTGGAGATCTAGTGATATGGATTGCAACAATTTCAGGCTTCTCCTCTGGTTCAGCATGGGATTTCATCCAGAGTTGAGCCTCTTCAATCCATTAGCACGATGTCATTTGGTTCCAAGGATACATTCCTTGTCATAGCTTCATTGTCTAGAAAGTTCTTATACAAAGCTTACCAGAAGGTGCATTCCTTCTCCAGAGACATACTAGTACAAGATAGGTGTAGTTTTTGCTTGTCAGCCATGAAGGAAATTCCCCACCTCTTCTTCGATTGCCCCTTCTCCTCCCGCATATGGGAAGGAATTCTGAACCATTGTTGGCCGTTAAGAAGACGGATCCTAGCCTTCGAGAGGGCATGGAGATGAGAGGGAATGGAGATGAGTCAGTATCAGATTCCAAGGGAAGCTGCCATACAATATGGCAGAAAAATTAGCTTTCTCAAAGACTATCTGCTACATTTGGATGGAAAGGAACCTTAAATCATGGACCTCTAAACATAGTTGTCTAGGCGATGCGTAGGCGTCCTGGGGTGATAATTGGGACTAGGCAATGAGGTGCCTTCTTGAATGTTAATTAGGCGACCGCCTTGGTACTCTGGGAGTCACCTAGGCATGGCCTTGGGCGCCTTGGATGCCCTAGAGACCTGGGCGGTTCGCCTAGTTGTAAATGTGTATATAAATAACAAATAAATGAAAATTTTCACGTACCACCCTTAAGGTTTCCGTTTACGCTATTTTTTTTGCCGCATTTGTTTTTTTTTCCTCCTTCTCTGCTACTTACAAGTCTGCAACTCCCTTTTTTTTTTTTTGGTCGATTCCTTCTCTGTGACTGAAACCAACATGAAACCTCTTTTTTTCTTTTTTTTGTTCTTCTCCAGTTTTCCTCCATCTTCTTCTTCTTCCTCCTCCTCCCCTTCTTTGTTACGCCATTTTTTTTTACTGCATCTGCTTTTTTTTCCTCCTCCTTTGCTACTTACGACAAGTCTGCAACTCCCTTTTTTTTCTTTGTGGTCGATTCCTTCTTTGGAGTTATAGGGACCAAATTCTTGGGTTCCTCAGATTTGTCATCTAAATACAGTTCACACCTCTTCTGATATTGTGTTCTTGCTTTTGCAATCAATTAAGTACTGTTTTTTTCTTCCGGCTTAACGTCTGAAGCTATGTTATGCTTGTAATCAGCGAAAGTGTTGAGTACATTTAGGAACTAGACAAAGTTTTACTTAGATTGGAGACAATGGATCACCTACAGTGTGATATTGCCTTGTGAGTATTAGGAACTTTGAATTTAAAATTATCAGTTGCCTTCAATTTTCATTTGTTTATTTTGTTTTTCCTGCTGATTGCTGAATGGTTATATTAAAATATTTTAAATTTTTATTGTGTTTGTTTTGTGCAGTGTGGATGTAATACTGTGAGTCTGTCACTGATTAACTATTTGGAATCTTGGATTTTATTATAAATATGCTTTTTTAGTTCTTACATTCTATATTTTAATCATTATTTGTTTATTTTCTCATATTAGGCTATGCTTTAAATGTTGATTCTTGATGTAGCATATTGCACTATTGCATATAATATATAAACATAAATATAACATTAATATTTTAGGCAAAAAAAAAAAGACACCAGGAATGCCTTGGTCGCCTAGGCGGGCACCTAGGACAGCCTCCAACGCCTAGGGTCACCTCGTCGCCTTGACAACTATGCCTCTAAATCTAGAAGTTTCAGCCATAGTTGAAAGGCAACTGTTTTTTATGTCCAAGGAATACTTATCCCTATATCAAATCCTTGCCCAGATACCGCTAGGAACATATTTATTTCCAATGCTTAGAATCTACCAATCCATTTCTGACGTGAGAGGGAGTTCCCTTGAGTCTTCTTTTTCTTTTTTTTTTTGTAGGTCCACCGAGCTTTGTCTAGGTGTCCTATTGGGGCTCCTTTTTGTATTCTTTTCGGGTTTGTTAATATAATTCTTTATTCACCCAAAAATAATTGTAATAAGGTAAGGACCAATATTGAAAGGATTGCCAAGCAAGGTTTAAAATCTCGTGTTTTGGAGGAGTCTCAGCCTCCTCTGAAACCGAGATCTCGGCGAGATCTTGCCGAGACAGTGCATTTAGTCCGAGACAGGCCAAAATTCATTTTTTAGGTCTTAAACTTCAGGGGAACCTCATTTTTACATACATGAACACATTTAGAGCCTAAAATTGTAAAAATAATGACTCTTTGTGGTTGTTTGGGTTTACACCCATGTTTTGGTAGTCAACGCTGAAGTCTGTAGTAAACTTAGGCTAATATTGGCTATTATACTCAATCAAATATGGCAAATGAGACAATAACATAATGCATTAGGGGAATGAGAAACAAAATAACACTTCATTATAAATCATTACATCATAGTTCAAATGTTCTATACTAGATGATCCCATAGTCCCCATGTGCCCATAGTCCACAATTCCATTTTCCAAACTGCATTTTCCCCCACAATAACTATGATTTGAGAGGTTTCAATAGTCAAAAGCATGGCTCCAATAACATGGGACTATTTCATTGTCAGTCCAAATACTGAAGTACGAATATCTTATTACGCATGAGCCCATAGTCAAAAGCACGGCTCCAATAACATGGGACTATTTCATTGTGGGCCCACATGGGTCCCACATGACTATTTTGGATTCTCAAATGAGAGTTTTTACACTAAGAGATTTCTAGGTAAGGAGTTATCCACAATTAAAAAAGCATAAATTCCATCCATGTATTTAAAATTTTTATATATTTCATACTTGATCCGAGAGTCATTATGATTCCTTTTTTTCTACTCTCCTTTCCATAGAATTTCCACCCTTTAGGCACGTTGAGCTACTGATCTCAAGACGTTTACTATGATTTTTTAGGCTTTGATTTTTTGACATAAAATAACAACAAATAAAAATATTATTCATTATTTATTTTTAAATTTTTAAATTTTTGTATGGAAAATTTTACAGGGGACCACACAATTTTTGGAGTAATATTGGCAAAGTTTACATGCATTTTTTGCGCTGAATGAATTACATATTTCTTATGTGCTTATGGGTCTCATGTGGTCCATGCATGGTTCCTACAATCATATTGTTGGGAGTAGGGACTACATGATTTAAATTTGGTTATAATGGTATTTTATGTACAACCAACTCTATGATGTGTGAAACGACATCAAAGGCTGCACAAATAAGTAAACGAAAAATACAAATGCTTTGCAAAGAAGTTGTGGAAATCAAGGTTTCTTCAAAAAAGCCTTGCAAAAACCAAATTGCCTTTTCTCGGTACCGAGAATAGGCATAAGACCCCTTTTTATGCTTTTACAAAATGTGGAAATCTAAGTTCTCGCGAAATCTCAAATATTGCGAGATATTAGCGAAACAGATCGAAACCACGAAATCTCGGTCGAAACAATGCAGGCCAAGAACGAAATTGGTTATCGACCAAGATTTCGTCTCACCTGCTAAAGAGATCAGCGAAAATGCCGAGATCTCCCTGAGATCTCGCTGAGATTTTATTCCATGTTGCCAAGTTATAGGTCCAGAGTGGGTTCCCCAATACAATTACAAATAGAAAATTTGGATGAAATTTGCAAAATGGAAGGAGGGTTATTTATCTTAAGAGGATTACTTATTTTAAGGAGACAGGATAAAACATCTGTCTCTCTCTCTCTCTTTCTCTCTCTCTCACTCTCACTCACTCACTCAGTTGATGATAGCAGATAGGGATTTTCTATTGGACATGCTGAATGATGAGAAGTATCACTTGACTGATTGGCATAAAATCTGCAACCGTTAAGGATTATAATGGGTTTGAGCTGACTCAGCTGAGCCATCAATTGCAGATGAGTCAAGCTTTGGTGGGAAAATGAATATGAGGTTCAACCGTTCAAGACAGATCAAGGGAAGTTATGACAGAACCAGGGTGATCATAAATAGATATCGGGTGATAAATCAGGGTTGGTTTCCAAATATTTCTGTAGATCTGATCCGTTGATTTGGAAGGTGCGCCATATTTCATTTGGCAACTCCCTTTAAATCGAAGTCTATCTTCCTATTTTTGAAAAAGTTTGTACATCAGAATTGAAGGCCTGGAGAGGTTCTTTTCTGTTGGAGCCTGCACATCCCAGATGAAGTGTCCCTTGGATGCGGAGACAATTTACTAAAAATGGACCATGGGCGCCCCAGTGCACAAGGCTTCCGCTACTGCAGGGCCAGTGGAGGGGCACAATTAACTAAAAATGGACCATCTTATCTCAAAATAAAGTGGTGGTTAATGTGTGTTCCAACTGCAAAACAAATAGCGAGTCAGTTGACTATAGACAAGCTTTGAACCCAGACCCCTTTCAACCAGAAGGTTCTGCACTAATTCCTGCCATCTTTCAGAATTAGTTGATTACTCTTGATAACCTAGCTGATCTAATTATGTTTGGCTCTCCATGCTTTTGAACCCCAGGGGTTTGGGTCCTACGGTATCTCCCCTCCCACCACCCATCCCCAAATCTTCCACTCCCAACTGGCACATTTTGAAAGACAGGTAACAAAGAATACCTAAATGTGTGACCCCCTACTCCCCCATCACTGCTCCTGAGCCATGAGAGGAATTCTTCAAGCTCGATCAGTGGCCATCAAATGTGTGACTCAGCTAGTAGGGCCAGGGAACAGCCCAATTTTAGGGAGCCACCCTAATATTCTGCTATCTCCAGCGCTTGGTAGGGATAATTTGGCCCATGTTTCTTGTCTTATGCAGGATAAGAATTGGCGCACTTCTTCACCCAAGGATCTAGCTATTGAGGCTTTATGGTCACAAATCTCTGCAATTCCCATCGATCACCAGCTCACAGAAGACAACGCAATCTGGTCAGTTTCCCCTAATAGTCAGTTCTCTCTTAAATCAGCCAGGCATGCTGCACCAGATCACTACTCTCAAGTGCCATGGGCCAGCTTGGTTTGGTTGCTCGGCCATATCCCGAGATTCGCTTTCTTCTTTTGGCTTCCCATGATGGACGGCTTGAACACCCAGGTTAAACTTCAGACTTGGGGATTGATATCGGATGAAAAGTGTGTTCTTTGCGATCTTTATGGCTAGGACCAGGGGTATCTTTTCTTCCACTGTAATTTTTCCACTCAAGTGTGGCTTCCAATCGGTCAATTCTAGGTATGCAGCCCTATCAAGCTTGCTCTTGGGATGATACTATTATTTGGGCCATCTCAGCTTGCGCAGATACAATAATGTCCACCGCTTTCGGAAGTGTGCCATTTCTGCTACCATATGCTACTTGTGGTCTTGTGGATGGAGCAAAATGCTCTTACTTTCTATTCAAAAGCCAAGTCATCTACTGAAATGATGGGGCTTATCAAATCAATTATCACCACGGCCTCAGCATCTCTCATCCTCGTAAAGCTTTTCTGGTGGTTTTTTTTTTTTTTTGGTTGTCTTCCTTGGCCTACACTACATTGTTTTCTCCTAGTGAGCATTCAAGTGCTTAAGTTTTTTGTTGTTTCGAGCTTCTTCATTTGAGTTCATTGTTTTAGATTTTGTTTCTCGTGTTTGTTTAGTCTTCTTTGACTCTATTGTATTTATGTGTTCTCTCCTTTTGTATCCCTCCTTTTCCTTTTATTTATACAAAGCTTTTTCTTTCCAAAAAAAAATGCCAAAGATTTTTGGTTATGTTAACAGGGAAGGTTATTTTTAGTAACATTCTGAATTGGTGATCAATTGTTCACTGAAGAACCTAATGATCCCATATACTCAAAGTTGATCACTTATTTGACAGACAACAATTAGAACTAAATGAGACACTACAGAAAATCATTCATTGTATAGTTTTTTATACAAAAGGATGCTTAAGGCGTCCTGCTACTGCTTTCTTTTGTATTCAGGGCTTTTCGCCTCATTTTTTTTCCTTTTCCTAATAAAGTTACCTCATATATCAAAAAAAAAAAAAAAAAACAAAAATGCCATATCATGGTATATCTAATGCAAACTTACCTGGGAAGGCTAGGATCAGTAAGACGTCTTTCCTGCAGCTGTTCCATTGATAATAACTGCAACAGATCAGAGGAGTTTAAACACCATAGCACAATCCCCTGAAATTCTTTGAATAAAGTAATCAAACTTTAGATACCATTTCTGGAGCAGGCACAGATGGCATTGCAACTTCTTGGTTTTCAAATCCCTGTTCTTCCTTCTGTAAACATATTTGAGCTTGAGATACATTTTTAATGCAGTTACAACATAACATTCCATCGTAACAGTGAAATAGAGATGTCTATGTCGAATGTAAAATAAAATGGAAATGGATAAGAAGTTAAGAACATCGTAGCCTCATAGGTTATTAAGAAAGGATTCCCCCCAAAAAAAAAAGTGTGCATTCTGGGTAACAAATCATAACTTAAGTGCTGAGGGGAATTTAAATATTTAATCAAACAAAACTTACTGACTAATGGAACGATATGTCCCACCAGAATCTAGTAGTCATTTACTGTAACATAATAACTTAATTTAGCCATACTCCCCTTCTTTAATCCAAAAAGATCCCTCTTATTTCATTAACATAAAAATAAATCTGTAAGCATAACTGCATATTGTAAATACCATGTATACCTAGTCTTTGATTAATTGCAAGGATTGAAATCTGGGGTCCCGAACCCGTCTCGACCAGGTCAAGATCCAAGTTTTTCGATAAGACAGTGTATTTTTTTCTGGGAGTTCCAAATACCACTATATGTGATTATTTTTGCAATTTCATGGTTCACATATGTTTATGTAGGCTTGAATAGGGTTTCCGAAGAGTATTAAGCCTTCAAATGGCCATTTGACCCTGAGACCATGGAACTTTTTTCACCTTTGACCTTTGAGCTTGATGAGATCTAGGTAGGTGCATGACTGGTTGGGTTTTAGTCTTTCAGTCTTTGTTAAAACAATTCCCCTAATATTTATTGTTTCAGTGCCATAATTTTCAAATGAACTTCACTACTGGTAAAAAAGAGTCTTTCTTAAAACATTTCTTTAATACAATATAAATTGTTAAGGGAATTTCCCACATCACCCATCAGACGGCAACAACGACGACTCGACCATCCACATCAGCATGTCCAAGAGAGTCCAAAAGGACATTCCTATAAATACTACGAAGGGATAAGGGCAAAAGTGCCATTTCTACAGCTCAATAAGGATATTTTGGCCATCATACACTGAATCAAGGGTAAAAACGACATTTACATACATGCACTATTCACTATAAATACTGCGAATCCCGAGATTTCAGGTACACTGCATTTAATACTCTTTCCTAGGTATTGTTGCTCTGACATCTCGGGCTGAGAATCTCTCGCTTACCCCATTTAAATATAAAAGTGGGCTCGAATACCGGGCCCGTTGACTGTTCACAGAGCCCTAATTTAAGCATTGGAGTGGACCCAGGGCTATAGACCCGCCTCCCCCTTGTCTTTCTGTTGTGTCTTGCAGGTCTAATCAGCATGGTGGACCCCAGATACAAATTAGGGACGAAACAGTTTGGCGCCCACTGTGGGGCCTCGGGTGATTCAAAGTTTGACGATAACGTCAGAAGAAAATCATAGGAAGATATGAGTCTTCAGAGAACGAGGAGTCACACGGTTAAACCTTCATCCACCAGCACTTGAGTCGCCAGTTGTAAATCTACAGGAAACCAGTAGGCCGACCCCTCGGCAAACTAGGGAAAAAGGAAAAAGAGCCACAAAACCAGCCGCGACCTCGGAAGCATATGTCACCTTCGATGCCGTAGTACAACAATTGGAAGCCATGACAAGGGGCCTTTAGGGGATACAGCCCCCCGCCACGGGAGTCACCTCTCGACCTCCTGTCGGAGTTATTCCACCGTTCAATCCTAATGCTAGGGCAGATCCTCATCCAGAGTCCCCTCAGGCAAGTCAACCTTGGAATCAAACAGATAGAGCTGGGGCAGAGAGAGCAGCTGCCTCGCCAGAAAGTGGAACTGGTTCTACCTCGCAACAAGGGAGGATACCCGTCCGAGATAGGCTTGGACCTTTACCGAGGGCTAAGGTCGGACAGAATGAAGAAATATTAGGAGAGCCCTTGATACCACGGCACATACCGCTACCAGAGGTCGACATCGGGGCAAACGACAAAAGAAAGGCGCCTATGGACCCAGAGGTAGCAGCAAGAATAGAGGACCAGCTGATATTCCCACAACAAAAGGTCGAGACCATGGAGAAAGCAAGCGTCACGTTAAATGAAGAAAGAGATTATTCCATGGATAACCCTTTTACCGACAATCTCATGAGAGTTCCCCTACCAAAGCGTTTTAGCATGCCACCAGTGGACTCCTATGATGGATCGACCAACCCAGTTAAACACTTAAATAATTTTGTAGGTGCGATGGTTCTCCACGCCAATCCAGATGCAATCATGTGCAGAGCTTTCCTACTCACTCTGAAAGGTGCAGCAAGGATGTGTTCAACAATCAGCCACCAAGATCAATTGATTCCTTCAAAATGATGAACAAGTTATTTCGAATGCACTTTCAGGGAAGCCGGGTACAACGGAAAACCACGGCACACCTTATGAATATGAAACAAAGGCCGGGTGAATCTCTCCGTGCGTTCCTCGCTAGGTTTAACCTAGAAATACTCCAAGTGAAGGACATCGAAGATCTAGTCCATTACGCTACTCTGAGGGCCACTGTCACTGGTGAGAACCTTCGGTTCTCAATCGCCAAAAAGGAGCCAGCCGACCTCCATGAACTATTGGCTCGATGGGAGAAATACACAACCGTGAACGAAATGTACGAGGCTAATAAAGGTATGGCCAATGCTCCAAGTAAGAGAGCAAATGAGGGAAGAGACCCCACACGCCCAGGAGAGCATAAAAGGTCTCGAAGAGAAGAAACTAGAGCCCGAGGGGCTGTAAAAAGATTTGATGACTATACTCCGTCGAACAGACCCCTAGGGGATGTCTACATCCTCATTGCGAAAGATGGATATCTCCAGCTGTGAGGACAAATGTCCACCCACGCTGAATGGACGATAAATGATTTGGAGTTGCCACCTAGATTAAGGTCTAGGACCTAAAATGTAGCTTTATCCTGAGATAAAACCTCTATTGACTCATGACCCAACATATCGACTTTGGTCCATCAGAGAACGGGTAAGCGTTCAAAGTACAGTTTGGGAAGGTGTTAGACACCCAAAGCTGTCCGATCCGAAAATCGGCCTCCTATATGATTCTACTTTCCTTAGACTTTATGGTTCTGACTGTTCATGGTCAATGGATGATGACTAAGGCTCATGGGGATCCTATATCAAGTTGCTAAGTTCTTCTAGCCTAAATTCAGCCAAACATGTTCTCAAAGTAAGAAAAAAAAACAAACAAAATAATGTACAATGAACCGAACCAAAGATGGTTCGGTGATGGACTGAATCTGAGATGTCCAAAACGTCTCAAATTGCCTACGTATTCCAATCCTGGAAATCAAGTCCAAAAACGTAGTTTGAAACGGAAAGTGATTAAAGTTTATAGATGTGGATTATGATTAAGTTTTCTTAGATCCAATTTGTTCAAGTTGAAGTTTATGCTTGATGATGATTGAGATTGAATCTAGAGATAGCCTAAATATGGATTGAAGTGAAGATGGATTTGAAAATGGATATGGATGTGGGGGACCTAAGGATACTAAGATGGGGTACCGTACTTGGAGAGTCCTCTAAGTTGCCTACGTATTCCAGAGGTCCTGGAAATCAGGTACAACGTAGTTCGTTTTTGGGTGGATTAGGTAACCTCAGGGGCTAGGGTATATCTCTCAGGGAGTAGAGTGTAGCTCTCAGGGAGTGGGGTGTGGCTCTCATGGAGTAGAGTATGTATGTCTCTCAGGGAGTAGGGTGTGGCTCTCAGGGAGTAAGGTGTGGCTCTCAGGGAGTAGAGTGTAAGATAGTCTCGCAAGACTAAGGTCCGTACTCGCAAGCACGACTTTGGGATTGAGCCTCGAAAGGAAAGGGTGCGTACTCGCAAGTACGACTTCAAGATAGAGCCTCGCAAGGCCAAGGGTGCGTACTCGCAAGCACGACTTCAAGATAGAGCCTCGCAAGGGAAGGAGGTGCGTGCTCGCAAGCACGACTTTGGAACAGATGAGCCTCGCCAAGCAAAGAGGTGCGTGCTCGCAAGCACGACTTTGGAACAGATAAACCTCGCCAAACAAAAAGGTAGTCCCGCCAAGCAAGGGGACGCGTACTCGTAAGTAGAACCTCGCTAAGCAAAGAGATGCGTACTCACAAGCACAGGAGTAGAGTCTCGCCAAGCAAGGAGACTAGAATATGGAATGATTTTACAAGATTGGAGTATGGGTCCGTATTTGGGTCTCTTTCCCAAACTACCTACGTATCTCAGGGTATTAACCTGAGAATCAGGATCCGCGTAGCTCGAAAGAGATGGATTTTGGGTGACCCGCTTGGGTCAGAATATGGGCGGTCCAGCTGGACCGAATGATGATCCTAGATGATCTATGGTTGGATTCACATTACACCTATCTAGGTTCTGCATCCTAGGGGAAATGAACTGAGGGGTAGGGATCGTCCTAAACTACCCTTGTAACTTACAACCCTGATTTTGGAATTGTGTTGGGCTAGGCTTCATGATTCTTGATTAAGACTTTTATCATTTTCTATTATTACCCTTCCCATGAATGTGGGTGCCTACATGCACTTCCCCACACCTAGGAATGTCTTCTATCAGTGTACATGCATGGCAGTTCGACTAGGGTGTAGCGAAAAATAAGTTCTTGCCGACATAAACATCATTCCAGCATAGCATACAGCAACAGATCAGCATGGCAGTGTGCACAAAACTAGCAGTGTAAGCATTTTAAACTTGGTAGTGCATAATATGACAGTGTAGTCAAGTAAACATGATAGGTACATAGATATAACAACGTAGACAATATCAGATCCTCAATCTAACGGTTATCTCTTCAAAAAATGATGATCATGATCAACACTTAGATTTCATCAAAACAGCCAAGATCAACGGCTCAAATCTCACATCAAGTTATAATCATGACCAATGACTCATATTTCATCAAAATAGCTAAGATCTATGGCTTAGATCTCACAAAAAGATAATGTAGTGGTTCAGATCACTTATCATGCTAATCCAACCGTTCAGGTTCATTAAAAACACTCATGATCAAGATCCAATAGTTCAAATCACTAAAAATAACTCACAATGAAAAATCCAACGGTTCAAATCATTCAAGATCATAATCCAACCATTCATATTCCTTTAAAAACACCCACAATGAGGATCCAACGTTGAAATAATTCAAAATCACTCACAATAAAGATCCAACGGTTGAAATCATTCAAAATCACTCACAGTGAAGATTTAACGGTTGAAATCAATTGAAATGATAATCTAATGGTTTAGATCATTTAAATCGCTCACAGTGAAGATCTAACGGTCCAAATCAACATCCAATGGCCCATATTTCATCACATCAAAATTACTCACAATGAAGATCCAACGATTGAAATCATTCAAGATCATAATCCCACAATGAAGATCCAACGTTGAAATAAATTCAAGATCACTCACAATAAAATCCAACGATTGGAATCATTCAAAATCACTCACGGTGAAGATCTAACGGTTGAAATCATTTAAAATGATAATCTAATGCTTTAGATCATTTAAATCACTCATGATGTCGATCTAACGGTCCAAATTAACATCCAATTGCCCATATTTCATCATATCAAAATTTATAATCAATGGGCTAGATTTAACTTATCCATGATTGATGGCCAATATTAAATCACATCAAACATGAACATCATGGTATTGACACATGCCATATAGCATTTGAAAATCATGATAATCGAAATAGACATATTTAGATAATTTTCGATTATTTGAGCTTCATGAAAGCTATCAAAATAAAGTTTGAGGTACCAACCTTGTCCCCAACAATGGGGTGGAGCCTTTGATGATGGTTGGAGAAGATCTATGGCACGAGCGGCAAGCTTTCCCTCATTCTTTCCTCGTTTCTTCCTTTCTTTTCTCTCTTTTCCTCAATCTCCCCTCTTGATCCCAATATCTCTTCTCTCTCTCTCTCTTTTTTCTCTCTAACTCACTTCTATTCTCCTTTTTTTTCTGGCCTTTCTCCCTCTTTCTTTTCTCCCTCCCCCCTTTTTTTTTCAAGTGGTTAGATGGGTGCTCCTTTTATAGATTGCCCTTGGTTGCTTGAGCATTGCTCAAGAAGATGATGTGTGATGGAGTTGGGCTCAAGGAAGTGAGGTGATGGGTTTATGACTCAAGATGTGGAAGGGAGGAAGTGAGTGGCTCAAGGAAGTAAGGTGATGGATTTATGGCTCAAGAGATGGAGGGATTTATGGCTCAAGAGGTGGAGGGATTTAGGGGCATGTAGGTTCAAGAAGTGGAGGGGAGTAAGGGCTCAAGAAGGAGGTGGTTTAGGGTAGCGAAGGGACTAGTTATAGATTTTGGGGAATGGCTAAGGTGGAGGGCTCAAGAAGATGAGGT
Source organism: Protea cynaroides (assembly GCA_028583415.1). Classification (NCBI taxonomy): domain Eukaryota; kingdom Viridiplantae; phylum Streptophyta; class Magnoliopsida; order Proteales; family Proteaceae; genus Protea; species Protea cynaroides. The sequence continues at coordinate 93,867,742 of CM053275.1, read as the reverse complement.
GATGGATTTATGACTCAAGATGTGGAAGGGAGTAAGGGCTCAAGAAGGAGGTGTCATGGTGGGGCTCAGAAAGGAGGTTCAAGAAGTGGAAGAGAATAGGGGCATGGAGGTTCAAGAAGTGGAGGGCTCAAGAAGATGAGGTGATGGATTTATGACTCAAGATGTGGAAGGGAGTAAGGGCTCAAGAAGGAGGTGTCATGGTGGGGCTCAAAAAGGAGGTTCAAGAAGTGGAAGAGAATAGGGGCATGGAGGTTCAAGAAGTGGAGGGCTCAAGAAGATGAGGTGATGGATTTATGACTCAAGATGTGGAAGGTTTTATGGCTCAAGAGGGTGGAGGGATTTAAGGGCATGGAGGTTCAAGAAGTGGAAGAGAATAGGATTTTTCTTCTCTCTCTTCCCATTCTCTCTCTCTCTTCCTCTCTCTCTCTCTCTTTCTTCTCGAACAAAAAACACACATATATATATATATATATATATATATATATATATATATATATATATATATATATATATATATATTCGACTTCTTCTTCTCTCTTCCCATCTCTCTCTCTTCCTCTCTCTCTCATCTTGACCGAACATATATATATATATATATATATATATATATATATATATATATATATATATATATATATATATATATATATTCGGTCAAAAAGAGAGAGAGAGGAAGAGAGAGAGAGAGAGAGAGAATGGGAAGAGAGATGTAGCTCTCGAATACTTCTCTTCTCTATATATATATATATATATATATATATATATATATATATATATATATATATATATATATAATATATATGTTCGGTCAAGAAAAGAGAGAGAGAGGAAGAGAGAGAGAGAATGGGAAGAGAGAAGAAGAAGTCGAATATATATATATATATATATTTGTTCGGTCAAGAAGAAAAGAGAGAGAGAGAGAGAGAGGGAGAGAGAGAGAGAGAGAGAATGGGAAGAGAGAAGAAGAATCCTATTCTCTTCCACTTCTTGAACCTCCATGCCCTTAAATCCCTCCACTTCTTGAGCCATAAAACCTTCCACATCTTGAGTCAAAAATCCATCACCTCATCTTCTTGAGCCCTCCACTTCTTGAACCTCCATGCCCCTATTCTCTTCCACTTCTTGAACCTCCTTTTTGAGCCCCACCATGACACCTCCTTCTTGAGCCCTTACTCCTTTCCACATCTTGAGTCATAAATCCATCACCTCATCTTCTTGAGTCCTCCACTTCTTGAACCTCCATGCCCCTATTCTCTTCCACTTCTTGAACCTCCTTTCTGAGCCCCACCATGACACCTCTTTCTTGAGCCCTTACTCCCTTCCACATCTTGAGTCATAAATCCATCACCTCATCTTCTTGAGCCCTCCACCTTAGCCATTCCCCAAAACTTATAACTAGTCCCTTCGCTACCCTAAACCACCTCCTTCTTGAGCCCTTACTCCCCTCCACTTCTTGAACCTCCATGCCCCTAAATCCCTCCACCTCTTGAGCCATAAATCCCTCCATCTCTTGAGCCACAAATCCATCACCTTACTTCCTTGAGCCACTCACTTCCTCCCTTCCACATCTTGAGTCATAAACCCATCACCTCACTTCCTTGAGCCCAACTCCATCACACATCATCTTCTTGAGCCATGCTCAAGCAACCAAGGGCAATCTATAAAAGGAGCACCCATCTAACCACTTGAAAAAAAAAGGGGGGAGGGAGAAAAGAAAGAGGGAGAAAGGCCAGAAAAAAAAGGAGAATAGAAGTGAGTTAGAGAGAAAAAAGAGAGAGAGAGAAGAGATATTGGGATCAAGAGGGGAGATTGAGGAAAAGAGAGAAAGGAAAGGAAGAAAGGAGGAAAGAAGGAGGGACAGCTTGCCGCTCGTGCCATAGATCGTCTCCAACCATCATCAAAGGCTCCACCCCATTGTTGGGGACAAGGTTGGTACCTCAAACTTTATTTTGATAGCTTTCATGAAGCTCAAATAATCGAAAATTGTCTAAATATGCCTATTTCGATTATCATGATTTTCAAATGCTATATGGCATGTGTCAATACCATGATGTTCATGTTTGATGTGATTTAATATTGGCCATCAATCTTGGATAAGTTAAATCTAGCCCATTGATTATAAATTTTGATGTGATGAAATATGGGCCATTGGATGTTAATTTGGACCGTTAGATCGACATCATGAGTGATTTAAATGATCTAAAGCATTAGATTATCATTTTAAATGATTTCAACCGTTAGATCTTCACCGTGAGTGATTTTGAATGATTCCAATCGTTGGATCTTTATTGTGAGTGATCTTGAATTTATTTCAACGTTGGATCTTCATTGTGGGATTATGATCTTGAATGATTTCAATCGTTGGATCTTCATTGTGAGTAATTTTGATGTGATGAAATATGGGCCATTGGATGTTGATTTGGACCGTTAGATCTTCACTGTGAGTGATTTAAATGATCTAAACCATTAGATTATCATTTCAATTGATTTCAACCGTTAAATCTTCACTGTGAGTGATTTTGAATGATTTCAACCGTTGGATCTTTATTGTGAGTGATTTTAAATTATTTCAACGTTGGATCCTCATTGTGGGTGTTTTTAAAGGAATATGAATGGTTGGATTATGATCTTGAATGATTTGAACCGTTGGATTTTTCATTGTGAGTTATTTTTAATGATTTGAACTATTGGATCTTGATCATGAGTGTTTTTTATGAACCTGAACGGTTGGATTAGCATGATAAGTGATCTGAACCACTACATTATCTTTTTGTGAGATCTAAGCCATAGATCTTAGCTATTTTGATGAAATATGAGTCATTGGTCATGATTATAACTTGATGTGAGATTTGAGCCGTTGATCTTGGCTGTTTTGATGAAATCTAAGTGTTGATCATGATCATCATTTTTTGAAGAGATAACCGTTGGATTGATGATCTGATATTGTCTACGTTGTTATATCTATGTATCTATCATGTTTACTTGACTACACTGTCATATTATGCACTACCAAGTTTAGAATGCTTACACTGCTAGTTTTGTGCACACTGCCATGCTGATCTGTTGTTGTATGCTATGCTGGAATGATGTTTATGTCGGCAAGAACTTACTTTTCGTTACACCCTAGTCGAACTGCCGTGCATGTACACTGATAGAAGACATTCCTAGGTGTGGGGACGTGCATGTAGGCACCCACATTCATGGGAAGGGTAATAATAGAAAATGATAAAAGTCTTAATCAAGAATCATGAAGCCTAGCCCAACACAATTCCAAAATCAGGGTTGTAAGTTACAAGGGTAGTTTAGGACGATCCCTACCCCTCAGTTCATTTCCCCTAGGATGCAGAACCTAGATAGGTGTAATGTGAATCCAACCATAGATCATCTAGGATCATCATTCGGTCCAGCTGGACCGCCCATATTCTGACCCAAGCGGGTCACCCAAAATCCATCTCTTTCGAACTACGCAGATCCTGATTCTCAGGTCAATACCCTGAGATACGTAGGTAGTTTGGGAAAGAGACCCAAATACGAACCCATACTCCAATCTTGTAAAATCATTCCATATCCTAGTCTCCTTGCTTGGCGAGACTCTACTCCTGTGCTTGTGAGTACGCATTTCTTTGCTTAGCGAGGTTCTACTTACGAGTACGCGTCCCCTTGCTTGGCGGGGGTACCTTTTTGCTTGGCGAGGTTCATCTGTTCCAAAGTCGTGCTTGCGAGCACGCACCTCTTTGCTTGGCGAGGCTCATCTGTTCCAAAGTCGTGCTTGCGAGCACGCACCTCCTCCCCTTGCGAGGCTCTATCTTGAAGTTGCGCTTGCAAGTACGCACCCTTGGCCTTGCGAGGCTCTATCTTGAAGTCGTACTTGCGAGTACGCACCCTTTCCTTTCGAGGCTCAATCCCAAAGTCGTGCTTGCGAGTACGCACCTTAGTCTTGCGAGACTATCTTACACTCTACTCCCTGAGAGCCACACCCTACTCCCTGAGAGACATACATACTCTACTCCATGAGAGCCACACCCCACTCCCTGAGAGCTACACTCTACTCCCTGAGAGTTATACCCTAGCCCCTGAGGTTACCTAATCCACCCAAAAACGAACTACGTTGTACCTGATTTCCAGGACCTCTGGAATACGTAGGCAACTTAGAGGACTCTCCAAGTACGGTTCCCCATCTTAGTATCCTTAGGTCCCCCACATCCATATCCATTTCCAAATCCATCTTCACTTCAATCCATATTTAGGCTATCTCTAGATTCAATCTCAATCATCATCAAGCATAAACTTCAACTTGAACAAATTGAATCTAAGAAAGCTTAATCATAATCCACATCCATAAACTTTAATCACTTTCCGTTTCAAACTACGTTTTTGGACTTGATTTCCAAGATTCGAATACGTAGGCAATTTGAGACGTTTTGGACATCTCAGATTCAGTACATCACCGAACCATCTTTGGTTCGGTTCATTGTACATTATTTTGTTTGTTTTTTTTTCTTACTTTGAGAACATGTTTGGCTGAATTTATGCTAGAAGAACTTAGCAACTTGACATAGGATCCCCATGAGCCTTAGTCATCATCCATTCTTAGTGATTGACGTTCCATCTTCTTACAATGCACTATTGGGAAGACCTGGCATGGTCGCACTTAGGTCGCTCCCATCGCCGTACCATCTGGTGATCAAGTTCCCCACTCCCCGAGGACCTGGAGAATGTCGAACCGACCAATTGGTCTCACAAAAATGTTATTTTGCATAACTCACCGACTACAAAAAGTCAGCCCAAGTCTTGCCTATCCATATTGAAGACTTGCAAGACAATCCCAAACAGCAAAGGGGGGCTCCCACCGAAGATCTAATTAAGGTGCCCCTCAACGAAGAAGACCCGAGAGGACGGTCCAGATAGGTTCGTCACTTGCCTCACTTGCCGAACCTCGGAGGACAGAATTGATAAATTTCTTGAGAGCAAATGTGCCACATTTTCGTATGGTCCGCTGCTGACATGCCTGGCATACCAAGGGAAATTGCCGAACATTAAATGAATGTTGATCCCCAGCATCGCCCGCTGTGATAGAAGAAAAGAACGTTTGCCGCTTCTCGACAACTGGTGATAGATGAAGAGGTCAACAAGCTACTGAAAGCTAATTTCATTAGAGAAGTCAACTACCTAGAATGGCTCTCGAACGTGGTGATGGTCCTTAAAAAAGAAGGCAAGTGGCGAATATACATTGATTTCTCCGATCTGAACAAAGCTTGTCCCAAAGACAGTTTCCCACTTCCGCGGATTGACGCTACCGATGGACATGAATAATTGAGCTTCATGGACGCGTACTCCGGCTATAATCAAATCAAAATGCACGCGGCAGACGTTAAAAAGATAGCTTTTGTCACGAATCGCGGACTCTTCTGTTACGACGTCATGCCCTTCGGCTTTAAAAATGCAGGGGCCACATATCAGAGGTTAGTTAATCGGATTTTTGAAGGCCAGATCGGAAGAAATGTTGAGGTATACGTCAACGACATGGTTGTAAGAAGCTTAGTCGGACACAATCACGTCAAAGATTTGGAAGAGGCATTTGGCGTACTACGGCGACACCAAAGGCGTCTGAACCCAACGAAGTGTGCATCTGGTGTCATCTCAGGAAAATTCCTCGGATTCATGGTCTCCAACCGAGGTTTCGAGGCGAATCCTGCAAAGATCACGACAATTTTAAACATGCCAGCTCCCACCAAGGTAAAGCAAGTACAAGAACTAACAGGGCGGATCACGGCACTAAGCAGGTTCATGTCACATTCGACTGACAAGTGCCTCCCCTTCTTCCGAATCCTCAAGGGCAATAAAACCTTCGAATGGACAACCGAATGCCAACAGGTGTTCGAGGAATTGAAGACATATCTGGCATCCCCCCTCGTTTCTAGTCAAGCCCGAGCTCGGAGATGTGCTAGAATTATACTTGGCAGTTTCACTAAAAGCAGTCATTGTAGTCCTCGTCAAGGAGGTAGAGGGCACACAAAGGCCAATTTACTATGTAAGTAAGATACTGCTAAATGCCAAGACTCGATACAAGTTCATCTAGAAAATTTCTCTGGCCTTAGTCATGGCGGCTAGAAAGCTCTGCCCATATTTTTAAGCACACTCCATTGTTGTCTTAATGAACCAGCCGTTAAAGAAAGTCCTCACCAAGCTAGATGTCTCTGGGCGAGTCATCAACTGGGCAGTCGAATTAAGGGAATTCGACATCATCACAGGCCACGTACCGCAATCAAGGCTCAAACATTGGCCAACTTTCTCATTGAGTCTTCACTACCGGAAGAAGTCAGAGAAAATATGGAAGAAAAAAAGAAGAGAACACGCCTCAACTGCCCTGGACTTTGTTTGTAGATGGAGTTTATAGCAAAGATAAATGCAGTGCTAGACTCATACTCACCAGCCCGGAGGGCTATCAAATTCAGTACGCCCTCCGATTCAAATTCCAGATGTCAAACAACGCGGCAGAGTATGAAGCCCTCATTGTCGGACTTCCCTGGCCAAGGCAGTAATGGCAAGAAAGGTTGAGGCTTCCAGTAATTCACAACTAATTGTGAAACAGGTCAATGGGGAGTATGAGGCGAAAAAGGCTAAAATGGTAGCATACTTGCAGAAGGTGCGAGAGGCGGCTTCGACCTTTGAATGTTTCACACTCAGGCATGTTCTAAGGGATCAGAACACACAGGCAGATGGCCTTTCCAAGTTAGCCACCTCGGACCTGTCCGCCCTTGGTCACTCGGTATATACAGAAACTCTTTTCAAAGCAAGTGTCGATCCAGAAATAGGCGCAGTAATGTCAACCACAGAAGAACTACCGTGGAAAGATCCAATTTATTCATACCTCAAGGACAAAATCCTCCCAGAGGAAAGAAAGGAAGCCAAAAGAATACAGTCTAAGGCCACTTACTATGTCCTTGAACAAGATACTCTACAAAAAGGCCTTCACATTTCCGCTACTCCGATGCTTATGCCCGTCTGAAGCAACTCTTGCAATAAAAGATGTACACGAGGGAATCTGCGAGGCACACCTGGGCAGAAAGGCTCTTGCCCACAAAATCCTTAGACAAGGATACTATTGGCCAAAGATGAAGGAACAGTGCATAGACTATGTCAAAAAGTGTGAAAAGTGTCAATTTTATGCTCCCGTCCCTCATCTCCCGGTAGCCCCTTGCGGTCAATCTCGATCCCTATCCCCTTTGCCACCTGGGGCATGGATATCATGGGACCATTTCCTCCGGCACGATATCAGCAGAAATTCGTCATAGTAGCGGTGGATTACTTCACCGAATGGGCCGAAGCGGAGGCAGTCTCCAGTATTCCTGAAAGCACAATCCGGGAGTTCTTCAAAAAGTCTGTAGTTTATTGATACGGCATTCCCCGTGTGTTAATCACATACAATGGTAAACAGTTCGATAACAAGGCCTTATCCAAGTTTTGTGAAGAAAACCACATCGGCCATAGGCACGGTGCAATAAAACACCCCCAGACTAGTGGACAGACCGAATCCACCAACAAAATTCTACTCGAAGGGATCAAGACGAGGCTAGAGGGTGCCAAAGGGCATTGGTTGGATGAACTCCCCCATATCTTATGGGTAGACCGAACAACTCCCAAGACGGCCACAGGAGAATCACCGTTCATGTTAGCTTTCGGCACAGAGACAGTCATTCCCTTGGAGGTGCACGTCCCTTCTCACAGAGTAATCCATTATGACCATGTCACCAATGAGGAGGGATTAAGGGTAAACTTAGACCTATTGGAGGAGACCAGAGATCAGACCCAAATCAAGATAGCGGCCCCCTAATAGCAAACAGCCAAGCATTACAACAGGCGCATCCGGGAGCATTCATTTAGGGTTGGCGACCTCGTCCTCAGGAGCACATTTGCCTCGAACCAAACCAACCAGGTCAAGCTGGCCCTCAATTGGGAAGGACCGTATAGGGATACTCAAGCACTTCAGAACGGTTCATACCATCTAGAAGATATGGAAGGCAAGCCACTGCACGCACCTGGAACACTGAACATCTATGTCAGTTTTACCAATAATTTGAAGCATGCCATGATGTACCCAGTCCATTAGGACTCCCAAATAGTGTTTTGTCAATGAACATCATCCCTAGCTCAATGAAAAAGCTATTTTTCATGTCACTTTACAATTTTCTAAATCATTTATGGAGACCCATTCGGCCAAAAGAGTTCGCCAATTGCCGAACACATTTGGCCGAGGAGGGTAGATCGAGCTCCAACATTTATTGAGACCCATTCGGCCAAAAGAGTTCGCCAATTGCCGAACACATTTGGCCGAGGAGAGTAGATCGAGCTCCAACATCTATTGAGACCCATTCCGCCAAAAGAGTTCTCTAATTGTAGAACGCATTTGGTTGAGGAGGGTAGATCGAGCTCCAATATTTATTGCGACCCATTTGGCCAAAAGAGTTCGCCAATTGCTAAACACATTTGGCTGAGGAGGGTGATCAAGCTTCAACATTTATTGAAACCCACTTGGCCAAACGATTTCGCCAATTGCTTAACGCATTTGGCTAAGAAGAGTAGATCGAGCTCCAACATTTACTGAGACATATTCGGCTAAAAGAATTCGCCAATTACCGAATACATTTGGCCGAGGAGGGAAGATCGAGCTCCACCACTTATTGTGACCCATTCGGCCAAAAAAGTTCGTCAATTACCGAACACATTTGGCCGAAGAGAGTAGAGATAATATTGAGTACAAAATACCCCATCAACAATGGCACATCGGGTAAAGAAAAGGACATACAAGTATGACCACCGACCCCCTTTGGCCGAGGTGAGCATATCGGACTCAGCAAAAAACTTAAATCGCACAAGTATAAAGGAAAAAGCAACCTTAGTACCGAGTTCATTCATCAGGGACAGGCTTACTTACTTCAAATGAAAGAGTAAATACATATTCCGAGGAGATTCTCCCGTTACAAAAAAATCCAGCGAGAATATCTCCAATATACAAAAAAAAAAAAAAAAAAAAAAGTTTACATATACATCTTGATAAAAGAAAAGTCACTCCTCCTTCCACGAGCTGAACCCTCATCGCCACCAGGAACCCCGTGGTCACGAGAAAAATTGATACCACCACCAGGGGTTATAGGAAAACCAGTAGCCGGGGATATGCCAACCCGAGGAGTAGAAGGAGATCCCGCAGTAGAATCCACCTCCCCGATGTCTAGAGAGGGAAGGGGACCCTCGTCATCGAAAACATCCTCAAGCTGGTGGTAGATTGCCGAATCATCCTCATTGGCCTCCTCCATTGCGACCTTAACAGGCTTCAGGCAGTTGGCCTCAGAATAGTCCACCCCAGGCACCCTCTGGTCCACATTATCCTTAAGGGCCTCCGCCCCGTAGGTATAGCTGGGCAGGGTATGTTTTCCCACCAACTCTCTAAAGCCCTCAGATTTTTTATAGAAACGGATAGCCCCTGTAGCAATGGAACTGGCCTTCGCAAAGGCTTTTTTATACTTGGCAGCGTAGGTTCGGGAAGTTTCAGCAAAGGACTTCAACTTTTCAACACAGCTCTTGCCGACCCTCTCAGACTCGCCATGAGCAGCCCTTTCTTCATCCAAAGACTACTTCAATTGCTCGATCTCGGCTCTAAGTTCAGCATTCTCCGCAACCACCGAGTCGACTTCCTTGCCCTTGGCATTAAGCTGGGCCCGAGCTTCGTTCCCCTCCTGCTCAACCTTATGAAGCCTCTGATCAGTCTCAGCCAAGTCCTTCGCGATTGTATTCGCCCGCATCTTAAGCTCCTCTATATAAGTGTAAAGCTACAAAAAGAAAAGAAAGAGTCAGCATCACATACAGGCCATGCAAGGCAAAAATAAAGAAGTACAAACTCACCCCGGACATCAGAGTTTCCGCACCCGATATCACGGACGGAGTGGGAAGGCCCCACACCATCTCTTGATCTCATGGAAGCACACAACCCTTCATCAGCTCACGGACCACATGAATATCTCCCATCACGGTGTCATCTTTGGTTATCACCCAATCAGGACGAAAAGGCACGTCGTCTCCAATTTTGGCCTTCGGAAGAGGGCCCATCAAAGGGATCCGCCTCACGTTACTCAGGTCGCCACCCATGGATAAATATTCCCCTGTCCTTGGGGGGAGCGCAGAACGGAACCAATGTTCGCGACCTCGAGAAGTGTCAAAATGACCTCAGGGGCGCTACTCGATGATCCTTTGCCTGAAAAATCAAGAACACGATGCATGGGAATCAGGGCTTTAGCATAATTGCGAGCAGTGTCGGCAAGAGCTATGTCAGGAGATGCCTTACGGGCTCTCTTCTTGGTTTTCTTCGAGGGCTCACCCTCGCCTAGGCCAAGGGCATCCTGTTTACTCCCGGGCCACGGCCTCTTTCTGTTGTCTCTTTTGCAGCTCCTGGTATTGCTTGGCCTTTTTCTCCTCGGCCTCGCAAGCCTTGGCCGCTTCCTTTTTCCGAAGCTCCTCCAGAAATTCCTTGGACAGCATTACTACAACAGAACAGATGGAAATCAGCTAGCAGTTAGATGTTAGGTTCCGACTATAAAGAAAAAACGCTCACAAAGTTTAAATTCATGTAAAAATAAGGGATTCAGGAGGTCTGCAACTCGGATCGCATGGATCTCATTATTCAGGGCACGCTTCAAGGCCTGGGACTCTCGCGATGTCAGCGTCACATCAGTATTAAGGACTTCGGCGTTCACCTCCACCCAGACATTGTCAATAAGCACCATCTCTCCTTTGACATAGAAGAATTTGTTCTTCCATTAATTTATAGAGGACAGTTTATCTGAAATAATCTCCAGATATTCCGGGCGTTTAGCAAAGTAGTACCAACCCGACCCCTGGAAGTGGTTAAACACGAACATGGCGCGGAACATATCCAAGGTGGGTTTTTCGCCCATCCTTTGAAAGTAAGCTATAAACGCAATAATAGTTTTCCAGGAGTTCGGCATGATCTGGATGGGAGCCACTTTGTAGTACTCAACAATATCATGCACCAACCGAAGGGTGGGAATCCGAAAACCAGCCTTACACATTTCCAAATTGACACACAACTCAGTTACTCGCTCCCAACAGGATCTCTCTGCGGCTTCAGGCATCCGGATGTCTACCTCCGGAGGTATTTGGAAGCGGTCCCGGACTTTCAACAATTCTCTCTTCATCAACAGGCAGACCTGTCCTAAGGCGTCATATTCCAGATGCGGATTGGCCTCCTCTATGGCTTCAAGAACCACATCTGACCCCAGGCCATGGGCGGAAGTACTCACTTCGGGCAACCCCTCACTCGACACTTGGGTAGGCATGTCCACATCTGGCATCCCCTCATCTTGTAGTTCTTCTAGGGAGCCAGCCTCCATCTCATGCTATGTTGATTCCCCTAAGCCGGAGGAAGATGAGCTACCACTTGTCCCGCTACTACTGGACAAGGAAGACGATGATCAGACCGTAGCCAAAGCAATCGGCTCTACCGCATCGACTGTCTCTATGTATACCATTTCTATATCTACCACCGTGGCATGTGACATCTTTTAAAAACAGAAACAAGACACTCAAGACGATAAAACTTACTGATAGGTGAAGTGCTGAAGCGACCAAAGCAAAATACCAAAGCCGAGCTGGTAGAGTAGAATACTTGCAAATCCAAAGTTACGGCATGGTAAAAAGTGACCAAGGAAGCTCAATATATAGCGGTTAACGTCGGTTTAAGGAGGAATAACTAACAGATTCCACGTGGCAGTTCACTACGGGATAAACAATCGTTGGTAATAAATGCCGATCTTTCCATACGGGTCCGTCAATTGTGTCCCACCAAGCGGTATCCATATCAGCAACCCGAATCCAGTGTAAAGATCCATATCCGCATCTTCGAAAAAGTCACGTGAGTAGCCCTGTGACTCACCTCGGTGGATATTCAAGAAATGACCAAGCAGTGTTGGTTGAGGCAGCCACCTCGGTCAACACACATCGGAATCCCTCAAAAAACATTTGGAGGCAATCACGTGAGTAGCCCCGTGACTCACCTCGATGGATATTCAAGAAATAACCGAGCAGTGTTGGCCAAGGCGGCCACCTCAAACAACACACATTGGGATTCTTTAAAAAAATACATCTCGAAGCAGTCACGTAAGTAGCCCTGTGACTCCTCACCTTAGTGGATATTCAAGAAATGACCGAGCAGTGTTGGCCGAGGTGGCCACCTCAATCAACAAACATCAGGATTCCTCAGAAAGCATATCGAGGCAGTCACGTGAGTAGCCCTGTGACTCACGAGAAATGACCGAGCAGTGTTGGCCGAAGCGGCCACCTCGGTCAACACACATCGGGATTCTTCAGAAAACATCTCAAGGAGGTCACGTGAGTAGCCCCGTGACTCACCTCGATGGATATTCAAGAAATGACTGAGCAGTGTTGGCCGAGGCGGCGGCCACCTCGGTCAACACACATCGGGATTCCTCAGAAAACATCTCGGGGCAGTCACATGAGTAGCCCCGTAACTCACCTCGACGGATATTCAAGAAATGACCGAGCAGTGTCAGTCGAGGCGGCCACCTCGGTCAACACACATTGGGATTCCTCAAAAAGACCGACGTGAGTAAACCTAGGCGGCCACATCAGTTAACATATACAACCAAGTCAAATAAGAACGGGAGCCATCACATGCACAGCCACATACCTCACTTTGGTGGCTCTAAGAAACGGCCGAGGTGAATTGACTGAGGCGCCTACATCAGCCCGCACACTATAGACCATCTCCCACGGACAAGCCAAGGCAAATGGCCTCAAGGGCTAGTGTCAACTTCAAAACAAGACTGCAGACCATCACCCTTGGACCAGCCAAGGAAAATGGCCTCAAGGACTTCTAAGTTTCTATTTTTTACTCAGCAGAACCTTACAGAGTTAACAGAGCAACGAGGCAAGTGTTAAGGGAATTTTTATTCTATTTTTACTAAGCTAAACCTTACAGATTCAACAGAGTAACGAGGCAAGTGTTAGGGGAATTTCCCACATCACCAATCAGACGGCAACAACTAGGACTCGACCGTCCACGTCAGCATGTCCAAGAGAGTCTAAAAGGACATTCCTATAAATACTACGAAGGGATAAGGGCAAAAGCGTCATTTCCACAGCTTTATAAGGATATTTTGGCCATCATAAGTTGAATCAAGGGTAAAGACGACATTCACATAGAGACACTATTTACTATAAATACTATGAATCCCGAGATTTTAGGTATATACTGCATTTAATACTCTTTCTTAGGGATTGTCGCTCTGACACCTCGGACTGAGAATCTCTCACTTACCCCATTTAAGTATAAAAGTGGGCTCGGATACGGGACCCATTGGCTATTCACAGAGCCCTAATTTAGCACAGGGCTATAGGCCCGCCTCCCCCTCGTTTTTTTGTTGTGTCTTGCAAGTCTAATCAGCGTAGTGGACCCCGGATACAGATTAGGGACGAAACATAAACAATGATCCCAGACTACCGGCATCAAGCCATCATATGCCCTCCCCTCCCCAACACTCTGCCCCCCTATATGAACTGTGTCCCACTCTATCGCTTGCTCCCAATGGCTGGACATGGGGATTCCATCCCACACTGCCAACGTGGGGATCCCCCGCCCCCACATATATGTAGTCCATGTTTGGTGTTATATTTGTCAAATCAACTTCGCTACCCGGAAAATAGGTTCTTCTAAGTTACAAGGGTCAATAAGGATTGATTTTGTGATAATTTTAAAGGAAAACTGGGGTTTTTAATTGTCTAGAATTGCTTTCCAAGAGCAGTTCTGAAGGAGTTACCTTTTTGTTGGGCTACTGCTCCCTACCCCTCCAGATAGCATTCAAAAATTTTGGGTAGTTAGATACTTCAATCTCAGAATTTAACCCACCATCTTCTGATCCCTACAGCATGTGTTCCATGCAAAATGTAAGAAAAATGCCAGCTCAAGCTGTGCTCATAATTTAGCAGCTCAAAACCAAAGATTGTAGTTGCTTAACTGAAACTGGCTCTAAACACTCCAATGACTCATTTTCCACTGTGTATGGACACAACGATTGAGCTGACCTTACATAATAGGCATCGTACCCCAAATTCCATCAAATTATCTGAAGATATGAATTTGTATGGAGCTTCATCTGAATATCTACTGTTATGTTTGTTAAATTGATCCATGTTACATCAATTACAGCCATTTGATTTCATAACAATTTTGACAGCAGAAACACTGTTGTTGCTCCATCCACTAAGTTATTGTGAGACTACAAAAAAACTCAAATACCAGTATATCAGAAAGTGAATAAGCCAACAGTGGGAAGTTAAGAACTGATATTTTAGATAAGGATACTGGATTCCAAAATAGATACATAAAAGTGAAATAAATCCATATACCACAGCAAACAAAAAATCCAAAAATCTAACCAAGAACTCTCCATCTCCTTCTCAAAGTTGAGAAAGAAACTACTTGAAAATTCTCTAAAGCTTCTCATCATCCATACACATTAAAGATAAAGAAACCACATCAAAAACTGCCAACTGTAAAACAGTAATAAGCATGACACAAAGTGCAACACCAAAGTTAGAATGCATTACATGAAATGAGGCAAGTATCGTGAAAATGATCTTTCCTCGTTGCATTGCATCCACTCGCCGGGTGGCAAAGCTATACCCATCGCGTAGACGATGAACTTGATATATGATTGGCACTAAAAAGAAATACACCAACTACGTGAGAATTTGTTTTTAATGCAGCAATGGCTCAACATATAGACAAAATGTTAGACCTGAAATGCAGTTTCAGCATTTTAAAACATAATACAAAAAAATTATGATTAGACCCACAAACTTTAGGATTCAAAAACTTTCCTATTGAAATCACAAGATACACAACTGAAACTACATCCCAGGGCATTTTAAAATTGGATACTTCAAAAATATAATGGAAGCACAAGCTCAGACAGTGTTGGGCAGTGCCCATAGGCTACTGGGTTGAGTCCAGCGACTCCAGCCTAATTGATCAACAAGTTAAATTGAAGTGTTCAAAGAAAATATGGTTTTACAATATGGCAGTAGAACAGACAAGATTTTGATCAGATCTAAGTAGATTCGAGTTTCAATTCAATTATGTGTCAACAAGAAAGTCACTAGGGATTCTTGAATTTACAATCCTCTAGTTGTTGAACCAACATCCAAACTACCCAAGCTATGTGAACCAGTAAATATAAAAGATGCATTTAAAAAAAACTTAGCGTAAAAAGATGGATAAGAACAATATAACAATAATAAAAATTATTATTGTTATTATTATTATTATTATTATTCTCCCTCGTTTGGGGTGCTGTTAATATATTATTTAGTCACCCAACAAAATAATAATAACAATAGTCAGATTATATCAGATTTTTATTGGATCAAATAAGGTTATACGTGAATCTGATCTATTTAAAACAGATCTATCATAGGTTGAATCTTAATTCAACTGAAATCAAATGTACAAATATCCACACAGACTTTTATCCGATCAAATAAAGTTATATGTGGATCTGATTTATTTAAAATAGATCTATCATAGACTGTATCTTAATTCAAGTTAAATCAAATGTACAAATATCCACACACAAGTTAAGTAACAGTATATCCAATTCTGACTTTATTGAATGAAATTCAGATGGATTTGGATCAAGATACAATCCATTAACAGCCATACTTGCAATCAAGAGACAAATTTGAACTAGTTTCACAGCAAGTGGACATATTCAAACCCAAGGACGACAATTATTTGACCTTGTTCCAACCAGGCACCAGCCTCGTTCAAATACTGACAACTAAATCCATCCAAGTGGTAGAATTCTTAAGAATGAGGGACTAACTGATTAGAAATCAATCTGAGGCCAACTTAAGCAATTCTAACTGAGCATAACTGAGTTCAGTATGCCAGAGCTAGTTGCATATGCATTATTATTATTATTATTATTATTATTTTTGGGTGAATGAAATGAATGTATTAACAGCACCCTAGAAGCAGGGAAACAGAACTGGGTGTCCAAAAAACAGAGTCAGGCTCCTTACAAAAGAAAGGGTAAAAACCTTAAAAGAAGCAAAAATAAAAATACAGAGGAAACAACCGAACCAACTCAACCAGAGTCAAGGTTACACGAGGATAGGATGAACCTATTCCAGGAGGAATCCCGAGATGAAGGAGGAGGCAAGATGGTTCCTCGCACATCAAAAGTAATGGCATCCCATATTTGGGCAAGGGCTCTAGATCTAGCTGCCCACTTTTGAAGATTTCTCTCGAACCAGATATGGTACACAGTAACAGCAAATGCAAGCTTCACAATAATAATGCATATGCATTATTATTGTGGCCCAGCCTTGGCAACAGGAGAATCTAAAACAGGGACTGATGGCAACACGAATAAACAAAGAAATAATAAACCAACAAACACAAGGAGTGAATGTGGCTCTACACTTCTGCCCCTCTATCCCCAGTTATGGAGGAGGGCAAGATTCCAGAGTTTAATGAGGAGAAAATCTCCAGCGCCCCCCCTTGCAACTTGCCCTATCCTTATCCCTGATCCCAACGCTGCCGCCCCTCCTCTCAGCTTTGCCTCCCGAGCTCCCTAGAGAACCCTCTCTCCCAGGAGAAGGTTTTTTCCTTCACTTTATCTCTTCTCAAGAGCAAAGTGTCTCCATCGTGGTCACATAAAAGAATGCCCATCTCCAAGTTGGCAACAAGAATGGAGGAACACCCTTGTAGGCAGTTCATTGGGCGTCATCCACCCTTTGACCTTGTGAAGAGCACCATGCTTAAACAGTGGAAGCCTAAAGGAACACTTGATACTTACATGCTAATCGTGCTAGAGAATGGAATCTTCATCTTCAACTTTGCTGAAGAAGAAGGTAAATTGAATGCATTGGAGAGAGGTCTATGGGATGTTTCTAGAAGCCTAGAAGACCTCTAGTTCTTCGGCATTGGGAGAAAATGATAAAATTTGACAAAGTGGACATGAAAACCTTCTTCTCTCTCTCTCTCTTTTTTCCCAACAAAGGGGTCTGCGGGATGGGATGGCCCGCTTTCTAGAAGCCTGTTCAACAAACAGGGAGAAGTAAATAAACTCAAATCTCAACCAGTTCTGGTTGGATATAAGCTCCTTAAAACATGGGAGGGTAGAATTAAAGATAAGGCCAACAAGAAGGAGGCAAAGGGACAAAGCGATTATTTTATAAGAAAGGTAATGGGAAATCAGAAAATACATCAATCTTCCTCAAAGCTCTCGATAAGAGCGGAGGCGGAAACCAGATGGGGATAAGGAGAAATATCTCCTCGATACAGCTCCAATCGTTCTAAGAATTTGGGGGTAGCTCTAAATCACGGATCTCAATTAATAGTTACCCCAAACAGCAAAGAGATAAAAGCTGAAGGTCTGAAACTATTTGTCGGGGGGGGGGTTGAACAAACTTGTTCCGCTGTAACTCCCAGGCCAGAAGGGTGGGGTTGAAACCAAGGGATCCCTAGGAAGGAAGGTTCTCCAAGTTCAGGCTAAGGTGAGGGATGATCAGACTCCTTACAAAGCTAGGGGAAGAAGGGCAAAAAAAGGGGGGGGGGGGGGGGGAGGGGGGGGGGGGGGGGGGGGGGGGAAACCAATGGATGGCTGTTCCCGCACATAGACGAGGAGAGAGAGTTTTCAAACTCTCGCCAGCTCACTACCAAAATCCAATTCTTCCTTTCATTCAAATCTCAATCGAAAATAAAGCCTAATACATATTCTATTTAAAGGAGAAAATACCTAATTTAATTTGAAGTAATGGAATGAAATCAAATCTAATCCCTATAACATAAAATAGAAATAGTAAATAAGGAAACCTGAAATTAAAACCAGATTCCATGAGGACAATATGAACTTGTTCTTGGTTGTGTCGGCTTACAAAGCAAGGCCCAAAGGCAAAGCAAAGGCGCAAAAAACCCCCACCCCCCAACGCGGCCATGACAATATGAACTTGTTCTTGGTTGTGTCCAAGGAAGGCAAAGCTAAAGGCATAATAGTTCAACGCACGTCAAAGATAATAGCTTCCCATAGGCCATATCTAGGCAAATGATCTAGATTTAGCTGCCTGATAAGTGTATAATTTTACATTTTTATTCTTTTTGCATTATGATTTTTAAGGTGTTTTATACCTTATTGAGCTTAATAGAATTTATTTTATGAGTTTGGTATATTTTAAAAATCTTGTTAATTAATTAATAAAAGATGAAAAAAATTCTAGCACTCTCAATATTAACGTTTTGAATTTCATGTAGGATTCTGACATGGAAAGAGTTCGTTTGGGCTTCCAAATGTGGTTTTAAAATCTGATCTGAAAAATTGATCCAAATCTAAACCAGAGAAGAAAGGTTGCTACACATGGAAGGTTCACTATTGGAAAACCTTGATTGATTGTTGAAAATCTTGAGGATAATATACACAATTATAGAATCTTACAAAATTTGGTAGATTTGGGGGTGACAATTGTTTAATAATGGAATGATTTTCATCTAATCCAGGAATGAGGATTTTGTTTAATTTTTATTTCCATGTAATAAGGTTGTCAAATCTAGACATACCAATTTTAGTCTTGTTTTTTGTTATTTAAACAATGTAAAGCCTATGTAAAGATCATCCAAAAGTGATTGAGAAAGAAGGCAGTGGCTGAAGAACAACTCTCTTTCTTTTATTCTTGTGTTTTTGAAGAAGTCATGTGTGGCTAACTTTCTTATCTTCGGTTAGATGGAGCTGAAGCCATCATTGTAAACTTGTGAGACTTATTCTTATTTATTGATTTTTAATTGAATATTTGTTTTTCTTCCAATTTATATGTAGAATGATTGATAAATGGGTAGATTAAGAGTACTACTAATTGATTTATTTATCTAATCGATTGTTAGATTAGAATTTAGAATTGGATTGGTATCAATTGATTATTCTATGTCAGTGGCAATGGGGATTGATGTTAATGGACAAGTTAATGTTATATTCCTAGGAGAAATCAGATTAAAGTAATTAAACCACGCTGGTGTGTGCTTAATGTTTAATTTCAATCGTCTTTCTAATTGTTAATGCTATTCCTGAATCAAATCGAGAGCCTAGTCTTGAGATTGATTTAAGAGTAAGGGTACTATTAATAAGCTATCTTTCAATAGACCAATCTTAAGGAAAGACTAAGGATTTTAAGCCTAGTCCTAATTATCTTGATTGATTATTCAATTGGAATTGATTATCCTTTATGTCGATGAACAAGTTTACGATGATGGTGTAAGTATCATTTTGACCGAAGCTTTCTCTTATTGGTTTAATCATTGATATTTGTATTACCTTGCTCTTTATTCTTACATTTTAGATAATTAATTATTGTTCTTTTCTATTGCAAACATACCCCCCTCCATAAGTAGGATAGCCAATGAAGTTGTGCTAATAAGATCAATCAGAATCTGCTTTAGTACAACAATTGGTTATTTTCTAAGTCTTGTTTCATTTTCATTTGTTTTTCTCTCTTTAGGTTAATTAAACATTTTAATCTTGATCATACAATCCTTGTGGGTTCGACCCTTACTTGCTACTATCTACGTTTCAAAGTAAGGTAATTTAATTTGAGCGCTCGACACGCATCACTGCCCACCGTCTAAAGTTTCTCTCGAACCATATATGACACAGTCACAGCAAAGGCGAGCTTGGCTATGGTATCACAAGGGGTTTTTCCATTGAACTTCTTGGTCATCCACTTCCATTTAAGATCAAAAGGACGGATACTTCTTCTGGTAGGCCAACATTTTTCAAGAATCTTTTCCCAGACTCTGTTAGAAGGACAGTCAGAAAATAGGTGTTGAACATCTTATCCCAAGGCCCAACATAAGCCATAACTAGAGTTTGGAATGATACCCCAATCGTGTAGAAGAGAACTCGTGGGAAGAAACTAAGTTAGAGTTCTCCATAGAATGAAACTGTAATAAGGAGAGTACCCTTGAAACCACACTACATCATACCAAGTTTACCTCTTCATTTCTGGTGTGAAGAAGCCCTTAGTGCCATCGGCTCAGCCATTGGTACTCCTTTCTTCTCCGACAGATGAACGAAAATAATGGAAACACTAGTGGCTGTTCGTCTTTGCGTGGAAGCTCATGTCTCTGTTGAGTTATCCCACTTCATCACCATTAAGGATGAAGATAACAACTCCTAGTCCCAAGAAATAAGATACAATTGGAAACCCCCGAGATGTGCCTCCTATGCTATCTTTGGGCTTGTTTAAGGAGCATGTGACCTTCATCATCAATCTGCCTTGCTAAAAATCTCAACCCTTCATCCAGCAAGGCATTTACATGTTGACCTCAATCTGGAAGATAAAGATGACCTAAACGAGCCACTAGCGAAAAAAGCGACTCAGACTCCCTTGCTAGACATCCCATCCCCTTTAATTGGTGCTTCCATGTCCAATTGTAGCCATTTTGATGCGTTGGAGTGTCTAACTTTAGCAGGACCTCCATCTACCATTGAGTCATTGACGTCGCTACTTCTCGGGTATCTGACCGTGCCTCTGGCTGTCCTCACATCTACATTATTGACAAGTTGAACTTAAACTTTGTTTCTCTGAATGCTATTTATGCTCACAACTCCTCAATTGATAGTTGTTCATTATGGGAAGTTCTTCGTCTTATAGTTCCTTCTATTGGTGATAATCCTTGGGATATCATAGGTGGCTTAAATGTTGTGCAATTTGGACTCGTGAAAATTTTGGAGGTCATATCGATGCTTCTTCTATGAAGGGATTTTTCTACTTGCCTTGATGGTATTGGAGTCAATGTCCTGAATGGATTTGTATAAATTCACTTGGAACAATAGAAGATTGGATTCTCAAAGATTGGCATGTAAATTGGATAGGGCTCTTGTGAACACAACTGGCTTAACAATTTCAGCTCCTAGGAGGCTACCTTCTAATGCTTTGGGAATCACTGTTCGATCTTCCTCTCCATCAATCCCCATATCTCATCTAGTACCAAGCCATTCAAATATTTTTTGATATGTGAGGCAAACATGCTGATTTCCAATCTATTTTTTAGGCGAATTAATAAATATATTAACAACTCCCGGGAAAAAGGGGAAACAAACCTGGGTATCCAGATGATGAAGCTAGGCTCCTTACACAGGCTACACAGCTAGGGCAAAAGCCCAAAAAAACCAAGAAGGCTAAACAAAGGGCCAAAACCGAAAACCCAAGCAACCTCATCCGATGTTAAAATCCAAAGAGGATAGAATGAATCTATTCCTCTTGTTATCCGGGGGAGAGGAGGGAAGAGGTATCGTTCCACACACGTCGAATAAAATGGCTTCCCAAATTTGAGAGGAAAATCTCAACTTGGACGCCCACATACGCATATTTCTCTCAAACCAAATATGGTACACTGTCACAGCAAAGGCCAGCTTGACCACTGTATCACAAGTAGTCTTTCTTTTGAAACTTTTTGGAGATCCACCACCATTCTTGATCAAAAGGCCGAATCCTTCTATAACCTGGCCAGCAATTATCGAGGATCTTCCCTCGTACTCTTTTGGAAAAGGAACACTCAAAGAATAGATGTTGCACGTCTTTTCCAGAAGCCCAACACAAACCACAACTAGCACTAGGAATGATACACCGATCACACAAAAGAGCCAGTAAGGAGAGACTGGGTTAGGGCTTGCCGAAGAATAAAGCTGTGACAAAGAGAATGCCCCTTAAACCACACCACACCACATCAAACCAGGCAACTTTAGGGCTGCAATATCTAAGAAGATCGTAGGCTAAAGATGCAGAGAACAAAACATTGGAGGATGCGGTCCAACATGTGAGATCACCACTCCCGCTAGGTCTTCGAGGAACAGAATCAAGAGCTTACCAAGCCTGCACCAACCTATGTGAAGATGCCCGGCCAATAGCCCAAACCCCATCTAACAAAATAGAAGAAACAGTAGCAAGTTTACCTCCTAGAGTCAAGCTGGATCCTATCACCATAGACCAAAACAAAGACACCATGAGGATGCTATTGCCCAACCAAAGAAGAGTCGAGGCACTATCATCAATGAAGGATTTGATGGAAGATATGGCAGGCTGCCTATGAAGAAGGATAGTCCTCCACACCCAAGAGGAGTCAGGGCAAACCACAACCGACCAAATAAAATCTCTTCTCAAGTACTTGTTATAGATCAACTTAACCCATATGCCATAGAATCTCTTCTCTAAATACCTATCCATTGTCAAAAGGGGTCTGGGAGACACCTGTTAAGGGAAAGTAGCGTCCTCTTATCATTTTTGCTCAGAAGCCCAAAGAGACAAGAAAGTTTAAGTATATGGAATAAAGCTTACTTTGGAAAGTTTTAAAGGCTGTCTAGGATGTCGTTAAAATCTGGAAGCAGTTTAAATCCATCTTTAAGTGGCTAGGGATGACCCTTCTCTGATGGAGCAAGAGAAAAGCTTATTGGCTTGTCTAGCTTCTTTAATCCCCTAAGAAGAATTCTTCAAGTAGAAATCTCAGATCTCTTGACTCAAATTGGGTGAGAAGAACTTTTTGGATACTTTCACTGGTCCTTGAAAGCAAACCACAACAGAAACTCAATTTGCTCCTTGCTGTCCAATGGCAGTGCCCTCCTCTCTAAGGCCGATGATATCAAAGCCAAAGTGCGGAGATTCTTCATATCCATTTTTAGTCCTCTGAATCTTCCAGGGCTGGCCTGCATCCCTGATAATCTCCATGATAAATTCCTATACTCTGAGTTCCACGTAAACCTAGCAGCCATTCCTTCGGAAAGTTGAGATCATTCGAACTCTCAAGTTTCTAAAATGTCAAAAGGCTCCAGTCCCTAATGGCTTTCAAGTTTCAACATGGGATTCTTCATTGCTTCTTGGGAGATAGGGAAATCTGACCTCCTCAAGGTAGTGGTTCGCTTCTTTGCCACCCCCAGTCAAATATCTGAGGTGAATCAAACTTTCCTCTGCCTTATTCCTAAATCTAAGGGAGCTCTCTCGGTGTCGGGTTTCCGCCCCATCGCTCTCTACAACTCCATTTATATAAAGTCATTGAAATCCTAGCTATTCATCTCAAAAAGGTAGTGGATTCTCTTGCGAATTCTAATCAGTCTACGTTTATTAAAGGCCGTAATATTACAGATAACATCCACTTCTATTTGGAATTAGTCAAAGGTTTTGATAGAAAGGCTCATTCTCCTGCAGTGGTTAAGAAAGTTGACGTCCACAAAACTTTTGATACAGTGAAATGGGAATTCCTTGATTACCTGCTTTCCAAAATGCATTTCCCCCTTGCGTCATCAGTCCACTGGTGCATCTCTACCGTTTGCATCTCTACCTTGGTCAATGGAAAGTCCCATTGGGTTTTTTGGTAGCAACAGAGGCTTAAGACAGGGCTACCCTATCTCTCCATATCTCTTTACTTTTGTGATGGAAGTCCTCTCCATAAGCATCCAGCATAGGCAAG
Source organism: Protea cynaroides (assembly GCA_028583415.1). NCBI lineage: Eukaryota > Viridiplantae > Streptophyta > Magnoliopsida > Proteales > Proteaceae > Protea > Protea cynaroides. The sequence goes on along the minus strand of CM053275.1, from coordinate 93,844,194 downwards.
ATTGGCAAAGCATTGATCTCTTCCCAAACTATAGATCCATCAATTTGACCCATTTAGCTTTTGCAGATGACATCATAAACTTCTCCAAGGCGAATCCTAAGTGCATTCAGTCCATCTCTAATACTCTGTCTTCCTTTAGAGATATGTATGGTCTCCGCGCTAATCTTCTCAAGTTGTCCATATTCCTATCTGGAATTGATTTGAACCAGAAAGAGCATCTGGGAAATATTTCTGGGTTTTCCCTAGGAACACTTCCAATTAAGTAATGTGGCTGCCTCTTATCTCTTCTAGAATAGTGTCGTATCACTGTTAAAACTATCCGTAATCAGCTTCAGAAAAGACTTCAACTTTGGAAGGCTGGATTCCTTTCCTTCACAGGCTGCCTTGAGTTGGTTAAATCAGTTATGCAAAGATCCTACATTTATTGGACTAACTTTTTTGCCTTTTGGCATCTATAATTTAGAAAATAAACTCCTTGATGAGTGCTTTCCTTTGGAAGGGGTTGGATAACAACAAATTCCTTCATTCAATTAGTTAGGCCTCAGTATGTCTCCTTAATCTAAAGGAGGGCTGGGTGTTAGAAGAGTGAAAGGGGTAAACAAATCTAGCTTTATCAAGCTTATCTGGAATGTAGATTCTAGGAAGAAGAGCCTATGGGTGGATTGGTTGTACTCCCGGTACTTGAAGAGAGATTCTATTTAGACAGCTACTGGTGGGCAAAATTCCTCTTGGACTTAGAGAAAGATTCTTCCATATAGACCTATTGTGTGACTTGTGTCTGAAACTATTAAATCTCACATTCGAGGACAGTGCCTCTACCCTTCTCTGGCTTGACAACTGGCATCCTCTAGGAGTCCTGCGTATAAAGTATGGGGAAATGATTGCTCTTGACTCAGGGCATGATAAAATGGCCCTCATTTCCTCCAGCATCCATAATGGCATGTGGCATCCAGGACGATCATCCTCTTATAGCTCAAGCTTGGTCTCTCCTTCCATTGACTCTAGTCCTTCCTCAGGCTAGGGTGACTTGGTGAGGTGGAATGCATTGTCTTCAGGTTGTTTCTCTATGGCTTCTGCTTGGCACATTATAAGGACTCATGTTCCTTCCGTTCTTGGGCACGACATTGTTTGGTTCCATGGTAACATCCTCCGGCACAGTTTCATCTGTTGGAGAGCCCTCAGTGACACCCTACCCACAGGCTCTTTCCTCCTTCAGAGACATATCCCAGCGCATGACAAATGTTTTCTATATTGGTCGGCTAAGGAGGACATACTTCACCTGTTCTTTAACAACCCTCTCACCCACCGCATTCGAGAAGAGATCCTCAAGCAATGTTGGCCATCAAGAAGATGCATCCTCTCCTTTGGGAGAGAGGAAATGGGTTCGCAACAGATTTAAAGGAAAATTGCCTTGCGATGCAGCTAGGAAGCTAGCTTTCACAACTACAATCTACCACATTTGGATAGAAAGGAACCTTAGAGCTTGGACCTCAAATCAAGAAGCTTCATCCAAATCTGGGAGGCTATTGTCTTTGATGTCCAGGAAACTCTCACCCCTATTGCTGCCCCTTGCTCCGACAATGGTCTAACAGATTTATCTTTGATGCTTGGAATCTACCTATTCAATTTTAATGTGATAAGAATCTTCCCTTGTTTTCCCCCGTTGTTGGCACTCGAGCTTGTATCTTTTCTCTTTAGAACCCTTCTGCCCTCTTTGGGTTTAACATATTATCTATTCACCCCCCCCCCCCCCCTCTCTCTCTCTCTCTCTCTCTCCCCACACACATGCAAAAAACCTTCAAAAGAAAAGCCCATTTCAAGAGGAACAACGAACAAAGCCATATTATATGGACCACTTATTTATAATTTTGCACTGATTCTTGAGTTTCTTGTTAGAGGATCTTGGAATATAACATATTGTTGCCTTGGCATTGAAATTTCTTGATTTTTTAAGTTGTTTAAAGTCATAAACAGTTTTTTGTTGCTTTGTTAAATATTCCTTGGGATACTTTTTGTGTTCCATTAGCCTCTCTTAGTTGCATCCTTCACTTCTCATGGTAGTTCGTGTGTGAGGAGTATGTGTGAGGCTGGAGAGTAAGAGCCTAGGGGAGGGTTAGCATGGAACAAAAAGATTGAAATAAAGGTATTTCATCGACCTACTCTCTGCCTTTCAACTTTCACGTGGATCTGCATCCCCCAAATAAGTATAAAATAAAATTTCATTTGAAACTTTCTCAGACTGCAAGGACCTTTCTATTCAGGTTCAGAATCTACTTGTATCCATTTACAGTGTGGTTGAACTATGTAACATTGTGTGTGTGTGCGTGTGTGTACAGGATTCTTGCGCAAGTAAAGGAGAACAATAAATACTGAGCTGAAAAGGGGGAAGGGAGTATCAAAAAACGCCCCACATAAAAAATAAAAAATAAAAACATATTTAATGAAAAAACATTTAATATGTTTATCCTTCAGATCTATTATCTTCTTAAACCCTCGTGCCCTCTCAAAACATTTTGATCATTAAACATAAAAAATGATAGAGATACCTCAACAATATCCCTAAATTTTTTATTTTTTATTTTTTTTCATGAACATACTATAATTACCAAAGAAATATAAGAAGGCAACAGGGCTAACAGATTTGGGGCATTTCTAACACTTTTTCAATTGTGATTTATATTGGTACTCTTCACCCTTCTACAGATTCCAAAAATGCTGTAAGAAGGGGGTAAGAGATAGGTTCTTCTAATCTATTTTTTTTTTATAGGTAGGCCCCAAGAAGAGTTGAACTCATGATAGGTTCTACTCTTATAAGGGTTTAGGGGATATAAAGTAAGAGCCAAATTTGTATATATGGTTCTCTTATTCATATGTTTCTAAGATATTCCAATAATTTAAAATTAAAAAAAAAAAAAAAAAAAAAAAAAAGGAAGGAGAGGAGGAGAGAGAGCTTGCAGATGCCCTGAAGTGAAGGAATATACCTCAGATTCAGAATCGAAAAGGGAAAATTTTATACAGTGATACTGTTTTACATTGATATGAATAACAGTATACAATTTCTCTAATCAGTCTAAGAGAGAAGATAGAATATGCACTTACTCTCTAAATCCCCAACAAGAAGGAAATAACTATGCAAGCTATGGACAAGTTTAAGGCAATCAACAGTTTTGGATGCTGCAGCCAGTGCCTGCAAATCATAGTTCACTTTCAAAAATCAAGAAATTGAACTTGTGCCAATATGATTCAATGACATACAAATTTGATTTCTTTTTTGTCAAAAAACTCAGACTATGGGATAAACCAAATATTCTTGCAAAGCTATGGGATATGAAAGCATATTGGTTGCATTAAAAAATAAATTTTGCATTAAATCCAATGGCAAGCATAAATGAAATGAAATGAAATTTTCTTGATTTTACTATCTATGTTTACAAAAAGAATAGAGATATTATGAGCTTAAGTGTTCAGATGATCCAAAAAAAAAAATCATAATGAGGTCAATTCGGTGTCTATGAACACTCTTTCCATTTTTCATTAATTAAGTCAACATCAAATTGCAATCCATGTGATGCAGTAACTGCATTTCTTGTGTGCCTCTGCTGTAGCAATGTCCAGGTTCATGCATCAGTAACAAAGGCCCATATGTACAAACTGTATAATTTCATTTAACCATGTTCACCAACATGATGACAAATCAAAAGAAAACAAGCTAAACCATGCCTGTCCAATCATCTGTCCACCGAAAACCTGCGCAAATTTTACAGCATCTGGCAAGTTAAATCCACGAAAGATGTCGACCTTCAAAACAAACAAACAGAAGAAATGAGCCCAAGCCAAAATTTTATTTTTCCTTTATGTCTGCACAAGAATGTGATTTACAAAAACTAAAAGAGAATGACATGAGATCGTCTCTCAAATATGCATGAAAGGAGGTAGACAGTATAGTCTAGTAAACAGTGTAAAAGAAACAAACAATCCGGCATAGATTAATGAAAGCATATTAACGGTCCGTTTGATAAAACTTCTGCTTCTGGATTCTGGTTCAAATTTGGATTCTACTCCAAGCTACTCCAGGATTATTTTGGAGTAGAAATTTGTTTGATAACACAATTCTGAAATGGATTCTAAAGCATCTTTGGATTAGAAAAATGTTTGATAACACACTATCCCCCCAATCGAAGTCTAGAAAAACAGTTGTGGTAGTGGTGGCAGCAAAAGAGGTGGTGGTGGTGGGTGGTGGCGGAGGTGGCGGTAGTCGTGGTGGTCGGTGTCGGTGGTGGTGGGTGGTGGCGGCGGCGGCGGAGGTGGTGGTCGGTGGTCGGTGGTCGATGGTGGTGGGTGGTGGGTGGTGGCGGTGGTGGTTGTGGTTGTGGTGGCTGTGGTGGGTGGTGGCATGGATTAAAATGCGAGATCGACCCCGGGGGGCGGGAGTTTCTTTTATGTTGGTGGTGGGTGGTGGCGGTGGTGGTGGTGGTTTTGGCAGGTGAGAAATTATGGAAGGGGGTATTGGGGGTTTGTGGTGGTGGTGATGAGTGAGCTGAGGGGTGATAGGAAGAAGACCCGTGATTTGGGGCATGTGAGTTGAGCAGTAGGGGTTGAGGGCCAAATCAATATGAGTTAATGACTCATTATTTGCCAACATAAGAAGGAAAAAAAAGGAAGGATTAAAAGGGGGGGGGGGAGGGGGGGGGTTTTGGAGTAATTTTTATGTAGGGTGGTGGGGGGGTTGGTAAAGTATAAATTTTAAAAAACAGTTTTTGGGGGAGGGGGGGGGGGGGGGGTTGGGTTCGGGGTCGGGGGGGGGGAAGGGATTATTTATGGGTTGTTGCAAGAGGTGGTGGTTAAGGGGGGTGGGGGGGGGGGGGGGGGGGGGGGGGGGGGGTGTTGGGGGTTGGGGGGGGGGGGGATTTTAAAGGGGGGAGATGTTAATGAACAAGCCGACTCATCTCTTTCTCGGGGTTTGTTGGGGGGGGGGGCGGGGGCCTGGGGGGGGCAAGAAAGTAAAGTCAAGAGGGTGGTCGGGGGGAGGCGGGGGGATAACCACCTTTTTCTACAACCTGGTGTTCAACAGAACATGCTCGAGAGATGGGGGGGACTTGGTCGGACCAGGCATCACGGATTCGCTACGAACTTCATAGCATAAGAGCTTTGGAGGCGAAGATGGCCGGACTCGGATCGATGTTTGCATCGAGGATTGGTTTTCGGGAGACAATCGCCTACATCCCCGGGAGTGGAAGCCACAGTACCCCTTGACGAATTTTGGCAAAATGTGAAGGTGGTAGTAAGGGTATTGCATCCCAGTAGACGGTGTTGAGATTGGTGAATCGAGCGAAAACCAACCATGCCACTTCTTTATACGCATTGAAAGTACGTGTTAAATCTTTGATACCACGGGCTACAAGAATTATATAAAGATCATCAATGACCGATGGGAGAGCCAACTCATGCATCCATTGCATAAGGTGGTGAGTAAATTTGATGATGTATTTACTTTAATGTTACTTATGTACCAATATAATTTTTATTTGCTTTAACCATGTGTCCACCGTCAAATATTTCAGATACTATTTGAACCCCAAGTACCAGATATACGCATGTACTTGGGACAAATGCGAACTCATTGAGGCGGTGAAGCTAGTGGTTGCAAAGTTGGAGCATCCCCAAGCAAGGCATTGGCAAACCTAGAGGTGAGTCGTGTGCTTCATTACTGGAAATATGTGCTTCAACTATATATTGTAATTGCAAATATTTATAAGTTTTCGATGTGTGTAGATTAAAAACCTTTAGGAAGCCCGTGGAGTTTTGGGTTCCCCACTGCAGTGGCTGGACGGACAAAAGTGATCCGTGTATGTATTACGTTTAATCGACATACGAAATTAAATTATCTTATGCTTTATGTATTACATTTAAATGACATACGAAATTAAAATATCTATTGTTCTTATGCAACTGAATGGTGGGTGTTGTATGGTAAAGAGCACCTGCTCTGAAGAAGATAGCAAGTAGAGTGTTAGCTCAAACATGCTCTGCATCCGGTTGTGAGCGAAACCGAGTACTTTCAACCTCATTCATTTAAAGGCGGAATCGACTTGACTCCCAACGGCTAAATGACTTGGTCTTTGTGCATTACAACATGAGGCCGAGGGTGCAAAACATGTTCTTTGATAAGGAGGATGATACCCCGCTCGAGCTCGCCAACATCTTCCGGCCGACTCAAGAGGAAGATCCATTAGTAGAGTGGGTGCGGGACGGGAGTACCAGTGATGGACGAGCCGGGGATGCCCGACTCCCATTTGGCCAGCCATTTGACCGATGTCGACGAGTTTTAGCCTCGGAAGAGGGTCGAGTCCATACACGGTCACCCGGCCATTTGACCCTCCTGCCGGCACCGATACGTAAGATCCCGAGTGGAGTTGGAGTGGTAGTGGAGCTAGTGGTAGTGATCATGGGGGGGGGGGTCGAGCCACTTTTGTCAATATTGGGGCTGATCCGAGCCACGAGCATCACCTGTTAGATACACCGGGAGAGCCAGACACTCATACAACACGGGATGATGACCATGGTGCACGTCGCGCCATCCTCATCACGACCAACCGATTCGCGTAGGCCTCGACATCATTCCCATTCTCAACATGATGAAGATGCTGATTGTAGTAGCACGATGGACGCCGATGTTGATAGCCTCTCAGTGGCTTACGAGGATCGAGTGGGAGGAGAATAGCAGCACGCAGTGGACATGAGCAGTGGAACTTTCCTGGATATAGCACCGGTTCAAGATACACCTCAAATGATTATGTTGATATCAACCGTCCCTCCATTCCACTACGACGCATATGGTTCTTCTTTCGACGATGGTTCGGATGCAGGAGCACATACACGAGTCATAGTGGATCAACCAACTTCTATTCCATTCCATCGTACTTCCGCAAGATTCTACGCACCGCAGTACTACTTAAGTTTTTCCATTCTTCCCAAAGATAGGTATCCTTGGACAGCATCGATGTTATATTTATGAATCATGTGCAAGACTACCGTAACTACTTTGCATCAAGAATGTCATGGGAAGATTATGTTGCTCAATTGGAAGACAATTTGAGTCGACAACTTTCCCGGATGTATGATGATAGTAGGATGGATCATCCACGACACTCTACGTATTACTAGACATGTAGACGTGGATAAGGATGGGTAGGGAATTGTGGACTATAGGCACATGGGGACTATGGGATCATTCAATGTGAATATATTTGAATTTTGAACTATTTGATTAAATGGTGTAGAGTTTTTTTGAGGTGGGCCTAATGATTTATTGTCTCATTTGCTATATTTGATTGAATATACCCTTATAATACGGTGGTGGGTGGAAAACATGGGTGTAAACCCAAACAACCAAAATGGTCATTATTTTTACAATTTTATACTCTAAATGTGTTTATGTATGTAAAAATAAGGTTCCCTAAAGTTGGAGACCTAAAAGGCATATTGGCCACCGAGCAGCCTTTTTAAGTCATGTCGGACTGCTCGGTTCGGGGGGGGGGGGGCTCCCCGAGATTTTAAAACGTGACATGAGTCATGAGGGGACTCTTTTCTTTCTCCCAAAAAGTTGATTCAACAGCTTGGAGCAAGTATTTATGACTCCAAAATTTTGGATTCTAGAGCATTTCTAAATCCGGTTCACTCTATGGGAGTTGGAATCCAACCAGACTTATCAAACGCGCTTCTACTCCAAAATGGCTTCTTGGGAGCCAGAATCCATAGAATCCAGAAGCAGAAGTTTTATCAAACAGGCCCTAAGTAGCCAGGATTTTAGAATATTTAAACGAGAGATTCAAACAAATCAAATGACTAAGAGTCCACACATAAAGCATTACAAAAGCATGAGTACTCAGTTAGCTATGAATACAGAAATATCATACAAACAAAGTGATAACATACTTCTATTGGTTCTAAATGCAGTACATGCTCCACTAGTGAGTGGGTTCCTTGTTTTTCATCTTCATCTGCATTCCAGATTGATTTGGGCTGCAGCAACGCACTATGTTCAAGATGAAGCACTAAGCATGTCAGCTGCCATCACTAAAAAGCATCAGAAACCCAGTTCAAGTATCCATAAAGTTGCAATTGAGAGGCCAGGCAATATACTTCACATAAGGAACAACTACAAAATGATAACTGCAGCTACCTTGGACAAAGCAATAATGTCAGCTAGATGAACATGAGATACAGCACCTACAAAAGCATCCCAATCAGTGCCATCAATGGAAGATGGAAAATGTTTTTGGACCACCAACAAGTAATGTAATAGCATCAGGTACTGTGTCTATAAATATAGTTCACAGGAACACATGTTTGCCATCCAATTTTCGAACACAATTAAATGAAGCACTGAAAGCAATCATGATGAATTCCGTAAAACTAAAGAATAATTTTCACAGGACAACTTATAATGTAAAAATAGTGTTGAAGCCAAATGCTGGGCAGTAAAGAAACATCACATACAGAAAATGAAGCTGAGATGAGGATGCTGAGATTGATGACCAGTACGACGTGGAAGAATAAAATGAATCATCAACAAATACATTTAAGAAATCTTAGGAGTAGCACAAATAGCTGAAAAGATGAGCAAATGCCAAAGTGAATTCTAACAATTTGTAATGAAAAAAACAAATGAATAGTGATGGGACAAGAAGGTTTTCTGACGGCGTCCAACCCAAAAGCCCAAGCTCAAGCATGGAGAGGCCCAACCTAGAGTTATAAGCCAAGCATTTGCATACTACCTAACCATTGTAGGACTAAAGCCCCTCTCTCCATTTCTAGGCATGGACGCAAACCTCTCCCATCTCTAGCCTATAGGCTATACCAACTCCCCCCAGCTTTGGGTCATGGGCTCCCACATGCACAAACTACCTACTTTGATACCATGCGATGACATCCAACCCAAAAGCCCGGGAGAGGCCCTAACCAGGGTCATAAGCCAAGCATTTGCGCATTACCCAACCAATGTGGGTCTAAAGCCCCCATTCCTGGCCATAGAGCACAAACCCCTCTCGTCACGGGCCTACGGGCTGCATCATTTTATAAGGACAAGGGAAAGGCCAAAAATGACCTAGGTTGAAGATGACAAAAGGCATGAGCGTAAATGAGTTAACAGCAGATGTGGCCTTAAATATAGTGCAAAGGTGGAAGCATTTGCATTGCAGACCCCAGCAGTTGAGATAAGGCTCATTACGATCAGTTGAGTTCTTCCCCTAGTAAGTGGGAGGAGACGAAGGAAATTGTAACTATAAAATGTACAGTCCACATGCCTACTTTTAGAATCTTAGCTCTGCAACTTCCTTGTGCTGCACGATCGAACCTATCCAATTTTTACAGGGCGATGGTTGGCTGTTCACGGACTGGCTGTACCTACCTGTTTTTTTTTTTAGGGTCAATATCAGCAATGCAGTTCATCCAACGATAATGGAAAATTCAGCCAAACGACTATAAGCCCACATCACTAGTAATTTACCATGACTGGTGGCAGAGTTCTGAGTCATAAGACAAATCAGGGTTCAGATGGTTATAAAGAATAGGAAGGAATAATCGAGCTCATGGATTTACCTAGGTCGGTCGGTTTGTGGCCCAATAGAAAAGAAGGATTTTGATCATCTTCTGTACACCCTTAAAAAAGTATTTGAAGCACTGGGTAGCTTGGGAGATGTCAATGACCTAGCATGACAAAGCACTCTCCGAGGGCATGGAATGTCTAATTTTTCGGTCAGAATCTCGACAGTAATGTCTCTGTTAGATTCTCCGGTCGAAATACGGGAAAACTCCATTCAATTCTCGATGGAAACAGATTACCAATTGGGTATTTTCTGAACGGAGTCTGGAAACTTCATTTTATTGGTCCAACCAACCCAACCATAAATTATTCTAATCGATAATATTAATATTGATCCCCCAAAAAACTCTGAGTATATTTAACATCTTATTCATTATATGATATTTAAACCAAACGACATTCTAGCAGAGAGAGGTATGTCTTCGAGCTGCTCATAAATGAGATGTAAAGACACGTCTTTTAAGTGTATATTGCTTTCTTATTGAGTCATATATCAGAGACTTGAACAACCAGAGAGATAGCCGAAGCAAGTCACAGATTCAAGCTAAAACGTCTGCTCTGAAGTACCACAGTAAGAAAGTGTTCAAAGATTGATTTCAGTATAATTAGAAGATAAGAACAGTATTGATTTCTTTAGCTTTTGATGATCAGCCAACTATATAATCCATGTCATTAATTATTGAAGACATTGTCCTACCCATCTGAATGGGTTCTTGCTTCTGTTTCTCTAGGATGAACATAAAGCTTCAAATCTGGTAAATTTTTATATTAGTGATAATATTTGGCACTATAACAACCCTTGGAATTTGTCATCATATAATATAAACCGAAGGGCCAAATAGTAACAGCAATTTATGTGACTCCAAGTACCTGAAATAGTTCCCTTCTCTTCCCTTTCAATCACCGAAACATGTAAACCCACTACTTATACATATAATCCAATAATCATGTAACTTGGTTAACACACAGGCATCCAGTAAAAGATTAAACAAATTGCATCTGCAGTATAAAACTTCAAAAGAGTTACTATTCATTTAGTGAAGAACAAAATAATCATAGGTAATTTTGTGGCGCCGATAAAATATTTAAATTTTAGTGAGTGAAATGTGGCCTAGCAAAATGATTTTATAATTTTGGAAAGAGATAATCTTCGTTACATAACAAAATTGGCTCTTTTAGGTGAAATCTCAATTAAGCTGGTCAGATGTAAATTTAGGCGCATTTATTTTGCATTCATACATAAAACAAATACATGAAAATTAAGAAAGAAAACCTGCAGAAGCCAGAAGGTTTATAAACATAAGCATTAGCCGAAATACTTGGGGTCAGCTGTCAGCGCCAGGAATTAGATACTCACCGTGACCAAAATAATCATATTTTTTCAGTTGAAACTCCGGACGATTATCTTCCTCAGCTTGGACAGATGCATGAACTTCAGCCTGCCATTCAGATTTCAGCAAAAATGCATATTCCAATCATAATAATGTCTGGCTCCACGACAGATACCATATTTATCAATCCTTGGAGCTAGTAAAAAACAATTAGGAATTACCTCTCCTTCCCAAATAAAATATATTCCATCTCCAGATTCTCCCTCTCGAACAACATACTCATCACGCTCTACAAAAATGACATGTCATTCAATTACAAATCCAATTTTCCTTTGTTTATTGTTCGTAAGAATTCTAAGCTCTGGACTTGTTTTAACTTTCAACTTTCATGATTAGGAGAAGAAGGAAAAAGAGAGAAAAAAAAATCGCATCCAACCGTAATGCTTGACTTCGACGACCTCGGCAATCTTCCTGGTCGATGAACTCGGCAACCTCTGAATTAACGGAACACGGCTAAGGAATTGGATCACTGCACAAGTCAGAAGCTCACGCATAAACACATCCTAAGGAAGTAGAAACGTAGAATATGAGTAGATCAACATGTTATCTACAAATCATATGCAAAATAGATTCAACTTGAAGTTTGCAAGACCTATGAAGGAAAAATAAAATCGTATTTAATCGAAATTAAGGTATCCGCTTCACCTGCTTCGGTGTCCATTTCGAATTTCCGATACTTAAGAACCGTGTTCTTATGGAGATCTTTCGACACACGAAGAACAAGAAGCAGAATCTGCTCAGTCCGTCAATTTCCCTCTGGTCTACACTCTATCTACATGGGCTCTGGCTTTTAAAGCTTCGTGTTGCAAGCGCACGTTGATTTTTTGGTAAGAATGCGCATGTTAATTTTTTGGGAAAATTTCACCCATCCCCCCTAACTTTACCTTTAATTCATCCAATCCCAAACTTACCTAATATCACCCACCCCCCTCAAATGTTAAATATGTATCACACAGCTCAGATCCACTTCGTCTCCTCCCTGAGATTCGGGAGGAGGGGTGGTGGCCTCGATGGATGGCCTACACCTGGCTCTCGGGTGAATCCGAGCCATCCATCTGAGCCGACAAGGGTGTCGGCTGGGGTGTCAGCTCGGGGGGACAGCTCGGATTCACCTGAGAGCCATATGTCGGCCATCCATCCAGGCCGTTATCCCTCCTCCCGAATCTCAGGGAGGAGAAGATTTGAATCCCACACAACTCTTGACTTAATAGATCTGATTGTTAAATGGTGATGTGATAAGATTACAAATTATATAATGGTAAAATTACCCTTAAATAGTATTAATTTACTATTTTACTCCAATATACAATCTTTTCCTTCCTTTTCTATTACCACCATCGTGTGAAATCGGCTGAATGAAAACTTACCGCCGGAGAAGACAATCTAACGGTGGTCGAAGTCGACGCCACCTACACCAAGCCCTTCACTACAGACACTAAACTTCTCTGGTGGATGACTCTTCTCACTTTTCTCTGGTCGAAATCTCGTGTGCAAGTTCAACAATGTTCTCCTCTAAGTTTATCGAATATTTCTCAATTGCCGATTTCACGGGCTTAAGGCTTGATTGTGTGTGGCCTCAACTCCATGTCCCCCAACCCCTACTTTCAAACTCCCAGATGATTTTATGATTTTTTTTTTCTTTTTTTATTTACCTCTTATTGTGTAATGCTCTCTTTCAACGAGACAGAGCTGGGAGGGATAGAAGACGATTCTCTTATTCCTTTTGGAGAGAACTTGGAGTCAATCTCAAGACTCTTAGATAATTCAAGCTTCTATGGTACAGCTTCATATCAGATATCAAATGCTCTGTGGGGTACGTTGAAGGATTTGAAGCTTGAAGTTCTAATAGGAGTGTCGATGGAAGACCTCTTCGGCGCTGATGAGCCCATCCGATCTAAATATCTCGCCTTTGAAATCTTCGGCACCAAGACTGCAAATCCATCGAACTTGGTACTTGCCGTGAACTCTATCTATGTAAGCGGGTTTGCATTCCTCTGTTAATCCACAGCATTCGCATTTGGTGAACTCGACTTACTTGTGCGCTACTGATCTTAATGTTGATTGATTGAGATTTTGAGCAAACTTCGCCATTGAATTGTAGGGAACAATCTCATAGATGGGAAAAGTTGCAGAGGTAACGTTGTTGCTTTTCTTCCTTATTACTAGCAGCCAAGCCAAGGACTGGCACAAGAGCGTAGTAAGGGAGGGAGGTGATGGAAGAAGAGAAGACGACGGAGCTTCACTTTTACTTCCACAACACAGTTAGGGGAAAGTAGCCCAGCGCGGTGAGGGTGGCTGAAGCGGCGGAAATGAACAAATAGCAACCCTCTTTTGGAATGGTGATGATGGCTGATGACCCATTGATGGAAGGACCAGAACTGACTTCCAAGGAAGTGGGCAGAGCTCAGGGTTTGTATGGGTCGGCCTACAAGCAAGATCTGAACCTCATAATGGACATGAACTTGGGTTTCTTTTTTCGGTAAAACATGAACTTGGGTTTCACGGATGGCATTTTTAACGGCAGCATCCTAAGCATTATGGGGAGGAACCCAACAATGCATCCGATTTGAGAGATGCCGATTGTCGGAGGAACTGCGCTCTTCCAGAAGGCTCGAGGGATCCCTATGGCTAGGACTTATTGGTTCAATGCAGCCACTGGCGCACCTGCCGGACCTATTCAGTAATTTTAGGCGGTCGGAGATTTGGGTGTGCTAAATTTTCTCTTGTTCTTCTCCGGCGATGAGTTCGGTTATAACATAAATGAGTTGGTTTTTCTTTTATGCTTTTTACATTAATTGTAAAATAGACATTTTAAAATTTATGTTAGATTACTTGACAGTAAGGGGTGTGGTTGACATTATTGAGCAAGTTTGGGGTTTGATGAATTAAAGGTAAAGTTCAGGGGAAGGGTGAAAATTTCCCTTTTTTTTTTTTTTTTTTTTTGTAAGAAAGCGCAAGTTAATTTCGATCCATTGAACGTATAATTTTATTCCTTAATGGAGAGATAATGGAATCGCCTTTTCGCCCGCCATCATATTAAAAACGTGAGAGACACATGATGGCAGCATGTTTATTGGGCTTGCAGCCATCTCACTGAAATCTCAAATTAACACATCCGTTAAAACATCACAATTGTGAGTTATCCGTTATTTGTGAATTTTCCATGAAATCTCGATGACAAGACTAGGCCAACCAATCCAAATCATTTGATGATTTGAGAGTTGAGACACGGATGTTGGATTATCGGTATTGGTATCAGTTTGGTACTAGCATTAGATACAGTATAGGTCAATATCAGTCACATAATGATCTAGTGTACATTTTTTTTGTATCATTTAGGTAACAAACAAAAAAACATAGAGAAAATTTCTCCCACCTCCATCTAGGAATCCTAGAGGACAACCACCCATCAGCTTAACTTAAAATGTCTCCCACCTCTCTGTTTTTTAAAATATTATTTTCCAATCAATTTGGTAATAGGATTCATTATCACCAATTTTTTTAGGACAATAATACCCTCAAAATTATATATATAAAAAAAATCATTTTAAAAAATATATTATCTAATTTAAGAAAATAAAAAAAATAAAAAAAGCCCCTACTTCTACAATGTCTGCCTGCATCACCGTCACGGGCATAACTTCCTCTCTCTCCCTGTCAGCCATGCTGGGAATCCACTGCTCTCCTCTTGCTGAGTCTCTGTCGCCAGAAAAATAGCTTCCCATTAGAGGTGGTTGCGAAGAAACTTGATCCTGTCTCATTACCTATTGTAGCTACTGAATCGAACCTATCACCTACGTGAACCCCTGCACAAGCATCAGCATTCGCACCTGCAAGACCATTCGATGGTAAGATCATCTATTAGGAAGCTGCCAAAGCCAAAAGCAAAGGATAATGCTGAGAACTTTCAGCCCTCAACAATAAAAGCCTTACAAATTGGAATCGTCGGTGGGACAAAACCCACTTACAAACTGGAATCTTCCCCATTTAGTAGCAGCATTGCCACAAAAAATAAAAATAAAAAACCTTGTGGCGCTGCGAGTGGTGATGTGGCGCTGCGAGTGGTGATGTGGCGCTACGAGTGGTGATGCAGAGCCAATTTTCACACTTTAAGGACAACTATGCCAGGAAGATAAATCTAAACTTCATAATCCAACTGGGAGGGAGAAAAAAATGAGGCAAATTGGATAACTTTCGCATCCAAAAAAGAAATAATGTAAACTTCGAGGCAATAGATTGAATAAGTCGTTATGGAAAACCCTAAATCCACTATAACAAATTATACTCACAATGAGGGAAAATTTCAAAGATCAAGCAAAACATTAACGTGATTCCACGACAATCGAGATTCGAGGCCACTGGATTTGCAATCAAAATGAATCTGATCTACCCTGTTGAAATGCAAACAATTTGATTCAAAATCTAACTTCAGATAATGATAATGGGTTTTGTCCCCATTTCCGCCTCTAATGGCGAAGAGGTTGAAATGGGGAGGATTCCAGTTTGTAAATGGGTTTTTTCCCATCGACGAACCAATGGTATTCTGATTGTTTCCGATGCAAATTCAGAGAGTCCTTCCTCGCCGAAGAGTTCTTGAGAAAGCTATCAAATGAAAGGTATATATATATATATTCTTAAATTAGATAATAGATTTTTGAAAATTTTTTATTATTTATTATTTATTTTGGGGGTATTATTATCTTAAAAACATTAATGATGATAAAATTCATCACCAAATTAAATGGGAGGGAATATTTTCAAAAAACAAGGGATGTGAAAGACATTTTGAGTCAAGTTGAAAGGTGAATGCCTTTTAGGATTCCTAGAAAAGAGGTGGGAGAAATTTTTCCAAAACGATCCGTATCAACCACATGTTGGTCAGTAGTCAGTATTAGTTAGGAATCAATCCCCAATTCAGCAAAACAATATTATCTAAACCAAATATTTGATCAATCGTGATCGATGCAAATATAGTAGGAATACCTAGAACCATGATTGTGATGGGTGAGGTATGTGTTGTTATATATATATATATATATATATATATATATATATATATATATATATATATATAACATGTCGAAATTTTTTAATTATTTCTTATGTTATTCTCAAAAAGGTTTTTTATGTTAAAGATAAAATGAGTTTTTTCATCAACTTTTTGAAAAAAGATTTCTCAATAAGAGGTGGCACTATCTCGCACGTTTTCGATAATGCATATAAAAATTACCTTCTATTAAAAAACAGTAACGTGTTTTAAGTTAACAGTGACAACTATTGATTGATTATAAGTCATTCAATAAGTTTGTGAAAAATTCATTTTACCATTGATAAAAAAATCTTTTGAAAAATAATACAATGAGTAATTAAGTAAGGTGTTCTGAACTAGAGACAACACCCAGATCTGCCATGTGGAAGATCACTTAGGATTGATGGATGGATAGATTCTAAGGTCGCATCCCACATGTCACGTTTGTAAATTGATTTGGTCATACAGGAAAACAAAGCATATAAGAATCCAGTTAGTTATCAATCAAGTATCATTTAGGTATCAGTGGCTGTTAGATGAGCGCCATCTAGCACTCATTCTAATGCGTACGGGCATTAGAGGGATGATAGTGGCCGTTAGATGAGCGCCGTCTGGCACTCATTCTATCTAAAGGCCGAAAAAGTGTGTGTATTTCTTATTTTTATACCATATTACACAGAAAATACGCCCAGAACCATTATTCTCTCGTTTTCTACCGTTGGCTTCTGCTACAACTTGAAACTGGTTTCACATTTGGCACTGCAACTGAGGGAGGCAGAGTACATAGAGGAGGGCATTGGCGAAGCCGAAGTGCTGAGAAGGGGTGGTAGGGACAGGGGAGAGGTTAGAAGGGTGTAATCGAGGGACGTGTCGAGAGTAGGCGATTGTGGATGGAGACTGCAACGGAAGAGTATGCACTGCCTTTTTTTTTTCTGGTTTCTTTCCCATCGTTATCATATCGTTATCGTCGATAAAGAAGGAAAAATAAACACCTTACGATAGTTTCTTTAATTTACTACGACCGATCATATTGCCTTAATTTCGACCTTTAGTTCTCATTTCCTCTGTTCTTCTTCAGGGTTTTTATTTATTTATTTATTCAACAGTGGATCCTATGCTGATGAAGATTTATTAGACATACACAACTTAGCTTGGGTATATTCAATAAGTTGGGTATATTCAATAAGTGAGATAGCAACAAAAGCTCGGACCCCATTACGATTGGGAAATTAGAATAGTTCCTCTTTTGCGATCTGCTTTGTGACTTGGAAAAAAAAAATAGAATGAGATTCAACGAAAAGTGAAAAAGCATAAAGAATTAGTGATGGTAGGTCATAAAACATGAAACATTTTTCATTTTCAAAACTCAAACTCAAACCGAAGAGAGAGTTCAAAGGAAGAATCACAAATTTGAGAAAACAAGAAGGTGAAGCTGTTGCGATGGGGGCAGAAGGCGTTTTCAAAACTCAAACCGAAGAGAGAACAAAATAGAAACAAATGAGTTGCAGAGAGCCGACCGAAAATCAATTGCAGTGGCAAGAAACGAAGGAGTTGCAGGAGCGAAAAAAAAACCGATGGTCACTGCCAATCCTCACACTGGAGACGGCAGAAAAAACCCCTTTGTTGCATATAGAGGTTAGGTTCTTCCTTCCTCTCTGTTTTACGATTTTGAAACCCAAAATAGAGAAACACCCAGGGTTGATTACTTGCATGCTTCCAGCAAATCAACTTTCTAACTGAGTTAATTGTCTCCCTTGGATTAGAGAAATGCCATGTGGCGGTCATCTGTCGTCACTGCCAATCCTCCAATGCCCGTACGCATTGGAGACGATTTGGATGTGTCTCGTACCGGGCACATGTTGGTTAGTTGTCAGTATTAGTCAGGTCAATCTCCGTACCGATTAAGCAAAACAATATTGAATGAACCTTACCCAAAAATAAAATATTGTATGAACCAAATATTCATATCAATCACGATTGATACCAATATACACAAGCAAGATACTTAAAACCATGGTTGTGATGGGTCAGGTATGTGTTGTTATATATTATGTCATGTTATATATTATGTCAGACTCATAAAGCATCTATTTTGCTCCCTTCTCTTATATATATAACATGTCAGATTCTCTTAATTTGCTATGGTGTTGTTCTCAAAAGGTTTTTTAAGTCAAAGACAAAATGAGTTTTTTTTTATAAATTTTTTGAAAATGATTTATCATTAAAAGTTTTCATTATCTTGCATGTTCTTTTATGATATATACACACAAAGTGACAAAACATTACCCTCTATTAAAAGACACTAGTGTGTTATAAATTAAATGTACGAGTCAATGACAACTCTTGAAGGTAAGTCCCGTTCAAGAAATTTGGGAAAAACTCGTTTTATCATTGACTATAAAAACCTTCTGAGAATAATACAACGAGTAATTAAAATAAGGTGTCATGAACTAAAGACAACACCTAGATCTACCATGTGGAAGATCACCTGAGATTGAAATTTTATGGATAGATATATCCTAAGGTTGCATCCCACATGTCAAGTTTGTAGTTTGATTTGGTCATACGACAAAACAAAGCATATAAGAGTCGAGTTATCCAAGCGTGTATGGAATAAGAAAGTATAATGATTTAATTTTATAACAATTTTAAATATGTGAATTATGAATAAAAGAATACTATTCGACAGCATCGAGTTGCGCCCTCTCACATGAGAATAGTTCACCTGCATATACTTGTATCCTCCACGTGATTCCATCATCGCTCATATCTAGTGGATCCCACACTCTAGAGGTGGGTCTCACATTACATCGACATTTAATTGCCCCTTATGAGAGGGCACATGAGGATGTTGCCAAGTGCTGTTCATTTTCCCATTAATAGATTAGACTATTTTTTGTTTGGTAAATAACAAAAAGTTTTACGTTTATTGTAACCAAAGTGGTGAACGAATAAATCGAAACCTTCCATTGATTGTTCTTGTTTTATTATTAATAGTTATTGAAGTTATATAAAATAGAGAAAATTACTCAGATACCATTTTGACAATTGATTTATTATATAGAATTATCTTCTCTTGATAAAAATGACACAGATTACTCAGATTACCCCTGGAATAATGCTTTATAAAAGTATAGTCTTCACTGTTAGGCTCTTTTCGATTTGTATTATATAATGTATTATGTAATACATTATGAAATTTGTGATTGTTTGACATGATTTATAATGTCTATTTATAATTAAAATAAATAGATATAATGCATAATCTACAAATAAGTTATTAGTTGTTTATCATTATAATTTATTTCTCATTATATAATGTATTATGTTTAATGGTATCAAACGATCATTATTTATTATTCAGAATCTATTATCATAATTGATTTGTGATAAATAGTTAATAATACATTATATAATACAAACAGAGTGCGTTGGTTTTTTTATTGTAGAAAGTGAAGGAAAAATTACTGGAAAAATTACTGTCAAACGACAAAACTATCCGACTGAAAATCAGGGATGGTAATATGAATAAGACTCACACCCTTACTCTATCACAACCAGAGAAACTAGTTTTTGATCTTCCTCCTTTCAGCCCGAGTCCTACGATCTTTCTAGGTTTTCTGAGGACAGCACTGTCGTAAGCTGACTTCTGCTCATTTTCATCTCCACCGACAATGCACAACCGCCATGTGTTGTATCCGGAAAACCCCAACGAATCAACGATACATCTCGTATTCTCCAACGATACCTCTGCAATGTTTTCAACTCCACCTTCTTCTCTTATGCAACTGTTTCGACTCCATCATAAGAGAACCCCATCGTGTTCGCTAACTTGAAAAGGGAAGGTGACTCCTCTGATTTACGTCATTTTCGGCTCAAATTAAAGATCTTGCAATGGGACTGTGGGCCTGTGGCCGCTGCGTCATTGCTCCTTGCTTCGACTATGGGAGATAAACGACCCCGCAGTGTATCTTCGCCTGATTTATACCTCGACGTTCTTCACCAGTATTTTTCAGGCGGCTCTAGGGATCTTCAGGTTCAGAGACAGTGAATTAGAGTTTCAAAAAAAAAAAAAAAAAATTAATGTTGAAGATATAAAGTTATTGAATGGTTTGATTTGCAGACTGGGAATTCTGGTGGATTTCTTATTGCATTCGACAATCATTATGGGGCAGCGACCATCATCTAATCTCTGCACAGCATTCAGTGTTCACCAAAGGAAGGAGATCCGATTTCCCTACAAAAATTTAAATGTCGAATTTTGCCTTTCATTTATCTCTCTTACAAACTAAACAGAGAGTAAGTAAGAAGGATAGAAAGAAAACCTAAAGGGTTTCTGGCGGTGGAGGCTCAAGTCACATTCGAAGGAAGATGGCTGATGTAGATTGATAGACCACACGACTCCATTGGAACAGCGGCGGACCTGGGTGGTTCAGACATCCCTTGTGGAGCAAATAGTTTGGACTGGTACAGAACATGAGATCATGATTGTTTGGACTAGTAATTAGTATATTTGCATACGCGGTATATATGGATAGAGTAATATTTCCTTTGATATGTTTGTCTGGGTTAGCCCAGTACTAAGAACTGCTAGCATTTCTGTTGGGTTCTTCAAGTAAAATATGATCATAACGTTACCCAGATTGTTTTTCCTAATACCTGAAAACATATAGATTGTCTTAGTCATTCGTATGATGTGAACTCTTGCCAGTTGTTTAGCTTCAGCACTGTATTACTGTTCATAAAAGGGGAGTGTTTTCAGCTGATATTGTAATACTTATTTCCCATAGCAGACAGACCAGCGAGCAGAAGAGGGGATTAAAGAAGATGACGGTGGAAGCAAAGTGGCAGAGATGGAGAGTATCGAAGCGGCCATGGAATGTGATGGTGGCACCAAGAGTGGTGGAGGGCCGACGGACGGTGACATAACCAGCAACACTAAGACTGATGTTCCGGCGATGAAAGAAGTCGTTGACCCCACCGGTGACTTCAAGAACATGGGTGCTCACGGCCGTTGAATTGATTTAAACGAAATGAAAAAAATGAAAGAAAAAAAAAAAAAAAAAAACATTGTCACGTTGTATTTTTTAAAGGTATTTTCATTTTCTCTCGATTCGTGTGTGGATAATATAATTTTAACCTCACTGAAGACAGAATTTTATTACTCAATAAAAAAAAAGAAAAAAAAAAGAAGTAAGAGTACGACTGATTTTTCATCACATGTTAGTTATTATAAGTTTTATATTTAAGATTTCCAATGGTGAAAATTACCATATTACCCAGACCCACCAATATTGTCTTTGGATTGCTAACCATAAAAGCTTGCATTAAAAAACATGTGCCCATTTTCTTCCTTTCTTTCTTTTTTCAGAGGGGAGAAGGTACGTTGAGCATGGTCTCCTACTCTCCCTATACCCTCATCATACCGGTCGAATTCCTCACATTCTCATCTTATTAATTATCAAATTCCTCTATGTGCATCTTAATGGTTCAAGGGGTGAGCTGTTGCAACCCACTATCTCCACCGCTGTTACACCCCTTTTCTCACCCCCTCCCGCTTTCAACTATCTCATTTCCAATTTTCTCCCTGATAGAAATAAATGATAAATGACTTTTGTATGAACATGTTGGATGAAATTATATTTATTCGATCTGTATTTTCATGAGAATGGAAGTATGAAATCCAGTGGGATGATAAGTATTAAAAAAAAAAAAAAAAAAGGGGAGATGCAATGGAGAACAATGGAGGACTGAGTACTGAATTGCAACAGCGAAAGGATGAGGAGAGAGAGAGAGTGTGTGTAATCCTATTTTTATTTTTGTTTATCATAAATAACATCACAAATGATATGAAATACCTACAAAGGCCAAAAATTAAAATGAATCCAAACTAAACCTTAATTGGGGGAACTAATTTTATTATTATTATTTTTTTAATCTCCCGCTACACCCGCCCCCCGCCCCCCGCCCCCTGCCCCCCAAATTGATAGCCAAGGTAATTTATTTGACTTTGTATTTCATGTGGTTAACTTTTTGTTTTTCTTTATTTCTTGTATTTTCTATCAAATTATGAAAAGAAAAGATCAATGGATCTAAGGTTAAGTGTGGGGTTGAATATATGGCTTCAAATCACATAACTGATTAAATAACCGGCCGACCTAAGTAATATTACCAATGGAGTCAGGATTGAAGAATTCAAGACTAATTAGACATTTTTTTTTTTTTTTTTTTTTTTTGGTAAACAAGACTAATTAAACCATGCACAATCGCTTATATGGTAGTGGTGGCTGCAAGCAGGTGCGTTTGGTGTAAATTCAATAATATATGGGTGTGGGGTTAAAGATATAGGCTCAAATCACATACGCTATGGGTCCGTGCGTTTGATGTAAATCTAGTGAGTTCAATTGTTGAATCTCCTATTTTCATTGGTTGGCATACAGTCCACTACCAAGTAGAAACCTCTCCTCTAATTGGTAAGGTGCCATTTGTGATTGCAGTGTTGGGTTTCACTTGGCACACATATCGATACATATACCTATGTGTCGGGTGAAGGCCAACTATGCGATCACGATTTACATGACTAGGCTTCACTTGACTGGCATACTGAGACACATGTATACACGCCAGATGAAGACCAATCATACGATCACAATTAGCACAACTAAACGGCAAGAGATGATTTGGTCCATCCACTCTCCCCCATCCCTTCTTCCCTAATTATTTCAAACCTGGGTCCCATTCGAAGCCCAATCCCCATTCAGATCTGCATTGTAATGGACCCACCTTGGCATAAAAAAAATTATAAATGGTCTTGATCTTAGAATCTTGCATGCCCTCAAGAAATATGCCGCCGTCAAGAAACATGACTGCGGATGCGTATACGGTCGAATGTTAAATAAGTTGCTTTGTACCCGAACCTGTTAATTGTTTTATTAAACGGCATTTTGGGTGCAAAGAAAACTTGAACACGAAAATGTCCACGAAGATGGTCAAGTACTTTTCTTCCCAAGCCTGTCATCGGCTAATGTAGAATTCTAGTTTGAGCGGAAGCTGAAAGTTTGAGGTAAGATTTTCAAATTTTAAATCGTTTCGTTTTATAAGAAATATGCATTTAATTTTTCTACTTCAATTTCTTATTTTCCTGCAAATCGCATCCGTTGTTGTTCCTTGTATGCATGGATCATAGTGGAGTTCCAATTGCTGCTCATTCTTATTAACTGGGATATTCACAGGGTGTTTTTATTTTATTTATTTATTTTTTTATTTTTACGAACACATATCGATAGATCTGAAAGACGGTGGAGGAATTAATTAGTTAGTTGACTATAAAAATGACAAATCAGCGTTTTCTAGACCCGATTGTTCATAACCACAGAGATGAATCAGTAATTAGATTGTTTCGATTGACTATACCGTCGCTTTGTTGACAATATTGAATTAAACTTTTATGGTAAGGGTTCTGAAATTATCTCTCTCTCTCTCTCTTTTCCTTTTTTTTTTTTTTTTTTTTTTTTTTTTTTCATGTGATCCTTGCGTCTTGCCTAGTGCCCAAGTTGCAGATTATAACTTGCAATACCTGGAATTAATGACCCAAGTTTCCAATATAGCATTGCATCGTCTTAGTAAAAACGGTTCACTTCTGCATTGAAAATTTTCCTGTTCAGTTTTGTGTTACATTCTGTTTATCGATTGTAAGTAGCTTGGATTTCGATTATATATCCTATCTATGGCTTTCATCTCTTTATAACAAACTCTCTGAGAAATTTATTTCAACCTGGAGCAAGAAGAAATGATAGAGAAGAAAATGTGGAATGACTTGTTCTTAAGTCTGTTGGCTTGCAAAAGGAAGGTTATTCCCATAGTTGCCTTCATTCTGAATCTTATGGGGAAGATTGAATTATTAAGTTGAGACCTTATCTTTAACCTCAAGTTCTCTAGAACTGACATTGAGTAGGAAGCTCAACTATTATGCATTGAGTAGGAAGCTCAACTATTATGGATGTTTTGTCAAAGACTTTCAATCAAACCCAGATCTTTGCTGCACAAATAGTCTGTATTAACTTCAATAATATCTTCTTTATAATTAGTTCATATGTTTGATCACAAGAGTTAATTTTCTCAACTGTTTTGCTTTGTTTACTTGTTTTGATGTCTTATTAGTCACTGCATCACGATGGAACTTCTGGAACATGAACCTGAGTGCTCCACAGATATGACAGAAAATCATGCACCACTTATACGTGGACTTCCAGATGACATTGCTATTTTCTGCATAGCAAGGGTTCCCCGGAGATACCACATGATCCTTAAGAGTGTTTCAAAGAGGTGGAGGGAATTGGTGTGCAGTGAAGAGTGGTCTTCTTACCGAAAAAAGCATAATGTGGAGGAGACATGGATTTATGCAATATGTAGAGACAAATCTGATCTTATTCACTGTTATGTATTGGATCCCAATTCATCACGGCGGTGCTGGAAGCTCGTCCAAGGCTTACCACCACGGTGCTTGAAGAGAAAAGGCCTGGCTTCTGAAGTTTTGGGGAAAAAGTTGTACCTACTGGGTGGTTGCAGTTGGTCTGAAGACGCCAGCCATGATGTATATTGCTATGATGCTTCTAAGAATACTTGGGATGAAGCTGCTTCCCTATCAACTGCAAGGTAGCCTCCTCAACATGCATGATTATAATTATAATTTTCTTTTTCTGCAGAAATTGAAATCTATTGAAAGAACTCTTTTGTTGGTAATCTGTGTTTGGTCTTTGTTTGTTAGTTTCTCTAACCTACAGTGAGTTATCCTCCAAAAGAACATTGCTCCCATCACCGTTGTTGCTGTGCTGTCGTAATATTGTCTGTGGATTCATGTCAAAATCTCCTGAAAGTAAACTCTATTGTGAAATAGAGAGCTCATGTATGGATGAGAAAGGGAGGAAATAACTATTCTTCCTGTGGTGTTATTTTCTTTTATTGTTGCTGTTGTTGCCTTTTTCTTTTTCTTTTTTTAATGGCCTTAAAAAATCCTTCTTAAAACCACCCAAATGGTGGATGTTACTTCCTGGGGTATTTGTACCCCCCCCCCCCCCCTCTCCTCTTCCCCTTCATCTGGCATATTCAAGCGGTGGCACCTTGTTGGAAACCTATGTTTTGATATCTTTATTTCTTTATTTAGTAAATTAGGGTGTATGAGAGTCTAGTTTATTATTCCTTAAATGCACTAGATATTTCATATTGGCCATTTCTGGGCAATCTTTGGCATGTCTAATAGCCCAGAGGGTACTGTTTTTTAACTTTTTAGTTGTCAGCAAAGTTTCAGTCATCAGCATTACATGCTGGCATTGTATCATATGGCTATACTGGTAATAATGCTTGTCTCTTGGGGCCATCCAGGGGGTGCCTGCTTTTTGGGTGGCTTTATATAGTGAAATTTTGAGCTTGTTACAGAGATACTCCCTTGGTTCCAAAAAGATGAAGTCTGAAAGAAAAAGAACACATTTTAGCAGGTTGTCTTTAATACACCAGTCACCCACTAATTCAAACTCTATTTCCAATATTACCTGTATTAGTTCGTTTATGTAAAGAGCGAAACAATTATTACAAGTGAATATAATGAATAATTAAATAAGTCATTAGGGCTCAGTTTGGTTGCAAGGAAATTAGAGGGAAGGAAAGTGAAAATTTTCAAACCCTAAAAAAGAATTTTTTAAAGCCATTTCCTAACATGGTTGTGTAAACTATTTTTTACGATGTTTAGTAATGATAATTTTTAGATTTAGTGTTTATTTTACTTTTCAAATGCAAGGGATTTGGATGTAAAGTGTAACTTAATGACCAAATATGGAATGATTTGGAATTATGTACATAATCATGTTATAGCACATGATGTAATGATTACAAAAGTTTCTTTTTTAAGTTTAAAAGTTTCACTACCCTCCTTTAATTCCCCTTGCAACCAATCAGAGCCTTGGGGAATCCAAGAAAACTTCATACCTTGTTATTTAAAATGAGAAACATTTTGGGACATTGAAAAACCTCAAACAGGACTATATTTGTAGGTTGGAGGGACAGTCTTTCTTCTTTTCAACAAAATGATTAAAAGCGGGAATGGTAAGTTTGGGAGTTCTAATGGTGTTTCAATAATTTCAGGTGCTACTTTGCTTGTGAAGCTTTGAATGAAAAACTCTATGCAGTAGGAGGGGTAACATCGAGTTCAAGTGACCCATGCTCATGGGATACTTACGACCCGTCTACCAGCAGTTGCATGACTCTCTTGGATCCAAATATTTTCCCTGATATCCAGGAGTCTGTAGTTTTGGATGGAAAAATTTACATCCGTGGTGCTGTCTCTACAATGTCCCAGCACATTCCTGCGCTTGTGTATGAACCAACAAGCAGTGAATGGCAGCATGTGGATGAAGATCTGGTGTTAGGCTGGCATGGTCCAGCTGTTGTTGTAGATAGTACTCTTTATGTGCTGGATCAGAGGTCAGGAACGAGGTTGATGATGTGGCAGGCGAAGAGTAGGGATTGGGTATCAGTGGGCAGGCTGTCACCATTGCTGACAAGGCCACCATGTAGACTAGTTGCCATTGGGAAGAGTATTTTCGTAATAGGGAAGGGGCTTAGCACGGTGGTGCTTGACTTGGCAAAGGCTGGGAATGTGGGAGGGGTGATGGTAAGCTCTTCAGTTCCCAAACTTGATTCTGATGTTGATGTAATTAGTTGTAAAACCCTGTCAATATGAAATTCACACCCTTGTAAGCTATAACTAGTGATTTATCATCTTACATGAAATGCTATACCTGTACTTGTTTTTCTTTGCGTATGATTTAATTAAATCATGGTTGTCTGGGTTGTGGAAATGGTATATGAGAACATATTGAAACTTTGCTTCAATCTCTCTCTCTCTCATAAAAATAAATAAATAAAAATATATGGTAAAATCTTGTTGTAACCAAATTTGGTGACAAATATTTGTATCTTCACTTTTTTTGTGATTTTAGTATGACACTGGTAAAATATTGTCATTCGTATGCGTACTTAAAAAGTGTGATAAATGGTCACTCTCAAATTATTTTATTATTATTATTATTATTATTTACCCTGTAAAGAATTTTTGAAAATAAGACAAGGTATTATTAGAAAAATGCAACAACTTGCACGTAGGTTCACTATTTTGGTTACAACAAGATGCACCTCTCTCTCTCTCTCTCTCTCTCTCTCTCTCTCTCTCTCTCTCTCTCTCTCTCTATATATATATATATATATATCACGTGTGTTTGCGGAAAAAATAAGAAGGCTGCGAGGTTGTGTTGAGTATACATCTTCCACTCCTCGTGATATGAAAAATCCCATTCTCGTTGGATGCCTTTGTGCAAAGTCATTGACCTTGCGTTGGTGTAGTGGCCACGCAGATAATGATCCACCTCCCTTTTTGGGGAAAAAAAATAAGGGTTTTTATTTTTTGGGTAGATAGAAAAAAATAAGGTTGCAAGGCTACATGGAGCATGCGCTTAAATACAAAATGGTGAAATGATCTCCTTGTCCCCTGAGAAATGAAAATCCCATTATTATTGGATGCCCCTGTTTGTGTTGTCATTGGCCCTTGAGTTGGTGTAGTGGTCATGTAGTCCGACACTTTTCTTTTATGGAAAAAAGAAGGTTGTCAAACTACGTGGAGTCTGCACCCGAACACATGAATAGTGAACTGATTGCCCCCAAACATATGAAGGGTGAACTGAATGCCCAACCCCTTGTGAAACGAAAAATCTCTCCCATATTGGATGCCTCATGTGCATTAATTGGCCCCTATGTTGGTGCAAGGGCCATGAAAACCAAGCAATGATCCCTTCTCTTTTTGAGAAAGGAAGGCTGGCAGGCTACATGGATCCTAAGCCCAACCACAAAAAATGGTGAAATGATCGCCATATCCCAAATGGAAAATTCATCCGTGATGGATGTCCCTGTATGCACTCAGCACTCTCATTGGCCAATGCGCTGGTTCAGGCCTCAGGGCAATGATCCCCTTCTTTTTTTTCAGACGATGTCATTTGCCGATGTCAAACAAGTTTCTACTCTAAAATAATTTTGAAGTAACCTGGAGTAGAATCCAAATTTGAATCAGAATCCAAAATCAGAAGAAGTTTTATCAAATGGACCTTTAAAGCGAACGTGGAGACCAGATTCCTACCATGGGCGCGTAGGAACAACGAACCAGGCTCCCTCGGTAAAACATGCAATTTCAGTTAAAAATATACTCAGAAGGAAAGTTGGCGGGATTTTAATATTCACTTATCCGAGCATCAGTCTACTGATCTTGCAAAACCCTAGAAAGCTCGTCATTTTCCATTCCAGTTCTGCTCTGCAATTCTAAAAATGATGCCTGGTAGTATGTCGATGCTCAGGTCCGAAAGCGATTAGCTTTCCCAAGGTGAGAGATTGGAACGCCGAATTTTCGATAAACACTTTACACACACACACACACACACACAAAAAAGGTGGGGTTGTAGCTCAGAGATTCGTATCTCGTATTATTTGAGGGATGCAAGCTTTTTGTCAAAAGATCATAACTATTAGGAAATAGTCTGCATTTTGAATGATTTCTCCCCTTTCTTCATATATGTATAGATTCATTTATCTTACAATTGCGCATCAGATACCCGCGAAGAAATTGTTAAGTCCTACCAAGTTGAATTACTTTATTTCAATGGAAAAAAAAAAACAAAGGGGAAAAAAATGTTGAAGATAGATATATGTTTAGCACGCAGTTGTTAAGGGTTATTCTGATGGCAATAATCGCATATGGGTTTGGAATATGTAGCCGATTGTGATGGGCATGATCTTCTACTCGGGAGAATCTAATTTTTAGATTTCTAATTTTTTGCAGATACCTGGTGTTGCTTATTAGAATTAGTTCGTTGTATCTCTGTCTCAACATAGTTGGGCGGATAAGATAGCAACAGCCAAAACGAATCTTATCGTAAAAGACTCCATAGAAAGCATTTGATTTATCGATTGTTTTTACCAGTGAGTGCGATAGTTAGTGGATTAGTGGGTGAATATGTGCCGCTATTTGAGATGTTACATTGTTTGATATATTCTTCTTACAACTAGAATGACTTTATCTGCTATCTCTATCCATGGTGCAGATATGATGGGGGAATGAACTACTCCGGATTTCTCTGTACTTAATTCTTGTTCAAGGAAATTTTTTTTTTGAACGATTTTCACAAAATGGCTCCCTATAGTCGAAAGTCTAGAAATCAACCTTCAATAAAAAATAGGTGGACTCCAATTCAGGTGGGATCTTTTGAGCTTGTTGATTTTGGTAAGGAAGAAAATATCTCATCACATCATAATTCTCATGAGAAAAGAAGCAAGCAAGCTGAATCCAAGCCTTCTGTGATATTGAACACCACTCAGTTTGTTTCAGCCGTTGGCCATATGTGGGATTCTGCTATTCGTCCCATTTCTGTTTTCCATCCTAAAGCAGATGGGAAGTACAATGATGTGGTTTGTCGGAAAGAGAATATACTGTGTTGTCCAGGTGGGGATGGAAATAATAAACTCTCTATTTCTGCTGATACCAAATGCTTCTGCATTGATTCTCTATCTGCTAGCTTTTCACCATTTGTCACAAATTCAAACTTCGAGCGTCTGAAAGCTTTCCACAAGATTTCATTGTTTGAACCCCAAGATGGAAATCATAGACATTTTTCTTTCTGGAGATATCTGCAAGTTGGTCACTCCAACATGCTTGAAGAGTCATGGAAGAGGAAGGGGCTTGCAAGTGTTGGAATCTCACGTGCTTTGGGACAAATATATGGATGGATGAGTGAAAAACCTTTTCTTGGACTAAAATTTCCTGTGAATGTGACTCAAGTCAAGAACCAGAAACCAGGTGAAGGATGCATTTCTAGAGTTGTCACTGTGCCTCCTGATGACTCATGCATGGGAAGTACTGATTTTTGCTCCAATTTAACCCAGTGTAATGATCCTCCATCAGTTGAAATAGTAGAGTCTGTAGAAGATGCAAAGATGTCTTGTACCTCTCTTTATACAGATTATTTCCTTGATGCTGATTCAAATTCAGAGGCAAGTGGTGCTATTTCAAGGACTCCAAGTTCCAGTCTTTACTCAGACTACCATATTGGCTTATCTGATTTGGGTAATTCTGCATTTGAAGAATGCCAGCACAAAACAGATGTCGATGATGATATGCTTGAGAATGGGAGAAGGCAACTCAAAGGGCTAATTTTTGAGACTGAACCTACACAAGAACTTTCCTCATCAATGCCAAAAAAATCTGCTTCTGCCATTGCAAACCAAAGACACGCTTTGGCAGGTGCATTGGCTGGGACATGCGTTAGCCTTTGTCTGCATCCAGTTGATACTATTAAAACTGTTATTCAATCTTGTGTCACTGATCAGAAATCTCTCTCCCATGTTGTTCGATTGATTATATCTGAAAGAGGTAAATTTTATTGTAACAGCTATGGTTTAGCCTTTCAGGTGTTGAAACTGATGGCATTCCTTGAAGCTTATTAGAGGCATTTGTAAATTTATGGTTCTGAAGTTTGATAGTTCTATTTTTAATTGGTTAAGATTTTATTCAGGTGTAATTGGACTCTACCGTGGAATTGCTAGCAATATTGCTTCTTCTGCACCGATTTCTGCAGTTTATACCTTCACATATGAATCAGTTAAAGGAGCCTTACTTCCCATCTTTCCTAAGGTATTGTTCTCTTTCGATTTTCTAATGTGTACAGCTTATTTGCTTCTGCTATAGAAAGTATTCTTAAATCTGGGAAATCCTGCTTGTCTCTCTAATGAAGGAGTATTACTCTTTGGTACACTGCATGGCTGGTGGTTGGGCCAGTGTGGCGACTTCATTTATTTTTACTCCCAGTGAGCGTATAAAGCAGCAGATGCAAATTGGCTCTCACTACCAAAACTGCTGGTATACCTTTTACTCTTGTCATCCTCTTTGACAACATCATAGATGTAAATTGCTTTTGATTGGCTCACTTAATGGAATTGTAAATCATAATTCTAAGGGACTGAACTATTGAGGGCTCTGGTTCTGATGTGTGTCAGTTGGCCCAGACGATTGAGGTTTGCAAATTAAAAAGGCTTTGAAAATTAAAACATTGACAGAAAGGGAAACTGGACAACTAACTAGCTGGTTTACACAATCAGAGAGAAATCTATAAGAAAACGGTCAGTTACATGTGGTTTTGTTCACATCCTTTTCTTTGGAGGGGATATTTTAACCATGGAGCTGCTGGATCGTAATTAATAAATTCCTGTATAATATGTGCATGTACAGTTCAAAAAATTCCACTTCTTTATTGAATCCAAAGATGCTGAAAATACTTAATACTTTTGTATCTGAACGTCTTAAATATAAAACAGGCGTATATATACATTACCGAATTCAACCCCATACTTTTGCCTCTTTAAAGCAAACTATAACTCAATTTAATCTCCATAGTGTTTCGGGCCCAGAATTTATCTAGTTAAACAATTTATCTAGTTAAACTCATTTGACTGGCTGGTCCCTCAGCCTGCTACACTATAGCAAACAATTTGTCAGAATGTGTCTGTATCCATTCATTTTTTATAGTATGTGTCCTTCAACTCAGTTGTTTATTTTAAGTGGGCATAAGTTTTGTCTTTGTCCAGACACTTGGACTCCTAACACTATGTAATAATCTTCTCCTATTAGGCTTATTCGCCTTATGCCATTGTCATTAATCTTCACATGTAGTCTATGGTTCTGTGATTTTTTAGTATTCTTTTTAAATTACTTACAGCTGATGTTGAACCAGGATCCTAGATTAAACTAAAGATATTATCTGGGAATGTCCCTCTTTGTTACACTGTAATCACAGAGGAATTTTTTTTATTGAAAAGAAGTATTACTTCTGAACATGTTGAGCAGCAAATGATTTATCATATGACATAATTTGATATAAAAAATCATTCTATGTAACTGTATTTGTAGCTTGGACATTCCCATGCCTGTCTTTGTGAGAAACATAACTTGTTCAATAAATCCTCATCATCAGAATATAAAAAGCAAAAAGCAAAAGAGACTAGAAATTATCTCTCGTGGTGGATTATCTCAATATTCTGGATGTACAAAAGTATATATCAGCAACAACCACATGATAAAACATGCAACATGGAAAACCTGAATTTTGGAGACACCCGTGCATCTGCCTTAGATAGTCAAATCATATTATCATGTAAGTACTTCTGTAGTTAAAATTTAAAAAGAGTTAAAGATTCATGCACTGTCATACATGTTCTGAGCTTCTGACAAATATTAATCAACTTGAGAGTAGCTGAATTTATGGAATGACTTTGAGGGTATGGAGCATAATTATCATGGTGATCAGGTGACTCAAGGTGTTGGAGGGTCGCCGGACACCCAGGCGCCTAGGCGACGCCTTGATAACTAGCTATGGATGATATATCCAAATCATGTCAAAACAATCCTTTGTTACAAATTTTGAAACAATATATTTTCTACATATTTTGATTTAAAACTTTATGACAGTCTAGGTGACACAGTTTTTTCTTAGTCCAATATCTCATTTTTAATTTTCTTTTATATTTCCTTATGTAGTTGTTAAGATTTTGTTTCTTACTTTCTTTAGATTCCTTAATGGTAACTAGCATGTTAGACAATGTTTTGTTTAATATGCCTTTAAATGGAAGTCTTCATATAATATTTCCCCTTCATCATTGTGCTCTTTGATGCAATGTGCTGCCAGCATGCCACAAAGCTGTTGGGGCTTGCTATTGTTAAAATTATACTTTTGACTCGTAAAAGTAGAGCTACTTAAAGAAAAGACTCAGAAACTAAATGTCTTTGCAGGGATGCCTTTGTTCAAATTCTTAAAAATGGTGGTTTACGATCCTTATATGCTGGGTGGGGTGCTGTTCTTTGTAGGAACATTCCACACTCAATCATCAAGGTATGATTTTTAACATATTTTTTTGGGTGAATAGAAAAATATTATAGAATATGTAGCCCGCAAGGGGCATTCTGGTCCTTCCCCATGGAACCGATTCTCCTTTAGTAGAGTCGGTGCATGGGGGGTAGTTTAATACTTTTGTAATACTCTCCTTTTATTATAGATAAAAGCTGGATGGTCCCCAAAGACCGTCCAAGCATTTAGTTCCTAAAAGAGTGCTTTCAACAAATATATATGCATCAAAGGATAATAATTACAACTGGGGCTTTCCTATTTGGGAAAACAGCAGAAGAAAGACCCGACATTTAGTCTTCACTGGTTCTCCCTATCCACATTGAATCAGATAGTGAGCTCCCAAGCATTCACAATGAACCTACTTCTAGCCGAATCCTGGCAGGGGGACTTGGTGAAGGCAAGGGTTCCCTGCACATCAAAGATGATAGATTCCCAAATCTGACTGTATCCCTTGGATTTGACTGTCCAAGTCCTGAGGTTACGTTACAGCCATAAGTGATATATGGTGGCAGAGAAGGAGAGC
The DNA here is from genome assembly GCA_028583415.1 of Protea cynaroides. NCBI lineage: Eukaryota > Viridiplantae > Streptophyta > Magnoliopsida > Proteales > Proteaceae > Protea > Protea cynaroides. The sequence goes on along the minus strand of CM053275.1, from coordinate 93,810,656 downwards.
TTGCCAATGAGATTACGTATGGATTTCCCTTTGAATGCTTTACTGATCCACCTCCCTTCCTTATGAAGGTCTTGAATTCGCTTACGAGAAGGCTAGCAACTGAGGTGCATCCCTTCCCAAATATGAGAGGATATCCCTTCCCAAATATGAGAGGATAAGGGGCATCTGAATTACCTTTTGTGCATAAAAATTCTACCAACCTAGTCAACTCAACAGAATCTTGTTTCAACTTTTATCTTCCAACATAATGAATGATTGTATGCATAGTTGTCAAGGCGACAAGGCGACCCAAGGTGTTAGAGGCCGTCCTAGGCGCCTAGGAGCTGCGTAGGCGACCAAGGCGTTCCCAATGTATTTTTTTATTTCTAAAATATTAATGCTATATATATATATATATATAATGTATGCAATATTCTACAAAAATAATCAATATTTAAGACATAACCTAATTAATTTGAGAAAACCAACAAATAATGAATAAAATATAGGACATAAAGAAGCATATTTATAAAAAACAAAAAAACACAAATCAATAAACTAAGAAGTTAGAATCAGATTTCAAAGACAAGCTCGTAGGCTAAGTGGCTAACTAAAATCAGATTTCCTAGACAAGCTTGTAGGCTAACTAAAATCAAGCTGCAACTGTTGGCTACACATCCAAGATACTCTAAATCATCATATCAAAATGCTCCACAGTTCTAAACTTAATAAAAAATAAATCGGAAACTTGAATGCTGATAATGAAATAACAAAATGCTCCACAGTCCAAAGTCCATAGATAATGCAAGGAGATAATGAAATTGTGAATTGTGATTGACTGATTGCTGCCCAAAAAATGATACAGATAATGAAACTATGATTGCTGACGGCCCAAAAAAATGATACATATAATGATACAGAAAAAATAAAAAAGAAAAAAAAAACTGTTGCAGAGCTCAGTGACTCGGTCAATATTGACATTTGAAAAAAAAAAAAAAACTGTTGCAGTGCTCAGTCCATATCGACATTTGAAAAAAAAAAGAAAAAAAACACTGTTGCAGAGCGGTAAACACTAAACAGAGAAGAAGAAGAAAGAGGAAGAAGGAAGAGGAAGAGGAAGAGGAAGGGGAAGATGGAGGAAGAGGAAGAGGAAGAGGAAGAGGATGGAGGATGATGGAGAAGAATCTGATTCGACCAAAAAAAATTAGGCAGAAAAATAGTTGCAGAGTCAAAAACTGTTGCAGTGCTCAGTCCATATCGAAGGAGGAGGAGGAGGAGGAGGAGATTCGACAAGAAAAAAAAAAAGGCGGAAAAAGTGGCAGAGTCGCTGACGTAAGGAAAGAGATTAAACAAGAAAAAAAAATTAGGTGAAAAAAGTTGTAGAGTCGCAGACGTATAGAGGCTAGAGAAGAAGAAGAAGAAAGAGAAGAAAGAAGAAGAAGAAGAAGAAAGAGAAGAAAGAAGAAGAAGAAGAAAAGGCGGAAAAAAAATTTGCAGTCGCAAATCGTAGGCGCTTGGTGGAAGCCAGAGAAGAAGAAGAAGAAGAAGAAGAAGAGGAGGAGGAAAGAGGAAGAATCGATGATATTCGACCAAAAAAAAAAAAAATTCCGAAGGAAAGAGGAAGAATCGATGATATTCGAACAAAAAAAAAAAATTCCGACTTGTGGTAAAAACAACGACGAAGAAGAAGAAGAAGAAGAAGCAGCAGATGACGTTTGGGGAAAAAAAAAATTAACATACCTGAATGGGAATCCGACACGGGAAGAGGAAGAGTACCAGAAGAAACTTTCGCTGCAGCCCTATCGTGGTTGGAGTTTCAATTTTTTCTTTCAAATGAATGGTTGCCTCCATATGTGTTATCATTATGATTCAATGTATCAATGTATAATATATTATGGTACACATAGCCAATGTAAATGTAAGTTTTAGAATCTAATTAAAAATATAAATAATAAATATATTATTATATTAATAAAATACTCATTCACCTCCCGTGTGAAAGGCGACCGCCTAGCGACGCCCAGATGGCTTGGGCGATTGCCTTTCTCACAATCACAAGGCGCCCAAGCGCCCAAGCTCCAAAAAAAGGCCTGGTCGCTTAGCGACACCTTGACAACTATGGTTGTATGTTATTATGTATTATAGAGAACAAGGCCTGTTCTTGAGAATTAGGTGTCTTTCGGGCTTAATTGGTTACTTTTTACTCTCTTATTTTATTTAATCTTTGTTTATATTTTCATGCAACATTCTAGAACGTTTTGTTTTGCTTTGCTTGTAGTTCTACACCTATGAAAGACTGAAGGAGTTGATGATGTCATCGGCCAAACCTAATGCTCATCCTGATACATTGCAAACGGTTTGCTTTTCTTAATTGCTTTTCTTAGTGTAGTATTTCTTTCTATTTTCTCTAGGTCTATATTTTAGGTTAATCTTTGTTGCTTATTTAGCATAACCTCTAATTGTCAGTGTTAGCGTAATAAAATTGTAACCGTACACTGTTATGACTTAGTCAAATTAGTTAGTGCTAGTTTCTAGGACTTAGACTCCTAATTAGTTTATTAGTTTTCTTTACCAATTAGGCTTGTTAGTTTCCTTTTCCTATTTTGAGTTTACTTTGTTTTTAATTTGTGACAAGGACTCTAACTTGTAGAGTCCTAGATCCTATCTAATAGTTGTTTTCTATTTTCTATAAATACAAGCTAGAAAGAGAGGAGCAATACATATTGATTCTCTCCTTCTTCTTCCGTCCCTTTTTTTTTTTCCTTACAATCAGTAAGGCACCAGCCATTTTTACATATTAAGGTTAACTCTTTCTTTCACGTTGGCACATAATATCTGTTGATGATATTCACTCCTTCTTGGCAGTTAGTTTGCGGAGGACTGGCTGGATCTACCGCAGCATTATTCACTACTCCTTTCGATGTTGTGAAAACTAAACTGCAGACACAGGTGTGTATTGCATTTGTTTGTGGATTTGAGTGAGGCATTCAACAAATATGCCCAATTCTATTTGTTTTCTCCTTCAAATAATCATTGATTAGCCTTTATCTATTCATTTTAGAGTTTTATGTTTTGACTAGTCTGCATGGAATAGATCTATGATCTTCTTATACCCTTTTTGTAATTGCTTTATGGGTTGCAGACTCGCAGTTCAATTAAACTTAATTCCTAGAACAGTCACAAGTTATATCCTTCTGTTTGTTGCATTAGGTTGCCTATAAATATCAAACTGGTAGATTTGAACTTTAAGTTCCACATTCTAACATTAGGCATCATCAATTAGTTAAATTAGGGTGTGGGAAGGAGAAAATTAGGAGCTCCAATCATATTTGGTTTCTGAATTTGCATAGTGGAAATTTATGTTCTCCGTGTTGTACCCATGAAATGTGACTTCAGTGAATTTAGCAAATTCTGCATAGAATTAGTATTTTAGAGAGTCCCAAATATCTAAGGAATTCCCAGAGTTGCATAGTGTCAGGGAAATGCCAATGATATTTTGATTGCTTTATCACTGAAGTGCTATTTATTTTGTGAAATATATTTCATAATTCAAGACTTCATACTAGCACCTTAATGAATATCTGCTGAAATGACAAATACAATTGAATTCAGCCTTTTAAACTGTAATCCGAAAAGTACATAGTTTCAATGAAATGCCTGTGTTGTTTCTTCCATTATATTTCAAACTGTGGTATTTGATAAATTTCTTGAAATTGAGAAATTTAAACTGGCATGGTCCATGGCTTGTTTTTGGACATGATCCAGACCATCCAAATTATATGAAAACTCTTAATATTACATTTATTTTGCCAACAGCAGCACTAGCATAGCACATTAACTCTACAAAAATAGCCTATAATATTCATAATATTTATTAAGCGATACTGAGAAAAGATAGCTCTTTCTAATACATGCCTATACAGTTGAAACTTGTGTTGTTGAAAGAAGTAGCTGTGAGGAACATGCGAATTCTTTGTTGGTCAAGCCAGCTGCAATGTGTTAGCTCCTACTTACCCAAAAAAAAAAAAATGTCTTAGCTCCATGGTGTCATGGCACCTGGGCAACCTAAGGTGTTGGAGGGTTGCCTAAGTGAGGTGACAAGGCGAGTCAACTAGGTGACCCATGTAAGGGTACATCTTCTATAAGATGATTTATACAAAAGGAGGGGGGTTAGGACTTAGGACATCATTTTTTATTTTCTAATACATATGCATGATTCCCTGCATGATGGGTGTATATAAGTATGGTTACAGCCCAGAAAAAATTGTTATAAATGGCATCAATTAAAAAAAAAAGGCTTGAAAATCCACCTGGACGTAGGCAATGCCTTGACAACTGTGGATAGATCTCCTGTTTTATCTTCGAGTGACTCTTTTTACTGATTTGCTTTGCTGGTAAAGTCTGATTATCATACCCCAAATCTGGATCAAACCCCTTATCTAGGGTTATATTTTGAACTGTTATTTATTGACCTCGTTTTGATCTTGTTGTTTGAAGGTGATTCTTCTGTTTCTACATTTTAGCAGCATTTTACCTTTCTGCATTCTGAGTAATAAATATATCCTTGAAATTGCACTGTAATGTCCTTTGTATGCACCTTGCAATTATGGTTCCTACTTAATAAGTTTGGCTTATACAACTGCTGTACTCTCGATATCTTATGGATCAGTAATATGCTGAATTTGGGTTGTTTTATGCGGGGACATTTTTTTTATTTATATTTTTGGTTGGTTGCTGAACAGAGCCCTGGATCCCTAAGACAATATGATGGTGTCTTTCATGCCCTTCAGGAGATAGCCACGCGTGAAGGGTTGGGAGGTCTCTACAGGTAAGACTATAGTTTTGTGCAGTGTTCTCAAAATAGCGTGGAGGTTGCAGGTTCTGATTGTTGTAATGATTTCCTCCCTTAACCTATATGTAATTATTTTGTATTTTTATTGTCGTCTGAGTGGTCTAACCCATTCAATAACAAAAATCTGCTTTGATTTCTGAAAGTTCTGGTACAGTGTTCATACTGTGTAAAGATTATATTTTCACAGTAAGACCTCCAGTGTGGTACACTGTAACTGTATTCTTATATTTTGCACCTTGTCGAAATTTATTATTGAATCGTGCTTTCTTAAATCTCAGAACTAAAGGATTTTATTTTGAGTATATTAAATAATTGTTGAACACTTACCCTAGTTTTAGAAGAAAATACATGACTTTGGTCAAGCCATGTTTGACTTGTCTTGGTTCCACAAATCAGGAGAATACCCTGAGTCCATGAATTCTTACAGCTGAGAATATTTGACATGCATGCTCACATCAAACAGAATGATTCAATCTTGTAAGAGGAATTAAATATTATTATAGGAAAGGTTCTTCAACCTAGCTGTGGGGCTTTAGTTTATTGAACGGATCACCAATTTTTACCTCTAAAATATTTTATTTTGCTTTTGTACTTCATCTGTTGGATAAAGTTTATTCTTGTATTTGTTATCAGGGGACTGACTCCAAGATTGGTTATGTATATCTCTCAAGGAGCGCTGTTCTTTGCGTCATATGAATTTCTTAAAAGAATATTTGCTTTGGAGGTACAACAATTACGCATTCAAACTGTCCAGAGTAAACAAACTATGGATGGTGACTCAAAATCATCATCATCATCATCGGGAAGGCTGCAAAGTTTTCATTCATGATGCTCCTAGAGAAGGTGTCTGGAAGTATTATCTTTTCAAGGATGGGCTTCAATAAATCAGAGAAGTCTAACCTCGTGTGCTTTCAGAAAAGTGTTGCTGCCTGCAGAGTCATTGGTTGAGAATGACAGGCAACTGATCCTGCAATTCTCTAATGAGTTGCTGAAGCATGTTTTTATGTCGTGCAATTTGGTTAGTTTCTGTGGTATTGCTTACAGTTTCTTAACAATCTAGAACCTTATTTTATTATTTGGCTCAAAAGGCAATAATTATCTCTTTGTTTATTTCATCTCCATTCTTTTGATGCCCTTCTGTGTCTCATTTTACCCTTTCTTTTCTCCTCAGACGAAATAGAATTTTTTTTTGGATCACTTTTGAATAAATGATTTGTTTATACAAATTTCTTGGTTCTATAAAAATATTTCCAACTTTTCAATTCAATTTACATGACCTTTTCTTCTTATTAATTCGTTTTTTCAATTATTCTAGGCAGGATAATGCTTTCTTTGGTTTGCTTTAGCGGGGTACATTGCCTCCATTCTTCTCCATGACTCGGTGCTCTTTGTTTTGCAACAGAGGAAGGTGTGGCTAAGCATTGTCTCCATTTTCTATGAGTACTGCTTTTCTTGCTTTGATATTACTGAACTTGATTTCATTGGATGACCCTTCAATGATTCTCTGGAATTGATTAATTTTTACAGGTAACACAATACTTGACAGGCCGTGGTATACAGTTTTGATATTTATTCGTGAATGCATGGTGGATTCATTGAGCTAATATAAACAGAAAGGAGAATTGTTATTTTCCTAGTAAAATGGAGTCTGGTCAGCAGGAGATTCACTTCTTTGGCCTCTAGTTCTGGAACTCCCTGCTTTAGTCATTACCAATTTTATTTAGTTTTCCTCTGTTCTTGGGTAAACTTTGTCCACTCTCCCTTTAATCCAGTTTTCATTCTCTTTCATTTGGGAGGGATCTCTCAAAGAAGATTGTGCGCTTCTCATAAATTAGTGTTTGTGATTGTTTTTGGTCCTCTAATATGATTTCAATTTTCTTGTCCAGGGATCTAATATTGTGTAGATTTCAATCAAAGTTATATTGCTTTCAAATATTATTAAATCACATTTATGACTTATAGTTGACTGCACTAAAATCATTGAAATGTCTTGGATTTGGTTGAAACCAAATATTTAGTGATTTCAATTGAAATTTGATGCTGTTTGACTTGCATGCAATGCCAACTTTTATGTGTCATTCCTATAAATTAATTGCCATTTCTAGTAACTTGGTAGAAGGCATCATGGACACACAATGACTTGGAACTCAGTAAGGGGTCTTGAGAATGATGCCAAATTCAAGGGATTGAGGTTCTCTGGTAGATGTTGCAATTATAGCTATATTTCTATTCCTGCCCAATAAAATTGAAATTTTAACTTAGGGTCAAAATAAGATGGTGGTTTTGGCTTCTTCAGAATCATGTATAATGTAACTCAGCAATATGGATTTGAAGGATTGATGATAAACAAGGTTGACTGAGAGTAATGACCTTGGGTATAATCTAGGTCTCGTGAGAATATAAGAACAAGTTGGTACATGAAAATGTAATAAATCTTGTTTTTTCCATATTAAATTGTAGGTTCTTTTTTCAAAGTCAGAATGTGCCCTTTTGATATTGGTGAGGTGTTGAACTTTGCCAACTAAGCTATTCCCTTGTGGTTGAATATGCTCTTGTTGAAAACAATGACATGTTTATTCCCTTTTTATCTTTTCAAAGTGAAACGTTGCTCTATATCAAGAGCAAGGATCCAAATTTTGGTTTTGAAAATTGGCTGGTCTGAAACGAAACAGTGATTGAAATGGGAAAGTACCAAATTTTAGTATAAATATCCATAATTTTGGTCCAAAATTTTGATTTCTGTATAAATGTAGGATGTTTTTTTAGTAAAAATAATTCTATGGATGTGTGAAGAAAATTAACAAAGTATCATTGGAAAAAAAATGGGTTTAAAAAACCTTTTTTTCTCCAAAGAAATTACATTTTGAAAAAAAAAAAAAAAAAAACCAGGTTTTGGCCTGATTTTGTCCATTTTGACCAAAATTTCGATTTTTAGCCTAGCCCAAAAACTAGGCACGAAGCCGAAATTTGTAACCTTGATCAAGAGTTGTGAAAATGGAGATAAATGTGGCATAATTTTTTATTTTGACAACTTTAATGTTAAATATTCTCTTACAATGTTCCTTCAAATTTTACACGAAAATTTTATATGTAATATTGACGTGTTAAAAAAAATTTCAATATTTATTTCAAATAGATAAAATATAGTGATTTCAAAAGAAGAAAAATTAAATTTGTCTTTCTTTTACTACTTGAAAACATTGAAAAACTTTAACATGAAAAAATGTTACATATAAAATTTTAACGAAGTCTAAGAGAAATTTCTTGAGGATCCATTTGGTTACAAGGGAAATTAAAGGATAAGGGAGTAAAATTTTTAAACTCTAAAAAGAAACTTTTGTAATGATTATAACACATGCTATCACATTTTTTTTTTGGGTACCTTGCTACCACATTGCTATATAATTAATTCAAAATCATTTTATATTTAGTTATCAACTTACATCTCACTTTAGATCCAAATCCCTTACATTTAAAAAGTAAAATAAAATTTACATCTTATAAATATCATTACTAAATATGTTAATAAAATTAAATAGTTTATACAATCATTTTATATTACAATTATAAAATTTCTTTTTTAAGTTCTAAATTTTCACTTCCTTTCCCTTCAATTACCTTCAATTCCCTTTGCAACCAAACATAACCTATACATTGATTTAGTCATCCACTAATGGGGAAACTACTGCCGATGTATTACATTCGTGTGATTCCTAAACGGAAATAACATCTGGCGTGGAAGGTTCAATTACAGAGGAAAAAGATCCCCATATGCCGCAGTGGGGATTCATTGCCAATTTCCCATGCCCTTTCACATTTTGACACTTCCTTTTATCTTTGACCATATAAACCCCATATTAATCATATTCCTACACTGGTCTTGATTTAAAATAAAAAATAAAATTACACCTAAAAAATATATCTACCAAATATGATAAGAGTTTTAAATTATATAATCAAGATTACAAAATTTTCCCTTTATTTTTTAAATGAATTTCACTTTCCTTCCCCTCCTATGTGCAACCAAATGAAGCCCTTGGGAAACACCCAAATGCCGCCTAAGAATTGGTTTGCATCACTGTAAAAAACAAAAGATCATTGGGGCTTAGCAGCAATTCAATGACAGGTGAAGAATATTATTATTGATAGCTAGTTCTATAATAAACTAGACAAATTAAGAATAGTGAATTAACAGTATAACAGCCAAAGACTGCCTTTGAACTCCCAATCTTTGTAATAAAGAACCAAAGCACATAAGCACCATGTTTGTTTACTAATTACTGACCCATCCCTACAATGGCTCTTCTTTTTCTTGCCTGATGTGGTTACCCTTCTGCATTGAGTTTCTATCTCAGATTTATTGATTCCTTTGATGTTCGCCCATACAAGGCTCTCCAATTTTCTGTTTTACAGCAATAATGAGATATACTACAGGATCAAGAAGTCCCCTGCTTCAAGTTAATCATATCACTCTAGATTATTTTTCAACAATTCACTTGCTTGACTTACTGGAGAATGCATTTTTTATGTTTCCTGTTTCTAAAAGCAACACATGTTACCAATCCAAAAAAAAAAAAAAAAAAAAAAAAAAGCAACACATACAGAGACTATACAAAAAAAAGCTATACCATCTCGCAGTTTTTCCAAACTTTTTGTGAGAAGTTTTAAAAGTACACTAGTTATTTCATCCTCCCATGGGTATAGCATAGGACATTTTTTTCATAAAATTTTTCACTAGTAAAGGCAATGAATGACAAGATGATAAAGCTTACATATCTTCAAAATGTGATACCTAACAAGATCAAGAAGAAAACACCAGATTTTCCGATTTGCAATCACATTGTACACTGAAGCTAATCTAATGTTTCAAATGACCAAGAAACCATCAAGCAAGAAATGCAATTCATGACAACATTGACAAACATATATACAGGAATGCAATTAAAAACTTTATTATGGAGAAGGATCGACATGCTAGCAGGGCATATTGGAATTTTATATGCTACCATGTATTGATTATTAGATTGATGGCTTCCATCTCAACCTTTCATTGCAGCTTCCTTATTGAACTCTCTCTCTCTCTCTCTCTCTCTCTCTCTCTCTCCCCTGCTCCCCGGGCAACAAAAGAGTCGGTTCCATCACCCCAACGACAGCGGCAATTATCTTCCCACTCCCCCCACTGCTGCTGCACCCCCTTCCTCTCCTCTCCTCTCTCTGTTGGGGCTTGAGAGAGGACATATCTTCTCCGCAACCCAGATGCACAAAAACAAAAATGAAAACCCCGATGCAGAAGATTCGGAAAATAATCAGAATCCTGAGAGAAATAAGTAAATTGTGGTCTGGGTCTTGAACCTAAGAATAAAAAACCTGGTACATGAGTCGTAGTAAAGTCAAAAGTGGAGGAGAAAAGGGTATGGAAGAGAACCCAAATGTGACAGAGAAACTAGAAACATAATTTTGGAGAAAACGAAATCCTAGAAACCAACCCAAGTTTTCAGGAAAGATGGAGACGGATGTTTGTTTAGATAGCTTAATTCAGTTTTTTTTTTTTTTCTGGCCTCTTCTTCAAATCCAGTTGTCTCTGAGTCTTCATTTGTTTGAATAACTGTTTTTTCTTCAGTCAATTCTTACCACCGATTTTCTTAATCAGTATTCTTTCTCTGGTCTTTTAGAGGGTGAGCCTTAAAGTGACGGTAAGGTTGTCATATTGCAACCTGTTGGTCATGGGTTCAAAATATGGAAATAGCCTTTCAGCAATGTGGGGGTAAGACTTCGTACATTCTGCCCTTCCCAGACCCTGCAATAGCGGGAGTCTCATGCACTGGAACGCCTTTTTTTTATTCTTTCTCTTGTCTTTTACATTCTTCTTCTCCGGTTTTTCTCAAAGTTTTCTTCCTAGTTTCGAGATCTGTTTTCCCGATTTTCCAGCAGATTTCTTCTGTCATCTTTTCAAAATTCAATCGGTTTTCAGATTGGGTTTCTTCAGTTTTTTTTTTGGTTTTCAACTCAGCTCATCTCCTATGATTCTCACCAATTTCTCCGCATTTCATCTCTTTCTTTTCCACTGATTTCATCTCTTTCTTCTTAGATTTCAGTTCCTTTTTCTCCACTGTTTCCATCTTGGCTTTCACTTGATTTCTCTCAGCTTTTCACCGATTTTCTGCTGCTCATTTCTCTCATGTATTTCACTGATTTCCTCTCATCTCTTCTCAGCTCGCCGGCAGACTGACTAAACATGGAGGATACAGGGTTAGGGTGCTGCAGCACAAGGAAGTGTTGCAGTGCATAGCAAATGATGCAGCGGCAGTGCATCAAAGGGCCGCTAAGATTAAAGTGTCTTCATCCATCGGGCAATAAATGTTAGTATATAAGAGTCCATTATATCCCGCTAGCAAGTCTAACATTTTCCCATTTTATTAATAAAAGCCAATCCTGCACAGCTCATAGTCAAAGATAGTTTCACTAAACCAAGCGCCAATTCTAGTTTTTCTCTGATCTTGTAACAGCATATTTACCCTGTCAGACATACACCAGGGAAAAAGCCATGTAAAAACAGAAAAATCCACAGGTAAATAGATAAAGAAGAAGCAGATTCTTAACGAGATGAAAAATGAACGCTTTCTAAGTTGTACTGCAGAAAAAAAAAAAAAAAGGCCATAGACTAATTTGTCTGACCAAAAGACAAGAATGCACTACTGCACAGCACCTTTTGGCATACAACTATTTGTGTGAGCAAGATGTGAAAGCTAAGAAATAAAAATAATTCCATTAATCAGCCTTCTTTTAGTCACCTCAGTGTATTGAAATAACTGTTTTGGAACATAAGACAAATACATTATGATCATAAGACAAATACATTATGATACAAATCGAAAGCAAAGCTTGTTGTAATTTCAAACAATAAGGGCAAACTTGAAATCAACAACAAATGATTAATCAGCCTGCCCTTCTCCATTTACAAGCAGGATGCATGATTCCAATCTATTACATCAACATTTTCAATCAGGGAAGTACAACATTTATCCTCTTCAAAATGACAATAGCCATGACCCTAAAAATTAAGTGAACTTAGTCAGCTTGTCCGTTTCCTTTTAAAAGCAGGATGTGTGGTTGCATTGAATGAATCTAGTCTATCAATCATAGAAATACAGTCATTCATCCTCTTCAAAATGATGGGCATAGCAGAGACATTACTAGAAATCTTGAGTTTTAGCAACCGTATTTTCTCCTTGATCTCAGGATCCTCTTCTGCTACTAAGGCACCTTTTGATGACTCAATATGTTCTCCAGCATCTGTACAGTTTAGATATGGTCAACAGCTTGAAGATACATTTGACGAAATATAAAGTATTTTTCTTGGGGGTCATCAGAAGGAATAAAAGTTCAGAACAGAAAAGATGCATTAAAACGGAGCAATGCTTTCTCAGTAAGAAGCCCCAAGTACTTAGGAGAAGTGGCAGTGGCCTAGTTGGGAAACAGTCACTATATGTGGTCTTTTGTATGCATAATTGCACATTAAACAAACAACGTGTATTCAATTCAAGTTTCCAAATTAAAAGGAAAAAAAACAAACAGTATAGCAACCGACCGCAAAGATGCAGCAACTCCAGTCACCGGCTCAAAGAGACCTAACTAAGGAGTCTGAAGTTCCAGAGGAACCACGGAACAGTGAAGTTACTGATATCACTAAAATTGCGCATGAAATGACACTCAGTAAGCCTTTTACTGGAGTTTGGCACCCAAGAATATAACTGAACCTAACCTATAATTTCGCTAAACTATACAGGGCATTCTCCAGGATAATAAGCAGCCTTCATTATCTGCTAGGAACTTTCACATCCTCAAAGAAAGTTCAACGATGAATACACAAAATATTTTTCTTTCACAATTACTAGATCATATAATAGACTGCAGTCAGCGAACTTAGTAAATTTTCGAGTGAGTATATTGACTGAAAAATAGGAGCGACCAACAGTAGCTAGCAAGTAGAAAAATTGGAAGAGTTGATTGGAAATATAAACTAAGGAAACTAGTTAGATTTCCAAGTAAAAGAAACTCAAACCAACAATGATCCATTATAACTAACACAAGTATTATGAAAAGCAGCTAATAATTGAAAATCCATACCAGAAAAGGAACAAAATGAGAAACCCTAGAAACGCACCTGGAACACTATCTCCATCGACACTAGGCTGAGCCGTGGCATCGAGATTTGGAAGAAGAGGTCTCTGAGCAGCAAGGACTGAAGCAATGGTTTTCTTGAACCCATCCGGAAGCGTTTTCCGGTAATGGAGGATTCTTTGAGCCATTTGCTTCACTTCGACTTCAAGGTTATCTACTTCTTCGAGTTCGCTGTTTTCCCCTCTATCTTCTTCAGAAGTACGGGTTTCAAGCGGTCGAGCGTCGTCCGCCATTGTTTAATTCCGAGTCTTTTTGGCCGTAGTAGATCAGGCAGGTGTTCTTCATTCTCTCTCCATGGGAGCAATTTAGCTTCAAATTCAAATCTCTTCCCGCTATGCTCTATGACTCTGGAGTCTGGACCCAAGTTTTCTCTGTGAGCCGATTAAATGCGTATCGAGATCAGTTCTGCACTTTTGAGTTCTGCCAGCTTTACATTAATACCCATGTGACACTTAAACTTGGGAATGGCCGATTAGCCGAACGGTATCATCCAGGTATCGGACGTGGTATCGATCGTTTCGGATCGGGATTGGCCATTTCTAAAACCCATACGAATCAGTTGAACCATGAATAGGCCTTTGGCCCATGACCCATGCTGGGTCATAAGAATAGTTGGATGAGAGGGAGAGAGGGGGAGGTTGAAGGATAAAAATCTTCTCCTATTGTTCGGTCGCAATAGTTGTGATCACGTGGTTGGAGTTCACCCGTTATAAATACCAATGTATAAGGTAGTTGTGATCACGTGGTTGGAGTTCACCCGTTACAAATACCAATGTATAAGGGAAACCTTATGATAAGAATCATGTGGCAAAATACCAAAAAAATACGAAAATGTCTGAGCCCGGGTTCGAACCGGGGACCTCTAGTGTGTGAGACTAGCGTGATAACCAACTACACCACCCAGACGTTCTTGTTTCATAATTAGAAGGATTACTAATAGTATTATACTCTTGGGCCGAAATCTAAATTCCATTCCAAGCCAGAACATGTTCTGAAATTTATACCAATTCTTCTTAAGATTTAGTTTGGAATGCATTCTATAACAAATACACATTCTAAGATGACAAATTTTTTTTTTTTTGGTATACTTTTTTTTTCCCCCTTGAGTCATGGAATATATTAATAAATGCAGCCCATTTTGGATGTGCTCTTTCATCCATTCTACATTCTATGCCCAAAATGAAATTGTCTCGTTCTTTAATACATTCTCATTCTATGTTAATAATGCATTCTCTTTTTTGACATCATCCCACCTGTTTGTGGCTGCAAATAAATTAGACAAGATTCCATATCTCCCACAATGGTGTGGCTCCAACTTGGTAGATGCTTTCCCAGTACTAACATGTAATCCACAAAATCCATAGTTCTCAAGGCTTGGTTCTTCCAAGTAGATCAATCATGCAACCATGGTATTCTATCTGAGGTTCAATTTCGTGCTCTTAATGAGTTATGAACAAGGTTCTAAATCTTGGATCTAGACCTCGTCTTATTGAGGTTGAGAATTTTCGAAATCTTGTTGAGACAATTTTTTTTCAACATGTAAAGATGGAAATTTCAGAAATTTCTCATGAGGTTGAGAATTCCGAAATTTCGTCAAGATTTAAAACAATGGTTATAAGATCAAAAGTCTGATGACCCCCGTTCACCAATCCTAAATGACCACCCATGTATCACATTTGGGACTGTTACCCCATTTGCTTTCCACAGCCATTCAAGCCAAACCAAGTTTATGGAGCTCAATGATAATACATTCTTTACTGGCATCTCATTGAAGACTTTGAGAGCTTTCACAAATTACAACGCTTGCACACAAGCAGTTCCTGATATTACAGTGAGCTTAGATTCTTGCGCTTTTGTGTAACTGAGTAGCCATGCACCCAGTTCCAATGCCTTAAGTTTTGCATGTCTCGACCATCTTCGTGAATAGTTCTAAAGTCCCTTGCACAAACCATATTTTTTTATGTATCGAAATCATTGCACTCCATGAGTTCATTCCACATTCTGTTCAGACATTTCATCAAACAGGGAAAAAAAATCTTTTGTAGTGAGACCACCTTTGATCCTAGCCACTAAAAGTGGTTCAGCATATATCTCGATGCACTCTTTAGTGTATTGGGATACATGTTGATCCACTTTGAATGAGTAGGATTCTTACTACAGAGGTGGCCTCACTATAAAGAATCACAATCCGACAAACAGATGTCATGCCAAGTTCCTCCTGACAAGGGAACCCCATCTTTATCCCATGGTGTCCCATTCCCAACGAGAGCTGGTGTTGTGATGGCATAAAAGTAAGGTCCATAGCCTTTGCAATTAAAGCTGTATTTGGTATTTATTCTTAGAATTACATTTTCAAAATGAAAAATATATTCATAAAATGGGATAAGAATTAACTAAAAAACAACACATTTTAATTCTGAAGTTGGAATGCAAATTAAGTTAAAGATCGCATTCCACACCAAGCCTCATTCTCTAATGCATTCTATGATTCAAGAAAACAAATGTATATCAAATATTATTTTTGTCATCTCAAAATGTGTTCTTAACCTATAATGCATTAAAAAAAGAATACCAAATGCAATGTAAAAATACGAAAATGATATCAATTCAACAGTTCTATTTCCACTCATTTAGTCCATTTGTACTAGTCAGCAAGAGATACACGGACCTCAGCATTCTTATCTACATGGTAATACTTGTACCCATATTTTTTTTTGAGAAAGTTTTTATGATCTACTTCTGAGGTAAAAAGATCACATCTCATCTTAAAAAAAGATACAAAACCCTCCATCCCTGTTTTAAAATTTCCATAATCTTTCCCCTTTTATCTAACCACTCATAAAAATCCTGCAGAATCTATTTTTTTTAATGATAAAAGTCTCCAAGGCATTGATTGCAGGAGACAGAAGACAAGTGAAATTTTTAAACATTAAAAAAAAAAATAACTGTAATGATTACAGCACATTATTATGACATGACTATAGAACTAATTCTAATTCTATATATGTTTATATATTTTCATTTTACTTTACATTCAGATCCTTGCATTTGAAAATAAAATAAAAATTACATCTAAAAGATATTATTACTGATAAAAAATTTAAATAATTTATACAATCATATTTGATAATGATAATAAAAATTTCTTAGATTTCAAAAATTTTCACTTCCTCTCCTTTTAATTTTTCTTGCAACCAAATGGAACCATATTGATCTCTCCAAGTGTGAACACACTGACACAGGAAGAACTAATTGCCAATTCTAAAAAATTCTTGGGTTTTGCCCCTTCCCAGCACCAGTTCTTACGAACAGCACTGGCCACTCTCCAACTGAAGCACAAAAAGCATTGGTGCATGCCATCTGTTGAGTCACCGCAGAGGCCAAGGAGTAGCCTTGGAGCAACCAGAAGGCAGAGCTAGTTATTGCTAATCCATGCCTCAAACACCATCAAAATATGCACCATCAATCTGTTGCCCATCCAAAATAGAACTTGTTTCTGACGTGCTTCATAAAGTTCCCTGAGACACTAGAGGACAGTCCATATTTGTCTTATAATGGCCATTGAAGAATAAGTTGTCAGGTCAAATATCAGAAAGTTAAATACTATTTGATGAACATTAAATTGTTATTTCTATATTAAGTTTCCTCTGGTAGAGACAGAGCTATCCGGAAAGGAATTTACAGTATAGGTTGGCTCTGCCAGTACGTCTATACCAGTGGCCAATGCCGAAGATAGTCGCCTAAGCCTCTGGCAAACGACATTTCTCATTGAAGTTTTGCCCTGTCCCTTCCCAAAGCTCTGCAAGTTCCTTTCTCAGCCATGAGAGGACAATAACAGGTCCCAGAGTTGATGGCACCTGCACCCATGTATGGTGGAAGGAAAATTCAGTTCAAGAGGAAAAATATAAAAGACACATCCTGGGAGTATTTGATCCTAATAGAGGTCATGCTTGACCTGCCATATAAAGCTCACCCACAGCAACGATAACCACACAAAGATGGAGCTGTGCCAAAAATTCAATTCACATATAAATTGCTAAATCATATACAGTCGATATATCATTATAACCATATAAATATGTACCAATTACTGCTTTGGATGCAGTCCAGTAAAGTTAGACAGCTGGTTGCCACTAAGTTGGTACATAATATCTCAAATGTCACAGTAATGAGATGATCCTAGCCAACATATACTTCGTTACGAAACGTAGCAGAAGATACTCTATATTTCTATGAAATAATTATTTCACTGGAGCAGAAAGCCACCAATTTTGGGACTACAACTCATCCAAGAAATACCAATCAATTATTCATCAATAAAAGACATAAAAATCAAATAAAAGTTTTTATTAGGTGCATGTGTACTATTTCACGGATTACAGCTGACAACAATCTTTGAGTTATACAAAAAACAATCATACACGGATATAAGGTGTAGAACATGAAAAGACAAGGATAGCCACCAAGTGGATACATCCATACAGATGCCATAACGAAGACAAGGACCCAGCAGGAAACATAAGATAAAGTAAAATAGTTAAAGAATATAAAAACCCGAACAAAGGCAGATTTTTATACATGTATCATCCTACTGATACTGACGCACTCTATATAAGGGAAAAAAATTTGGTCGAACACTTCAAACATGAAAATGACTCCAGTAAAAAGTAATAATTTATCAAAAGCACTTGATCTATCACAATGACAGACTGATATACAAAACATTCTCAATCTTCCCTATAATCATCATATATTGTTCATCCCCTATAAAAGGTTGTCACCACCATTTGCAAAAGAAACTCACCAATTATCTTTGGAAAATGTTAAGTCAACCCATAATCAACTAATTCCACAAAATAACTTCAAAACCATATAGAAAATATGAATTACAAAGAAATGAATTGAGGAAGAGCAAATAGGTACCAAAAATTCAACTAAAAAATTCGAGTCCATCTTAGGATTTTATGTTTTAGAAAATAAATTGGAGGTTCTTAGGATCAATAGCTATTGGAGAATGGCACAAAGAAACCACTATTCACTGTCATTTATATTTCTAAATCAAAATGTAGTGTTGGGGCACCGAGCAAGCTCTTAGGATTTCATAAATATTAAAAGAAGAAATAAACAAGGGGGTTAGAGCATGGTTCAAAATCTCAGCGAAATCTTCTCAAAGTTCTTGAACAAGTAGAGACGAGATCTCACACAAGACTTGGTCTCGACCAGATGCTCGACATTTTCGACCAGTTCTCGATTGATATCGAGACTCTCGACATAATGTATGAATTCTAATTGTCTACTCTACTTGACTACTTCGGATTTTTTTGCTATGACAATTAAATAATTAAGTGCTATTATGTTTATTCTTCTCTTAAAATATAATTTTACTAGGTTTTTTTTTTGGTAAAATAATTTTACTGGTTCATTTGGTCTTCTTTGATCTTCTATTAATGTAACATTATGTAAAATAGCCAATATTACCCTAAATTACATTTGAACTTTAGACCGACATTGCCAAATATTAGTGTAAACTCAAACAACCACCATGTTTGATTATTTTAAAATTTTATGGTTTAAATGTGTTTATGTATGCTAAAATAGAGTTTCCCTGGAGTATTACGCCTTAAAATGACCATTTTAGACCCAAAACACAATTTTTTAGCCTTCACAGGGTTTTTAAACTATCTTGCCAATCAAGATCTCAGTTTTCCAAAGGGTCAAGACACACTCGAGACTCTAGATTTTGAACCTTGGGTTAGAGTCTAACTCAAGATAGGTAGAAACTCCTAAGGCCATGGCTGATCTTCTGGCTAAGGAGGGTGTGCATAAGACAGGCTTAGAGATCGGGGTATTTGTTTCCTCTTCCACCTAGTTTCTGGGGCCATATGATTTTTCAGTTGTTGTGCTCTTTTTTATTCTTGAAAATGCTGTTGATTAACCTTTTCTTATGATTCAATAAAATATTATTGTTACTCAATAAAAACAAAAAAGAGAATATAAAGTCCAATGAAGGAATCATAGTTGTCAAGGCCTGCGCTTTGGTCGCCTTGGGCGTCTGTCAGGCCTCCAACGCCTTGGTTCGCCTTGACGCCTTGACAACTGTGGAAGGAATACGCACTAAAATACATTATGCTGGTTAAGGAAATTCTTGAGGTGAAAGGTGGAAAGGAACTTTGAACACGGGGATTTTTCCTACTTTCCTACATTAGCATTAGAAGAGAATTGTGCATGTGGATTGGCATTGAAATGTCTAATCTAGACAAAGGATTGGATAATCCAACCCAATCCAGATTTTGGCTGAGACCAACCCGATCCCAATCCTAATCCATGAAATGATACTCAAGCCACAAGGACCTTATCTATCAAAGACAAGTGCAAAGCTCTAGCCCATTAGGCTGCGAACAGACTTCCTCTGCAAGATTGAAAAGTTCACATAGGTAAAGCATGCACTTCGGTGGCCTTCACACTAGCAATATATAATTCAACATCCGATTCAAGTTTGTTTACCCATTGACATTGCTATTATTGTGTAAGTGGCTATAGTTCCCTCCTTAGATGGTAGAGTCAAGATCCAATTGAGCCCTTTCAACATAGAATGTTCTGGAATGCCAACATGGACCGCCGCCTCCTTTTGAGTACCCAGGATACGCAAAACAGAAAATTTTTCATCCTAGTCCACTAGTTTGTGTGAAATAAATAGCTTTTACAGCTGATATTCTCTATCTTTATAAGTATAATATATCCAGCCTAATATGGACTTCCACCTAATAAGATACTATCGGAATTGTATAATTATATGATAGCATTTTCCTTGAATAAATTATTGGCATTTTTCTCCTTATCAAGCATAAATTACCACTAATATTCTCAAATCCTGTAATCTCTAGCATTCAGGACAAAGCATGCCCATTATGTATTAAATTATTAGCATGCACAATGTACTTTTCCAAATCATTCCTAATTCTTAATGAAATAAAAGTACACACTTGATGGTTGTGTCAAACTATGGCAATCAGGAAAGGCAAGCCCATCAACTTCATACATAGCAGCATTTTATAAAAGTGTACATAAAAAATGCTGATATTATAAATGTAAAAGCAACAAAACAAAAGGGTTGAGGAGAAAAAAAAAGAAAAAAGAAAAAAGAACAAGTTCAAACTCAAATTGTACAACAAAATTTCATTTTGAAGCTTCACTCAGGTCAAGTACAGAAGTACCGACATAAGAAAAAAGAATCTGCCAGAGAATTTCCTGGGATAGTTCTGGGGATGATAACAGTTGAAGCATAAATCATTCTAGTTATATATGCTAATCGTGATGCATCAAGTTTTTCTCTTCTAATAGAAGGTTGCAAAAAAATATCAATGAAAACGTACCAGATACAGAAGGGCGGGTTGGGCTGAATGAGTCAAGATCCCAGCGGCTAAAGCAGCTACAAGTCCAATGGCATATCCAGGGAGTGCATACCATATGTATTTGTGTCCTTTGGGAGAATATATATCTAAAGTGCCTGTTGAATCCCGGCTCTTCTGATGATCGAAGCAGAGAACCAATGCAATAAGCAAGGCAGGGATAGCCTGTAAACCCACCATCAAATTATAACAGCTAACTAAGAATCCAAGAAGTAACAAAAACTTTTCACGAGGGCAGAAAATGTTAATGTTGGAGGTAAAAAAATGTGATTTATCAGACATAGAGTGATCAAAGAACTTATGGTTATAATATTACGCCCAATGTACATAGTACTATAGTAGATATTCATGAAATTGTTGACTGGTGAGGGAAAAGAGGAAATTCCACAAACATCCATTCCCAAATTTTTATATTGGAAGTGGAAACTTATATCACCATGCAAAATATAATGAAGTAAAAGATGTCTGCAACAAAATAAGGAAAAAAGATAGAAGAAGAAGGGAAGAAGATACAGAGGAGAAAGAGAGATTGAAATTAGATCTCTCCCTTCCACGGTATTGCTTTATATTGATTAATAATAATATAAATTACATAAACAGCCGCTATATGGAGGAAGCGACTTGAGAATAGAAAGCTACCTACTCTAGCCGATTTAAAAACCTAAAGGAATTAACTAAACATCAACATGACTAGATCTAAATACTAACCACAAAGCATCACTACACTAAACAGTACTAACACATAAAACTATGTACCCCCATGTTACATAGGTCCAATCTTCCACAATATCCATGGGGAAGGAATTGTCTCAGAGATATCAAGTGCAAAAGTTAGATATGAGAAGATATACAATATCTACAAATTTGTTGCATGCACAAGTGGGAAACAAACTACACTGAATTATTAATACATCAGTTTCTTCTCTCTCTCTCTCTCTCTCTCTATATATATATATATATATATATAAAAACCAAATGACTTTTTATGGCTATTCAAGATTTTTGTTGATATATATATATATATATATATATATATATATATATATATATCAACAAAAATAAAGTTTATCCCAACTAAATGGGTCGGCTACATGGATTCTTGTCCTCCAATTGGTTGGCTACATCTTGAATAGCCATAAAAAGTCATTTGGTTTTTAGTGCATCAGTTTGGTCAGTAAATAAAATCTTCTTCTACATAGATAGACTTGCCATTTTGATGGCTTCTTTCACCTCATGCCATCCCCCATCAAGCAGGTGGCCCATCAGCTGAAATAAATTGGACAGCTAAGTGGCCATTAACCACATAGGTTTAATTACATAATCACACAACCTGCAGCATATTCTTGTTTAACAGAAATGTGTTTCCTTTACTTCTCAGTGTTAATCATACAATAAGTACGAAAACTTTTATGTTTCCTAGGGTCACTTTAAGCAACAGAAACCATAGGTAACATTACAAAGATTTTTATTGTAGCTCTCTGAATGAAAGATTTGTGCCACCAAGAAAAACATAAACTAATGATTTGTTATATACAATGGAAGATAAGAAAGAAAGAAAGACAAAAGGAAATAAAACTACTGGCTAAACACTCCAACACCAATAGATGCTGACTACACAAGGATAAGATACTAGATGCTACTGATAGGAATGGACCCCATGGTAATGGGTCCATTCTCTATCGCTAACATACATAAAGGGAAAATTAACTATGAGCTGGCAGTGTAAGCCCTCTCAAATGCCTTTTTGTTTTCCCTCTCTCCTAAAAAAATAAAATACTGTATTATGAGAGGGCAGAACCCACACCACCAGCTCATAGATCATTTGCCCATACATAAATAAAACCTTCCAAGTTACAATGGCAGGCTTCTGTTGTGAAGGCTATAAAAGTAATTAGCTGGAGAAATTAATTTCTGTGGTGAAGGCCTTACAGATTCTAGCATATCTCACACAGATGATGAATGCTGTCACATTTTAATTAGAATATCTCAATACTTTGAAACCACTAAAAGTTTGTTGCAATAACTAGAACCAAAATATTCCTACTATAGATGAGTTTAGTCACAAGTTCAATAATTAATATAAAATAAGAAATGAAAAATAAAAACAATGAAATGCAATAGAAACTTGAACTTTTAAGTTTTCTTCAGGGCTGAAGTTTGCTGGCTAGGCCTTTCTTTATGAAAGGACGAGAGGAGCAAAGCGATCTCGACGGATTCCGATTACCAAGCTTAAGACCGGCCCTCGATCACTCCATATGGTCTATTCCATGAGAGCGGGGAGGGTGGTCGTAATTTGGCAACATCTCGTTAACCCACTTCTCCAAAATTCTTATATTATTTATCAGAAAATAATAAATAGAACACTACTATAACAGCTGTAGGCAGCTTGAGGTTAGTAATTTGACCAGCGTAGGACCTAGGTTTTGTAGTATGAAAAGTCACAGACTGTGACTTTTCAGCAACCTCCAACTCATCGAAGTAAAGGTACTCCCCAATTATACACTCTAAAAGTTTACATTCTATTCCAGTGCAATAGGAACATAAATAGTTACAAAGATCATAAAATAAAAATTAAATTTATAGAAAATTCATTGTATTAGAAATGTAGTTGGGGGACTTTTCTTCTTTGTATCCGCATTGTAAACATAATCCATAATAACAAATCGTATTTCAATTACGTTGTAATGCAAGTAGTGTGGTTATAAGGCAGTTCTACTATGAACTGTTACAGATATGTAAGCATTGCCCTATCCGATTCTAAATAGCTGAATAGCATAGCATCTCTATTTCCAAAATAACAGCGAAATTTAAATCCATAAAACAATATATGTGCGAGCAATAAAAAAACCTACAGAAAATAACTCCATGAAGAACATAAAATAATAGAGTCCATGGTCCTGAACCTTCCTAACTATTTATCACTTCTTTATCAAAGATACCACTGTATGTATTGACAATGACCTATTATTGTACTCATGTTGACATGATTCTCATCATCAAGGAGCAATCATAAACAAATGACTGTTCCAAACAAAGAACAATTTATTTGGTGCATGAAAATCTCATGTCTTTTTTCATTTTTCAACTGGTACAGGAAGATGTAACAGGAAGCAAAAAGCCAGAAGGATGTGAAAGTTGACTGCCACCAATCTGGCTTCCCAACACTGTTACAAGGAACCAAAAAAAAAAAAAAAAAAAAAAATTAAGGCTAATAGTTAAACCAGCATTCCATGTGACTTGATGAAGTAGTTCTGTCAGCAAAAAGTTTCAGCATTTAGCAATCTTAAACAGGTTGCCACAAATTTATGTTTATATTTCTCTGACAGCACTTTAATCACGTTTTACAGGTTTCTAGTTAAAATGATGTAAGTAGTTCTGTGACAATCACATTCTACAGGTTTCTAGTTAATCTGTTGCGATGGTTAACGATTACTTATAATCAGGAAAAGCATAGCACAAAATCAAAGTGAATAACAGATTCCTTAACATATTTCTCGAAAAGCTTTTAAAGACGAGCCTCATCAGCTTCCCTTTTACTGCCAATCTCTCCTCCCTCTGCTTCTCTAAATTAGTCCCAATGACTTGTTTTCAATTATACCTACTTCTTCATTTCTTTCATTTACCTCACTTTTCAGGAAAACTTTCCTTAGTTTGTCAATTAAACACCTAAGTGCACCTAACCCAAAACACACCACTTTGAAAATAATAAAAAATAGAGCTCTGAATAACTCATAAACATACCACCCATAAACAAGGGATGGGATGAAGGGTGACCTATTGAGATTTACTGGTTTCCCTTCTTAGACATGTTATAGCGATCTCCAGTTTGTAATGAAAACCTCTTCATCTCTTGAAGATGTATACCTTGTGCCAGTTTTTCACAGCACAACTTAAAATTGACTTCTATCATTTCTCAATCCTCGTAAAACTAAACAGATCTTTACAAAATCTCTGCGAAATCTTGGAAATCTCAACCTCACTGAGATCCCTGGGATCTCCGAAAATTTCCATTTTATGTGTAAAAAAAAAAAGAATAAAAAAAAGCAGTGTCTCGGCTAGATCTCGAAAATCTCAACCTCATTCAGATGGGGTCGAGACACAAAATTTAGAAGCTTGATTTGTAATTTAAGGACTGGTATACAAGCCAAGGTTAGTGATAAAATCAGTTTATTGATTAAGAAAGCTAAAATGG
Organism: Protea cynaroides; assembly: GCA_028583415.1. Taxonomy (NCBI): domain Eukaryota; kingdom Viridiplantae; phylum Streptophyta; class Magnoliopsida; order Proteales; family Proteaceae; genus Protea; species Protea cynaroides. The sequence goes on along the minus strand of CM053275.1, from coordinate 93,786,043 downwards.
AAAGTTTCCAGAGAGTTATTACTACCTATTGCCTTTTGCCTTTTTCCCCACCTTTTACACAAGTAATTGTATCTTTTTAAATTTGACAGGCAATGGAATTTATTTTTATATTTTTGGTAAGATCTATAGATAAAGAATGTACAGCGGTGTAGCGATATCAGTTTGGTATTTAAATAATTATTAACAAGCTCTTCAGAGCTACAACTAATTATTTTTTAAACGAGACGTTTAAGTTTATTAAAGTTCTAACAGTATATCTACCTTGCTTAACCACCTTTTTTTTTTTTTTTGGAGGGGGGGGATAAAGAAATATATTAACAAAAATCAAGGAGAACACAAGACCAGGAGCCTTAAAAGCTAGCTGGGAAAAAAATAAAAGGATCTACACATAGATCAAAAGGGAAGACCTGTCCACATTAATTTGGAGGTTTGTCCTTATCTGATAAAAATTTCCTCTTCTTTTTTTTAATTATATCAACACAATTTTTCCTCAAGCCAATGAAGTTTCGCTCTTTTAAAGCTTCCCTATCCTATCACTCAATGATGAAGTTAATGATTTTTTTTTCACTCACCTCACAAATCTACATTCATTTTCTTTTTATGTTTGTTCAAATTTATTTCTATTCTCTTCCTTCAATAATGTTTTACATTATTTATGCAATTTAAGTTTTTTGGCAGCCACGCCCCCATGCCATTCTGGGGATCAACATGCTGAATCTTCGGCACCCATCCACATACCCGGGCAATATATGGCCATGGTAGGCCAACAACCAAAGTATTCTCAACACACCCAAATTTACCAATTTGGTTAGGAAGGAATTGAATACATCAACATTAAGATCTCAACAATGAAATAGAGCAGAAACAGTCACTAATGAGAAGAAACTGAAGGCTAGTACACCGCTTCACCAAAGTAAAATGATTCAGAACTGCTATGGATGGAATAGGACAGAACAAAGAGTAGTGGTTGAAAGAAGCTGCCTATTGACCATAGCAATGCTGCCTATTGACCAAGGAGTGGTGGAGGGGGATTGCCTTTTTGCCACTTCAAGCTAACCCTTCAGTAAATAAATTTTCGTACAAAAAAGACGATTTCCAAGGATACTGCAGTAAAACCAATGCCAGTGCCGCAAGTCCCACTTCAGTAGACATATAATATATTCTTGGTAGGTACTAAACTGGATTTGACAGTCCGGAGAATTTCCAACAATGCAAAATAAAATTTCCTAGAATACTGCAGCAAAACCTATATATGTGCCACAAATCCTATTTTGGCTGACATATAGGATATTCTTGGTAGGCATTAAACTGGAATTGATAATGGTCATTCTCCATAGAAGCTCCCATGTCATAACAAGCAGTCCAAGGAACTACAAAGTTTCTACCAAAAGAAGTACAGAATAGAAAGTTGATAACTAAAACCATCATCATGGAAAACCCTAATCATATAGAAATACAGGCTTACAATATAAAATAGCAGATGGCATATAATATATTCTTGGTAGGTACTAAACTGGATTTGACAGTCCGGAGAATTTCCAACAATGCAAAATAAAATTTCCTAGAATACTGAAACCTATATATGTGCCACAAATCCCATTTCGGCTGACATATAGGATATTCTTGGTAGGCATTAAACTGGAATTGATAATGGTCATTCTCCATAGAAGCTCCCATGTCATAACAAGCAGTCCAAGGAACTACAAAGTCTCTACCAAAAGAAGTACAGAATAGAAAGTTGATAACTAAAACCATCATCATGGAAAACCCTAATCATATAGAAATACAGGCTTACAATATAAAATAGCAGATGGCACCCCAGACAGATTCCCTTCATAATGATGTATTAAGGTGATGCTACTAAATCTCTGTTGTCAAGAAGCACATTGTAATTGTCAATAAAAATACTACTAAATTTTGGATACAAAATAAGCTTGCTACGGCAGCCCATTACAGAAGACGTAAGACAACATAACTAACGAACCTATTGGAGTCTTCTATTGGCTACTTTTGGGGAAATTTGCAGCATGAGTTACATAGGGAGCAAAGGGTGCCAACAAACATAGATGACAACCCTGCAAAAATTTCTTTTGTTTATCCTCTGCCAATGGGATAAAGGAGAAAAGGCCAACACAATGCATAGATTATGAAAGAAAGCTTCTTCGTACAATGAAAATCCATTTATACCAGATTCAGTGAACAAGTAAAAAATTTGAGCCTACTTGATTAGTCCAAAGAGAAACTACCAGAATGGCCCAATTGAGATATAAGAAAATGACCAAGCCAAACCCCCCCCCCCAAAAAAAATTAAAAAATAAAAAATAAACCCTTGCAACTCGGTTGATGGCAAAACAAAAATAAAAAGAAGGTTGAGCCTTAAAGCAGCACCAAATGGATGATCAAATCCATAACATCGTGAAATCTTCTTCTGAACATACTATTACCATCATCAATGGGTATGTAAGGTAAACAGTTATATTTCTTGAATAAGGTGGCAATATTTTGACCTACTAAATCATGAATTTGGCTTTTATGTACAGAAACGATAAGAGGGGCCCTACAAGATTAAAAAATCATTGGTTTATCAAATTATCTATCGAGCTGTATGTAATCATGCTAAGAAAAAAGAATTTGGAACCTAATTGTTCCTGTGTATTTGCTCCATGGAACTGTAAAAATTTCATAAATAAAAGAAAGCTAAATTCCAGCACACCATCAGATTTTTATGGTGATAAATTATGATACCATCTGCGGAGGCTGCTAAAAATCACAGTAAATCATTTAAGATGATAGAATGCCATACCATATCTCCAAGACCAAGCATTATGAAATCTGTTGCGTTAGCTCCAGGTATCATTCCACCCAACAAATTCCTAGGGAACACAATCTTCACTGGTAACTCCAGTTTCTTTGTAATCAGTTGCAGGCCTGGAAGCCTCAAAGTATTAGCCACTGTGTGAACAGGATTAGATGCTTGCTGTGTGGCAACAGAGACCATTACATTCTCACCAAATAATCTCTCTGAAAAGAAAACCCAAAATATATCGTACACAAACAAGCAAACAAGAAGCAATGCACAGACTTTCATGTTTGGAAGGCGAACATGGCTAACAAACGCAATACATATTGAAATTCCCAACAAGTTGTTCAACACCCAATGCCCAGACACAAGCCAGGCCGCAACGATCCCTGTGCACAACAACAGAAGTATCCCTTGATATCGAGTGAATGACTTCGAGCAGCAACGCGACACAAAAGGGTCCACCAGCCCGAATTGCACCTTGAAATATGCGATATAGGGAGATAGACAGAAGAACAGTGAAGTGGCAGATGCCACGGCTGTGAAGGCTGTGAGCAGCTGCGATACAGAGGAGAAGAGGTAGAACATAAGCAGTAGGCTGCAAGAGCTCATTACTGGGATCATGAGTGCTTGGGACCTATCCAAAGTGATGGATGCCTCCGAAAAGTCACGGTTTCGCTCCATTTCTTTCCCATAATTTAAAGCTCGAAATGCCGATCCAAAGGTCACGGCTACTGCTGTCAGAACGAGAGTGACGGGAGCAGGCTCCAGCAAAAATGCGAGCTTCCATAATGGCTCCATTATAACTGTTTTAAATTCTCTTCCCACTCAGTTCCTCTGCCCGGAAGAACAAAATCCTAAAGATGCCGCCTTTCTGCTACCAAAGCTGCAATCTTTCTCCACCGGAAATTTGACTGGAGAAATTCATGCAACCTGCATTAGAATCAATTAAGAAGGAAGTGAGAATGCATGAAAACTGTACAGCAATCACCTGAAGATAAAAAGTTACAATGCACATGATATACAAAAGAATTACCTGCAACATAATTCCCGAAGCCTACAACACCTGGAAATAAACTAAAACGTGGACGGAGCTCCATACCATCTACTAATAAACAAATGAAATAGAACAACCAAGACAACAGTCCCTCAATATGAACTGATAGCTTCGAATACGCCCAAATTTCACCACTGAACACGAAACCAAATTGTCGCAAAAAAACAAAAATATAAAAGAACTTTCTTTCCAAATCACACGATCTAGGGATCCAAATCAATGAAGAAAAAAGTGAATTTTCGAAGTATAAGTTATAAGTTGGTAATCAGGAACGATAACGAGCGATAGAACACGCAATTGACCCGAGAAACACAAGATCAGCAGTAGTGTAACAACTGGAGATCTCAATTCAGATGAAATCGAAGTTTAAAATTCCATTAATCAGATAATAAACAAGCCCCCCCCAAAAAAAAAAAGTAAATAATTAATAACAAAGACAAGAAGGTTGAGAGGGACGAGGAAAGTTCTTGTTTTGGCCTTTTGGGAGGATTTACCTTGGACTTGAGAAGAGTAACTTCCACGATAGGAATCCCCAGCAGAAGAGAGTTTCACCGGGCAGCTCACGTCATTACCTCTCTGTCAATAAAATAACGGCCGTGGCTTCAATGGCTCCAATTTTTTCCTTGTCCGGAGTCCAAAGCCGCCACCCTCTTCGCAGTCTCCCATAGTCCTCTCTCTCTTCAAGTTATAAATGGCATAGAACTCTTGCAGGCGTTTCGTTAAACGGTCGAAAGTAAGATTTAAATCCTGTTCTGCCAACACGGGAAAATCTAGCGGCTGTCGTCAACGTATATTAATACATCACTGAATTTCACCATGCCGGTGTAAGAGGCATTTTTTAATTTTTTTGGTTAAAAACATGAGGGACATGAGAATTAAAATCCATTGAAATGTAATATAACAGCCCTAAAGTAATCACATATCAGTCAACCCTAGGGAGGGCTTTCCGAACGGGAATAGAACCTCAATAGGTCCATCCCAATATTCTAAATCCAGATGTTCAACATGGTATCGGGCAATGGGGTATGGATTCAATGGAAAATTGATAAATGACCGATATTAAAACACGACTGGATCAGAGATCGGATCAATTATCAGTCAAGTCTAAAATCGACATGAATCGACCGATCTGATATGGTAATAGAGCATAACAATGGATTAGAGTCTGGATCGTCTCCACTAAAGAGAACTTCATCTAGGGCTGTCAAAAGCTAGATCACACGTGTTAAATTCAATTGAAAAAAAGAAAAAAACTGAATCAACCATTTAATAAATAGTTAGGTGACATTCTTAGATGATGTATTACCGGTCATTTCCCATGTTGACCAAAAAACGGACATGACAATAAAAAATCAATCAAATATTGAGATCAAACTAAATCGATTTTAGAATGATCGATAAAAGGCCGGTTAAGTGGACTTGTCTCCCTTAAATGTTTACTCTTGTTATAACTTATATTTCTTTAATATTTTATTTCTCTAACTGGCGTGAGACTAAGTTTACTTTCCAATAGTCTCATTTTATTTCTCTAACTTATGTGAAACTAAGTTTACTTTCTGATAGCCTTTGTATTTACATAAATATTAAATTGAAGATGTTTGAATTTTATCTAGCAATATCTCTATGGATAAAATTACCATCTCAAAATTTGGAAAACTTGGGCACCCCCTGTTCCATCAAGCTTCAGATCTTCAAGACTTCTTCCCAGGCCCCTTTCATAAACACTATGATTATATGAGATTGCCATAACCTGCAGTTCTTGGATCTGCTTTCAGCACACCCTCCATCAACAAATTTGCCATCCACAAACCACCATGAATCCTATTAACATCTGTGGAAATCTTTGTTTCTTCTTCCCAACTCCATTTTATAGGGTTCTAGTCTGATTCTGGCCGATTCCAATCCATCTAGGATCAGAATCAATGGAGACCGATCCCGAGTCTGATTTCTGATTCTGGGTTTTGAACCTTGGATGGAACCCAATTTGCCTCTTCTAGTAATTTCATAATTACTGAAGGCTTTCATTTGGACTGGCCTGTTCTGATTTCTGAACAGCTTATCAGAACAATCATTTTTTTAAATCAGGGCAGCTAGTTTTGGCCGATTGACCTTCGGATAAGTTGAACGTCTAATAAATTATTAACCATGAGTAGAATTTGGGATTCCATCTCAATCATATCACGGTGAAATTTTACAAGTGAGATAGGTGCAATGCCCTAACGTATGATTCCATCCATATGCCTCCACAAGGCAGCTTGTTGTAGCCATTTTCCCCCATTTTAGATCCTATGACCGCATGCTGAAAACTCTGACAGAACTGTATTTTTCATGTAAGCAATGGAAAATGTTACAATCAAAACCAACCCTACAGATCATAGCTTAAAGAACTGTTATTTCTCAGCCATATATGCACATTTTTTTCCCTCTATTAATTTATATGGACAAGATCCTATTCAGTTAAAATTTTGATTGAAAGACAATTACAAAGAATTGAATAATACTCACACTTCCAGAGGACGGTTTTCATCACCTTCAGGAATGGTTGATATTACTCCATTATGGCAGAAACTGGCACTTATTGTTACTAGGATTTGGTAAGATTGCAACTTTTCTGGTGATCATGGCAATGATGCAACTTTTTCTTGGTGATCATGGAACCAATGCATCTTGGCACAGAATGCTGTATTAGAGCGGCACAGAATGCTGTATTAGAGCGTGATCGGACGCATGGATCGCATCCTGCACTCGAATGTGATTGGAGACATGGTGGCTCCTCTATCGAAGATTCGAAGTGTCCGTGCCAGATAGGCTGCAACTCCGACATCTCTCTTAACTTGGGCTGGGTTTCTCCAGCAAAGTCTGGCCAACATACCAAGCAATTCAGCTTATATCTACACTCGTGCAATTGGAGAAAAGGGTGGGTTGACTACAAAAGATGGTGTGATTTCTTCCATTTTCTTTGTTTCTTTCCTTTTCTCTTCCTCTGCAACTGTTTCAATCAAGAATCTCACTTCCTCCTCAAGCAGCAACTTCAGTGAATTGCATTGCAACCTGTGTGTGGTCCTTTCTTGCTTAGCTGCAGTAGAGTCGTCTGTGGTACTATGCAAGATAGCAACACAAATTGAGAAAGCTTGTAACGTGGATAACTGAGCATGAAAATCAACCGAATACTGCCCATCATCTAGAAGATTTATGGTCAATGCCGGCATCTTCTTTTTTCCTCCCTACATATAGAGAATAAATAAATAGCAAATTATAAAAGATTAATCATGGCAATAACAGAATATGAACAATCAATTGGAACTAAATTCTTCTGTACATCCTACAACAGGAAAATAAGAAAGCCATAATTTGCCTTGAGGGGTTGCAGTCTAGAAACAGAAATACAGAATGACCAGGGAGAGAATTGGAAAGCATGCAGGATCTGAACCCACATTTGACAGGCCCTCTTAGGAGATCTTCAATGTGAATTGATGGATCCAATCAAATGTTTAGGAAATTACTTGTAGTGGTCAATGAAGAGAGTAAATGGGTTATATTGATAGGCATGATCATGATATTGATAGCATGATCATGACAGTCCATCTAATTCCATCACCTGCAAGATCTCCTAGGCAGGAATGATGCATCCCAACTCCCTGCATGAGCACCCAGCCTCTTGATATTCTGTTAATTTATTAATTATCATCTTCAAAACTGAGACTGCATATTTTCCCTTTTCCAAAACAAGTCCACAATAATTCCACCATCAGCATTGAATAAAAAGCATACCTGAACAAAGAGCTCCAAAGGCTGAATGCTCCCCACACAATGATCTACTGCATTTTTTATATTGGGATTTCCAAAAACAACAAGAGGGCAGGCCACGTCCCAGCCACCACATTCGCAGCCTCCACCAGATCTCCATCGATCCAATAATGGCGAAGGGCCCCCACCATCTTCCGTACTAGGCAAACCATGGGTTCCAGTTGAAGTCACGATGACATTCACCTTTGCTGGATTTATGTTGTGGGGAGTGTGATCACTTCTCTGCTCAACCACGGAGAAATCAACGAAGTTTGAACAAGCCTTCCCACAAGAACCGTGCTTGTCTTTAAGGCTTTCTCTCTTTTGAAATGGAGCTTGAATGACAACTGCTGCAATTTCAAGGTATGGATGCAAATCTGCAGGAGCCCAAGGGTAAGGTGTTGTAACATCCGAATCACCATTGCCAGAAGCATGTTTTGCTTGACGTTTGAGCTTCACTGGATCTAAGACATCATTGAAAGCCATAGAAGAGCCCTTATGCAAGTCCCCACCAGAAGGACCCATGGGTGGTTTTATAGAGTCAGCTTGACAGTCAGGGCTTTCTTGCTTAGCGTAATTCCTTGCATGTGTAATATCATACAAAACAAACTCTGTCACCATAGAGTTATCAAAGCCTCCAGCATTTTGCATTTCGGAACATAGGTAACAGGAAACTTGCATCTGACCAACCATTGAGGCCTCTATGTGTCTCTCTTTTGAACCCCATCCACTGTTACTACTCTTTTTTCTATTGTTCAGAGAGTGGAAGGTATACACCCAATTGAAAGCATTATGGCCTTTCCACGTTTTGGCCACTAAGGTATCTTCTAGGTTGTTCAATGAGAACTCTAGAAATGGAACTCCATGTTTATACTCCAATTTCAGAAGTGCATGTAGGTGAGCAGGTGATGAGGCCACATCCAAACTGTGCTGATCTTTCTTGACAAAATGAGCCCCCAATTCTTCCTTCTGTACAGTGTTTGAAAAATCATGCAATAAAGATTTACAAACTGTCCTCTTCCTGCTAATGCTTGCTACCCCTACTGTTTTCATGTCACCGAATTCTGCCAATGAAACTGGTTGACTCCGTAGAGATTTAGACTTCATGATTGGCTTCAACATTCTTCTAATGGGGTTCACCCTGACCTTTGGGCTGGCTTTAGAGTGATCACTATCTGACCATGATGGTGAATGAGACGTTCCCACCTTTGCTGATGAGGACTTGTTGAGAGCAAGGACTGTATCTCTTTCCAAGAGACAATGACTACAATTCAAAGGACCAATACTCCGATCACATCTGAAATTCAGTTTTTCCAACGCACCTTGATCTATTGTCTCAGAAGAATGGTCTTTTCTGTCCTCCGTCTCTAGACAGATCTCAAAGAAATTATTTGATGGGGCATCCTTACACGCAACAACATTACCTGGGGAAGGGAAAAGGTCGAAGGACAGATCCAGGGATTCCTGAGAATTAGGTGCCATGTAGGTCTTGTTATCCAATGTTGTGGCCAGATCTGTCCTTGAGGACCTCAGGGATGAATTCTTATGCTGTTCATAAGAGCTTGAATCATTTGACTGAGATAGAGAGTCAACAATCTGGAAGGACAAAGATGTGTCACTACTGCGCAACAATTCAATCTGTCTTCCCACAAACTCTCCCATTTTCTTCATTTTCCTCACTTCTTTTGAGCACTGATATAGAGAACCCCTCTTCAGCTCTTCACTACCCGCTAACCCAGCTGGTCCATGTGGCATGCTTTTAAAGAATGAATTATGGGAGTCATCAAAACTAATCTCTGTGAAATGCTGAGCTCTGCTATCCAACTGGTAGCCTCTGTTTGTGGGTTTTCCTTTCACATCTCTACCATCAACTTTTGTACTATAGCAACGAGAATGACTAATATTTCTAGGACTCTGACCTACTCCGCAATACTTTTGAAATTCCAGCTCTGTATCCAGCCCCATAAGCAGATAGAAGCTGCAGCAACAAATGAAAAGAAATAAATCATGCTTCAGCAATACACAAATTCAGTGTGAACAACAACACTGAATACATAAACCCATCCACTCCAATATTTTTTTCCTACAATTCAATGTGTTCTAGTTTAAGCAATGAGCCATTTGATGCATCACACTAGGAAATAGATTCCCAAATCTACCTCTCCATTACAAACTTTCTAGTCCTACAAATAGTTAAGGACCTTGGCAATGTCTAATGACTCCCCACATCAAGAAGCAAAATCAAATGGCGCAGAAAATTCTAGGTATATTATATAAAACCTACAGAGCAACTACACATGCTAGTACAAGGCCTTAATAATCTCCTGCTCATAAACTCAGGTTGATCCATCAGAAAAGTTTGAGGTAAGCAATCAACAAATTATAAACAATGAGGAACAGCATTACCGTATGTTATAGAAACGTGCATGGATGAGCGTAGGTACACACTGCTAACAACACACTACGAATCTGTAAAACAAGAATTGCAAATGTAGAAAATCCAAGACCATTTATTCCGATAATAGATCAAACAGGTTTGGATTAAACGAACAGAAAGGGGAAAAAGGGGGATTTGGTGTGAATTCTGGGCTTCAGCCAAAATATGCGCAAGATCTGTTTTACAAAGGCCAAACTCAAAAGAAAAAAGCATATAATAAACCATCTTAATAACCCAAAGAAACAAAGATGTGACATCAGAACAACCTTGAAAAACAGATCTTGAGCACATTTTCGCTGAAACCCAGAATCAACACCAAATCCCCCGTACTTTTTAAACTTCCCAACGAGAAAACACGAAGTAAAATGCAGAATGGAAAAGAACAAAAAACAACAATACATAATCATTAGCACTTGCAAGCCGACCCAATAGAGAACAAAAAGGCAACAGAAAAAAAAAATGCTAATACCTTCTTCAGATCTCATAGAAGTGAATTCAAAGGAAAGTCCAACGGTACTAAATAGAATAGAAGCAACTGTTTATTGAAGCAATCATTTCTACCGATCTTTGCAAGCTTCATCAATTTTAAAGCATTCTTTAGAATCTCAGTTCTCGTTCTAGTAGAACTATAAGAGAACTCCAAAAACCGACCAGAAAAACACTCCTCTGCAACCAAAAGGTGAAACGAAATAAGACTAGCAATGCAAAAAACAAAAAGTGAGGTTTCGAGAGAGAAACAGGAACAGTGAGAGCATGCTTGAGAGTAAGTCCTGTCTCCACTCCAGTGAGTACCCACATGAACGAGATGGAAGAAATAAACCGAGAGAGACAAGCAGCCGAGATTCTACTGGTCCATGTCCGCTAAAAAAGAAAGCGATTCTACTGCAGTCTTCTTTTTCTTTTGCATTAATAGCCTCACCTCATCTGCCATATTTTTCCGGATGGTTTTCGGGAATCGTTCCTTATTTTTATTAATTATTTTGCTTAATAATTAATTCTCCCAATTATCAAATATTATATTTGATTTCTTTGCAATTAACAAATCTATGAACCCTCCTGGGAAAACACCCTAAATCCTGAAATTAATTAACGTATCCCTAACATCATCAAGGTATCCGTCTTCTTACAAATCCAAATCCTTAAATTCTGCAACTCATTTGGTATATGTAAATTTTTGAAGGGTCTCAATTTAGTTGTATGAGTATTAGATTGGATCAGTCTAATATGAAATAGATTAAAATACTTAATTTAACACATTATATTATTTCTGAAGCTTTTGATTATGTACCTAACATCTCCCACAACGAATATTAGTCCAATTAGGTAAGGATGCCAGTGAACCAGTCCGAACCTAGGCAAATTGGTGTAAGACTTTATAAGGCCTGACTAAAACATGTTCATTAAGGGGTTCGGACAAAGTGAGCTGTACTGTGCACATTAACTAACGGGTCACTAAGGTTTTTAGGTTATTATTGAGTTTAGCTTATCAAGTTGGTTTGGATTGAAAGCTAGGTAGGAAACCCATTAAGCCTATTGAAAAGATGGAAACAATGAAATTAGGGTTTAATATTCGGTTTAGTCGTTCTAATTCAAGATATTTTTTGGTCTGATTTTTCAAGCCTGTTCAGGCTAATCCGAACCAAATTAAGACTAATAGATATGTCATACCTCAACCCAAAACATGTCCGATAACTGTTTGGTCCTAATTGGTTTTGGGTTAATTTTGAAAAGTTCTGTCTAAGCTATCAGTTTAATCCCAAAATTGACACTCCTACAGTTGGGTGATCTTTACTTCTTAATTAATTGCATCGCCTTGGATTCCTAAAAATACATTAGCAAAAATCTTATGAAAAAAATAAAGATTAACTTATGACTTACCAAATGGATGGAGATCTTGGACATGGGTTCGTCTATTTGTAAGTTTCAGATTGAAGATTAAATATATATATTTTTTTTTGGGTAAAGTAAAGATTAAATATCTCATTCATCCTGTATTAATCATATCATAACATACCTATGCGACTAGTGGAAATACTTAATTTCCCCGCCAAAACTCCTCTCTTTTTAGGAATGGACCACAACAAAAGACTGGAGATGGAGCACTCTGGAGGGAAATAAGCCCGGACAGCCATTTAAATTCTAAAGGGTAACTTTAGTTATTAATGCATTTTATTGGAAAATGTGACCAATTTGACCAATTTACCCCTAAGGAGGCTTTATCATGCTTAGTTCTTAGGTATAAGTTTTTGAACTTCTAGATGATCAGTGCTTCAATGCACAGGTAAAGAGTGTGCAATACCATTTCTATCCCCATATTGATAGAATGACTGATGTCTGCAATCAATTCTAGAGCTTAAGTAATTATAAATAGATGGAGAAAATTTAGTGTCATTTATTTATGGTTGAAGGATTGGTTGGATGATTAATTCTCAAACCAAAAACTTTTCTCTATTCTTAAATACAATTGATGAGGAAATAGATATATATAAATGGGTAGAAGTTAAGAAGCCTTGTGTTTAATTCGTTATTCAACATTGTATATTTGTATGAGGGTAATAAATGAGAACTTTAATAAAAAAGAAATAAATAGTAAATGATTTATTAAAAAAATAATTAGCTTTGCAAATATTTTTAAATTATTGCATAAAGAGTATTTTTTGTGTATGGAGATGTAAAGTCCATAAATGGGTCTGAGATACAGAAGATTATTTATTAGTTATAAGTTTTAAGATGAGTCTGTTGTCTAACGATTTTTTTTTTATTCTATTGGGCCTTAGTTACGATGTAACCTAGTTTCAGTTGTTGATGTTGTTATGTAGTATTATTTTATCTTGGTTTCTCGCGAGGATCTAGATTATTGTGATTTCCTTTTGGATCAATTAAAATATCTATTTATCTAATAAAAAAAGAACCATTTCGATCTTAGTATTTCATGATTCACCATACATCTTATGTTTAGAGTGGGTTCGTTTACAATTTTTTTTTTGGCAAACTCATTTACAAAAAATTTATAAATGGTCAAAACAATTATTCAATTATCCTTCTGTTCTATACATTAAAATCTCAATTTTTTTTTGTCAAACCCATATGCCCAATGGAATTTTGATTATATCTACTCTAAGGAAAGAGGGAGCAAGGGAGAAAGAGGTGCTTGAATCATATAAATGAGATTTTGTCTTCTTATAACCAACCCGGTTACAAGTATTGTCACCAGGTATCTAAGCTGTTAGATCATTACGAGTCATTTCCTTAACTTTCAAGACTATCCTCTATTGGATGCAGATGGAAATACTGAGGTGACATCTGGCCAAAAAGTTCCCTATATATGTAAATGAACCCACCTAATAGTGATTCTTACTCCTTGAGAATTAAACAGATTCCTGATTCATGTAGAATGGCAAGATAATCCTGAGATGGAATTTTGCTGTATGATGGATACCGGTGGGGCCCTTGTTTTCATAAAGAAAGGCCATTGCACTATTTTTCAGAGAGTGAGGAGTAGAAGCTAATCACTCCTTATGAAAAAGAACAACAGAATCATGAGACACCAAGGAAAAGTGGAGGGTAGCTTCACAAACAAGTTCATAAGAAAAGTTTTTGTGATCAGTTCATCCATGAAAGTTTTCATGCATTGACCCCCTCCTGTGCTGTGGAAATTATTTTAAAAATTCAAAACCTTTGAGTAGGAAATGCATGGTCGAAATTTGTCACATGTCAAATTCAATAGCAAAATCCAATCATTTATCTCATATATTGACATCTTCCTTTATCACATGCCTAACTTTGATTTAATTCAAATTTAACAAACAATGAGAGTACCGTACCTACTTTTGTTCTCTAAATTTTGGCATTGATTGATTTATCAGATATTAGACCCAACCACCAAATATTGTATGGTTAGAAAGACTACTCTTGTAAGACCACACTCTGAAAATCTGGCCTAATTTAAGTTTCGTATTGTGACAGGTATTCCAATCATAATTGGACCAGAAGACGAGGTTGGGAATTCAGGTATGAGAAACGGGAATTTTCAGACCAGTTTATGCATACCAGTCTGACATACCGGTTGGACTCTAAGTCAGACCGATATATCCAACCGATATGAATGCATGAGTGATGATGGACTCCAGTGGGTCTCACACTCCGAATCTGATTCTAGGATATCTTTTGGAAATAGGAGACTTTCCTAGAATGACCTCCCACTCTATATATACATCTTTCATCATCGTTAGATTATTTCCAATGAATCTCAAACCCTAAGGTTGTCTGGAAAGAGATCTGAGAAGAAACAGAGAGGAATGAGGCTGTTTGATAAGGGATTTTTCGTTGGGAGGAGAGCACTGTCATTCAATGAACACCTGTAACTACTCTACCTCTGCATGAAGGCATGGATTACTGATCAAAGCCATGAAACGACGTATTGATCCAAAATCCTAAAACTGTAAAACCCTAGTTCTCTTTGAGATCCATTCTGATAAGGATGGGAACGTTGTTCTACAATGTTAAACGATAAATAATCTAAACTTAAGTGACCTAACCTGTATCTTAACCCTATAATGGTTTAGGAGGAACCTTGAAACCAAATCAAGGACCAACGGGAGAGGAATATCCAAAAAGGGACTCTCAGACTCATACCGCTGGGTTTACAGGCTAGACTAGAGGTCTTGCGATATGCCATCCTGCATGGTATAGCGGCATGACTGAAGGTCCTGCAATATGCCTAGGCAGTATATACCACAGGGACATATCGACTGGATTGAAAGTCCTGCGGTATGCCCAGGCTATATATACTGCAAGCACATATCAGCTGGACTTTGAGTCAGACCAGTATGTCTGTTCGAGGGTAATTGTTGACCAGCTTGATTTTGGCCAATTTAAACCTTGAAAGTTTAATTCTAATTAATGAATAATGTCGTGTAGGACTTGTGGATGGTGTGAGTGACTCTGTGACAGACTTGCAATCACGCTTCAGGTAAAGGACAAGACCATAATCCTTAATTAATTTAATAAAACAGTAAACCGTTGTATTTGTGTATGTAATCTGTTTGCTTGTTGTCTGTGCAGTTCACAAGTCATCTTGTTATTTAATTTTATAATTTGTTCATGCATATTCGTATGCTATGAATGTTGTTGTTTAATCATGTGAATATTTCATTAGTGAATAGAATGTGAAGGGGAGTGGAGCCATGGATATATCCTCACACTGACACATTTTCGTATCGTCATCTACTTTAGCGAACTTGGTATGAATAGGATATCAGGGGGAGGACATAGAATTGTGGCGCCGTCTGTTTACCAGACTTGAGCCCTGTCTCTATCTCATAGGGAGCTATACTAGGGTAGGGTCATAGATACTATGATGACATATAAGACTGATTATAAACAGAGTCCACTTGCAAGTCTTTGCCAATAGGGATGTAGGTATTAGTACAGTGTAAAGTATTAGGGGGAGGACGTACTAGTGAGGATTGTAGCCTGACAGCCAGACTCTAGCTCTATCTCTATACCTGAGTGAGTGATGTGGGGCAACAACAGTAATGTGGATCGAAGCCTGACTATTGAGTGTGCTTACACTCTCGTGAATGAAAGTGCGGTGCTTGTCAAACCTTACGATAGCATTTTGCAAGTCATACCTGACCCAATGTAGTGTTATCTCATCCATTTTGTTTGTTGCATTGTCTTGTGCTTTACTAAGCAAAGTCGTGAGCTCATCGCGAATATATATATATATATATATATATATATATATATATATATATATATATATATATATATATATATTATTTTTTTTTTTTTTTTCAAATGTTGATGCAGGTTATACCGTGGAAGACTTTATAACAGCTCCAGTGTATGAGACAGTAGTTGCAATGGATACACATGCAGTGGAAAACAAGTATGATGCTTCATGCGAGTGCTCTTACTGTGTGTTTCTGTAGGATTTATTATTTATTATTTTCAGTTACTATAAGTGGATGTATTAAATTATTTATTTATGTTTGGGATTTAAGAATAGCTTAAATAATTATTTATTTACAATTAGAAACTCAGTTCATTTATTTATTAATTTCGCTGCTATTATTATTTTCTGATTGTGGTTAGTTTGTATTGATTGGTTGGTTGAAATGGTCTATTGAGATCTTGGTATGAACTGTTGGTCTGAGATGGTTCACTCACACTTCTAATTCAGTCAGAATTGAAGTTTGAGAACTCTACTGCTTCCCTTCAAATTATTTACATAAAAAAAAATGAAAAATATCTACCACACCCATTGTAGTATGGCTTAATCTCACTCACCCTCCTTTGTTTGCGATAATATTCCTAACACCTTTACTTTTGAAAATATGTATCAATCAGATCCACATGGCCTACGACCATGACGTGTCACAGTCATAAATTCCTTAACGACAAAACTACCCTCATCCATATTTTACCCTTAAATTTTTCATTAACGAATTTAAGACTGTGACACGTCATTGATCAACAACCATGGGGTCTGATTGATACATATTTTCAAAAGTAGGGATTGTTAGGGATATTATCACAAATAAAGGTGGATGGGTGAGATTAAACCATACTATAGGGGGTGTGGTAGATATTTTTTGAAAAAAATATAATGTTCGTTGCAATTTCAAGTGAGGTGATGTTATTGACGATGGAACACCTACCATACTGGCCGGTCCTGCAAACATTTCCTTTATCACGAGAAAATCATTTTTAACTTCTTAAGTGTTTTGTGTAAGGGTAGGGTATCACTACATTGTCCACATGGAATAGAATCCACATGTGAACTCAATAGGAGCACGAAAGGTGGCACTTCATAATTTGTAGGATAAAGAGAGACCCACGGGTCGAAAGGGAGAGAAAGGGAAAGAATGAGAAGACACGCAACATGAGTAACGTGACCAATCTTAGGGGTGTCAATTAATCGGTCTTGATCGGGCCTAACGGGTCTCCACCAATTTAACACCTTGCATCGTAATTGACATGTTTAACTAATCGGTCTTGATTTACGAGACACTGACTCGTTTATATTCGGTCCGATCAGTCTAAATCTTTAATCGGTCTTATGTTGATCTGTTTATTCTGTCCATTAACGTCCATAATCAATTATTTTAATCGATCTTATGTTCAGTTCATAAAGACAACCTTTTTTTCCCGGATAACCTCATTCATATATACATCTCAGGCTCAAACAACAAATCAAAAGAAAATGAGAGCTTACAATTGAAGGCGTCTAAACTGAAATTGTGTTCGTTAAAATAAAATCAGAACAACCAATAATCGATCCGATCCTAAGACCGACATTCATTAAACGGTACAATTCGATTTGATTTTTAATTGATCAATCCGGTTCAAAGGACACAGTGCAATCCCAAAATTGATATGTTAGGATTGGTATGTATTCCTAAAGCTTGAATCATAGAATTTGGTAAGAGAAAGTGATCTTTTTTTAAGATCCATTTTTTTACCATATTATTCATTTTGAGTCTAGAATAAAAATATCTTCCATTTTAATCTATTACCATTTTGAAATACACAACAAATGCATTGATTTGTCTTATAATGCATAATGCATACCAAACCCATTAATTTGTCTTATAATGCATACCAAACACAATAACTTATCCATTTCTCCATGAGCGAGAAAACATGACCATCCTTAGATTTGGAAAGTTCTTCTGTTTTGGGGGATGGGACTACACAGCACTAATAATAGCGAACGTTTCATCTCAACAAAAAGCATAATTTCAGTCACTCGAACTAATTATTTCTATCGGCATCCGTGTTGCATTAAATTCATACATCATGACACAAGTTTTTATGATACGTTACATCATAAATTTATATCTATTCACATATTTAAAGTTACAGAACAATTAATGGTAGTTCCTCATACGCTAGTCCCCCAGGCCCCAACCCATATCTCTGTGATCTTTTTCAAGTATTGCATCAAAGAGGAAGCATGCAGTCTTTATAGTCAAGCTTTGGTAGTATTACATAGTTAGACATTAAATGTGCTGTTTGATTAAAATAAATTAATTTATGGTAAAAATAATTTTCATCAAAAATAAATTTTTAATTTTTTTCATGAAACAAGAGTAAGACTGTGAGTGACGGGAGTCTCATGTATTAAGTACGCCCCTTCTCTCTCTACAAAAAATAAAATATAACATGATAAGATGACCCATATTTTCTTTAACTATGTATGTGGTTAGGATATATTGTTAATTATATTTTATTTTCTTAAGTATGTAAGTCATCATAAGTCTTAGTAGGTTGGGTAATTATGTGTAGGGCTGCAATAGGGTCGGGTTAGGTCGGATTTTTCAAAACCTTAACCCCAACCTTGACTATTGAAACTTAACTCTAACCCAGTCCAATCCTGCCAGGGTCAGAAAATGTACAACCCTAACCCTGACCCTGACATGGTTGGGCTAACCCTAACCTGCTTTGATTGATCCTGACAGGGTCGGATTGGGCCGGATCAACCCTGATTAACCCTGATTCAGGGTTAGAATGACCCTGATATTGACCCTAATTGACCCTAAACATACAACAAATTATCAAATAACAATTACAACTTAAAACATATGACAAATACAAATAACCTATGATATTCTTTTAAGAACCTAACAAATACAAATCAAATCAGTTTAAATGTTTAACAAGGAACAAATACAAATCATACATATATTTATAAATATATTCAAATATATACAGGGTCGGGTTGGGCTGGGGTCAACCCTAACCTAGCCCTGTCAGGGTTTGGGCGGGGTTCAACCCTACTAGGGTTCAGAATGGGCCTAGGTGGGTTCGGATTGTCAGGGTAAAACTTACACCCCTAATTATGTGGATGGTGGGGAGTTACATAGATACAAGAAGGTTATTGTAATAAGCAAAAATTATTAGTAGTACGTGATTGGTGTAATAGTTATTGAGTCAGTTGCTTAAATAGTTGGATTAGTAATTATTAATTATTATGTATTTATATTTATATATTTTTTCCTACCAAAAAAAAGTTTATATATTTTTTAAATTGAGAAAGAATTCCACAATTCAGCAACACATATGAACTCGGGAACAATACCCAGCTCATTTTTTTTTTGCCAGAATCCACCTCATTTTTTGCCTCATGACACATCACGTGGTCCAATTTAATCCACTTTATAGGTCACATGTTAGATTTGAGATTTTAATTTAACAATAAATATGTTACGCCATCTTCTTTTTTTTTTTGTACTTTTTCTTTTTTTTTTCTTTTTTAGTTTCTTTGGCATTATAGTTATCTTAAATATGTGTTTTGTAAGCACTTATTTTCATTTTGATTATTATGGTGAAATCTTCTTTGAAAATAAAAAAAATCATAAATGACGATGTTTCTCTTTGGTATAATTTATATTTATGTTTAAATTATATATAATAAATCATTTATGATAATAAATTATGAGTCATAAATAATAATAGTATAATACCACTAGATATAAAGAAATAATAATATATTATTATAATAATACTAAACACCTTCTAATTAATTTGTAGATTATAAATTATATTAATTTAATTTAAATATAAATAAATAAATATTGTAAATCATATTAAACAATTATATATATCATAATGTATTATATAATTAATTAAAATTATATTTCAAAATCTATATTTAAATATATTAGAATAACCAGTGTGACAAAAGTTATTTGGCAATTCAAATGCTGGAACTAACACGCATGATGCCATTAAAAAAGAACTAAAACTCATTGAAAGAGAGAGAGCAATTGTGGTTATTGAAATTTAAAAATAATTAAACATCAACCATAAGAAAAAGAAATCATGGCTGTCAACTATCTTTAGTCATTGCTGACAACAACCTTAAATCCACATATAAGATGGAGAAAGTTTTTCTCCATCCACCATCAACAGTCTCACACATTATTAAATTATCATTATTATTTCCTTGATAAGATTAATATCCAAACTATCCTATTGTTCTTGAGTACTCAAGTGTTAGATCATGTGGGTGAAGAGATACTTTCTCTGTAGAGGAATTCGCGAATGAAAACTATTAAAATATCTAATTCAAAAGCTTAATCTATTAGGTGGAGAAACTAACTAGTATGTTAGACATCTTAAGTCCTAACATTTTTTTAATTTTGGATTATTTTCGACATTCCCCTTCACACGTTGCCCATCTTTTAAATGGTAGTACACGTGGCACATATGTAATCCATTGTACATAGATGTTTAATTAACATATAACCCGATTAGCTCTAATACTGTGATATTGAAGTATTTAACCAAAAAGCTTAAGCTATTAAGTGAATAAATAATGTTATATAATTTTTCTTTGAAACATCACCAAACCTTGATTTCAATACCATACTTTCATCACAAGGGAAGGTTTCAACTTTTGATGTTAACAGGATAAAAAAGAAGGGGGACAAAGATATCACTAACATTCTCTCTCTTTACTCTTTTTCCATGGCCATCATCTTCCCCAAGAATGAAAATATCTTCCGATCAATTTCATTGTTCTAATCTATAAATATTGTAAAATTACAAATAAATAAAAAATATCATGAGTTCTACCTATAAAGTTACAATTCTCTCACTAGAGTCCATCTCTTTTAATTCTTCTTTTTTCCAAAGCTCACTCCTCCCCTTCATGGTAGCTTCAAAATATAATTAAAAATAACCACACAAATTAACTTGATTGTTCTTTGTAAATAAGGCGTAAGGATCCCCTGCCGTGCATGATCACATAGTGGAGCGCATCGGGTGCATGTTCTAATGCACTTTCAGTTGTCGGATCCTGAACCGTTGCTTAACTACACAATAGAAGATCTAGGTCTGAAAACAAGGATCTTGCTCTGTTTGTTTCCATGTAAAATGGTGTAAATAAAAAAAATAAAAATAAAAAACCCTTTAAAATAAGGGTTTTTTTTATAGGTTTTTTTTCTTTCTATTTTAAATTTTAATGTAAAATGTAGACAAATTCATTAAACATGCAGTTGAAACATATTAATTGTATGAAAAAATTTACAACGAAACGAAGGGGTTACAAATCCTACATGTTGGTCATCAATTATACTATAGGGGCAGCTCAAGAGCGTGGGAATGTTCATTTGGGGCTCATCACTCTCTCTCTCTCTCTCTCTCTCATACAATGAAATACACGAACTCCTGAAAAGAACTTGAGCTAGAGACAACAACTCAAGGTTCATAACAACTCAAGGTTCAATGATCTCCTGAAAAAAACTTGAGCTAGAGACAGCTTTAAAAAATTCTCTCTTATCCTGAGTATAGCAGAACCCTAATCCACCACTTGAGGATCCTAGAATTAAGCTCACATCGGTGAAGATACTCATCAAAAGCACTCCCTCTATAATCTCGACCGGCTTAAACGCAGGCAAATGACAAGGTCTGTCATTTTCTTCATCGATGGTAAAATTGACATTTGCAAACTCCTTATAAGCCTCCACAGCACTTATACCTATGGGCAGGTCAAAAGCGTGGGAATTTTCATTTGGGGCTCACCACTCTCTCTCTTTCTCTCTATCTCTCATACAGTGAAATACATTGGAGAACCTTTCCCGCCTGTATCGTCTGAATCTCTAGTAAATGCTGAAAGTGAAAATAATAATAACTCCACCAATAAAATGAGCGTTCTGCTCTTATATTCAGATTTCTTAAATCCTGCTTTAATAACTATCTATTTATTCATTAATAATAACAAATAGGATTCACCATATCCTACCTTCTGTTAGCTGATTGAAATAAAAGATGAGTTAAGACTTTTTTTTTTTAAGGGGTTTTTTTTGGGGGGGGGACGACTAGATAGAAAGTAAAGTAAAATGGGCCTGGATCCTCTATCCTCTCTTATCAACCAATCGTGCCAATCGTCTATCGTACGGGCTGGGATGGTCGACATGCATGCCGATGCATCACAACCTATCTAATGGATGGCTAACGGGTTGGGCAACAGGAAATGATATTTTTCCAAGTAAAAATGTCGTAAAGTTATTCAAATCTATTCCCTACAACAACTCAAGGTTCATAACTCATACCAACCAATTGCAGCTTCAATTGAGTAAGCTCGAGCTGAGGCAGATTGGGTTGGACTTTGACTCGGCCCTTGCACTTAGGTTTCGGTTGGATTGGCCAACATCTACCTAAATTTTCAACTCCAAGACGACAACAACAACAACAAAAACAACAACAAAAAAGAAAAATGTTGTACGTGCCGCCCATGTCACGTGTGCCCTCTCATGTTTTTTCTTTTTTTCTCTCTCTCCTCCATCCCCTGTCCCCTTCTAATAGAACCACCTTTGTCTCCCTACTGTTTGTGCACTTCAGAATTGCAAGCTATTGGAGGCGTGGCAATCCATTTCCTTAAAACCCCTTAAAACTTAGGTATTAACTACATAAAATAAGGACATACCTAGTGCACAAGACTTGTACCACTAAGAGACCTGGGGAGGGATAAATGTACGCAACCTTATTCCTCTGTTTTCATCTTCAAACAACCACTAGGTCGACACCACGTAATAGCCTGAAATGCCAAAGTGCATACCGAATGTAGCCTTAATTTCTACCAGGTATGTGGCAAAAATATCATGCCCAAATTATTAAATAATAAAGAGAAGGTTTTTTCGAGTGAGGTAAAGATAGCCAAGAAAGGATCACACCAAACTGGACAGAATGAAATCAACCCATTTGGTAATCATCACAATCTCTAATCCCGTTCATTCCTACTCCCGAGAATGATATGGATCCACATCTTCTCCTCCAAGAGAATTTGGCTGTATAACATTGTTTAATAAAAATAGTTCAATCCCATGCTCCTACGGATTGGACAGCTCTCAAAACTCCAAAAGATTAGAAATTCAAGAGCTACTCCGCAACGAACAAAATCATGGGATTACAAAAACTTAATTCCGGTTGAAATCCAGGGATTAGGAGCAGAATGGTTATCAAATGGGTCCTAAAACGTTAGACCTAAGAGTCTGAGAAGGAGACCCAACTGGCATCACGTGAAGGGAGATTGTTACTTAAACCGTAAAAGTGTAATAAATGAGGGAGAACAGGGGAACATGGGCTGGAGCCCAAACAGGCCCTGACCATTTTTGTCAGCCAACTCAAACTTAACTTGGACCTAAGATTGAAGACTAGGCTCGAATTAGTAGGATAGAGGGTTTGGGCTCAGCATGGCCCAACCAAAATCCAACTTATATTCCAAGACAGGAGGAGCAGCTTCCTCTGAACTCATCAATCTTAAACTTGATGATTGACACCGAACTAATTTATGAATTAGCTTTATTCCGATTTTTTACAAGGATCTTAGTGTACTTGTTGAATAGTCATTGCACTTGATTTACATTCACATTCTGCAACTTACATGTACCAGAAGGACTCTATAGTAGGGGTGCAAGTTTAACTCTGACAACTCGAACCCGCCCAAACCCGGCTTGAACCTTGACAGGGCTAAGTTAGGGCCCAAATTTTGATCAACCCTAGCAGGATTGGGTTAGGTTAGGGTTGACCCCTGGGTTGAGCCCGGCCCGACCTGACTATATATATATATAGTGTGTGTGTGTGTTTGTTATATGTTTAAGTTATAATTGTTATATGTATGTTATTTGACAATTTATTGTATGTTTCAGAGCCAATCATGGTCAATTAGACATTGAATCAGGGTTAACCCAGCCCTGTCAAGGTCAACCTACCCAACCCTGCCAGGCAGGCAGGGTTGGGCTGAGTTAGGGCTAAGTTTAAATAGTCAGGGTTAGAATTAGGGTTTTGAAAAACCCAGCCCACCCCGATTCTATTGCAGCCATACTCTATAGGCCTGTACAAAAAGTAAATCAAGAGCACAAAAAAAAAAGGATTCAGTTTGGGTAATTTCCATAAGCAGTTGATGGATTTGAGAAGTTTCTGCTACTCATACAACAATGCCCCTCTTTCTGGGGAATACTAACAGAAAGAATCCGAAAGAAGAATATAGAACTGTGCAGTAAATAGAATTCCTTGAAAAGGCTTTCACTAAATCTACAAGTTAATGACATTATTGACAATTTCAAGTTGTCTGATGCTTCCAAAAATAAAAAATTAAGAAGTTGATTACTTCAATACTCAACTTGCTCAAGATTAAGTACTAGATGCCAACTGCAAACTCAACTGTTCTTACAAAAAGCCTTAATTGATTCCACTCTAATATATACAAATAATTCTAGCTCATAACTAAAATGTGAGGTCTTAAATACAATATGAAGCATAGGAACCCACTTGCAAATCACTGGAAAAATTCTTGCTCTCTGCATGATTTCTGGAGATCCATAGACTTCTGAAATGACAGACAAATTCTCTCTTTATTCAGGAGGTGGGCCGACCATTTGTCAAGTGCTCATTAGAGTGGTTTTTTCTCTTTGTGAGAAGCTGATCATGAATCAAATGCTCCATTGCAATTGCTTCTTGAATGCTGTCATGAACAAGGTTGCATAGCTCATCAAGAGCAAGCATCGGAAAGGGCTCCTCTATGAGAACACCAACCTACGGGAATCCAGTTTCCAATTGATATTTTTAATAAAACAGGATAAATGAGAAAGTTACAAAAAATGCTCCTATTGTTGCAAACTATTCGAGTATAGAAGGTAAAACACAAACACAGATAGAGATAATTACTTCTTCAATGCAGAACAAAGAGGCAGCACTGATAAAAGTAGCTGGAACAACAATCCAATTGCAGTCATCCCAAAGTATGATAGGAAGAGTGAGATGCCAGAGAACCAAGAACCTTGAGGTCAAGCGAGTGTATGAAAGAGGAATTGGAATTCCCATAAGCTGTTCACAAATGCCAATGCCTTCATGGAAACAAGAGATTTTTGACTCCTGCACAATGGTGAGGCAATTACAGATAAAAGCCACAAACAAAGTTGCATATCATGCGTACTTGGTAGAAAAATATTATTTGTACTTGATAATATGTATGTATGTATTCACAAATCTCTCTCTCTCTCTCTCTCTCCCCCCTTTTTTAGCATATGCCAAAATATTTACATCGCCTATTCCCTTGAATATCTCTTATATTAGAAAAAGAAATTGTTAATTACCAATACCTATAGCACCAACAAATTTTGGGATTCAAGACCCATTAAAATGGTTATATAAACTGAAATTAAACAATAACAGGGAAGCCTGATAACTAGGTCATAAACAACAACAAAACACTCAGACAATTACTTTTTTGTCAACTTTCTAAGTTTTCAGGGGGAAAGAATTTTGACTGGGTATAAAAGATTCATAGAGAGATTACCAATGCCGTACGCTTTGACTCCTCCAAGAGTAACAAACGAATGCTTTGAGATATGAATTCAATCATGCAACGTGGGTGGTGCTTTGAGCTGAGAATGATACTTAGATCATCTTGTTTCAGCAAATCCTTCAGATCGTTCCTGATATCTGAGCCATAAATCACATGACACTGCATTGGGAATATCCTGACTATTAGCTTGTCTCTCATTTCGAGTTACCCCAATTTGAACACGAAAAAAAAAGTGATAAATGGTGAAATGTTCTACAGCATAACAATTACCTAACGATGGTTTTGAAGAAATTCACGACCTTGGTTGGAATTTTTTAAGGGAAAAATATCATCAAGTAATCTTTCATCAGGCATTTTATTCTCAATCAATTAAACAACACTCACGGTGTCTTGCATTTTATTTGAAACAAATAAATGGTAACTGTCAAAATCTACCCCAAGGAAGGCAGCTCAGTTGGTAAAAACCAACACCTCAAAGAGGCCATGAGTTCAACTCTCCTTGAGACCTATCTACCCCCTCTTTTTCCCCAAAAAAAAAAAAAAAAAAAAAAAAAAAAAAAATTCCTAACTTTTGACATGCCTATCTGCCAATAACAATAAGATCTTTAAAGAATACTGAACTCATTTTGCTTTTCTAACAGATCATAACCTTAAGATATTGGAACAACAACTTCAACTTTCACAAATCCACGTCAGAATTAATACTTAAAGGATTTTGACTGATGGGTGGCTTCTCCAGCAGAACAGTGGTAACCCATCTTATAGGAATACGGTTTTCTCATCCCTTGAAACCTAATAATAGGTCTCTCAAAAGAAGAAAACAGAGGGGATGACAAAAACAAAACCTTCTGAACATGTATTTTACATGGAAAAGCTGTCCATATTGCATGAAAGTAGCTTATTCCAATAAATTATAAATCTTTATCAGTTTGTGGACACTATGAATCATGAGAGCTATGTCAATTACTTCAAAAGTTTCTTCATTTATGCTACTTGTCATCATACTACACAATAAGAAAGTGCTCATCTTGGCCTTGTTTAGCTTGGATAGGGTAAGTGAGATGTTATAACATCCTGAAGCTGTTTAGCAAAGTCAGAAAGAAAGAAAGCAAATAGTGCCTACACATATGACATAACCACCATTTGTATTAGTCTCATGGGGTAAATCTGCGTGTCTGAAATTGCATGTGTCAAATATAAATTAACTTTCCATGACACAACATCCCAACTGGATACACGAAATGCCAGAATGTGAACTTCCATATGTTCCTCTTCTTCTTCACTAATGTCAAGCAAGGTTTCCATGTGATAGATTTCATGCATATAATACTGAAGTGGATATATGTCATTAAATCTAAGTTGAGAATATTAAGTAAGTGGTTACAGAAACATTTAAAACCATCAAAAACAAGGAAAACAAGAATTATAGTAAGAAATCGAAAACAAGAACTATAGTAAGAAATCATGGTTGCGCTAAGAACAGCACAAATCAATATAGCTTGCTGATATGATCTTCGCCAGTATATGCAGATACTTAGACCCCATATCAGGAGGTGTATACCTTGTGGATCATGGTGAAGTTACTATTTCTGTTGTGGGTAGCCTATGCCACCTGTACTTCAAATGTATTTTTTACTAAATCCATTAGGGTTTAGAGAAAATACTTATTTTTTACTGTAGAACTGCTAGAGTGAAAAATACTTAAAATGTACCTTATAATTGTGACTAAAGCCATTTTTGTGTGTGTGTGTTTAACTGTAGAACTGCTAGAGTGAAAATGCCACTTTCTTTCCTTTTTCCTTCAGGTTCCATGTAGCTATCTCTGAGGAGGTTGAAGTTTCAAACAGTGGCATTGCTATAAACCCCATGGATTCTCATTCCATTCAGAGACTCCTGAACTTTTTTGTCCCAGTACATGGGGAATTCAAAGGCAATTACAGCCCTATATCTCTTCTTCCATTTGTCATATAAACGTTTCAGTGATTTTAAATTTTACAAAATATAAAAAGAAATAGACAACATTTAAGCAGCGGCCTACATACAATGGGTTTTGAAGTTCAGTTCAGCCAAACCAGCAAAAAAAACAGAAGGAACCCACATACCATCCATATATTCTGAATATAAAAACTATGGATAATTAAAAATAAATAAATTACACCAACCTTGAGTGCAACAGGAAACGCCATGATATACTGCAACAACGCCTTCTTCAGCGCCACGTTACTCGAACCGTCCACATTGGCCATCACCTGGCGAGCAAACTCTTCCGCACCAGAAACCACCTTCATCCATGCCTTCCTTCCCTCTTCAAACCTCGCAAAAGATGCTTCTGTTCTGAAAACAAGCAAAAGCGCCAGAGCCGGCGCTGTCAACTGGTACGGCAGTGAAGAGGCCCTCAACAAGGGGAAGAACTCGGGCAACCAATTCATTGAAATTGCCGAGTTATAGGCCGCGACGACGGCAGCAACAGACGTGAAGAAAATCACTGGAGGAATCAAGGACAGAATCACCCGAGAAGACAAGCTTGATAAGAGGTGACGAACGTGACGGAGAGAACTTCGATGCTGAAGCCACTTCTCGTGATTGTAGAGGGATTTTTTCTTCTTCATTCCCCGCTCCTTTATACCGTCTGCCCAGTCAGGAATCGCACGAAGAGTTGAAATAAGTTTTAGGGTTTGAGTAGAAGAAGATTCTGAAGTCTGTGAACAGAAAACCTTGCAAGGCATGTGCTTGGGTTTGAACGGAACAGGGGAGGGTAGTATGAGTTTTGAATTGAAGAGTAATCTTTGGGATGAAGCTAAATTGGAGGGAGAACGGAGCAGCGTTGTTGATTCTCTCATCTGTTGAAATTAGGGTTAGAGTTAGCAGGGATGAAATGGTGGAAGATTGAGGATGAGGAAGCATATATGAGGACATGTCTTTCGACTATGAAGAGTGAGAGTGCGAGAGAGGGCAGGGAAGGGAAGGGAAGGGAGTGACAAGAGAAGTTGGTAACGGTTAGTTTTGTGAATGAGGTTTCTACACGTGTTCATACGCTATTGGCTAAAAATATAGCCAAAATGAGAATTGGCGGAACCATTGAAGTCAATTTTTGTTCAATTTACTTGTTTGTCCCTGTACCAAACCGGCAAACCCCACCGTCATGGGGCTTTTAAATCGGTCAAAATTGTTTTCGGTCCAGTCCGGTGTAATGTATAAGAGGATAAATCAAAATCAAAATGATTAATTAAAAAATGTCAAAATTAGAATCAGAATCGATTTTGGTTTATCAAATTTTAAAAAACAATATTCTTAATAAACTCTTTTTTATTGATTTATCTATTAAAAAAGTGGTAAATACAGGTTGAAAAATATATAAGACAATAATAATTCTTGATAATGGCAATGATAAATAACTTTCAAACTATTTTGAAAGCACATTTCACAAATAATTTAAAATTTTTTTATGAATAAAACAATGAGAACTTAGCTTACCATTTTCTTATAATGAGAAATTTTATATTATATTAAACAACGTCACATAATTCAGATACAAAGAGGATTACATATAAAGAATATGAGAGTCGAAGATGTTGGCTAACTAGCAGATAAGGGTTTTGGTCTAATGGTGCCAAGTTTTGGAATAGAATCTTGATTCTGCCAAAATGTTCGAACTTAGGGTTTTATTGGTGGAGAGCACTTGTATTTTATTTTTTATATTTATGTGATTTCTCTCGATGTCAAATAATATGATACATTATTGTTTTTGCGGTTTTAGTATTACGCAATTATTTTTTCAATTAAAGTAATTATTGTCATTTCAATAATTTATTAAAAAATACCCACACTAACAAAATAATTGGTTACTTAATTTTATTTATTTTTTCGTATTGAAAAACCGTTTTTTATTGGATTTGAATTAAAAAAAAAAAAAAAAAAAAAAAAAAAGAAAAAGAAAAAAGAAAGAAGATAATGGCGGTGTGATTTATTATCTTGTTTTTTCTCCAACAAATTTTACAATTTACTTGTATCTGTTAATTCGTTGCATTGAGGTAGTAAATACGTGTCAACAGGCAACAGCGCCAAATAGCCGCGCAAAAAGAACAGTGGCAGATCGGTTATTAGCGTACACATTTGGTCTATTTATTGGTGATCTAGCCAATACATATGGCTTAACATTTCTGTTGCACTTGGCGGGAAAATCCAATTAATCGGAGAAACGAAAAAACAATGGTGAACAAGAGGTTCAGACAGGTATTCATCAGCGACGAAGAAGATGAGGGAGAAGATACAACTCCTTCTTCACGGCGTCCTTCTGCTTCTTCGTACGCGGAACATCATAAGAAAAAGACAATGAAGATTGAGTTGGTTAGTTTTGGTTGTTCTTGGATTTCTTCTTTTATTTTTCGTCTTCGAGGTCTCTTGTGCTTCTTGAAGTTTACTAGGGTTTTACTTTCACCTTTTCGTATTGTGTTTTTTGTTTTTCGGGATTCATTAGAGTTTATGAGGAGAAGAATGATGTTTCTTCGCTTTAGTTGATCTTCTTGTTTTTATTTTTATTTTTTAGTATCCAGTTTCGGACATAAGCAGTAACTCATGTGCAAGTGTGACATTTCCTTTTAGAAGAGCTGAAAAGATTGATTAATAGTGTTCATGAGCGGCTGAATCGTTTTACATGTGTACGGAGTTAGGTGGAAAACCAACAAGTACTATCGAATTTCGTCTAATAGACATTCTCTTCACTCGTTTCGCTGAATACTATTTGAATCTATGATTGAAATTTGGCATTCCTAAGTAAGAGTATGTGGGTGAAAAAGGAGGGAACCTGGATTCTTGGTCAGGCTCTGAGTCAACTTTCTTGTGTCAATCTTATTGTCTCTGAGATTCTTGATTTGAGGTATTTTCACTCCTTTATTAAGGTGAGTGTGTTATTTCACTGAAACTCCCAAGAGTTACTGCAGTTTCTCGTCTTCTCCTTCACCTCCTCCTCTCAATTGTCGTCTTATTTTTCTCTCTATTTTACAATTAGCATCAAGAAAATGGATTTTAGTGCCTGTTGATATGAATTAGCGATATATTTAGAGTTGCACCAGCTATGGTGGAATCGAACTTATGAAATCTGTGAGTTATTTAAAACAGATTAAGAAACTGAGGGATTGAAAATCTTTACATTTGGTTTTTATGGTGACGTATCTTGAGAGATTGTGGGAGGCTTTGGAAAAGAGAATTATGCTTCCCCCCCTTTCTTCTTTTTTTTTTTTTTTTTTTTGGTGGGGGGGGGGGCTTTAGAGAAGAGAAGTGAGCTTCATTATTTATAAAAACTGAAAAATAAATGAAAAGAAGTATATCCAGTTACCTTCACTAACTATTGCTCCTGGTGTATACTTAATTCTCTTGACTAACTTTTGTTCTTGGTGATTAATTTGTAGATACTATTTCAGTTGGATTATTTATTCATACTTTTTTTTTATGTTGGACATGCGAAAGCATTTATTGGTAGTTTTCCTCATATCATGCTGCATAAGCCTTGTCTGTATGAACTACAACTGCATGATTCCTGCAAATTACTTCTTTATGTAATTCTTTTTTATATTTCTCTTCTACTTTTGGCCCTCTGCATTATGTCCTATAGGAGAACTAGCAACATGAAATTGATTTTCTAGTTCCAAAAACTCAAGAGCGTATAGGAGAACTTCCTGATGTTGAGGTCTGAAAATGCCCCTGTTGAACAGGAAGAGTCGTCGAAGAATAAGCATTCCTTCAGAGGGGAAAATCTAACTCTTGATGTATCAAGGGAAGACGATGTGACCACCAGGTCCGATCTAAAAATAGAAACATCAGGAAGTCCTGTCAGTGGTGCTTTGGAGTGTAATCTAATATTAGCAACCTTCAAGGTTTTAACTGGAGCTTCACATCGTGACAAATGTTTGGAGATACTTCTTCAAGCAATTCAGAATGTTTGCATCTCAATGGACAATGTTCAGGTGGATGATAAAGAACAAGTCAGACCTATATGCATTGATAGTGGTGTGAGTGAAAGTAATCTTGGAGAAATTGCAGATCGCCGTCAAGAGAGTATGAAGGTGTGCAATGAACATTCCCCCTCATTGATTGTATAAGTTCTGAATCCAGGCTCCATTAGTTATCATTATCATTATTCAAATTTCATTAGTAGCCTTATAATTTGATTGAATTATCTTTTTGAGATATTGTGAATACAGTTGCTCCATAAATTAAGTGATGTAGGACAACCTAGGTGTAGGGTCTCCCACACTTACAGCTAAGAGTAACAAATTACATAACGGCTAGTTAGTCTGGACAAAGAGAGCAGCATGCATACATGACTTGCATTTCAAAGATTTTAGAGCTGAATCACCAACTGCTGATTTTATATATACCTAGCATCTGATTACCAATTTAACAATGTTCAAAAGAGGTGACATAGGAGTCAACATTAACATGGCAGCATTTATCAATTTGTTATGCAGGGTATTTCAGTTTCCTTAAAATATTGACAGCCATATTTTAGTGCATGGGAAACCAACTTCAATGAAAAGCAGTGACAATTCAATATAAGTAAATGGAACACTAACCAATCAAGGCCATATCAGGTGAACAGAGTCCTGTCTATCATTGGATACTCAGTTTGAAGATGCTGTTTAACAATAACAGTAAAAACTCAAGTAGAAACATACAACAGGGAGTCCCAGTGCACGAGGCTCCCGCTACTGCAGGGTCTAGGGAGGGCAAAATGTACGCAGCCTTACCCCCACAATGTGGAGAGGCTGTTTCCAATAGTGGCAGAGAAATAGGGTTTGAAATACACAATGGGATATTTACATCCTAATAATGATAGGGAAACATGAACCGAAGAAAAAAAGATTGAATAATGATTACACAATACCACAACATAAGAATAAACACTTAACAAAGTGCTGAAATGAATGGAATATCAGTGAAGATACATTTCCTAATTTAAAATAGACAGAATTTCAAAACCCCAATTTTGTGGCCTGAAGGTTTGACTCTAGGTTAAGAATCATAGAAAATTAGGAGGGGAAGAATGAGGAAAGGGGTAAGGAATTCAGAGAGATCACTGAGGGGAAAAGATTAGAAGAGAATTGAGAGAGAGACGTTTTTCTTTTCATTTTCTTTTTCATTGTTCATTTGATAATACAGAAAATAAATGGCTTCAAAAGCCTACAAAGGGAAACCATTAAAAAGGGGGGGGGATCCTTGTACAAAAAAATTAATCATAAGCATAGTTATCAAGGAGCCAAGGTGACCCAAGGCATTGGAGAGGTGCCTTGGCGCCTAGGCGTACCCAAGGTGTTGCAAATGTATATCTTAATAAAAGGATTTATACAAAAAAGAGGGGGGAGGGGGTTAGAGTATCAATTTTTATTATTTTTAATACATATGTAAGATTTCATGCATTATGGTGTTTATATGTACTTTATACATACAATAAAAATGCTACAAATGACATTCATTAAAAAAAAAAAAAAAGAAGAGTTGTGATCAATGAGGCGAAGAACTGCCTTGACAACTATGACCATAAGGGGGGGGGTCACTGTTCCGTGAACAGTGAATAAGTCTTTTTAACATGCTGTAAAAAAAAAAAAAAAACAGAAACAGAAATAGAATCTAAAAGAATCATAAATAGAAACAAACAGTTTCTATCATATATATATATATATATATATAACCAGAACTTAAAAGAACTGCAATATAAAGTCCAGTGCTGCTATAGCAGCTGCTGCCATAGAAGAGGGGGGAAGGCTGGAATCTATGTCTCCTCCATTAGTACACAATATCCTCATCAGTAAGTCAACACTTGGGTATCTTACTTATTTTTATTGTTTGCTGGAATTATACATTGAAAGAAGCTTTTTTAGGTTTTAGAAACTTAAACTTAAGATCAGGATATGGAGAAGAGATTTGTATCCCAACTTACCAGGTACTGGAGTTGGACTTGATAGAAATAGTAACGGAGTTGGAAGCTTTTATAGGCCAGAACTGTGGAAATGTATTCATGCTTTAAAGTTGTTGAGATTCTTATATTATGATGACATTTATTATTTTGCTTAGTCTGTCACTAGTGTTGGTGGTGTTTAGTAATTGGTCATTCTATGTAACTCTGTTACACTATGTGTACTCATAGGATAGTTTCTTCTAGTTCTAGAGTATAAGAGTTCTACTAGTTTTATATTTCCTGGTTGACATAGACTTCCTTTGTTTATTGTTAATCACTTATTCATTATAAATAAAGCTGTGATGGGAGAAAGATCTCATATGGATCATCATTCTTTCCATCCTTCTCCTATCCTTTTCTCTTCCTTTCTATTTTGTGACATGGTATCAGAACGGGTTGCTCTATAAATTATACGTCCTCTGGTTGAATCATATACTTCGATTTTGACCCTATCTCCCGGTAGTATCCGTATAAAACTACGTCGGATCTTTCCTGAAACATAACCTAGAACCATATCTTCATTATCTAAACGAACCCGGAACATACCATTGGGAAGTGATTCCGCAGAGTTCCATAACTATTAATGGGTGGTTCCGTGATTTTTTATGGGCACAGGCATCCCAGGTAATTCAGTCTTATGGTTCTTCATTATCTGCATATGGCCTTTTTTTATTGTCATTCAAAGATATTCGTTGTGGCATCCAGCCATTGTTGCATACGATGTTTATTGATCTGATGATCTGATTCTGTTATTAGCGGGGATTGTTGTTGCTGTGTTGCTGATCTGAAGTTGTTTCTATTGAGAGTCAGTGCTATCTTATTTTCCCCTGCATATACTCGACCTGATTTTCCCTGTGTTGCTGATCTGATGATCTGGTTCTTCTCCCGCTACCTTGAATAATTTCCTGCATCTGTCACTTCTACTGTTATGGTTTCTGCAACTGCAGTACTGGTAGATTTTAAACGTGTTGCTTCAATATGAATTTGGCCCGATATTTTAGGGCTTCCCTTCCTATTATTGGGCGACGTATACCCTAGGAGATCAGTGCCAGGAATCCCCTCTACTGTGATAATCATGACTTGCAACTTAGGGCAAGGTCTGCAGTACCACCTGGGTCAGTTGCAGCACTTTTATCATAATTTTTGGGTCGCTGAATCAAGGAGCTACTGGTTGGAATCAATAGAGCTTGGGATTTGCGACCTTTCTCTCAAATTTCAGCTTTATTGATGCCCATACGAGTGAATTTCCCCACCTGTAATCGATACTGATTCTCTGCCACTTCTCACAGTTGTGAGGAAGATGATGACCTTCTTCACGATGGTGACTTCTATCTTTATTTTACTTTATTTTATTTTTTTCTATTTGAAGTTGATTTCCCATATCTCCCTTTTTCTTTAGCCTATTCTAGTTTGTCCTTTATGGCTTTACCTTAACTTTGCTTCCTAGACTATCCCTTATCAATAGATAGTAATCCTCTCCATATCCCCTCCTCTTACACTACCTATTTGATCCTTGCAATTTCTGGTTTATTACCAATTTGCCAATCCCCATCATATTTCTTGTCTTCTATTGCTTGGGGTGGGCCCATTAGTAGATCCAAAGTGTTTTTTGACCTGAGTCCCGTATTTTGGTAATAACACAGTTTTGATAATTTACAGTATTGCCATTGGGGTCCATGTTCCCATTCTAGTGGTTTGTTTGCCTTTCCAAGATGTCCTAAACAATTTCGATTACCTCATAGTTAAAAGCCCCTGTCTATGACCCAAGTGTATCCATTGGGCCCGCGTTCGGTATGTTAGTCGTCAGTGCGGGAGACCTGACACAGTAGATATCCGGGTTGGTAGAGGATTTTGAGTGCATGTCTTACAGCTACTGCTGCTGCTGCTGCTACTGCAACTGCAACTGCCATTGCCATTGCCACTACTATTGCTCTGCTCCTGCTACTGCTACTACTTTGCTATCTGTTGCTACTCTTGCCACTGCTACTACTATTGCTACTGCTGTTACTACTGCTACTGCTACTACGTTGCTATCGCCTGCTATTGCTAATGCTACTACTACCTGCCTTTTGCCTTCTGCCTTCTGCCTTCTGCCTTCTGCCTTTTATGCGAAGAACCTATGTTGCTTGGTGAACATGAGTTGGTGTTACTACCTGAAGACTCTGCGGTTCATATTTGTTCTTGTTGTTCAAAGCTGGAGCATGTTCCAGCTTGAGGGGGAGTCTTGAGATTCTTAAATTATGTTGCTGTTTATTATACTGCTTAGTCTGTCACTAGTGTTGGTGGTGTTTAGTAAATGGTAATTAGCCATTCTATGTAACTCGCCTACATTAAGTCTAGTCATAGGATAGTTTCCTTCTAGTTCTAGAGTAGAAGAGTTCTACTTGTTTTATATTTCCTGGTTAACTTAGACTTCATTTGTTTGTTTTAACTCACTTATTCATTATAAATAAAGCGGGGACGATGGGAGAGAGATCTCACATCGATCCCCATTCTCTCCCTTGCTTGGTTCTCTCCATCCTTCTCCTATCCTGCTCCTATTCTTCTGTCTTCCTTTCTATTTTGTGATTTGGATGTAGGTCGTAGGACAGCCTCAGGCTTTGAGGATCTAAGGCTGTACAACTCGAAAAAAAATGGTGTGAAAGGTTAAGGATTGAGGGCTTGAAATAATGCAAACCTTGTGGGTTGAATACAAATGATCATATTATAAAGTTTAATGAATCTGAGATATTATTAGTATTAATCCACAACTACATGTTTTCATGGTGTCTCTAAATTTTATTTTTGTGATTTTCAATTTCTTATAATTTTTATAATGTTTTAGTAACTTGTTGAAATTTGCAGGGTAATGAAGCAATCTACTGGCCAGATGCAGCTGTTTCAGCAGTAACTGCTCTTGAGAGGGTTGTACATGAATCTCTAGCCTCTGATCAAAAAAAGTATAACCGGAAGATGAGGCATCTAGTATTCAACCTTAAGGTTCATCTTCTCGAATATTGTTTCTCATATCCTAAGGATCATTGTTTTCAAGTTTCGAAGCATTCTATTTGATCGATTTGAAGTGGAGTAATTATTTGTCAATTTCAATCATTCTTACGTGTTAAAGTGTTAAATTTGAATTAGGCTGGTTGAAAGATCTTATCCTTGCAAGGTTTGGGCATAAATAAATTGAAATGTAACCCTACCTTGCCATCATTATGCCATGATCATCAATGGAGATTCTTTTGAGTCACTATCCATATTTACACGAAGAGCTATGAGAATTGACAGGCTGTTTGAACTGTCCACTTTTATTATGAACCTCTTGACCTTAAATGGCTGAACCATTTGGCCTAGGTTGGGTCATCATAATTTTTTTTACTTGACTTGGATGCTTCTTTTACCAAGAAAAAGTAAAAAGAAGTATAATGCTTCATGGACCTTGTCTAATGGGTTTTAATTAAGACATTCACGTTTTCAAAGTTTACGAAGCCCCACACTATTAAGGATATATGAAATCTGAATTTAATGAGAATTGGTGAGTAAATTACTAGGATTCAGTAGTGCATGCTAGTTGTCTTTCCAAAGTATGGATAGATATGAATTTCATTTTCATGTGTGCTTTTTGAGTTCTTTCCTAATGTCATTCTGTGGACCCGGCCTGACCTAATGGTCAAACTGGACTGGACTGAACTCATGTCGGGCCTTTTTTTGTTTCTGTGCCTGGGTTACATATCTTTTAATGTAAGCTGAAATTTATTGAAATAAAAGGGGAGCAGGGGGGGGGGGGATACAAACTAACATTCAACAGCCACAACAGCTGGAGGTGCAAACCCATTAGAGGGGCCTAAACTGGGGGATAAGGACATGTATATAATAAATCCCTGCCCACCTCTGGCCAATTCATCAGAAATACAATTGGCCAATCTCTTTCACGAGAACGAGAACTTCCTTCAAGTTGAGAGTGTTGTTTTCATTTATTTATAGTTGTGGAGGGACTTCCATTATATTCAGTATTCACATGATGTTACATTCACTAAGTGTACCTTATAACCTTGTAATGGGTCCTCCTGGCCTTTTGAAATACTTGGAAAAGAGAGACTTATTATTGAACAAATTTCTCTTTTCTGTATTTGAAAATCTGAAAATGTAAATGGATTAGGCCATCATATTTGACAACTGCATGGTTGCTGATATTTTATCAATCTTTTTTTTCTTCCTTTTAAAAGTAGTATGACACCTGTCTTGAGGATTTTCAGTACTGAATAATTTGTAACAGAACAATGAGATGCTAGCCAGACGTCTAGTAAAAAGAGAGTTGGAACCTTCAACATTTTTTAACATGTCGCCTAGTGAACTAAAGGTATGGATTATGTTTCTGGTAATATTTTTTCATTCTTCATTTTTCTGGAGTTTTTGGTTACATGGAAGTTCATTGTGTTTCTAGAATAGATTAACCTTGATTTTGTGGCTTGTTCCTGGGTTGAAGTAAATGAGGCTCCATTGCCAGTCTTTTGTTTTTTTCTGGTCACAATTAGCCAGATGTCTAAATTAGTACTAATAAGAGTATTATCAAGACTGTTATGTTAACGCTACGCAAGGGTTGAAAACTTCTTGAACTCAACCCTTTATGACATTTTGTAATCTACAAGCCAGCATCCGTTCTCTTCTAAACCTTTTGCCCAGCAAGGAGTTGGAGGAGAGCTTAGACAAAATGGAGACCCAAAAGGATCTAGTGATCTACATACAACAGATTATTATCTCCTCACTCATCCAAAGAAAGCCCTCAAGAGCAAGGGAGATATTCAAACTTTTGAGTGATTAATGGACCATTACTTAATGCTAGTCTTGCTTACACAGGTCCTGGGATGGGTGATTTTGGAGACAGTCTTAACCTTTGCCTTTTTTAGAACAAAGTGGTCACTCTCAAGGCTTGAACCCAAGTGTTTTCCCTGGCAGCCCAAACCTTTTGCCATTGCTCCAAGAAATGGCCCCAAACTTTTGAGCGATTGATACTCTTCATATAACAAATGAGTGAGTTGGAGCTTTTGGAGTGTTGTATTAAAGATGCATCCATTAAAACTAGAATGAATTTCGTGCGATGGCTCTAATGCCAGCAATGTCATATGTGTTTAATATGGGCAACAAAGAGACAACACATGTATAAAAGTGACTATAGTTGAGATGAGGATGTTCAGATCGATGAGTGGCAAGACTAGGAATAAAGGAATATGAATACATTTGAGCGAATTTGGGGGTTTCACTGGCAAGATGAGGGAGCCATATTGTGATGGATAAGCCATCTGCAATAAAGTCCAACTAGAAAGGACATGGTGTAAGGTTGCAGACGCCTGGTTTGATTGAAGTGGTGAGAAGGCAATCGCTGCTTGAGTTAACCATTAATATTACTTCAATAGGGTGCTATAGGATTCAAGTAGCCAACTTCAATTAGTTGGGATAAGTCTCAGTTGAGTTACTGTGGTTCATTATGTCCTTCCAGCGCTGGATATGGCTTGATCTCTATTTTGGACCCTTGATATGTATGTATTTTTGTCTTGGTTACATTTTATCACTGTAGGCTAGATACATAGGTGAGTTTTAAGTTGCTTAGAGTCTTTGTTCTAGGTGTCATAATGATAATTAGTGGCTAGATATTTATTGGTGTTTAGAGTTTTTTGTTCTAGCCTTCTAGGTGTCATAGTGATAATAATGTGTAGATATTATATGGTTTGTGGGGCTAGTTGGAGGGATTTCCAGATATCTGGAATCTAATCCTCATCCAAATTGTGGCTAGCTTTTAGGAGATTATCTCTCTGATTATATTTTAATTTTCAGTTACATTAAGATACTCCAATCGCTAGGGAGATAAGGCTCAGTTAAGCGCATGCATGGATCATTTATCTTTTTAGGTGGTATTATTTTATTCAGGAAACCTTATCTACAGCCTTGCAGTAACAGCTAACGTGGAAAGGATTAGTTTCCTACTTTTAGGTTATTTATTTATCTCTTAGTGGCTCTTGTTTGATTACTTTCTATAAATAATTGTAAGCCTTACCAACCCCATACGATTTGATGAAATGAATTAAATTTAGTTAATATAGTAGATGTTGTTGCCTCTAACTCCTTCCTCCCTCTCCCCCACGATTTCTCTTTCTCCTTTCCGTACTCTTTCTTCCTCACCATACGCAAATCCCATCCACCCAATCTGCATCAACTTGTTCAGGGCTAAATCTGACCCCATTCCTTGAATCCTTCTCTCTTGATTCCTGTTTGTTAACAACTTCAACTCATGCAAGAGAAACTAGAAGAAACTCCGTGACAATGAAAAGAATTTAAAGAGTCAATTCTCATCATGTCGAGTCATGTGGAATCTTACTTCAACAGGCTAATTCCAATCATTAAATAATGGGTGGAAGAGAAAGAAGACGAGTCACCCGACGATGGAAGATGAAGTGGCTTGAGTTATAGTTGAAGAATGTAACAAAATGGAAAAGAAAGAAAGGGAAGATGGAGAGAATGGAGAATGGAGAAGAGGGAGAGAGAATCAATGTATTCACCTCCTCTATGGTTCCTTTATTTATAATCAAAGAGGAGAAACAATAGTTTAAGAAACTTTCCTCATTACAATCATAAACTAATTAGCAAAGTAAATCTAGACAATTAAGAAATAAACCCTAACAAATAAGGAAATAAATAAACTATGGTGGAAACAAATCCACTATTTACTACTAATAGAGAAAAGCCATATAAAAAACTAATAAGACATATAGAAGGTGGGAAGACTTCACAAAAATATTCAATAATAAGACATCAATTAACAGAAAAACAATCAAAAATAATTTTATGTTTTTGCCCCCACTTTTATAGTTGTTTGAGACAAAACACTCACATGTCATTTAAGTTGCGCAAAAAACAATCAAAAATAATTTTTAGCCAAAAATCAAAAAGATTGAGACTCTTTTTATTTTTTCTGACAAGAAATTGTAACAGAAAATGATACCAACCACCTATAAAAATAAAAACTTGTCAGAAAAATAAAAACAAAAATGATAGCAAACATGGCCTTAAAGAGATGAGGGTCTTGGAAGGGAATAGAAAAAGCGAAAAAAAAAACAGAAATCCTAAATAAAGAAGGAAGGAGGTTTCACGTGGGTAGAGACCTGTCTTCAACCTTGAGACTTAGGAAAGGAGAAAAAAAAACCGGAGGCAGTAGAACTGAATTTAGTTGAGGTGAGAACTCATCCAAATCAAAGCCGATGAGGCTGAAATTCTAGGTATGCAATCGCCAGTAATAGTCCTCTGAAATTCAGGCAGAAAAAGATCCACACAATCAACAATGAAGGCAAATCGACTTCCTGAAACTAGTAGAATAGATCAGTAGCAGATAATTGTAGGAGATCAGATAAGATAAGATCCAATAGCAGTCGGTACTTGAGTCAGATCTGATCTAGTAGCAGTAGATGCTCGCAGCAGTTTTGTGATCAGATCCAGATCAATGGCAGCAATTGACAGTAGCAGATAACAGTAGAGTAGTAGATCGAAGACAGCAGCAGCAGCAGGTCATTTGAACAGCAGTAGATCAAATCTCAGATCGGTAGTAGTAGAAACTGAACAGATTAGATCAGATCAATATAAGACCAGTCCTTAGATGTAACTTGCAGCAGATATGATCTGATGGCGGCAGTACATTGATGGTAGCAGCAGATTAGTAGCAATTAGATCTGATTTCAGAAAGGTGTTGACAGCAGCAAGGCAGGAGCAGTTTCAGTAGCAGAGATCATGACCATATAAAACAGATCAGTAAATTAGATCTGTAGAACAGATCGGTAGACCATGGTAGTAGCAGTAAAATAAAAAGTAGAACCAGCAGCAGATCGGAGGGTTAGTTCGATAGCAGCAGTAGATCATATCATATGAACAACAGCAGATTTGGTAGTGGAAAACTTATTCTTGATATAGCCAAGGAGGCAATGGTGGCTACACTCTAGAACGGAGAACTTTAGTTGACTCTCAAAATGGCACCCGCTTTGATACCATGTAACAAAATAGAAAAAAAAAGAAAGGGAAGATGGAAAGAATGGAGAAGAAGGAGAGAGAATCAATGTATTCACTTCCTCCTATGGTTCCTTTATTTATAATCAAAGAGGAGAAACAATAGTTTAGGAAACTTCTTTAATTACAATCATAAACTAATTAGAAAAGTAAATCTAGACAACTTATGAAATAAACTTTAACAAATAAGGAAACAAATAAACTATAGTGGAAACAAATCCACTATTTACTACTAATAGAGAAAAGCCACATAAAGAAACTAATAAGCCATATTGAAGGTGGGACCCACAGCCCTGTAGAACTATATCGCTAACAAAGAACCACCACAGAGGAGCCTAAACTAGTTGATCGAGCCAATCAAGTTTGTGCTTTCACATCTTCTTAACCCAAAATGGAAATGGTTGAGGAG
This sequence comes from Protea cynaroides, assembly GCA_028583415.1. NCBI lineage: Eukaryota > Viridiplantae > Streptophyta > Magnoliopsida > Proteales > Proteaceae > Protea > Protea cynaroides. The sequence goes on along the minus strand of CM053275.1, from coordinate 93,744,250 downwards.
AGAAAGGTTTCTTTTTTAAGGTATTCCTGGGAACATATCCGGTGGAGACGGGGTAGGGCTTGTTTCAATGGCAGATTCCTTGTTGATTTCGTACCGTTGGATCGTGATCTAATTGATGATTTCATAGGCTCAAGGATGGATGTTAATCGTGCTTTAGGTCGCATTGCAATTTAATGGCTTTTTTTTTTATTACATTCTATAAATAAAATTTAAGGCACAGCAGCACCCTACAAATTGATGAAATGAATTAAAAATTTAGTTGATTTAGTGGAGGTTGTTGCCTCTCCCTTATATACAACAAAGCAATTATTTACGTATCTAGCTCCTAAAGAAGATGATATAGAGGATGATGTTTCACATAGGATTAGAATAAGATGGATTATGTGAGAAGTGTGTCTAGAGTGCTATGTGATTAGCATATTTTTCTTTAAAACTCAAAGGAAAATTTTATAGGATAGTCATTTGACCGGCTATGATGTATGGTGCGGAATGTTGGGCACTTAAGAAGCATCATTAGATAAACTTAGTGTAGCTGAGATGAGTATGTTGAGATGGATGTGTGGCAAAACTAGGAAGAATTAGGTAAAGAATTATCATATTAGAGCTGATTTGGGAGTATTGACGATACATGATAAGCTACGAGAAAGTCGTTTGAGATGGTATAGCCATGTTTAACAGGGGCCATTAGATGCTTTAGTACAGAGGAATGATTTGATTCAGATTGAATGATCTAAAAGAGCTAGGGGCAGACCTAAGATGATTCTGGGGGAGTAGTAAGGAAAGACATGTGTAGTTTTGGCCTTATTTCAAGTATGACATCGAACAGAGTTGATTAGAGGACAAAAATCAATGTAGCCAACCCCATTTAGTTGGGATAAGGCTTTGTTGTTGTAGTTGTTGTGGTGGCCTCTCCCTCCCTCAATCCCTCTCCTCTCTCTCCCGCCGTTTCTCTTTCCTCCCCACCACAAGTCCCATCTACCCGATCTGTATCAAGTAATCATGATTTGGTTGCTTGTTGCAGAAATTCTCTTTCTTAAGCTTGTGCACTTACCGGCCAAGGACTGTGTTTGCATGAAGTGTGGTTTGAACATGTCATGCCAATTATGGATTCAAATTTTTTCTCATTTTATTAAGACATAAACAGCTAGTGATTCCGTTAGAGACAGCAGTTTTACTTTCACTGAAGATCTCAGCTTCAGAAGAATGATTCTTCACCAAACCTTCTTTGCAAATTACTGCTCGCTGTGGTCTATCTACAGTTGCGATATTTTTTTTTTTTTTGGGAGAATAATTAACAACATCCCAAGAGAGGGAGGCAGGCCTGAGTATCCAGAGGATAGAACCAGTTTCTTTACAAACTAGGGTAGAAGCCTGAAATGGAAAGGAACCAAAAAACAGTCCACCTCAAATGGTGTCTAGATTCCAAGAGGACGGAATGAATCTATTCCGTGTCTGGAGAGTGGGAAGATAGCGCATCATGGTTCCACGCACATCTAAAATAATAGCATCCCAGATTTGGGCATAGGATCTAGATTTGAACCCACCTTCTAAGATTCCTCTTGAACTAAATATTATACATAGTCACAACAAAGGAAAGCTTGGCAAGAGTATCGCATGGAATCTTTTCTTTGAACTTCTTGATTAAAGATCGGATGTTAGGCACAAAGGAGAGCCATAAAAATCCGCAAACAAATGAAACTGCAATTATTTGAAGGTGAAGCCAAAAAAGAAAAGAAAAAGAAGACGATCAATTGGATGATTGATTTGTTTGTGAAAAAATCAGAAGGAAACAAGGATCTGCGATCCTGAAACTCTAAGCTCAAAAGCCCCGAGCGGCCATGCCCTTTGTATACTCATTTGGATCTAGAACAATATTAATTAATTGGAAAAATAATTGCACCCCTTAACATCGAAGAAATATTCACTTGTTTAAGGACAATAGTCTTCCAGAAGTTTACTCTTGTAGCTGTAACTGAGACAAAGGCTTATACGGCTGCCTCTTGTGCTCTGGCATCGAGATTTCTCCCATCTCCTCAGCAGCAAGTATGACCGGCTGAGGGGAAAGTAGGAACCTGGCAAAACAAGTTTCAACTGAATCAACCTTCTCTTCTTCCTTGTTTGATCATTTAAGAAAGAAGCTTATTTTTTTCATTTGGGGAAATGAGGTTTCTTCTTACGTGCAGCTATACCTCTGATTCTCCGATAAAGGTTAAGAGGTATATTAAGTAACAAGAAAATTTTAGTTTTTCTCAGTTCCCTTTTGTGATGGTTTTTTGATAGTTGTGTTCAATTATCAGAAATTAATTTGTATGGTCAGGGATTCGCCTGTTAATTTAATAAATCTTTCCATTAAGCATTTTCACTCCTTATTTAAATCATGATAGCTGTTTGTTGCTTTATCCTTCTTGATTAATTTTACCTAATTTGCTGTATTTCAGGATGCTTCTACAGCAGCAGAAGCAGAAGAAACTGGAAGGAGCGAGCCTGAAGATCCTGAGCGCATGGAGGTCATAGTGCCCCTCCCTTTTTAATATAAAAAAGTTTGGAAGAAGCCAAAACATTGACCTGTCAAAAAAGGTTCACTTGACAGTCCAGCTGGTTGTGCCATATGGCATGGCGTGGGCAATGCCATCCATTAAGGAAGGGATTATTTGGATAGGTCATGGCTGACATTTTAGACCCAAAATCAATCATTTACCCTCTCTATGTCATTTGTAGTCCTATATTTTTTAAGTTGTCTTTCTCCATATTGCTATTGACATGTGTTCATAAAAAATTTGGATCCCATCCAATGTGCCAGATGGCAAATTTTTTTAGTTGACAAGACAAGCCGCTCTAGATGGGCCAACCAGATAACCTTGGCCAGAAAGATTATATACTTAGTGCATTAGATTCTTAATATTATGCATATCCTTAGCAGATCTCTTTGCATGTTAAATAGATGACAGATGTACGATGTTCAAGATGCGGGAATAAAGCGGTTCGAAAAGGTATTGTCAAGAGAGGAGCAGGTGAAGACCGCTATCAGGTTCTCAAATTTTCAATTGCATCTTTATTCTTAGTTTCTGTTTCTAATTCCTTTGGTCGGAATTTGTGAAATGCATTCCCATTGGCTAGAGGAAGAAATAAAGGGTGAGACTCCAACTGGCTCCTTTATCAGGATATGGGTTCAGTTTATTATCCCAGAACATCACACTGGTCCAACTTAGATTTATGACTGGTTATTTATGCCGCTTGTAATTTTTCGTTCTGACCATTGCTTCTTTATTTCTTGTTGCTCAACAGTTGGAATGTCCTTCATGCGGTAACACATGGTTTGCTTCTCCAGATGAATTCTCTAAACTGACAATAGAGGCAGTAAATGTTATGAATGTGGGCACTGCACCACTGGCGACTTCAAAGTTTGTAGAGGTTGAGAAAATGCTGGTAAGTCCCCGTGAATCTGAGAAACTGACTGGCAATTTTTTTAAGAAAACGGCAGCTTACATGCTTGTCTTGCAAACACATAAATCATTTGGCAGGCCAAAAAATGAAGATCCTTCCTCTACTTCTAACAATGCAGAGTAGAAAGTTTAGTGATGGTTTGTAGTTTTTGTACAGTTGGTTGGTTGTTGAAGTTCATAGATGGCGGTCTTTTTGTACGTACAGCTCTTCACCCACCACTCCTGCATATATTTTGCATGATATAGTTTGGGAGCACGATGGGTTTTTGACTGTTCTTTACACTGTATAGCTAGCCAATTAGTTCATAGATCTCATTCTTCTATGTACATGTGAACTAAACTTGGAAATGTAAACTGCACCGTTTGTGAATACTTTGAATATAGCAACATGCAGGCAGTTCGTCATCCAAAATTATGTTGCCATCGATGGTGTTAATCATTACGGTATTGAAAGTTTTGATTGAAGTTATATGATTAGAGTTGAAGAACTTGATTCAACTAGCTCTTCCTTTTAAGGCGGTTGTGGGCGAGGAAGTACTTCATACATGGGTCCAATTCATTCTCGATAAATTTTCAGTTTTTACCCAAAAGAGAGAGAGAAAAAAAAAAAAAAAAAAAGAAACTGAAATAATCTAAGAAGCCAGAAAGCTAGAAAGCTTTGAGCATTACCCTTTTGACCTACCATTGAAACTTAAGGATTGGAATTTTAGGTTGGGGTTAGAGTTAGGGATGAGATGGAGGAAGATGGAGAACGAGGAAGCAGAAATGACGACACCTTTCAACAATGAAGAGTGAGAGAGAGAGAGAGAGAGAGAGAGAAAAGTTGGTAATGGTTAGTTTTGTGAATGGGGTTTCTACACATTTCAAATGCTATTGGCTGAAATATAGAGAAAATTAAAATTGGTGGAACCGTTAAAGTCAATTCTTACACAATTTACCTTTTTGTCCCTGGATTAAACCAGTAAACCCACTTAGACAGTGCTTTTAAAACGGTCAATATCGTAATCAGATGGCCGGGTCACACTCAGTTCAATGTTTGGTATGTATTTATTTTTATGTAACGAATACATTTTGAAATAATAAAATCATATTTGGTATGTATTCTCATTTTTGGGATCATGGAATACATTCGGTAAATGGAACCCCCTAGGGAACACTCTATTCATCACCTTTTACACAGCTGAGAACGAAAATGTATCTCCTTAACCCATTCTCCAGCTATATTAGGAAAATATTCTCCATTCTGAGACTACATACCAATCGTAGCTTCAACTTTCCACAATTTCATGACTATCTAACCTTCATTATTTAAATGTATATAAGCCGGTTCAATATCTAGGTGGTGATCGAGTAAAAGTGCAAGAAAAGGGTGTCAATGTATTGGTTTCAGTCAGGGCTAAGTCAGTATTGGGCTTTTTAGGGGCAGCCCGAAATATTTCCAATAAAAGATTTAGGTTAGAGTGGGTTGCACTATACATGTTAGTTAATGGGCTGACCTGGTGTCAGTTTGTTATCAGGTTGGCTTAATGGATTGTTATCAATTTGTTATCGGTTTGGTTTCGGTTTACTATGTAGTAAAAAAAGTTGGATTGATGGGCACTAATAGGCCGTTATCGGATTGATTCGATTTTAGTGTTGATTTCTTACATATATATTTAATAAAATGTTGGTTTAATGGACTCTTATCAGGTTAATTTGGTTTCTATCTAATTGGTTCAGTTTGGTTTGAGTTTATCAATTAGTCTACCTTGATTTTTGTTTTTCATTGGACTCTAAAAACACATTCCCAATCTTTTTCTTTTGTTTTTTTTGGGAGGGGGAGGGGGAAGCAATTCTGACATTTTACTTCAGGGACCCCCGGTATTCCGATTTCCTAGATGTACTTATTGTCACATTATTAGTAAATTTTTATTTAAATGATAAAATAAATGGACCAAGTTTTTTTTTTTTTACCCATTAGAAGGATTATGGTGAAAAAAAAAATGTTGTCAAATTAAAAAAAGAATGAAAGGGACTAGACAGAAAAACGTCCACAACTAAACATGAAAGACATGAAACAACTTATACCAAATAAGTAATCATTTTTGTGATTTTTTTTTTGGGTAATTATTCATGTGAAATGTTAATTGTAACAAATGATCATTTTGATCATTTAGTAAATTAAAAGGGATTTTTTTTATCCACCTCTTTTACATTTTTTTCTCTCTTTCCAGCGAGGATAACTTTTTATTAGTCTATTAAAAAATGTTAAATATTGGTAAAATCATTTAAAAAAATAATGTGAACATATTTTTCACATGTATACTTGAAGTGCATATAAAACAATAACACTTCTTAATAATAACAATGATAAATTATTTTCAAACTATTTTGAAAACACAATTTACATTTATTTTAAAGAAGTCTTATGAAAAAACAATGAGAACTCAATTCACCACTTTGTTTTAACAAGAAAATTCATATTATACAAGGCATGAGATCTAAACACTAGCTACAACATCACATAAGTTACATACAAGGAAAATTATGTATAAAGAATATGAGAGGCGAAGATATTGACTAGCTAACAGGTAAAGATTCTAGTTTAATGGTGCTAGGTCTTGAAATAGAATCCTATTTTTCTCTCAAGAACTTCGAACTTAAGGGTTTATTAGTGGAATCACTTGTACTTTATTTATTATATTTATGCATTTTCATTTATCATTTCACTAGTTCATTAAAAAAAAAAACAGACTAACATAATAATGGGTTACTTAATTTTTATTTCTTTTTATGAAAAAACTTTTTTTTTAATAATAATAAAAAAAAAAGACAATGGCAGTGTGATTTATTATCCTGTTTTTTCCCCACCAAAATTTACGATTTACCTGTATCAGTTAATTCGGCGCATTGAGGTAGTAAATACTTGTCAACGGGCAACAGCGCCAAATAGCCTCGTAAAAGGAACAGTGGCAGATCGGTTATTAGCGTACACATTTGGTCTATTTATTGGTCATCTCTCCATTACATATGGCTTCACATCTCTGCGGCACTTGGCGGGCAAAATCAAATTAATCGGAGAAAAGGAAAAACAATGGCGAACAAGATCAAACTGGTTATCATAAGCGACGAAGAAGATGAGGGAGAAGATACAGCTTGTTCTTCATGGCGTCCTTCTGCTTCTTCTTACGCGGAACATCATAATAAAAAGACAATGAAGATTGCGGAAGAAAAATCTGTGAGCAGCAATGTTGAAGATGTGCAAGAGGATGCGAAACCGATCGGAGAAGTTATCAAGGTTACTGCTATAGGCACAGGGCGGCGAAATCACTACAATGCTTTTGAGTACAATGGGAATCAAATTGAGTTGGTTAGTTTCGGTTGTTCTTGGATTTCTTCTTTTATTTTTCGTTTTCGAGCTCTCTTGCGTTTCTTGAATTTTCGTCATGTGTTGTTTGTTTGTTGGGATTCATTAGAGTTTATGAGGAGAAGCATGATGTTTCTTTGCTTTATTGATCTTCTTCTTTTTTTCTTTTTGTTAATATATTTAATTTTTTAATATCCAGTTTCGGATATAAGCAGTAACTCATGTGTAAGTGTAACATTTCCTTTTAGAAGATCTGAAAAGATTGATCAATATTCAAAAGTGTTCACCTGCGGCTGAATCGTTTTACGTGTACGGAGTTAGGTGGAAAACCAACAAATTCTATTGAATTTCGTCTGATTGACATTCTCTTCAATCGTTTCGCTGAATACTATTTGGATTTATGATTGAAACTTGGCATTCATAAGTAGAGTATGTAGGGTGAAAAAGAGGGGAAACCTGGACAAGATCCTTTTAACTTTCTTGTGTCAATCTTGGTGTCTCTGGGATTCTTGATTTGAGGTATTTTCGCTCCTTCCTTTGTCCTTGGATGCTGGAGTTTTAGAATATATGTTCGTTGCCTAGTAAAATGGTTTTCGTTAACTAGCCTAATCAACTCCACATATAAGATTCCATTTTGTTATGGTTGCCCTGCAGGATGGCTTTTTTTTTTTGGGTAAAAACCCTGCAGGAAGATTTGGTACTTATACCTGAGAAGGCAATCTGAAGCCTTATGGCGCTATTATTAAGGTGAGTGCGTTATTGATTTCATTTAACAATTTTGGATAACTGAATGCGTATTATTTGCATAGAAAGAGACAAGATCAAAATTAAGAAATGTTGCGAGTGATGATAATGCAAAGGAATTAAGTTTTTTACTCATGGAACTCTAGTTAAATGAGTCACGAGATGCAACTCAAATTCCTTACAGGATTCAGAACAAATATATCTTCATCCAATCATCACTCATGAGGCATAGTTTTAGTGGGCCCACTTTCAGGAAGGATGTGCTAACTGGCAAGGTACTTGAAATTTTCCATTGGGCAAGGTTATTCTCCATATTTGGCACGCCATATTGGAAATCCCAGACATGGACAGAATTTTGGAAGTGCGAAGAGGAAGACCCACATTTTCATTGTAGAGATGGACAGAACATGTCTTTAGGAGCAGAAGTGATAGAGCAAACAATTATGACATACTCTCAGGATTTTTATGAATCTTTTGCAATCCAAACATAGGGTAAGGGCCCTAGAATGGGTTTGGTGGATCACCACATTTAAGATGGTTTTATAGATGGGGTCAGGGAGAGAAGAGATCTAGGTATCTGCCTTACAAATGGTGTCATTAAAGCTATTGTCTTAAATGGGTACATGATAGGATTCTACTGAATATGTTAGGAAGTGATTAAGGTGATGTTTTGAGGAAAAATTGGATAGGACCATGAATTTCACATCCATTTCTTGCGTTGTAAATTAAGAGACCAGAGCGCAGGTCTGCAGTTCCATTGTACTTGCCTTTTGGTGGAAGCATCTGTAAGACTGTAAAACTAGTGTTTCATTCTTATTCCTAGAGATTGAGGGATGTCTTGAATGCCATTGTTCTGCCCACATATGCGGGTTTTCTCAAGAAAAGGGTAAATCTTGAAAGGAGTTTTAATAACATATGAGTTAAGGGTGTGAACGGGCCTGTCCGGGCTGGTTTCGGTCCGAGTTGAATTGGTGTCGGATTTTATAAGCCTAGCCCAAAACATGTCCATTAAGAGTTCGGGTTGGGTTGAGTTGCGCTGGACACAATACTTAACGGGTTGGTTCGGTGTCGATTTGTTATCGGATTGGGGCTTATTGAGGTGATTTCGGACTGATTCGGTCTGGACCGGGCTTATCGAGCTTATCGGACCTATTTTATTAATTCTATCTATAAAATTAGCATCATTCCTTCTATATGTATGCAATTTAGTAAATTGTAACAATTAACATACTCTTTTCAACTATAGATTCATATAATCTTTTGGATCAAGAAGTAAACTATAACAGTGTAATATAATTCATCAAATTTTAAAACCATTAAAATTAAGAAACTAGGCCCGGATGGACCTTACCCGGCTGGACCTTACCGGTGTTCGGGTTAGGTATTATTGGTTCGGGCTAGTTCGGACTTCTTAACGGGCCGGTCAGGTCTGGTTTCGGTCTGGGCTGAAACGGTGTCGGGCTTTACAAGCCGAGACCGAAACCTGTCCATTAAGGTTCGGTTCGGGCTGGGTTCGGGTTATATTGGACCAGCTCGGTCCGTACTATCAGGCCGGGCCCATTTTTGACACCCTTAATATGGAGATGGTGTATGATATAGATAAGGCCCATAGTTAGGCTTATTTTTGTGAAAATAAGTCTTGGGTTGGGTTATATAAATGTTGGGCCTTTGGTTCTATAGTTTTCATTATAATGAATCACTTTAATGGACCTAAAATTTGGATAGAAGGTAAGAATATGAGATTTATTAATTACTAAGTTCTTGAGTCTTGTTACATTCTATTTCTTTATTATATTTATTATTTAGTTAGACTAGTATAGGTCTTTGGGAGTCCAGCCTTGTATTCATATGAAAAGGGATTTTCTTTATTGACACCTCTTAAGGTGTTATTTGACATTTTACTCTTTTTTTTTTTTTTCAGCAAGGATAATTTTTTTTTTTTCATTTATCTGTTAAAAAAGTGATAAATAATGGTAGTTCTTGATGATGATACAATAAAGGTCATTTTTGAAAATAAAGTGAAAATATTTTTCACATGTGTCCTAAAAAAACATATAAGACAATAACACTTTTTAGGAATGACAAAATGATAAATTACTTTCAATTTATTTTGAAAACACATTTTACACATAATTTAAAGAAACTTTTATGAATAAAATAACAAGAACTCAGTTCACCACTTTGTTGTAACAAGAAACTTCATATTATACAAGGTATGTAATCTTAAGTTCTAATTACAATGTCACATAAATCACATATAAGGAGGATTACGTATAAATAATATGAGAGATGAAGATGTTGGCTTGATAAGAGGTAAGGGTTCTGGTTTGATGGTGTTAGGTTTTATAATAGAATTTTATTTTGTCTCAAGAGGTTCTGGTGTTTTATTGGTGGAGATTACTTGTACTTTATTTCTTATATTTATGTGATTTCCATTGAGATCAAATAATTTGATACATTATCGTTTTTACCCTTTTTTCCATTTTATTATTACACAATTGTTTTTTCAATGAAAGTAATTCCTCTCATCTCATTAGTTCAATTAAAAAAAAAACCACACTAACATAAGAATGGGTTACTTAAATTTTTTTTTTTATAATTGTATGAAAAACCCTTCTTTTTTTTTATCAGATTTTAATTAAAGAAAAAAAAAGAAGAAAGATAATGGTATTTAATAGAAATACCGCATTCCCAATCCACCAATAGCGGTGTGATGTATTATCTTGTTTTTCTACACCAAAATTTACGATTTAATTATTAACCATTACCAAAGAAAAAAGAAAAAAAAAGAAAGAGGCAACAGCGCCATATAACCTCGCAAAAGGAACAGTGGCAGATCGGTTATTACCGTACAAATGTGGTCTATATACGGCTTCACATTTCTGCGGCACTTGCGGGCAAAATCCAATTTATCGGTGAAACGAAGAAACAATGGTGAACAAGAGGTTCAAACAGGTATTCACTAGCGACGAATAAGATGAGGGAGAAATAGAACTCCTTCTTCACGGCGTCCTTCTGCTTCTTCACGCGGAACATCACAAGAAAAAACAATGAAGCTTGCGGAAGAAGAATCTGGGTGCAGCGATAGCAAAGATGACGCGGTGCAATAGGACGCGAAGCCAATCGGAGAAGTTTTAAAGGTTACTGGTAAAGGCAGAGGGCGGCGAAAGTACTATAGTGCTTTTGAGTACGATGGGAATCAATTTGACTTGGTTAGTTTTGGTTGTTCCTGTATTTCTTCTTTTATTTTTCGTCTTCGAGCTCTCTTGCGCTTGTTGCAGTTTACTAGGGTTTTACTTTCACATTTTCGTCATGTGTTGATCGTTTGTCGGGATTTATTAGAGTTTACGAGGAGAAGCATGATGTTTCTTCGCTTTAGTTGTATATATATATATATATATATATATATATATATATATATATATATATATATATATATATATATATATATATATATATATATATATATATATATATATATATATATATATATATATATATATATATATATATATATATATCATATATATATCTATATATATATATATATATATATATATATATATATATATATATATATATATATATATATATATATATATATATCCACTTTTGGACATAAGCAGTAACTCATGTGCAAGTGTGACATTTCCTTTTAGAAGAGCTGAAAAGATTGATTACTAGTGTTCACGTGCGGCTGAATCGTTTTACGTGTGTACGGAGTAAGATGGAAAACCAACAAGTATTATTGAATTTCGTCTAACTGACATCCTCTTCAATGAATACTATTTGAATTTATGATTGAAATTTGGCATTCCTAAGTAGAGTATGTAGGGTGGAAAAGAGGGGAAACCTGGACAAGATCCTGTTATGCTCGTTTGGTCAGGCTCTGATTTAACTTTCTAGTGTCAATTTTAGTGTCTGAGATTCTTGATTTGAGGTATTTTCGCTCCTTTCTTTGTCCTTGGATGCTGAAGTTTTAGAATATGTTCGTTGCCTAGAATTTTGACTTATTGCTAGTAAAATGGTTTTCGTTAACTAGCCTCATCAACTTCTCATATAAGATTCCATTTTGCTATGGTTGCCCTGCAGGAAGATCCTGTACTTATAACACCTGAGAATGAAAAACAGAAGCCTTATGTCGCTATTATTAAGGTGAGTGTGTTATTGATTTCATTTAACAATTTTGGATAACTGAATGCCTATCATATGGAGAGCAAGCTGTACTGGACCTTTGATAAGATTTATTGGCAAATTTTCTTCAGATGTATATTGAACCTCAACCAAATCAAATCTCTTATAAAAAACTTTTTGACGGAACAATGTCATAAGATGCCTGATATGCCAAACTAGTTTGGCAGTCATCCTGTCATATGCGTATGGTACTATTCAAATGCCTATTATTTGCATAGAAAGAGAGAAGATCAAAATTAAGAAAGGTTGCAAGTGATGATAATGCAAAGGAATTAAGTCCTTTACCCATGGAACTCTAGTTAAATGAGTCACAGATGTCACTCAAACTCCTTACAGGCTTCAGAACCAAGATATCTTCATCCAGTCATCACTCATGAGGCCTTGTCTTAGTGGGCCCACCTCTAGGAAGGAGGTGCTAACTGGCAAGATACTTGGAATTTTCTTATAGGCAAGGTTATTCTCCATATTTGGCATGCCATATTGGAAATCCCAGACATGGACGAATTTTGGAATGCTAGATACTTGCCCATGATTGCCAATGCTAGGAGGAAGACCCACATATTCATTGTAGAGATGGACAGAACATGTATTTAGGAGCAGAAGTGATGAGCAAACAATTATGACATATTGTGAGGATCTTTATGAATCCTTTGCAATCCAAACATAGGGGTAAGGGCCCTAGAATGGGTTTGGTGGATGACAACATTTAAGATGGTGGTATAGATGGGGGTCATGGGGGAGAAGAGATCTGTGTATCTGCCTTAGAAATGGTGTCATTAAAGCTATTGTCTTAAATGGGTACAAGATGGGATTCTACTAGATATGTTGGGAAGTGATTAAGGTGATGCTTTTGAGGAAATTGGATAGGAATATGAATTTCACATCCATTTCTTGCAGTGTAAATAGAGACAAGAGCGCAGGTCTGTAGTTCCACTGTACTAGCCTTTTGGTGGAAGCATCTATAAGACTGTAAAACTGGTGCTCCATTGACCATTCTTATTACTAGAGGTTGAGGGATTTGTTGAATGCCATTGTTCTGCCTACATAAGGGGGTTTTCTTAAGAAAGGGGTAAATCTTGAACGGAAATTTAATAACATATGAGTTATGGAGATAGTGTGTGATGCAGATAAAGCACATAATTGGGTTTATTTAGTGAAAATAAGCCTTGGGTTGGGTTATATATATGTTGGGCCTTGGTCCTATGGTTTCATTGTAATGGATCACTTTAATGGGCCTAAAATGGGTAGGAGGTAGGAATATGGGATTTATTAATTACTCAAGGTGTTGAGTCTAGTTGGAGTCCTATTTCTTTATTATATTTATTATTTAGTTAGACTAGCATAGGTCTTTTGGAGTCTAGTCTTGTATTAATATACTTTCTTTTATTTTAGGTTCGAGTTTTAGACTTTTAGTCATAGTTCTAAATTTCGGCCGAAATATTTCGGGTTCTTGGAAAGCCAAAACGAAACCTAGTGTCAAAATCAAATAGCCAATAATTTCGGTCCGAAATTACTGTTTCGACAAGGTTTTGACTGAAATCATTGTTTTGGTCGAAACCTTGTTTGACCGTAGGTATATAAAGACAAGATTCGACCGAAAGAGGTAATTTCGAACATATTTTGACAGTAACCTATTCAGTATTCATCTCCAAAATCTCTCATTTTTTCCATATTTAGTACTAGACAGGGAACAATACACAGGAGGGGCAATATGACAGTTTTTTTATGACTAATATCATTCAAGTAAATGTTTATTAACTTTTATGTTTTATTTACTTAAAATATTATTTATAAATAAGCAAACACCCCAATTTGAATCCAATAAAAATAGTCTAAAATTCAAATTCCAAAAGGATATAAAGTCAACTTTCCAATTCAAGAACTAAAAATTCCATAATTTAAAATTTTTATAAATCTTATTATAGTAAAAAATCATTTAAACACAAGAGTTTGCCAGTATAATCTTTTGTTTTAATGTCCAAAAAATTATTTTCGTTCAAGCAACTTTAAACAACATTTACATACTCTAAACAAGGTTTAACCGGAGTATAACTCCTATAATATAATTCAGGTTCTAGCAATCTCAAATTTGTTGCAAAGCTAAATCTAAGCTATATTGAAGTATTTATGCTCTGATCAAGCCTTGTTCGAAGTATGCGAATGGTATTTAATGTCATTTGAATGGGAATAATTTTTTGGACATTAAAACAAAAAATTATTTTGGCGGACTCTTGGTTTTTAGTGATGTTTTACTTCAATTAGATTTGTGGAATTTTTAAATTGGAGAAAAAGCTAGTGTTTGAAAGTTGAAAACTGTCTTGAGGTCGGAAATCCAGTTTTTATTTTGGAAGTGAAAAGTTAACTATTTTTATTGGATTCAAATGGGGGTGTTTGCTTATTTATGAACAATATTGTAAGTAAATGAAATATAAAAGTTAAAATTTTTTTATTTAAAATGATATTAGTAATAAATAAGTGCTTCTTATTTAACTATGAATACAATCTTCAAATTCCAACGTACATTAATATATTATGAACTAGATTGGACATCTATTTAGGATTTTTTTTTTTTTAGTGAAAATCATTCAATGGATATGTGAAGAATGTTAAAATGCAGCACATAAAAAAATTAGGCTTAAAAAACAACTTTGTGACCCATCGAAACAAAGTTCCAAAATTTGACAGAAAAAATCCCGGCATAATTTTGATTTTGGGGCTGGCGAAATCAACCTCGAAATTGATATTTAGAACCTTGGTTTTAGTTTAAATGAACTACCTCCAAGGTAAGGTATTGGCTAGAGGAGTTTTAGGACTAGTCTAATTCTTGTTTTAAGTCTTCTATATAAATTTGTAAGGGACTATAACGTTAGACACAAAATTGATTAATGAATTTTGTTTTTGCGTGAGATTTAAAAACCCTAGAGTCAGAGTCAGAGCCATGGCTGAGGGTACTTCTAATAAACTCCATCAATGATGTGTTTCTGAATCCTACATTCATCTGTTTTGGAAACTCCATCAATTGGTGTTAGAGCCATGGCTGAGGGTACCTCTAACCCCTCTAATCAGGCCTTAGACCCTCATATGTAACTTCTTGAGATGATGAAGCAACTTCTTGAGACATCTAGACGAATAATTACTAAACTTGATGCTCTAGCTCTGCGAAGAGTGGGATATTAGAAATAACTTCCATAGGAGGTTTAATGAGCAAACTAATTTTACTTCTAATGTAGAAGGTTGAGCTTGAATTTGCACAGCTAAAGGAGGAGTAGAGAATACCAATCATAGTAAAAGAACATGAGATCGAGGACAAAATTCCTTTGACTGAATCGACAAAGGAAAATCCTATTCCCCACCAATTGTAGAAGAATCAGTAATTAAAGGCGAAGACCAAATCCATTCCAAGGTGGAAGACTTTACGTCCCTACATCCTATCATTGAAGGCTATGCTGAAGAGGTCAAAGAGGATGAGTCTGAGATGGTGTGATGCAGTAGCAATATCATGGATGGATCGATACGAGCCGATTTGGCTACCCAAGCTAAGCCTGAACCGGCTCAAACCCAAACCAACCTTTTGGTCTGGAAAGGGTTGGTAGAGGATTAATTAGAATATGAAGTTTTAATATTAGGTTTCTTTATTTATTGTTTATGTTTTAGGTAGGGATTTTATTCCATAGATACAATATGTAGTTTCTAAAATTATGTCAATTAGTTTAGGAAAGTTTTACCTTTTAATAGAACATGTATTAGGCTTTTATTTGGAGAGTTAAAAATTGAATAGAATGAAGAATTGTTTGGGGTTATTGTGGTGTGCCTGCGGGCTGACAGTGTGTGCTTTCTCTCTTCCGTCTCTCTCTATTTCATCTCAGTGAACTAGGGCTGACCTTCTGTTGGTTTGCTTCGCTCCTCTTCTTCTTCCTTTTCCCTTCCTTCCTTTCTCTTCTTCCATCTTCCCTCTCCCCAGTCCCTACAACCAAAATCCCTCCCCTGTTTTGGATGGCAACCCCAGCCCCATATAAACTCATCGAACTCCATCATCCCTCATCCCCTTAACCTGAAACTTTTGGAGAACCTTCCTTACCTAAGGGCGACTCAACCCCTTGAGTTTCAACCCCAACCCTTCGGCCTACAGGGAGTTACAGAACTACAACTAAGGCTGTTCTAAGCTGTTCCGCCTGGGACTATTGCAAACCTTCAATGCTCTCTTATTTCTTGTTCTTTGAAACCAAAATTAGTTGGAATCAGTAGAGCAGAGGATTGCAACTCAATCCCTAATGTTTCGTGAAGATCGGGATTGTACAGAGAGAGTTGATCGAACTCTCTTGATTCCTTTCCGCCTCCCTCTGTTCTGTTGTGAGCTTGAAGAAGAAAACCAGATTCTAGAAATTACAAAAAAACCCTTTGTCTTTTATTATGTCTTATATTTAATCCTTCTTAAAATCTTAATTACAGATTTACCCATTGGATAAGAATTGTTTCTAATTTGTTCCTAAGATTTTGTTTGGTTTTTTCAAGTTATTAGAAAGTTCTGATTAATTACCAAACTGCCATTACTGGTTGAGTTTTGGGTTTATTTACAATTCTGCTACTGTTTATTGAATCAAGTTTCCATATTGTTTGGGTTGGTCCTCAGCGGATCTAATTAGGGTTTTCTCAACCCGGATCCCGCATCATGGTGGTAACAAATGAGGTCATCATTAAGGAATACATCACCAACATTCCACATGAGGTTTTGTGATTGTAACTAGCCAAGTTGAGCTTATCAAGCTTGTGATTCCACCATAATCCTTCGAAGAGAAACCTCCACACCTTGCAGATTACATTCTTGACATCTTTAAGCTGCTGGAGTATTGTTATTGGTTCAAGTTGGATGTTCATCGCCCATTGATGCGGACCCCGGTCGGGAGGATCCAATTTGGGTCGTTGTGGGTCCTGAGATTTTGGAACTCGAACCAAAAAGAAAGACCAAGAGAGAAAACTAAGAAGAACGAGATTACACAGAGAGGGGATAGGAAAAAAGAGAGACAGAGAGAGAAAACTAAGAAGAAGAAGATCACGTTGTGGGCCCTGAGATTATAGGACTCAAACCAAAAAGAGAGACCGGGGTATTTTTATGGGTTGGCGCTGGATGTTCCATTTCATATTCTCATTACTATCTTCTCTCCATCGAGGTTATATTTAAAGGAAGTACTTGCAACTAAATTACTCAAATAAAAATAGAAACTTACTAAAATTTAAAACCATAACTAGGGAAGAAAATCCCTAATTAATCCTACCCAAACAAGTAATAAAAGATAGAATGATATTCCCTAATGATTCTACCATCCCCCTTTGGACCAAGAACCTTTGGCTTGGTTCCGTTTGGGCTTGGGCCTCCATAAGGGGTTATATAATGGTCTAGCCAATCAATGGCTCTTACATCACACATAGTTCATTTTTGACACTACAAAACTCGAGGTCAAGTTTGTTTTTATTTTTTTTTCAAATTGGGGGGAGTTGATGTAGAAAAGACACATAATTGAGCTTTTTATAGTGGAAATAAGCCTTAGGTTTGGTTATATGTATGTTGGGCCTTTGGTCCTGTGGGTTTTTGTTGTAATGGCCACTTTAATGGGCCTAAAATATGGGTAGGAGGTAGGAATACGAATACAAGGTTTATTAATTACTTAAGCTGTTGGGTATAGTTAGAGTCCTCTTTTTTTATTGGGAAAATTACACACACCTCCCTGAACTTAACCTTAACTTTAAGCATTACCCTAACTTTGGAGGAAATTATTCGAACCTTCCCTTATTTGCAACGTATGTTATAAATAGACCCTGTTTGTTAGGATAGGTTTGTTAAGTGATGACGTCACCTCGAGTAAAATAATTTAATGCCAAAGTTTCCCTTACATTGGTATGAACTTACATTTTTACCCTTTTTAAAGATATTAAAGACATTAGCGTGTCTTCGCAATGTCCCCGATAAAGAAAAAGATCCCTGTAACAAAATAGAAAAATAAGAGAAGATGGAGAGAATCGATGTGTATTCCTTTTCTCCTAGCAGTCACTATTTATTGACAAAGTAAAAAGGGATTAAGTGATAGGTCTAAGACTCCGCATGATAAGGAGTCCTAGTTACAAAGTAAATAAGAGTTCTACATGTAAATATGACAAGGACTCCCATGACTATCAGGATAAAGAAATGTTGTTCTATTCTAATAAAGAGAAGCAATCCTATTTTAATTAAGGAGAATGGAACAATTCTACAAGAGAGGGTGGAGTTCCAATTATATTAGGAAATAAGATGATAAGAGATAAGAAATTAATTTTCTGCTGTCACTTGTCTAATGAGTCAATATCTGTTGGTTTGACCAAGTCAAACGGGCAACCTCTTCTATCGCATTTGGAATGGATATATGGATGTGCCCATGTTTTTCTATTTTTGTTGTTGGTTAACACCCCTCCCAAGTTGGAACATGCTCTAGCTTGGAATAATAAGAATAAATATGAACCGCAACACCAGTCTTCAGGTAGTAACATCAACTCACGAACACCAAGCAGCGTAAGTTCTTCCGAAGTAAGGCAGGTAGTAATAGCAGTAGCAGTAGCAATATTAGTAGTGTAGTGTAGCTCACTACGAACCAAATAGTAGTAGCAACACAATATAGGTCACTGTGAACCAAGTAGTAGGAGTAGGCTAGCAACACAATATAGGTCACTGCAAAGCAAGTAGTAGTAGTAGCAAAGTATAGGTCACTTAGAACCAAGTAGTAGTAGTAGCAATAATGGTGGTTGCGCACCTAACGGGGAACCTTCAACGACTCTTAAAACAGTAACCCAGGTGATTGCAGATTCCATATAACAAAATAGAAAAATAAGAAAAGATGGGGAGAATTGATGGGTATTCCTCTCCTTTAAGCCGTCACTATTTATAGACAAAATAAAAGGGGTAAAGTGATAGGTTTAAGAATCCACAAGATAAGGAGTCCTAGTTACAAAGTAATTAGGAGTTCCACATATCAACATGACAAGGATTCTCATGACTAAAATGATAAAAAAAAAAAATTCATATTTTAATAAAGAGAATAAGTCTTATTCTAATTAAGGAGAAGGGTATTCCACAAGATAGGGTGGAGTTCCAATTACATTTAGAGAGTAAAAGAGGATAAGAGATAAGAAACTAATTCTCTTCTTCCACCTATCCAATGAGTCAATATTTGTTGGTTTGACTTGGTGAAACGAACAAGCACTTATCTTTTGACGCATTTGGAATGGGCATACGAATGGGCCCATATTCTTCTATTTCTTTCATTGGTTGATAGTCCCGAACCCTAAACCCTCAAACACTACAACTACTGAAGAAGAGAAAAATCGATTGCTGCCATAGAATAAAATCTTGCCGAGATCTCGGCGATTTCGCTCATCTCGGCAGGAGGCGAGACGAGAACAGGGTCGATAACCCTTATCGTCTCGGTTTTGCAATTTCTCGACCGAATTTAATTAATCTTAGCTCTTTGTCCCCTTTAGTTATATGGGGATTAATTTTCTTGGCAAATTTCTTCTTCTACTAAAGATGTTAAAACTTAATTTACAGTGTTTCATGGAATGAAGTCCCAAGTCCCAACAGCGTTGATTGGTTTCTCCAACTGTAAAGACTTTACGAGGAAGAAAGCCCATGGTTATGATGATGTTCTATCATGGCACTTTAGCAAAAGTCAATTTGGGTTTGAGAGACCCAGCTGGATTCCTAAAGATTTCTTTTCATGGTACTTTAGCAAAGTCAATATGGGTTGAAATTTTATACACTGTCTCGGCGAGATCTCGGCTTTGGAGGAGGCCGAGACTCCTCTGAAACACGAAATTTTAAACCTTGATCGCTGCAACTACTGATGAAAGAGCTTCTCATCTGTTCATCAACAACTCTTCTGAAGCACGACATCTCATAATATTTTCACGAGAATGTCTCAATGAAAGACCTTTTTCACGGATGGGGAATCCATGTGTCTTCCAGGCGTGTATTTGATGCGGTGTGTGTTGTTCAGCAATGAATTGGATGTCTTTACTATTTAACGGAATGAACAATACCCTTATATCACACAATTTGTTCTTCCGGAATTAGAGATTCAAAGATAAAGTACTAGACAGTAGTGTAGCTGTAGAACTCAACACCCAAAGACATGAAGAAAAGAGAGGCAGAGGAGAAGATTGCCTGGCCCAATCTGACAGGCTAGTGCTGGTTCCGGTGCTAAGAAGCAGTTCATCCATGGCGTGTGGGAACTGTACCCTTACGTCACATAGCTTGCTTTAGCTTCATTGACAATCTCTACTTTCACAATTTTTGGATTTGACATTTCTGTTCTTCTTCAAGTCTTCTTCACAACTCTCTCTGCTTCTCTTTCTACCCCCTGCTCCCCCTTTGCTACATCCTTAACTTTGTTGTTTCACAGCCTATGCAACGTTCTCTTTATGGATTAAATTTTGGGTGTAGATGAGGAGGAAAGAAATGCTCTGACTGAATCTTCACATGTTTCATCACCAAGGAGGTTAAGTCAAGAGAAATGGGTCGGAATAGAGTTTCACTTTGATTATCAACGAAAAAACTGATCCAAAGCTCAAAATTGTAATTTAAAAAAGTTACAGGCTTACGGCCCTCAAAATTGAAATTGAAATTTCACTATCTTCCCTATTCCATATGCATACATAGTTGGAGAAATATCCCAACATAGAATCAGAACAAAACCAGCCATTGAAATTTTGTTTTTAACCCATCAAAGGAACCCATCTGATAATATTTCCGAGTTTTTGAAACCAGTACATGACATGAGAATTCCAGGAAAGATCTACCAACAACGAGAGGTGCAGGGTCAAATAACAGAGGTTGTAGGGGTGGAGGGAGGGAGGGAGGGAGCAGCTGAGAGTTGCAAAAGGGGTTTGCAGATGGAGAAGATTGGGGAGGTGCAACTAGGGTTTCAAAGAGAAGATTGGAGTGTCTTGCTTAAGGGTGTATTTAGGAGAAGGGTAAAATTGTCATTTTCACATTTGAAAAAAGGAGGTAGGTGATTGGTTTAATTAAGGGAATGGACTGTATTTAGGTGAAGGGTAATGATGTCATTTCAAGTTTTCTATTTACCACCGTCGCCTTATGGCGTGCGGTTGGAATTTCCTCTAGCTTGAAATTTGGGCTAAGTTCAAGGAAGGTGCGTTTGATTTTCCTTTCTTTATTTTATTTGTTATTTAGTTGGGTTAGAATAGGTCTCTAAGACTTTAAGGCTCTTTGGTTTTTTTTTTGACGTGTCTTTGTTTTGTAGGTGTTTTGGTATCATTTTGGGTGTTGTTTATCCCCCCCCCCCCAAAAAAAAAAAAAAGAAAAAAAAAAAGAAAAAGAAAAGAGGTGAAGCCCTTTATTTGATTTTTGGCCACAAAGGGTTTGCGTTTGTTTTTGTGCAGGACTTTAATGAGCATTTGTTTGAAGTGAGGGTAAAATGGTAAAATCAATATATTTTTTTTAAGAAAAAAAATACTGTTTCCTCCCTTGTAGGATGCCTAAAGGACAAATGCCCCAAAAGCTTTTGGAAAAGACAACCGTCCCCTTTTTTTAAGGAAGTTAAAGTTAATTTTTTCATTGACAATTCTACCCCTGACAATTTCTCTAGAGTTTGTTGCCCCTGAAAATTATCAACACAATCAAAGCTTGAAAATTTGAAGAAGACGAAATGTTATTCGCAGATGCAAGATACTTAAAAGAAGAAGAGTATCTGTATCTGAATTCATATACGAATCCTGAAGGTTCAGGTGGTAGCAGCTCTACCTTCTCATGCTCCTAAGGACACCGATCATCTCTGAGCTTGGAAACATTCGAAGGTGGAATCATCTGCCTTGTTTGCTTCTGTGACCTCATCTCCAACCCTACCTCTCCCTCCGTACACGTCATCTACGCACTCTCTCAGCTCTCCCAAGCCATCTCACAACCGGCATTCCTCCATAATTTGCAAACTTTCCATGGCCATCTTCTTATCTCTCCTCTCGTTCAACCGCTCTCCTCTTTTGATGACGAGGCGATCGCTCAACATACGACTGATCTTGTTTTTGATCTCTGTGATTCTGATGATCCATCCATTTGTTGTGATTTCGTGGTGCGGATTGCAGATCGCCTCTCCTCTGCTGCGTTGGTTTGGAGCTGTCGTCAGGTCTATCCAGTAGTGTTCTCCAATTCTCTATTTACTAATTCGTCTTAATCTCGTCTCTCTCTCTTGTTTCGTTTTAAATTTTTTGTAGATTTAATGCAATAATTCTTACGATTTGCTCATATGGCAATTTGGTAAATCAACTACACATTATTCATCGATCAAGTTCAGTTGCAGCATCTTTGTCTTTTTCTGTTTTGATTGTATTGCCGGAGTTTCTATTGTGATTTCAAGCGACAATATTTTGTCTTCACCGACAAGGCAACAACTGGTTGATATCCTCGAAATCGTCTCCGACAAGCTTCCACAGTTTGATGACATGTCTCTATTCACGATTTACACTTCAACCGTCGATCATTTCTGCTGTTTTTGTTGTTGTTGGATCGATATATTTATTTTCTGCGACAACCAAACCTCATTCAATGCCTTAGGCAATAGAATATCACCAAAACAGTAATGCTTTGAAAATTTCCCAAATCCTAAGCCCGAGACATGAAACAACGCACCAGAAGCTGCTGAGAGATCATTGAGCACATTAAAAGATACGATCTTGGAGCAACTCACCGCTGCTGTCTGAAAGTCCGGCGGAGGAAGGTGTTTCAGGAGCAGGAGTTGCTGGGACTCTTCTTCAAAGGCTGTTGCAGTTCATATTGTCTACTCTGAGAAGCTCGAGGGTGAAGAGGGTTAATTTGGTCATTAAAAACAAATCGGCCTCCCACCGTTGGTATCTAATGGAATATACCTAACGGCGTGGGTTTACTTATATTTTAATAGTGCTTCTAGGGCATTTGTCTTTTCCAGAAACTTTTGGAGGCATTTGTTCTTTAGGCATATTACAGGGGAGGAAACAGTATTTTTTCCCTTTTTTTTTATTTTTTTTAATTTTTATAACATTAGCTTCTCATCCACTCTCTTTCTTTCTCCCTCTTTGTTCAATGGATTCAGCTACTATAAAACACTTATTCTGGCTGTCCTACCTTCGATCCGTTCCATTGAATGTCAAGAAGAGTAGAAAAACGGTAAGGGTTTCCAAATTTCAAGTCGATCAGAGTCCAACCTTGTTTTAAGCTACTTTCCTTGATTTTAGGTTGAATTTTAGTGGAAATAGTCTTCCTCCAAGGTAAGTTATTGGCTGGAGGAGTTTTTGGACTAGTTCGATTCTTGTGTTAAGTCTTCTATATAGGTTTTTAAGCGGCTACAACCTTGGACACGAAGTTTATTAGTGATGTTGGTTTTTGTCTTTGGTTCTATGATGTTGGTTTTTGTCTTTGGTTCTATGGTGATTCAGATCTGACTCTATGCTGTGTAGATTCAATATCAACCCTGTTGTGGTGATTCAACAGGTTGACTGTTGGTGATTCCTTTGGTCATATCCTTTCTTTCGAAAATGTATTTCGCGGTTTTGGGCAAGGTGTTATTGGTGGGGGTTTTGGACTAGTTCGATTCTTGTAATCTTCTATATAGGTTTTTGCCTACACCTTGGAGAGTTTATTAGTGATGTTGGTTTTTGTCTTTGGTTCTATGGTGATTCAGATCTGACTCTATGCTGTGTAGATTCAATATCAACCCTGTTGTGGTGATTCAACAGGTTGACTGTTGGTGATTCCTTTGGTCATATCCTTTCTTTCTTCTTTTCAGTCGAAAAGCAAAAAAATATCAAGTTACTTTCGGCACATCAATGTTTCAGTTTTCTGGTTATTCAGTTCTTACACATATTCTAGTTGCTGAATTCCTAATTCTTATTGAGTACATAAGAGTTTTCAAATCAGGTTTCTCTCTTAGTAATCGGATTATGTTTTGAACCTGTTCATGGTTTCTGAATCCAACCTTTCTGTTAATTTCTTAGAACCCTAGTTTCAGCCGAATTCCTAAATTCTGAGTTTCTGACCTGGGATATCTGGAATCTGTTTCCTTATTACTTTTGGAATTCAGTTATTGATATTACTGCATACCTGGTTGTTCTGTTACTTCTGATCCTAAGTGCTTATTCTCTGAGATAAGATCTCTGGTTGTGTTGCTCTGTTCTGGAGAATCTTAACTTCAGTAGGACTTTTCCAGATCTCTGAATCCGACCCTTGGATCAACCTGTGATTTTAGTATTTTATATTCCTAATTAAATATACCTTTGACCAGAGTTTGAGGCATAACAAAGTTGCTGATTTTAATATGGTGAAGAAGGCCGATGGTGGTATGTTGACTGACACTGTGAAAGCATATGATAGAATGGAAGAGGTTATATGACTGTGTCTTAAGGTCAGGAGGGCTTTGGAGTACGTAAAGATTATTAATAATGGGATGATTGTCAGTGGTTCATTGTGATTAATTTATTATACAGAGATGGAAGTGTTAATTCAACAGTTATTAAAATGCAAACCACCTAGGGTATGATAAAAAATTAGGAGAAACTGATAACAGTGAAGAAACTGCGGATTGTAGGTACTACCGTAGAATGGCCCGAAGTTAAAGAAGCTTTCAGAATAAAGATGAGGACTGCTTTAGGAATAGAAGCAAGGTTGTCACGTCGACAAGACATTCCAAGGTGTTGGAAGACTGATGGACGGCCAAGGCGGCGATGCCTTGACAACCCTGAATAGGAGGTCAACTGAGTGTTTGAAATTAACAGGAGATTTTGGACATTCTCAGTTAACTAAATTGTTCAAGAAAATTATTAGTGTTACGATATGTCGCGAGGGGGGAAGGGATCTCGGGATTAGCGCTTAGACAGCGATTCTCCCTCCCTTGCTTTCTTTATTTTGACTCTTTTACCCTTCTAGGGTTATGAACTTCTATATATTGAATAGAATGGGAGTCTCATATTTGATTGAGACTTCCAGGAGTTACAGCAGTCTCTCCTCTTCTCTTTCTCCTCCTCCTCTTTATTGTCTTTTACTTTCTCTATTTTACATGGTATCAGAGCCTGATCTCTAAGGACTCTTGTTCGTGCTCGATACTTCTTCCATTGTTCTTTTAATCTTGATTGTTACCTGTCCAACCTACAGCTTGCATCTATAAGCAAGAGAGGGTAAGGTCACCCCCTGTTTTTTGATTCAAAACCATGGAATGATGGTGGTGATCTGATTCGAGATCTGTTTGTTTTTGGTTTGTGAACTGGTTTGTGAACTGGTTTTTGATTGATGAATGGAGATGTGTTTTATGATCTAATTTGCTGAATCGCAACATGATTTGTGATCTGATTTATAAATCATGATCTGGTTTGTGGAAGAGTTTTTTTTATCAATTATGGAGTTAATTTTCTGGCAGTATTTTCTGAAATCGATCTTTGGGACTAATGCTTCAGTTTTGATTTTCTGGTTCAATTGTTGATATTATTCTTTGGAGTTCTTCTTGCCTCTTGGTTGGCTGAACTGAGTATTGAGATTAACTATTATTGATTGCTTTTGCTTCGGTTGGCTGAACAGAGTGTTGAGATCTCTTTTTGGAGTTTTTGCTTGTCAGTAGGTTGAACCAATTGTTGATATCTTTTATTCTTGGTTACTTTCCTTGGTATTGATGCCTGAATCTATTGAATCCAAGTCCACCGTGACTGAGGTGGTGTCTTCCTCCTCCCATTGGATTACAAAGAAGAAATTGGAAGAACTTAATAATTTCCAGCAATGGTGGAAAAATGTTATAGTCATGTTATAGTCATGATAAAACAGGATCAACAGAGTCACTTAACCCAGACCAAGTCTAATACTGACACTACTTGAAACACTGTTGATCCCCGGATTTTGGGCCAGATGCCGAGTTCTATGGACAATTTTATTATGGACCTTGTTACCCATATCAATATAATGAAGGAGTTATGGGATTATTTGAATGTCTTCTTTTTTGGCCACAATAGTTTGTCCTTATTTATGAGTTGTCACAGGAATTTTATCGGGTGGCCTAGAAAGGTCGCCTTTTCACACAGTACTTTGTTGATTTTAAACGGGTGTCTGAGGAACCTATTTCTCTACTTCCGATCAGTATTGATGTGTAGAAGATGCAAGAAACAATGGAAGCAATTAGTTGTTATGGGGTTTTTGGGCGGACTTGGAACCAAGTATGAACCAGTTCATTCTCAGATTTCTGGTAGTGCCACCGTGGCTTCTTTGGCGGATACCTTTTCTCATGGGTTACTTGGATTTATTTAATGAAAAGTCATTCTGAATTATTTTCTATTTTCTATGTATTTGTTCATTGACTTCAGACTCAATTCCAAACTTTTATTTGTGTTTCTCTTGTGATTATGCTAAGGAATATTTCTCAGGCGCTTTCTCAGTTTATGGTTGAACAGGGTATATCAGCTTTTTTGTCCTGAAACCCCACAACAAATTGGTGTTGCGGAAACGAAAGAATTGTCATTTGGTAGAGGTTACTCGGTCCTTTCTTTCTGAAATGAAGGTGGCTACATCGTTATGGGGTGATGTTGTTTTAACTTCCTGTTATCTTATTAATCGTATGCCTTCTTTTGTTTTTGGGTGGTGGTATTCCTCATTCTTTGTTGTTTCTCTTTGAACACATTTTTGTGATCCCTCCTCCGGTATTTGGGTGTATATGTTTTGTTTTTAATCATCGTCCCAGTCTCTCTAAATTGGGCCCTAGAGCTCTCAAGTGTCTGTTCATGGTGTATTCGAGTACTCAAAATGGTTGTCGTTGCTACTCACCAGAGTCCAATAAATACTATGTCACCAACGATGTGTCCTTTTTTGAGTCCATACCATATTTAGATGGGTCCTTTGTTGCGTCTGAGTTGGATGATGATCAACCTACATATATTGTCCAGCACTTTGTTTCGTAGTTACCCCTCCGCCGGTAATCCTGTAGGTTTACACTTGTTGTCCTCGGGTAGATCCAGCATCCCTAGCTCCCCTTGCCCCTGCCGCTTCTCCTTCGTCTGTAGATCTCGCATATGAGTTTAGTATACCTTCGTTTGACCTTGATATTCCTGTTGCTCATTGTAAGGGGGTTCGGAGTTGTACCCAACATCCAATTTCAAATGTTGTGTCTTCTGTAGGTTTCTCTTCATTTCATTCTTGTTTTACCACTATTGAGTCACCCCCTGCCTAAGTCTATTGCACAGAGGCATTGTCTAGTCTTGGCTGGAGGAAAACTATGGAAGAGGAGCTGTTGGCTTTGGAGAGAATCATACGTGAGATCTTATGTCCCTCCCTGTAGGTAAGTCTACTATTGGTTTTCGGTGGGTGTACGTGGTTAAGGTCAACCCTGATGGCTCTCTTGCTCATTTGAAGGCTTGCTTGCTCGCCAAGGGCTATGCACATGTTTATGGTATTGATTATCTGGATACTTTTCTCTTGTGGCCAAGTTGGCTTTTGATTTTGATCTCTCTTGTTGCTTCCAATCATTGGTAGCTACACTGGTTGGATGTGAAGAATATTTTCTTACATGGTGACCTTCATGAGGTGGTTTGTATGGACAACTGCTTGGGTTTGTTGCTCAATGGGAGTCTGGTATAGTGTATAGGCTCAAGAAGTCTTGTATGGGTTGAAGCAGACTCCTCGGGCATGATTTGGTTGTTTCATTAGGCTGTTTTCAATTTTGGCTTGTCTAAGTGTGAGAGTGATCACTAAGTGTTTTATCGACAGTCTTCTAGAGCGAGAAAGATTTTCCCATTGTTTATATTGATGACAATGATTACAGGAGATGACAATATAGGTCTCGACAGTGTGAAGACTCATTTACAACAACAGTTTCGTACTAATGATTTGGGTGGTTTGAAGTATTTTTGGGAGTTGAGTCCAGGAAACGTATTTCTTTTTCTCAAAGGAAATATGTTTTGGATTTGCTCATAGAGACATGGATGTTAAGGTCCAAACCTGTGGATACCCCAGTGGATCCTAACATCAAACTTATAGCTGATGATGGTGATAATTTGATAGATCCTGAGAGGTATCATAGACTGGTTGGCAACTTGGCAAATTAAATTATCTTCTTGTGACTCGTTCAATTGTGGCCTTCCCGGTCAGTGTTGTGAGTTAGTTTTTGTCCTATCCTTGGATGCCTCATTGAAATGTCGTTATTCGTACGCTACAGTATCTCAAGAAGGCTCCAGGTCGTGGTCTTCTGTACTATGATCATGGATATGGATGTGTTTAGGGTTTTTCCGAAGTTGATTTGACCGGTTCTCTTGTTGATAGATGGTCTGCTATTGGATACTATATTTTTGTTGGTAGAAATCTTGTGTATTGAAAAACAAGAAAAAGATTGTTGTTGCTTGATCCAGTGCAAAATTTGAATATCGTGCTATGACACGTCACGTGTGAGTTGATGTGGGTCAAGGAGTTGTTAGCCGAGCTTGGTTTTCCACACACGCCTTCCATGCAATTGTGGTGTGATAACCAAGTTGTCATCCATATTGCTTCTAATCTTCTGTTTCATGAGAGAGTGAAACACGTTGATGTCGACTGTCACTTTATTCATGAGAAGATTCTGCAAGGGTTTCTTCATGTCATGTTCCTACAGGAGAACAATTTGCTAAAGTGTTTACTAAGTCTGTAGGGAGCAAGAGAATTGCTTATATTTGTTACAAGCTGGGCATGATTGATGTATATGCTCCAGCTTAAAGGTGAGTGTCACGATATATGTCGCATGGGGGGAACTGGTCTTGAGATTAGCGCTAAGCATTAATCCCCATCATAGTTGTCAAGGTGTTGACTAGGTGTTTAGGTGCCTTGTGACGCCTTGGAAAATTGGGGCTCCTTGCGGGCGCCTTGGTCTCTTAGGCGCCCCATCAGGCCTCCAACGCCTTGGTTCGCCTTGGCGCTTTGACTAATATGATTCCGATAGCGCCTCTCCCTCGCTGCTTTCTTTTATTTCGACTCTTTTACCCTTTTATGGTTATGGACTTATATATATTGAATGGAATGGGAGTCTCTCATTCACTGAGACTCCTAAGAGTTACAGCAGTTTCTCCTCTTCTCCTCCTCTCTATTGTCGTCTTCTTTAGATCAGGCTTCCAGCTATGAGGATGGATGATAATTGTTTTCGCCAAGGCTGGTACTTAGTTCTTTTGAATGACATAAGCACACTGACTCGCTAGGGAGACAGAAGAGAGGTGGTTTAAAGCAGAAAGTAGAAAGACGAACAGAGGGATGGAAGGTTTAATCTACGTGCCACTTGCACTGAACCTAAATAAACATCTGAATCACCCATGAATCTCAATGACCAAGAATTGAATTGGCAATTGACGCGGGTTTTCTCTCTATTTTACAATGAGCATCAAGAAAATGCATTTTGGTGCCTTTGATAGGAATGGGGGAGATATTTAGAGTTGCACCAGATATCATGGAATCGAACTTATGACTCTGTCATTGATGTAAAAAAGATTAAGGAACTGAGGGATTGAAAACAGATTACGGCATGGAATTAGAGATAGAAAATCGGTTCCTGCTAAATGAAGCTATTAACTTAGTCAATTGATGGAGGAGTTTAGAAAGATGAAGAAACATTTGCATTTGGTTTTTATGGACGTATCTTGATTCTTGAGAGATTGTGGTAGGTTTTGGAGAAGAGAATTACGCTTCCCCCTCCCCCCTTCCTCTCTCTTTTTTACAGGGGGCTTTAGAGAAGAGAAGTGAGCTTCATTATTTATAAAAAGAAGTATATTCAGTTACCTTCACTAACTATTGCTCCTGGTGTATACTTAATTCTCTTGACTAAGTTCTGTTCTTGGTGATTCATTTGGTAGATACTATTTCAGTTGGATTATTTATCCATACTTCCTAAATGTTTTTTATGTTGGACATGCTAAAGTATTTATTGGTAGATGCTGCATAAGCCTTAGTCTGTATGAACTACAATTGCATGATTCCTGCAAATTACTTCTTTATGTAGTTCTTTTTATATTTCTACTTTTGGCCCTCTGCATTATTTTCAATTGGTCTTGTCTATACAATCTCATTGGCTATTCTTATTGTGTTAAAGCAGGATATTGCACAAACCAGTGGTGGGAGTGTGATGGTTACTGGGCAGTGGTTCTATCGTCCTGAGGTGGCAGAAAAAAAGGGTGGAGGAAACTGGGAAACACGTGATACTAGAGAGCTGTTCTACAGTTTCCATCGAGATGAGGTTCCAGCAGAATCTGTGATGCACAAATGTGTGGTGCATTTTGTCCCTTTACACAAGCAGCTTCCACAGCGCTCAAAGCATCCTGGTTTTATCGTCCAAAATGTGTATGATACTGTAGAGAAAAAACTTTGGAAGTTAACGGATAAAGATTATGAGGAGGACAAGCAACATGAAATTGATATTCTAGTTCAGGAAACTCAAGAGCGTGTAGGAGAACTTCCTGATGTCGAGCCTGAAGACGCCCCTGTTGAACAGGGAAAGTCATTGAAGAATAAGCGTTCCTTCAGAAGGAAAAATATAACTCCTCTTGACATATCAAAGGAAGACGATGTGACCATTAGGTCTGATCTTAAAATTGAAACATCGGGAAGTGCTGCCAGTGGTGCTTTGGAGTTTTATTCAGTATTAGCAAACTTCAAGGCTTTAACTGGAGCTTCATATCGTGACAAATGGTTGGATGAACTTCTTCAAGCAATTCAGTGTGTTTGCATCTCAAAGGACAATGTCCAGGTGGATGATAAAGAACAAGTCAGACCTATATGCACTGATCGTGCTGTGAGTGAAAATAATCTCAGAGAAATTGCAGATCGCTGTCAAGAGAGTATGAAGGTGTGCAATGAACATTCCCCCTCATTGATTGTTTAAGTTTTGAATCCAGTTTTCATTAGTTACCATTATCCAAATTTAGTTAGTAGCCTCGTAACTTAGTTGAATTATCCTTTTGAGATATTGTGAATACGGTTGCTCCATAAAGTAAGTGATGTAGGACAGCCTAAGCTTAGGGTCTCCCACACTTACAGCTAAGAGGTGACAAATTACATAATGGCTAGTTAGTCTGGACAAAGACAGCAGCATCCATACATGACTTGCATTTCAAAGAGGTGACATAGGAGTCAACATTAACATGGCAGCATTTATCAATTTGTTATGCAGGGTATTTCAGTTTCCTTAAAACATTGACAGCCATATTTTTGTGCATGGGAAACCAACTTCAATGAAAATCAGGACAATTCAATATAAGTAAATGGAATACTAACCAATTAAGGCCATATTAGGTGACAGAGTCCTGTCTGTCATTGGATACTCAGTTTGAAGATGCTGTCTAACAATAACAGTACAAACTCAAGTGGAAACATACAACAGTGGCAGAGAAATAGGGTTTGAAATACACAATGGGATATTTACTGCCTAATAATGACAGGGAAACATGAACCGAAGAAAAAAAGATTGAATAATGATTTCACACTGCCACAACATAAGAATAAACACTTAACAAAGTGCTGAAATGAACAGAATATCAGTGAAGACACATTTCATAATTTAAAATAGACAGAATTTCAAAACCCCAATTTTGTGGGCTGAAGGATTGACTCTAGGTTAAGAATTACAGAAAATTAAAAGGTGAAGAATGAGGAAAGGGGTAGGGAATTCAGAGAATCCACAGAGGGGGAAAGATTAGAAGAGAGAGAGAGAGAGAGAGAGAGAGAGAGAGAGAGAGAGAGAAAGAGAGAACTCACAGCCAAGAGAGAGAGAGAGGACGCTTTTCTTTTCGTTCTCTTTTTCATTGTTCATTTGATAAAACAGAAAATAAATGGCTTTAAAAGCCTACAAAGGGAAACCATTGGTGGGGGGGTGGAGATGGTTGTAAGAACTAACCATAAGAGGGGGGAGGGGGGAATCATGTTCATGTGAACAGTAAATAGGTCTTTTTAACATGCTGTAAAAAAAATTACAAAAGAGAAACAGAAATAGATACTAAAAAAATCATAAACAGAAACAAAAAAGTTTTGAGCATAAAAAAAAATCAGAACTTAAAAGAATTGCAGTATAAAGTCCAATGCTGCTGCTCCTGGTCAAGTGGTAGCCTCAAAGCTCGTCGTCTAACCATAGAAGAGGAGGGGAAGGCTGGAATCTATGCCTCCTCTGCTAGTACACTCGAAAGGCTGGATCAGCTGCTGTGATGTTTGGATTAGCCACTGTGAGTCTGTGACACATCAGTAAGTCAACACTTGGGTATCTTACTTATTTTTATTGCTTGCTGGAGAATTATACCTTGAAACAAGCTTTTTTAGGTTTAAGAAACTTAAACTTAAGATCAGGATGCAGAGAAGAGATTTGTATCCCAAATTACCAAGTACTGGAGTTGGACTTAATAAAAATAGTAATGAAGTTGGAAGCTTTTATAGGGCAGAACTGTGGAAATGTATTCATGCTTTAAAGTTGTTGAGATTCTTATATTATGGTGACGTTATTATATTCCTTAATCTGTCACTAGTTTTGGTGGTGTTTAATAATCAGTCATTCTATGTAACTCAGCTACACTATGTGTAGTCATAGGATAGTTTCCTTCTAGTTCTAGAGTAGAAGAGTTCTAATAGTTTTATATTTCCTGGTTGACATAGACTTCCTTTGTTTTTTTCTTACTTATTATTATAAATAAAGCTGGGATGATGGGAGAGAGATCTCACATCGATTATCATTCTCTCCATCCTTCTATCCTTTTTCTCTTCCTTTCTATTTTGTTACATGGTCTCAGCAGGTTGCCTTTTTGATAGTCGTTTAAAGATATTCGTTGTGGCATCCAGCCGTTGCTTTATCCAATGTTTATTGATCTGATGATCTGGTTCTGTTATTTGCGGGGAATGTTGTTTCTGTGTTGCTGATCTGAAGTTGTTTCTATTGAGAGTCAGTGCTATATTATTGTTCCCTGCATGTACTCGACCTGATTTTCCCTGTGTTGCTGATCTAATGATCTGGTTCTTCTCCCACTATCTTGAATTGTTTCCTGCATCTATCACTTCGACTGTTTCGGTTTCTGCAACTACAGTACTGGTATATTTTAAACTTGTTGCTTCAATATCAATTTAGCCCTATATTTTAGGTCTTCCCTATTATTGGGCGACATATACCCTAGGAGATCAGTTCCAGGAATCCCCTCTACTGTGATAATAATGACCTGCAACTTAGGGCAATGTCTGCAGTACTGCCTGGGTTAGTTTCAGCATTGTTATCATAATTTTTGGGTTGCTGAATCGAGGAGCTACTGGTTGGAATCAATAGAGCTTGGGATTTGCTACCTTCCTTTCAAATTTCAGCTGGATTGATTTGATTCCCATACGAGTGAATTTCCCCACTTGTAATCGATATTGGTTCTCCGCCACTTCTTACAGTTGTGAGGAAGAAGATGACCTTCCCCACGATGGTGACTTCCATATTTATTTTAATTTATTTTATTCCTTCTCTTTAAAGTTGCTTTTTCATATTACCCCTTTTCTTTAGCCTTATTCTAGTTTGTCCTTGACCTTAACTTTGCAGCTTTGCTTCCTAGACTACCCTTATCAATAAATAGTAATCCCCTCCATATCCCCTCCTCTTACTCTACGTATTAGATCCTTGCAATTTCTGGTTTATTACCAATTTGTCATTGCCCCTCATATTTCTGGTCTTCTATTGTTTGGGTGGGTCCCGCATTTTGGTAATTACATACTTTAGATAATTTACGGTATTGCCATTGGGGTCAATTTGTTCCCTTTCTAAGGGTTTATTTGCCTTTCCAAGATGTCCCAAACAGTTTTGATTACCTCATAATTTTGAATCAAACTGTCAGATTGACTTCAAATTTGGATATTTTGTTCCTAGTGTTATGGGTATGTTAGGGTGGCTAAGGCTATTGATTAGAGGTTATTTTATTGGGATCTTATTTTCTGTTGCTCATCTTTCGTGATGCTGCTTCTTGCTCTTGCCATTTGCTGTTCATCCTATGCCTTATTTGTCCACATGCAACCCTCCACGTGAGGAGGAGATGTTGGTGTATACTACCTTTTGCTCGAGTTGGAGTCTCCTACCTCTTTGCTCATGTTGGAGCCTACTACATTTTTGCTCGTGGAAGAGCCTACTACTACTACTACTACTACTACTTGGTTCGTAGTGACCTGTACTGCACCTATCTGCTCTACTACCACTCTTGCTACTGCTGCTACTATTGCGGCTACTGCTGCTGCTGCTGTTGCTGCTACTGCTACTGCTGCTGCTGCTGCTGCTACTACTTCTATTGCCATTGCCACTACCACTGATACTACTACTGCTATTGC
The DNA here is from genome assembly GCA_028583415.1 of Protea cynaroides. Lineage (NCBI taxonomy): Eukaryota > Viridiplantae > Streptophyta > Magnoliopsida > Proteales > Proteaceae > Protea > Protea cynaroides. The sequence continues at coordinate 93,710,199 of CM053275.1, read as the reverse complement.
CACTGCCATTGGTATTGCTACTGCTCTGCTATCTGTTGCTACTACTGCTAGTACTACTCTTGCTACTGCTAGTACTATTCTTGCTATTGTTGCTACTACGACTATTGCGTTACTATCTGCTGCCACTACTGCTACTACTACTGCTTACTACCTACAACCTGCTACCTACTATCTGCCTTCTGCCTTCTGCCTTCTGCCTTCTGTGGGAAGAACCTGTGCTGCTTGGTGTTCATGAGTTGGTGTTACTACCTGAAGACTGTGTTGCAGTTCATATCTGTTATTGTTGTTCCAAGCTGGAGTTCTAGCTTGACGGGGAGTGTTGAGATTTTTATATTATTGTGACGTTTATTGTACTGCTTACTCTGTCACTAATGTTGGTGGTGTTTAGTAAATAGTAATTAGCCATTCTAAGTAACTCGGCTATACTATGTCTAGTCATAGGATAGTTTCCTTCTAATTCTAGAGTAGAAGAGTTCTACTAGTTTTATATTTTCTAGTTAACTTAAACTTCATTTGTTTGTTGTAACTCACTTATTCATTATAAATAAAGCTGGGACGATGGAAGAGAGATCTCAGATCCATCCTCATTCTCTCCCTCTCTTGGTTCTCTCCATTCTTCTCCTATTCTTCTCTCTTCCTTTCTATTTTGTGATTTTGATGTGGGTCGTAGGACAGCCTCAAACTTTGAGGATCTAAGGCTGTACAACTCAGAAAAATTGGTGTGAAAGGTTAAGGATTGTTTAAGTGTTGATAAGAGTGTTTGAAATAATGCAAACTTGTGGGTTGAATACGGATGATCATATATAAAGTTTGATGAATCTGAGATATTATTAGTATTAATCCACAACTACATGTTTGCATGGTGTCTCTAAATTTTATTTTTGTAATTTTCAATTTCTTATAATTTTTATAATGTTTTAGTAACTTGTTGAAATTTGCAGGGTGACGAAGCAATCCGCTGGCCAGATGCAGCTGTTTCAGCAGTAACTGCTCTTGAGAGGGTTTCACATGAAACTCTTGGCTCTGATTTTACAAAGTATAACCAGAAGATGAGGCAGCTAGTATTCAACCTCAAGGTTCATTTATATATACCTTTTACCATGCAGTGTTAGTGTTTGGTCTGTTGATATAGTAAAATCCTATTAGAATACATAAGGTATGGTGCAGTGACATATGTTAATGCTCTATTAGTTTGACTTTCGATTATGATAACTTTACAAATTGAAATACACATAAGAAAACACTAATTATATCTTGATTATCCTATTAAAGAGTTGGGTTTTATAGGGATTTGTACTGTAGCTGTTGAATCTTCTTCATACTTAATCATTTGCCCATGTCAAATTTGATCCATCATAAGGATTATACATTGCAATTGGTGGGGGGTTTTCATTTTATTTTAGAACTTGGTCTTTGGATCATTGGATGTCTTCCAGTTGTTTTGAAACCTGTTCTGGAATGAATGGTTGAACTGCTTATACCACGATCATCAATAGACATTCTTTTGAGTCACTATCCATATTTACATGAAGAGCTATGAGAATTTACAGGCTGTTTGAACTGTCCATTTTATGAAGAACTGCTTGACGTAGATGGCTGAACCATTTGGCCTAAGTTAGATTATCATAATTTTTTTTTTGACTTGACTTGGATTCTTCTTTTACCAAGAAAAAGTAAAAAATATAATGCTTCAGGGACCTTGTCTAATGGGTTTTATTGAAGACATTCACATCTCAAAGATTGAGAAGCCCCACATTATTAACGATATACGAAATCTGAATTTAATGAGAATTGGTGTGTAATTTCTAGGATTTAGTAGTGCATGCTAGTTGTCTTTCCAAAGTATAGATTATGAATTTCATGTTCATGTGTGCTTTTTTGAGTTCTTTCCTAATGTCATTCTGTGGACCTGGCCTGGCCTAATGGTCAAACTGGACTGGACTGAACTGATGCCAGGCGTTTTTTTTGTTTCTGTGCCTGGGTTACATATTTTTTAATGTAAGCTGAAATTTTATTGAAATAAAGGGGAAAAAAATACAAACTAATATACAACAACCACAACAGCTGGAGGTGCAAACCCATTAGAGGGGCCTAAACTGGGGGATTAGGACCTGTATATAATAAATCCCTGCCCACCTCTGGCAATTCATCGGAAATACAATTGGCTGATCTCCTCTTCCACGAGAACGAGGACTTCCTTCGAGCTGAGAGTGCTGTTTTCATTTTGTAGTTGTGGAGGGACTTCCATTATATTCAGTATTCACATGATGTGACATATTAAGTGTACCTTATAACCTTGTAATATGTCCTCCTGGCCTCTTGAAATACTTGGAAAAGAGAGACTTATTATTTAGCAAATTTCTCTTTTCGTATTTGAAAATGTAAATGGATTATGCCACCTTGTTCGACAACTGCAAGGTTGCTGACATTTTATCAATGTTTTTCTTCCTTCCTTTTTAAAGTAATATGACACCTGTCCTGAGGATTTTTAGTACTGAATAATTTGTAACAGAACAATGCGACGCTAGCCAGACGTCTAGTAAAAAGAGAGTTGGAACCTTCAACAATTCTTAACATGTCTCTTAATGAACTAAAGGTATGGATTATGTTTTGGTAATATATTTTCATTCTGCATTTTTCTGGAGTTTTTGGACTTTGTAGAATAGATTAACCTTGATTTTGTGGCTTGTTTATGGGTTGAAGTAAATGAGGCTCCATTGCCAGTCTTTTGTTTCTTTCTGGTCACAGTTTGCCAGTTGTCTAAATTAGACTAATAAGAGTATTATCAAGACTGTTATGTTAACGCTACACAAGGGTTGAAAACTTCTTGAACTCAACCTTTTATGACATTTTGTAATCTACACGCTAGCATCAGTTCTCTTCTAAACCTTTGCCCAGCAAGGAGTTGGAGGAGAGCTTAAACCTTTTTCCAGCAAGGAGTTGGAGGAGAGCTTAGACAAAATGGAAACCCAAAAGGATCTACCATACAACAGATTACCATCTCCTCACTCATGCAAAGAAAGCCCTGAACAGCAAGGGTGATAACTTTTGAGTGATTAAAGGATCATTACTCAATGCTAGTCCCACTTGCACAGGGTCCTGCGAGGGGTGATTTGGAAACGGCCATAACCTTTGGCTTCTTTTTTGCACAAAGTGGCCACTCTTAAGACTCAAACCCAGGCATATTCCTGGTATCCTAAGACTTTTGCGATTGCTGCAAGAAATGGCCCCAAACTTTTGAGCAATTGATACTCTTCATATAACAAATGGATGAGTGGCAAGACTAGGAGTAAAGGAATAAGAATACATTTGAGCAAACTTGGGGGTTTCACCTTCAAGATGAGGGGAGCCATATTGTGATGGATAGGTCATCTACCACAAAGATCAACTATTAAGGACAGGGTGTAAGGTTGCAGATGCTTGGATTGATTTTTTTTGGTAAGAGATGCCTGGATTGATTGAAGTGGTGAAGGCAATCACTGCTTGAGCTAACCATTAAGGGGGTGTTTGGTAACACTCTAGAAGTTGGATTCTGACTTCTGGAGCATAAATGGAGTAGAAACCTGTTTGGTAACCCGGTTCGGACTTCTGGAGAATCCATGGGTGAACCAGCTCCAAATGAGTTCCAGAATCCAATTTTTTGGAGCATAAAATAAATGTTTTGACTTCGGAGTAAAATTTTGGAGTAAAAAAAATCACCCCACACCACTACTACCACCAGCCACCAGCCACCACCACCACCACCACCACCGCACCCCACCACCCACCGCCACCACTACCCATCACCATCCTCAACCACCACTACCCACCCACCGCCACCACCAATCACCGCCACCCACCGCCACCACCAACGACCGCCACCCACCGCCATCCACTGCCACCACCAACCACCGCCACCCACCGCCACCACCACCAGCCACCCACCACCCACGCCACAACACCCACCACCCGCCACCACCACCAACCATCACCCACCACCCCCCACCACCACCAACCATCACCCACCACCCCCCACCACCACCCCCCATCGCCACCACCACTGCCACCACCAACCATCACCCACCACCACCACCCACCGCCACCCACCCACCACCACCACCACCACCGTCACCAACCATCACCACTCACCACTAGTGCCACCATCCGCCACCCACCACCACCACTCTGGAGTCTATGACTAAATTAGGTTAACAAACATGTTTCTACTCCCTTATACTCCTGAATCCTTTTGAAGTTGGAGTAGAAATTTGAACCAGAAGTAAGAATCCCAGAGTTAAAGTTTTATCAAACAGCCCCTAATATTACTTCAGTAGGGTGCTATAGGATTCAAGTAGCCAACTTCAATTAGTTAGGGTAAGTCTCGGTTGAGTTAGTGTGGTTCATTATGTGTTTCCAGCACTGGATATGGCTTGATCCTCTATTTTGGACCCTTGATATGTATTTGTGTCTTGGTTGCATTTTAACACCGTAGGCTAGATACATAGGTGACGGCTAGATACATAGGTGAGTTTTAAGTTGCTTAGAGCCTCTGTTCTAGGTGTCATAATGATAATTACTGGCTAGATATATATTAATTTGTTGTGGTGTTTAGAGTCTTTCGTTCTAGCCTTCTAGGTGTCATGGTGATTAGTGGGTAGATTTTTATTAGTTTGCGGGGCTAGTTGGAGGGATTTCCAGATATCTGGAATCTAATCCTCATCCAAATTGTGGCTAGCTTTTAGGAGATTATCTCTCTGATTATATTATTTTTCAGTTACATTAAGATACTCCAAAGTCCAGTCCCTAGGTAGATAAGGTTCAGTTAAGCGCATGCATGGAAAAGTTATCTTTTTAGTTAGTATTATTTTATTCAGGAAATCTTATCTACAGCCTTGCGGTTACAGCTAATGTGAAAAGGATTAGTTTCCTACTTTTAGATTATTTATTTGTCTCGTAGTGGCTTTTGTTTTATTACTTTCTATAAATAAATTGTAAGCCTTAACAACCCCATATAAATTGATGAAATGAATTAAATTTAGATAATATAGTAGAGGTTGTTGCCGCTAACTCCCTCTCCCCTCTCCCCCACGGTTTCTCTTTCTTCTTTCCTTGCTCTCTTTCTTCCCCACCACACGAAAATCCCTTCCACCCAATCTGCATTAACTTGGTTTGAGAGCTAAATCTGACCACATACCATGAATCTTACTCTTTTGATTCCTGTTTGTTAACAACTTCAACTCATGCAAGAGAAACTAGAAGAAACTCAGAGTCTTTTCTTTGAACTTCTTGGTTATCCACTTTCATTCTTAATCAAACGGACGAATACTCCCTTCAGCAGGCCAACACTTTTAGAGATCGGATGTTAGGCACAAAAGAGAGCCACAAAAATCTGCAAATCAATGAAACAGCAATTATCTGTAGGTGAAGCAAAAAAAAAAGAAGACAATCAATTGGATGATTGATTTGTTTGTGAAAACATCAGAAGGAAACAAGGATCTGCGAGTCAGATCTGTTGGGCTGGTTTGAGCCCCTGAAACTCTAATCTCAAAAGTCCCAAATCCTTTGTATACTTACTTGGGAAAATATTTGCACCCCCCAACATCAAAGAAATATTCACTTATTTGTGGACAACAGTCCTCTAAAAGTTTACACTTAAGAGTAGCCGTAACCATGGTTCTAAATTTTGGCCAAAATGTTTTGAAAAATCAGTGGTTCGAAATGAAACCAATGTAGGACCAGTCCCCACCTCAACAAATTAGGAACCAGCCTCACAATAGGATCGATGAACAGTAAACCATGAACAGTACTTTCTCTCTTTTTGTGCTTTATATATATATATATAAAGAAAAGAATCAATAGGTGGAGGGAAGAAGGGATGGAAGAAAGATAGGGGGATATGACCTAAGGCATCTCACCTTAAGGCCTAGGCAACTTTTGACCACCAAAGGTCTCTCATCTCATGAGTCTCTCACTCATCTGTCTCTCACAGACATGGCATAAACCAAATTTCTTTCATTCTTTCTGATCTATCCTTTGGCCTAAGCCTTACATCACTTTAAATAGAGCTCAAATTGGCTCTCAACATGGAAAGGAATTGACAAAGAAAATTAACTAACTTGGAAGGAAACTAATTAGGAAAGTAACTACTAAAGGAATTGAAATATATTGGAAATAACTTCTTACTACAAAAACTAAGCAGCATCATATCTTTCCTTGATTGCTTCAGCAACATCATATCCTTCTAAGATTGATCTTTCTAATCAAATGTTTTATTTGATTTTGCAAGATCTGATTTGATCTTGTGAGATCTGATTTGATCTTGTGAGATCTGATTCGATCTTAGGAGATCTTGCGAGACTGTGTGAGATCTTATGAGATCTTGCGAGATTGTGTAGGATTTTGTGAGATCTTGCGAGATTTTGCAAGATCTTGTGACTTGATCTTGATGTGATCTTGATTTCCATTCGCAGGGGCTGAATAATACTTCAACAACTCTCCCTTGCTCAAAAAAAAGCTCAACCACGAGTTTTGAATCAGTTGAGCACATATCAGAGTGAGTATTTTTTTTTTTTTTCATTTTGTTGTTGATCTCCACTTTTTTTAAATTCCTTGGCAATACCGAGCTCTAATACCAAATAATGTAGGACCAGTCCCCAACTCAACAAATTAGGAACCAGCCTCACAATAGGATTGATGAATAGTAAATCATGGATAGTACTTTTCTCTTTTTGTGTGTGTGTGTGTGTGTTTTTTTTTTTTTTTTTTTTTTTTTTTTTTTTTTTTAATATAACAAGAAAAGGAAAAGAATCAATAGGTGAAGGGAAGAAGGGATGGAAGAAAGGTAGGGGGATATGACCTAAGGCATCTCACCTTAAGGGAGCCAGACTTATCACCACCAGAGGTCTCTCACCTCATGAGTCTCTCACTCATTTGTCTCTCACAGACATGGCATAAACCAAATTTCTTTCATTCCTTCAGATCTATCCTTAGGCCTAAGCCTTACATCACTTTAAATAGGGTTCAAAATTGGCTCTCAATATGGAAATGAATTGACAAAGGAAATTAACTAACTTGGAAGGAAACTAAGTAGGAAAGTAACTACTAAAGGAATTGAAATATATTGGAGATAATATCCTACATTCCTACTATAATAACTAATCAGCATATCTTTCCTTGATTGCTTTAGCAACATCACATCTTTCTAAGATTGATCTTTCCAATCAAATGTTTTATTTGATCTTGCAAGATCTGATTTGATCTTGTGAGATCTGATTTTGGATCTTATGAGATCTTGCAAGACTGTGTGAGATCTTATGAGATCTTGCGAGATTGTGTACGATCTTTTGAGATTTTGCAAGATTGTGTGAGATTTTGCGAGATCTTATGACTTGATCTTGATGTGATCTTGATTTCCATTCGCATGGGCTGAATCATATTGCATCAAAAACTTGGTATCGGATGGAAAAATACAAAATTTTGGTCCGAAATTTCGGTTTTGGTCCAAATTTCGTTCGAAATTACTGTTTCGGTCCAAATTTCAGTATAAATATTTCTGATTTCATTCAAAATCTCTCTGTTTCACCAGTTTCGTTAGGTTTTTTGAAAAATTTCCTTTTTTTTTCCTTCAAAAAATTGCATTCTTTACTCAAATCTTACACTCTCCACTCAATCTACACACCATAAGCAAGATTCATATATGTATGTTAGACAACTTAATACATGATGGATTGAGTTCATATTTATGGATGTTAGACAACTTGGCTAGACTATGTTGTGAACTCGGAGTCCCATCATCAGCAGCAGCAGTAATGGTACTCGAGTCGGGGATTAGATGCACTATGAAACTCATCATGGATTTGACTTTGAGTGACTTCTAGTTCCATTCCATATATTATATAATTTGTTATTTAAACTTTAAAGAATGTTATTGAATGATGTAATAGTAATGTCACATGATTTATTTTCTAAATTACAACCATAGTACCATGCTGCGTACTTTCATAGCAATGATTTATTTTTCTATATCATAGAAAAATTATTTAGGATTTTTTTTAGTGAATTTAATTAAATGGATGTGAAGAAGGTTAAAAAATAATCGCAGGAAAAATTGGGCTTGAGAACACTTTTTATTTTCCAACAAAATTAAAATTTGGAAAAAAAAAAGAAAAAAAAGAAGCCAGATTTCTGCAATTTCGGCCGAAATTTTGGTTCCAAAATTCTGAACCTTGGTTGTAACTGAGACAGAGGCTTATATGGCTGCCTCTTATGCTCTGGCGTCAAGATTTCTCCCTTCTCCTCAGCAAGGCCGAAATTTTGGTTCCAAAATTCTGAACCTTGGTTGTAACTGAGACAGAGGCTTATATGGCTGCCTCTTATGCTCTGGCGTCAAGATTTCTCCTTTCTCCTCAGCAAGTATGATGGGCTAATGGGAAAGTAGGAACCTGGCAAAACAAAGTTTCAACTGAATCAACCTTCTCTTCTTCCTTGTTTGATCATTTAAGAAAGAAGCTTATTCTTTCATTTGGAGAAATGAGTTTCTTCTTATGTGCAGCTATACCTCTGTTTCTCTGATAAAGGTTAGAGGTATATTAAGTAACAAGAAAATTTTAGTTTTTCTCAGTTCCCTTTTGTGATGGTTTTTTGATAGTTGTGTTCAATTATCAGAAATTAATTGTATGGTCAGGGATTCGCTTGTTAATTTAACAAATCTTTCCCATTAAGCATCTTCATTCCTTATTTATATCATGATGGCTGTTTGTTGCTTTACCCTTCTTTTCTCTTTTTGTCTGAGAAATTAATTTTACGTAATTTGCTGTATTTCAGGATGCTCTTACAGCAGCAGAAGAAACTGGAAAAAGCGAGCCTGAAGATCCTGAGCGCATGCAGGTCATAGTCCCCCCCCCCCTCTCTCTCTCTCTCTTTTAATAAAAAAATTTGGAAGAAGCCAAAATATTGACCTGTGAAGAGATGGTTCTCCTGACAGCCCAGCTAGTTGTGCCATTTGGCATGGTGTGGGCAATGCCATCCATTAAGGAAGGCATTGTCTGGATAGGTCATGGCTGACATTTTAGATCCAAAATCAATCATTTACCATCTTTGTAGTCCTATATTTTCTACGATGTCTTTCGCCACATGGCTGGAACTTGACACGAGTTCATAAAAAATTTGGGTCCCACCCAACGTGCTAGACGGCAGATATTTTTTAGTTGACTAGACAAGCCGCTCTTGATGGGCCAATCAGATGATCTTGGCCAGAAAGATTATATCTTGTGCATTAGATTCTTAATATTATGCCATATCCTTAGCATATCTCTTTGCATGTTAAATAGATGACAGATGCATGGAAAAAGCGGCTCTAACAGGCATTATCCAAGGAGGAGCACGTGGTGAACGCTCTCAGGTTCTCAAATTTTCAATGTCATTTTTATTCTTAGTTTCTGTTTCTAATTCCTTTGGTCAGAATTTGTGAAATGCATTCCCATTGGGGATTCAAATCCTCTCCTCCCAGTACCTCTGGGAGGACGGGGACGCCCATGTTGGATGGCCGACACGTGGCTCTCGGGAGAATCCGAGCCCCACGTCCGAGCCGACACCCAGCCGACAAGCTGAGCCGACAGGGGGTGTCGGCTCAGACGTTGGGCTTGGATTCTCCCGAGAGTCACGTGTCGGCCATCCGACGGGGGCGTCTCCGCTCTGGGAGGAGAGGATGTGGATCCTCCCATTGGCTAGAGGAAGAAAGAAAGGGAGAGACTCAACTGGCTCCTTTATCAGGATATGGGTTCAGTTTATTATCCCAGAACATCAGACTGGTCCAGCTTAGATTTATAACTGGTTATTTATTCCGCTTGTAATTTTTCATTCTGACCATTGCTTCTTTAGTTCTTGTTGCTCAACAGTAGGACTGTATTTTATGCAGGAACACATGGTTTACTTCTCGAGATGAAGCCTCTGCACTTATGGAAGCCGTAAATGTGGGGAATGTGGGCACTGCACCATTGGCTACTTCAATGTTTGAGGTGGTTGAGAAAAAGCTGGTTAAGTCCCCATGAATCTGAGAAACCAACTGGCGATATTTTTAAGAAAACGGCAGCTTACATCCTTGTCTTGCAAACACATAAATCATTTGGCAGGGCAAAAAATGAAGATTCTTCCTCTATTTCTAACAATGCAGAGTAGAAAGTTTAGTGATGGTTTGTAATTTGTACAGCCAGTTACTTGTTGTAGTTCATAGATAGCGGTCTTTTTGTACAGCTCTTCACCCACCTCTCCTGCATATTCTTGCCTGAACACTGTATAGCTAGCCAATTGGTTCACAGTTTTTATATTGATCTCATTCTGCTATGTACATGTGAGCTAAACTTGGAAGTGGAAACTACACCGTTTGTGCATACTTTGAATATAGCATCATGCAGGCAGTTCGTCATCCAAAATTATGTTGCCATCGATGGTGTTAACCATTGTGGTATTGAAAGTTTTGATTGAAGTCTTGTGATTAGAGTTCGAGAACTTGATTCAACTTGGTCCTCCTTATGGGCTGGTTGTGGGCGAGGAAGGATTTGAATCCCCAACAACGCGATTATGGTTCGTAGCCATGTGCTATAACTCTCAGCTACAGGTCCCACCTTGGTTGAGTGGACAAGTCAAGTTTAGGGGATGGTGAAATTGTTAAAAACCTAAAAAGCCTGTAAGAGAAAGAATTGATGGTGCAGTTGGCCCTGGTCAATACAGGATGGGAAGTACTTCATACATGGGTCAGGCCACTGCCTGTATGTTTCTAATTCAGAAACCAATGCGTCCAATTCATTCTCGATAAATTTTCAGTTTTTACCCAAAAGAGAATGAGGAAAAAAAAAAGAGAACTGAAATAAGCTAAGAAGCTAGAAAGCTTTGAGTATTGAGGATTCATTTACAAAATCCATTAAAGACCGGAGGAGCCTTGATGCATTTTGTGAACTGAAGGATTATGGCTGCTGTTTCTCGGTGGTATTGAGTTGTGTTTGTCTTGGAATTTTTTCTCTAAGCTGAAGAAAAACCTCTTCACGGAGTCTTCTGCCTTTTTTATTGCCCTTTTGACCTACCATTGAAACTTAAGGATTGGAATTTTAGGTTAAAGAATGTAATGTTCTATAAGTATCCTGAGCAATCTTATCATCTTCAATGAAATTTTAGAGGAAACATCTGAATTAAATAGGAACAGATATTGGCCATATTTCCCAACATGAAGGGGGAAAAAATTCAGGGGGAAAATTAAAAAGAATTATTAGAGATAATTAAACTTCAAGAAGAGAAATTACACCGAAAATCAAACAAAGAAAATCCAAGTAAAAAAAAAAGGGTGAGCTGACATGGGGTGTCGGTTATGCCCTGGTTCAGATGGAGGGCTCGGATCTAGCCGACATCCACGTGTCGGGCATCGGCTGGTGGGAGCCGACTCTCCTCCCAAATAAGGTGGATCCGCATCCTCTCCTCCCAGTGGTTCTGGGAGGACAGCGGCAACCCAGTCCCGATGGTCGACATGTGGTTCTCGGTGAATCCGAGATCCACGTTTGAGCTGACACCCAGCCGACAAGCCAAGCCAACATGGGGTGTCGGCTCCGGCTCAAACGTGGGTCTCGGACTCACCCAAGAGCCACGTGTCGGCCATCAAGATTGGATTGCCGCATCCTCCCAGAACCACTGGGAGGAGACTATGTAAATCCCCGCAGCCCATGGATTGTGAGGGTCCCAAATAAGGTATATGTACGTCCATCTAAATTTCACTCGACAAATACTAACATTTATTTTATTTTTTAAAGGGTAAAAGACAGTTACCTCCCCTGTAACTTACCTTATTGACCATTGACCCCCAAATGTTTCAAAAAAGACAGTTACCTCCTTTAAATAACTATTAAAATCCAAATAGCTCTAATTTTTAACGGTGTTAAAGTTAATTTTTTTATGGACAACTCAACCCTCAACCTATTATCCATATTTTAAATCTTATTACTGTTAAAAGACCAATATAACCCTTTTATATCCAACTTGAATAAACCATAATCTCATCTTATTCTCATTCTCCCTCACGTTCTTTCCAGCGGAGATGATATGTTAGACTCAAATGCAAGCGGAACGGTTACAGGCGACCAGTGAGGCAAAACTCCTTGATTAAGCACTAGTTTTGATTTCCATGAGTTGGTATTCTGATTTGTGTTTAATCATGTTATATTCTAATTCTTAATATGAAATTCATATTCTGGTTCTCCTTCGCTCTTCCTTGTTGACAACCTTCTTGATTCCTACAACCCCATCCACATCACCTTCACGCAACATAGACAACAATTCATCATCTCTCAACCCCTACAACCCCAATAAAGCAGAATTCTTCTTCCAGCTTTCAAACGCGATGACTCCAATTTCTCAGCCATAATCGGCAAATAATCTTCAAACTGGACTGCATTTCCTCATGCCATTCCTAAATCTTCAAGTTCTTGAATGAAAATTTATGAAAAGAAGATAAGAGAGAAATCAAACTGAATTGTGGATGAGAAGTAAGAGGACCCTAGAGAACTAAACCCTAGAGAACTAATTAATGGAAAGAACCAAAGGGGTTCCTGGAAAAAGAACCCAAATCTGAGAAAAAGAGAAACCAGAAACACAAGTCGAGAAAATCGAAATCCTGAGAAACAAAATTTCGTAGGTTTTGGAGTCAAAATCGGCTACCATTGGGAAAAAATTCTCCAAAACCCTAAACCCAAGTATTCAACAAAAACAAAGATGGAGACAGATCAAATAGTGAGGGGGAGAGAGAGAAAAAGAAAGCACCGGAGAGTTCCGGATGTTCTCTCTTCTAGTTTTGCAGAGAATGACTTCGTGCAGATGGCAATTAAATCCTTGATCTTCACTCTTTTGGTTTTGTAGGCTAAGATCGAAATGGAGTTGCCGGCCTAAATCACAGAGGAGCAGATGAAGGCCGAGATCGCAGAGGAGAAGATGAAGGCCGAGATCGTGAAATGGAATCCCTGGAGTTTTTGCAGAAAAATCCAAATGGTGGAGAAGAGTTTTTGTAGAAGACCTAAAATGGTGGAGGAGATTGGAAAATGAATTTTTGGTGCAGAAGACCCAAAATGGTAGTAACCCTATTAAATAGTAAGGGTAAAATAGGTAGTTCATCTCTCTAAAAGGGTAATTTGGTCTTTAAAAAAATATTGGACTCCCATCGTTACCATCTAACGGAATATTCTTAACGCGTGGGGCTATTTGAATTTTAATAGTTATTTAGGGGAGGTAATTGTCTTTTTTGAAACATTTGGGTGTCAACGGTCAATAAGGTAAATTACAGGGGAGGTAACTGTCTTTTACCCTTTTTTAAAATAAATCCTAGATATCCTAGATTATAAACCCCATAGAAACATAAATTACATAATCACTTCCTGAATCGGATCTGAAAGCGTTTACCAAAAACAAATCATATCTGAAACCTAAATCCTAATCCTAATCCTAATCCCTGAAAAGACATACATCTCCTGAATCTGATATGAAGCTCTAAACCCATAAACCTTAAACCCTGTAGAGACAGAATCACCTCCTGAATCAGATTTGAAGCCTTAAACCTTAAATCCTAAATCATAACCCCTAATCCCTATAAAACTGAATCTGAAGTTCTAAACTCTGGATCCTATACCCTAAACTGTAAATCCAAAATGCAAAAAAAAATTGGTAACAAGAGATTTTTTATTCCAGCACAGTGGTGAGGCAATTACAGAAAAGCCACAAACAAAGTTGCATATCATGCGTACTTGGTAGAAAAATATTATTTGTACTTTATAACCTTGCAGGGTATGTGCTTGGGTTTGAACGAAACAGGGGAGGGTAATATGAGTTTTGAATTGAAGAGTAACCTTTGGGATGAAGCTAAATTGGAGGGAGAACATAGCAGCGTTGTTGACTCTCTCATCTGTTGAAGTTAGGGTTAGAGTTAGGGATGAAATGGAGGAAGATGGAGGATGACGAAGCAGAAATGAGGATATCTTTCAACTCTGAAGAGGGAGGGAGAGAGAGAGAGAGAGAGAGGAAGTTGATAACAGTTAGCTTTGTGAACGAGGTTTCTATGGATTTTAATCCTCCCATGCTCTTCATGTCGGCACGAGGAAATTCAGTGGTTGTAGTTAATGTCTTGGTATATGCGTCTAGTGAATGATACTCACTAGATTTCCTCATGCCGATATAAGGGGCACGAGAGGATTTGAATCCAGTTTCTACATCTGTTCAAACGCTATTGGTTGAAATATAGAGAAAACGAAATTGGTGGACCGTTAAAGTCAATTCTTACTCAATTTACCTTTTTGTACCTGTACCAATCCAGTAAACCCACCTTGACCGTGCTTTTCGAACGATCGAAATCGTTTTCAGATGGCTGGGCCATACTATGTTTTGTTTGTCTTTGGTATGTATTTTAAGTCAAGGATAGGTTTTGAAATAACAAAAATCGCATTTGATATGCGTTCTCCTTTTTTGAATCATGGAATACATTCAGTAAATGGAGCTTATTTTGGAACACATATTCATCGCTTTTTACACTCAGCGGAGAACAAAAATGTATCTCCTTAACCCATTCTATTGCTATATTAGGAAAAGATTCTCCATTCTAAGACTGCTTACCAACCGTAGCCTCGACTTTCCACAATTTCATGACTATCTAACCTTCATTATTTAAATGTATATAATCAGGTTCAATATCCAGATAGTGATCCAGTAAACGTGCAAGAAAGGGTGTTAATGAACAGGTTTTAGTCAGGGCTAAGTCGGTCTTGGGCATTTTAGAGGCAACCTGAAACATGTCCAATAAGAGATTTAGGCTGGAGTGGGCTGCACTATATATGTTAGTTAATGGGCTGGCTTGGCGTCGGTTTGTTATCAGGTTGGGTTAATGGATGGTTATCGATCTGCTATCGGTTCATTTTCAGTTTACTGTGTAGTAAAAAAGTTGGATTAATGGGCTCTAACTGGCCATTATCGGGCTGGTTTGATTTCAGTGTTGATTTCCCACATGTATATTTAATAAAATGTTTACTTAATAGAGTCTTATTGGGCTGGTTTGGTTTCTATCTTATTGGTTCAATTTGGTTTGAGTTTATCCATTGGTCTAATCCAGTTTTTGTTTTTCATCAGGTGCTAAAAACACATTCCCAATCTTATCCAATAAGGTTTGGTTTTAGTTTGATCCGGACCGAAATAGGTTACTTTGACTGTGGTTTTCGATTTGGGCCTAATTTTGACACCCTACAAGTTCTTCGTGAGGGTGTAGATGAAATTTTGGACTTTTTAAAAGAAGAAGCAACTCTAACTTTTTCCCCCTTTTTGGTAAAGCAATTCTGACTTCTTATTTTTTCAGGGATCCAAATCGTCTCATCCCTGAGATTCGGGAGGCGTGGCGGCGACTCCACTGGATGGTCGCCATGTGAAGGTCTGATGAATCCAACCCCTCCGTTCGAGTCGACAAGCCGAGCCGACAAGAGAGTGTCGGCTCGAACGGAGGGGTCGGATTCATCCGACCTTCACATGGCGACCATCTAATGGGGTCGCCGCCACGCCTCCCAAATCTCAGGGATGAGACGATTTGAATCCTTTTTTCAGGCATCTGAAATTCTACTATACATTTCTAATGTACTTATTGCCACATTATTAGTAAGTTATACACACGTAGGTTACTCTGAAGACCGTTCCGTTCCTGCCTCTCACCCGAGAGTCTTTTATTTAAATGGTAAAATAGATGAACCAAGATTTTTTTTCACCCATCACCTTTCTCAGTTAGGATCATCTGTAGCATTTTGGTGTAGTAGATTTGATCTTAGTCATTGGGAGTGCATTGGAATACATGACCAATACATTTTCAATGGTTAGGATCTACTATAATAGTGTTACAGACGATTTTTTCCCACCTTTATTATGGTTGAAATGAATTATCGTGAAAGAAAAACTGTTTCAAAAAATAAAAAAATAAAAAAATAAAAAATGGAAAGCTTAAAGAAAAAAAAGGTCCACGTATAACTTAACAAGAAGATATGAAACAATTCATACCAAATAAGTCATCGGTATTGTGAAATGTTAATTGTAATAAATGATCATCTTGAACAATATCCCTTTGTAAATTAAAAGGGATTTTCTTTATCGACATCTTTTACTAGTTTTTCTTTTTCCAGTGAGGATATATATATTTTTTTTCATTTATCTTTAAAAAATGATAAATACTAGTAATTCTTGACAAAAATTATTTTAAAAAATAATGTGAAAATATTTTTCACATGTGTACTTGAAAAACATATAAGGCAATAACATTTCTTAAAAATAAAAATGATAAATTACTTTCAAACTATTTTGAAAACACAATTTACATATGATTTAAAGAACTTTCATGAATAAACAATAAGAATCCAATTCACCATTTTGTTTCAACAAGAAACTTTATATTATATAAGACATGACATCTAAGTGCTAGTTATAATGTCACATAATTCATACGTAGAGAGAAATGCACATAAAGAATATGAGAGGCGAAGATGTTGGCTAACTAATAGGTAACGATTCTGGTTTAATGGTGCTAGGTCTTAGAATGAAATCTTGTTTTTGTCTCAAAAACTTCTGACGTGTGGGTTTACTGATGGAGATCACTTGTCCTTTATTTTTTATATTTATGTGATTTATTTTGGTGTCAAATAATTTGATACATTACTTCTTCTTTCTTTTTTTTTTTTTTTTTTTTTTTTTTTTTTTGCTGTTTTAGTATTACACACTTGTTTTTTTAATTAAAATAATTCTTGTCATTTCAATAGTTTATAAAATATACCATACAAACATAATAATGGGTTAGTAATTTTTATTTCTTTTTTTTATTTATGAAAAACCTTTTTTTATCGGATTTTAATAATAAATAAAAAGACAATGGCTGCGCAAAAATGAGCGAGGGTTCAATCAGGTTATTACCGTACAAATGTGGTCTATTTATTGGTACTATCTTCATTATATATGGCTTCACATTTCGGCGGTACTTGGCGGGCAAAATCAAATTAATCGGAGAAACGAAAAAACAATGGTGAACGAGAGGGTCAATCAGGTTATCACCAGCGACGAAGAAGATGAGGGAGAAGATACAGCTTCTTCTTCACGGCGTCCTTTTGTTTCTTTGTACGCGGAACATCATAATAAAAAGACAATGAAGCTTGCGGAAGAAGAATCTGAGAGCAGCGATGTTGAAGATGTGCAAGAGGACGCGAAGCCGATCGGAGAAGTTATCAAGGTTACTGGTAAAGACATAGGGCGGCGAAATCACTACAATGCTTTTGAGTACAATGGAGAACAAATTGAGTTGGTTAGTTTTGGTTGTTCTCGGATTTCTTCTTTTAGTTTTCGTCTTCGGGCTCTCTTGCGCTTCTTCAATAAGTTTACTAGGGTTTTACTTTCATATTTTCGTCGTGCGTTGTTTGTTTGTTGGGATTCATATAGAGGAGAAGCATGATGTTTCTTCGCTTTATTGATCTTCTTGTTTTTTTTTTTTTTTTTTTTTTTTTGGAGACATATGCAGTAATTCATGTGCAAATGTGACATTTCCTTTTAGAAGAATTGAAAAGATTGATTAATTGTGTTCACGAGCGACTGAATCGTTTTACGTGTGTAAGTTGAATTTCATTCGTTTAGCTGAACACTATTTGAATTTATGATTGAAATTTGGCATTCCTAAGTAGAGTGTGTGGGGTGAAAAAGAGGGGAAACCTGGACAAGATCCTTTTATGCTCGTTTGGATCAGGCTCTGAATTAACTTTCTTGTATCTTAGTGTTTCTGAGATCCTTGATTTGAGGTATTTTCGCTCCTTTCTTTGTCCTTGGATGCTGGAGTTTTAGAATATGTTCGTTGTCAAAATTAAGAGAATATGTTCGTTGTCAAAATTAAGAACGGTTGCAAGTGATGATAATGCAAAGGAATTAAGTCCTTTACCCATGGAACTCTAGTTAAATGAGTCACGAGATGCCACTCAAACTCCTTACAGGCTTCAGAACCAAGATATCTTCATCCAGTCATCACTCATGAGGCCTAGTCTTAGTGGGCCCACCTCTAGGAAGGAGGTGCTAACTGGCAAGATACTTGGAATTTTCTTATAGGCAAGGTTATTCTCCATATTTGGCATGCCATATTGGAAATCCCAGACATGGACGAATTTTGGAACGCTAGATACTTGCCCATGATTGCCAATGCTAGGAGGAAGACCCACATTTTCATTGTAGAGATGGACAGAACATGTATTTAGGAGCAGAAGTGATAGAGCAAACAATTATGACATATTGTGAGGATCTTTATGAATCCTTTGCAATCCAAACATAGGGGTAAGGGCCCTAGAATGGGTTTGGTGGATGACAACATTTAAGATGGTGGTATAGATGGGGGTCATGGGGGAGAAGAGATCTGTGTATCTGCCTTAGAAATGGTGTCATTAAAGCGATTGTCTTAAATGGGTACAAGACGGGATTCTACTGGATATGTTGGGAAGTGATTAAGGTGATGCTTTTGAGGAAATTGGATAGGAATATGAATTTCACATCCATTTCTTGCAGTGTAAATAGAGACAAGAGCGCAGGTCTGTAGTTCCACTGTACTAGCCTTTTGGTGGAAGCATCTGTAAGACTGTAAAACTAGTGCTCCATTCTTATTCCTAGAGGTTGAGGGCTGGGTTGAATGCCATTGTTCTGCTCACATAAGGGGATTTTCTCAAGAAAGGGGTAAATCTTGAAAGGAGTATTAATAACATATGAGTTATGGAGATAGTGTGTGATGCAGAAAAGGCACATAATTGGGTTTATTTTTGTGAAAATAAGCCTTGGGTTGGGTTACATGTATGTTGGGCCTTGGTCCTATGGTTTCATTGTGATGGATCACTTTAATGGACCTAAAATATGGGTAGGAGGTAGGAATATGGTATTTATTAATTACTTAAGTTGTTGAGTCTAGTTGGAGTCCTATTTCTTTATTATTTGGTTAGAATAGCGTAGGTCTTAACATAGGTCTTTAGGAGTCTAGCCTTGTATTAATATACTTTCTTTTATTTTAGGTTGAGTTTTAGACTTTTAGTCATAGTTTTAAATTTCAGCCGAAATATTTTGGGTTTTTGGAAAACCAAAATGAATCCTAGTGTCAAAATCAAATAGTCAATAATTTCGGTCTGAAATTACTGTTTCGACAAGATTTCGACTGAAATCATTGTTTTGGTCGAAACCTTGTCTGACCGTAGGTATATAAAGACAAGTTTCAACCGAAAGAGGTAGTTTCAAAGATATTTTAACAATAAGCGATTTTCATCTCCAAATTCTCTAATTTTTCTCCATGTTTAGTATTAGACAGGGAACAATACAGTAATACACAAGAGGGGCAGTATAATAGCATACAACATTTATTTATGACTAATAACATTTAAATAAATGTTTATTAACTTTTATATTTTATTTACTTAAATTATTATTCATAAATAAGCTAACACCCCCATTTGAATCTAATAAAGATAGTCTAAAATTCAAATTCCAAAAGGATATAAAGTCAACTTTCCAGTTCAAGAACTAAAATGGATTTTCAATTGTGATGCGATTTTCAACTTTCAAATGCTAACACTTTTTTCTAAGTTAAAATTCCGTAAATCTTGTTGTAGTAAAAAATCATTTAAAACCAAGTGTTTGCTAAAATAATTTTTTGTTCTAATGTCTAAAAAATTATTTATGTTCAAGCAACTTTAAACAGTATTTGCATACTCCGAACAAGGTTTGACCGGAGTGTAATTCTTATAATATAATTCAGGTTTAAACAATTTCGGATTTGTTGCAAAGCTAAATCTAAGCTATATTGAAGTATTTACGCTCTGGTTAAATCTTGTTCGTAGTATACGAATGTTGTTTAATGTCATCTAAATGAGAATAATTTTTTGGACATCAAAACAAAAAATTATTTTGGCGGACTCTTAGTTTTTAGTGATGTTTTACTTCAATAAGATTTATGGAATTTTTAAATTAGAGAAAAAACTAGCATTTGAAAGTTAAAAATCCTCCCGAGATCGGAAATCCAGTTTTTATTCTTCAACTGGAAAGTTGATTTTTTATCCTTTTGGAATTTGAATATTAGATTATTTTTATTGGATTCAAATGGGATTGTTTGCTTATTTATGAATAATGTTGTAAGTAAATGAAATATAAAAGTTAATAATCTTTTACTTAAAATGATATTAGTAATAAATAAGTTTAACTTATTTAACTATGAATACAATCCTCAGGTTCTAACGTTCATTAACATAATATGGTCTAGATTTGATATCCATTTAGGATTTTTTTTAGTGAAAATCATTCAATGGATATATGAAGAAAGTTAAATTGCAGCACACAAAAAAATTAGGCTTAAAAACAACTTTGTGCCCATTGAAACGAAGTTTTGGAAAAAAAAAAAAAATCCCAAGTTTCGGCATAATTTGGATTTTGGGGCTGGCGAAATCAGCCTCGAAACTGATATTTATAACCTTGATTTTAGTTTAAATAAACTACTTCCAAGGTAAGCTATTGACTAGAGGAGTTTTAGGACTAGTTTGATTCTTGTTTTAAGTCTTCTATATAAATTTGTAAGGGATTTTAACATTAGACATGAAATTGATTAATGAATTTGGTTTTTGCCTTTTATGTGAGATTCAAAAACCCTATTGTCAGAGTTAAGAGTCAGAGCCATGGCTGAGGGTACTTTTAATAAACTCCATCAACTGACATGTTTTTGAATCCTACACTCGTCTGATTGGGAAACCCCATCAATTGGTGTCGGAGCCATGGCTAAGGGTACCTCTAATCCCTTTAACCAGGCCTTAGACACTTATATGTTACTTCTTGAGATGATGAAGCAACTTCTTGAAACATTTGGGCGAATAATTACTAAACTTAATGCTCTAGCTCAGCAAAGAGTGGGATATAACTAACTCCCATAGGAGGTTTAATGAGCAAACTAATTTTCCTTCTAATGTAGAAGGTTGAGCTTGAATTTGCACCGCTAAAGGAGGATTATAGAACACCAATCATAGTAAAGAATCCTAAAATCGAGGACAAAATTCGTTTGACTGAATTGACAAAGGAAAATCCTGTTCCCCCATCGATTGTAGAAGAATAAGTGACTAAAGGCGTAGACCAAATCCTTTCCAAGGTGGAAGACTTTACATCCCTACGTCCTATCATTGAAGACTATGCTGAAGAGGTCAAAGAGGACGGGTCTGAGATGGTGGTAACAAATGAGGTCATGATTGAGGAATATATCACCAACATTCCACATGAGGTTTTTTGCTTGTTACTAGCCAAGTTGAGCTTATTGAGTTTGTGATTCCACCAAAATCCTTCGAAGAGAAACCTCCGCGCCTGGCAGATTATATTCCTGACGTCTGTAAGCTGCTGGAGTATTGTTATTGGTTCAAGTTGGATGTTCATCACACATTGATGCAAACCCTGGTCGGAAGAACTTGATTTGGGTCGTTGTGGGTCCTGAGATAGTAGAACTCGAACCAAAAAGAGAGACCAAGAGAGAAAACTAAGAAGAATGAGATTACGCAGGGAGGGGAAAGGAAAAAAGAGAGATCGAGAGAGAAAACTAAGAAGCAGAAGATTACGCTGTGGGCCTTGAGATTATAGGACTCGAACCTAAAAAAAAGACACCGGGGTATTTTTATGGTTTGAAGTTGGATGTTGCATTTCATATATTCATTACCATATTCTCTCCATTGAGATTATATTTAAAGGAAGTACTTGCAACTAAATCACTCAAATAAAAATAGAAACTTAATAAAATTTAAAACATAACTAGGAAAGAAATTCCTTAATTAATCCTACCTGAACAAGTAATATAAGATAGCATGATATTCCCTAATTAATCTACCATCCCCCTTTGGACCCAAAACCGGGTTGGCTCAGTTCCGTTTGGGCTTGGGCCTCCATAAGGGGTTATATAATGGTCTAGCTGGTCATTGGCTCCTACATCACACATAGTTGATTTTTTGCTCGAGGTCGAGTTTGCGAGTCCCCCCCCCCCCCCAAAAAAAAGAAAAAAAAATTGGGGGGAGTTGATGCAGATAAGGCACATAATTGAGCTTTTTGTAGTGGAAATAAGCCTTGTGTTCGGTTATATGTATGTTAGACCATTGATCCCATGGGTTTTCATTGTAATGACCACTTTAATGGGCCTAAAATATGGGTAAGAGGTAGGAATACAAGGTTTATTAATTACTTAGCCTGTTGGGTATAGTTATAGTCCTCTTTTTTTTATTGGGAAAATTACATGCACCTCCCTGAACTTAACCCTAATTCCAGGCATTACCCTAACTTTGGAGGAAATTATTCGAACCTCCCCTTATTTGCAAACTCCATTATAAACAGACCTTGTCTGTTAGGATAGGTTTGTTAAGTGAGGACATCATCTCGAATAAGCTAATTTAATGCCAAAGTTTCCTTTACTTTGGTATGACCTTACATTTTTACCCTTTTTAAAGATATTAAAGACATTAGTGTGTCTTCGCAATGTCCCCGATAAAGAAAAATGTCCCTATAACAAAATAGAAAATAAGAGAAGATGGAGAGAATCGATGTGTATTCCTCTACTCGTAGTAGTCACTATTTATTGACAAAATAAAAAGGGGTTAAGTGATAGGTCTAGGACTTCACGAGATAATGTGTCTTAGTTACAAAGTAAATAAAAGTTCCACATGTCAACATGACAAGGACTCCCATGACTAACAAGATAATGAAAAGCTGTTCTAGTCTAATAAAGAGAAGCAATCCTATTCTAATTAAGGAGAACGGAACAATTTTACAAGAGAGGGTGGAGTTTCAATTAATTAGGAAATAAAAGAGGATAAGAGGTAAGAAACTAATTCTTTGCTGCCACTTGTCCAATGTGTCAATATTTATTGGTTTGACCAAGTCAAACGAGCAATCACTTATCTTCTGATGCATTTGGAATGGGCATATGGATGTGCCCATGTTTTTCTATTTCTGACTTGGTTAACACTCGCCTCATGCTGGAACATGCTCCAGCTTGGAATAATAAGAATAAATATGAATCGCAACATCAGTTTTCAGGTAGTAACATGATTAACATTAACTCACGAACACCAAGCAGTATAAGTTCTTCCCAAGTAAAGCAGGTAGTAGTAGTAGTAGTAGTAATAGCTACAACAACAGTAGTAGCAATTGCAGTAGTAGTAGTAGTAGTAGTAGTAGTAGTAGTAGTAGTAGTAGGCTAGTAGCACAATATAGGTCACTGCGAACCAAGTAGTAGTAGTAGGCTAGTAGCACAATATAGGTCATTGCAGAGCAAATAATAGTAGCAGTACAGTATAGGTCATTGCGAAACAAGTAGTAGTAGTAGTATTAACAGTAGTAGTAGGAGCAGCAATAGTGGTGGTTGCACACCTAACGGGGAACCTTAAACGACTCTCAAAATGACAATCCAGGTGATTGCTCGGATATCAATTAACAAAATAGAAAAATAAGAAAAGATGGAGGATAATCGATGAGTATTCCTTTCTTCTTAGCAGCCACTATTTATAGACAAAATAAAATGGGTAAAGTGATAGGTCTAGGAATCCACAAGATAAGGAGTCCTAGTTACAAAGTTTAGGAGTTCCACATATCAAAATGACAAGGATTCTCATGATTAAAATGATAAAGAAAAGTAGTCCTATTTTAATAAAGAGAAGAAGTCCTATTCTAATTAAGGAGAAGAGAACCCCACAAGATAGGATGGAGTTCCAATTACATTAGGAATCTAAAAGAGGAGAAGCGATAAAGAACTAATTCTCTATTGTCACCTATCCAATGAGTCAATATTTGTTGGTTTGACTTGGTTAAACCAGCAAACACTTATCTATTAATGCGTCTGGAATGGGCACATGAATGGGTTCATATTCTTCTATTTCTTTTGTTGGTTAATAGTCCCAAAACCTAAACCCTCAAACACTGCAACTATTGAAGAAGAGAAAAATCGATTGTTGCAACTACTGATGAAGAGCTTCTCATCTTTTCATCAAAAACTCCTCCAAAGCACGACATTTCATAATATTATCACAAGAATGTTTCAATGGAAGACGTTCTTCACGGATGGGGAGTCCATGCGTCATCCTGACGTGTATTTGATGCGGTATGTGTTGTTCAACAATGAATTGGATGTCCTTACTATTCAATGGAATGAACAATACCCTTACATCACATAGTTTGTTCTTTTAGAATCAGAGATTCAAAGATAAAGCACCAGAAAATAGTGTAGCTGTCGAACTCAATACGTAAAGACATGAAGAGAAGAAAGGTAGAGGAGAAGATTGCCTAGTCCAATCTGACAGGCTAGCGCTGTTACCATGGCGCTAAGAAGCAGTTCATCCATGGCGTGTGGGAACTATACCCTTACATCACATAGTTTGCTTCAGCTTCACTTCCAATCCCTACTTCGACGAATTTTTGGATCTGATACTTCTGTTCTTCAAGTCTTCTTCACTGCTCTCTTTGCTTCTCTTTCTGCCCCCTGCTCATCCTCTGCTACATCCTTAACCTTGTTGTCTCGTAGCCCATGCAACGTTCTCTTTATGGATTAATTTTTGGGCGCAGATGAGGAGGAAAGAAATGCTCTAACTGAATCTTCCCATGTTTCATGGCCAAGGAAGTTAAAGTCAGGAGAAATGGGTCGGCATAGAGTCTCACTTTGATTATCAACAATAAAACTGATCCAAAGCTCAAAATTCTAATTTAAAAAAGTTACGGCCCGCAAAATTGAAATTTCACTGTCTTCCCTATTCCCTATACATACATAGTTGGACAAATACCCCAACACAGAACCGGAACAAAACCAGCCATTGAAATTTTGTTTTTAACCCATCAAACAAACCCATCCGATAATATTTTCAAGTTTTCGAAACCAATACAGGACAAATGCCTGAAGTATAAACAAACATAATCAGGGGAAAATTCATATGCACATTTGTCACGTTCACATTCATTTCGTTCCTTCCAAGGGAGAATGCATTCACATAGACATGGGAATTTCAGTAAAGATCTACCAACAACGAGAGGTGTAGGGTTTAAAAACAGAGGTTGTAGGGGCGGAGGGAGAGAGGGAGCAGCTAAGAGTTGCAGAAGGGGTTTGTAGATGGAGAAGATTGGGGAGGTGCAATTGGGGTTTCAAAGAGAAGATTGGGGCTTTTTGCATAAGGTTGTATTTAGAAGGGTAAAATTGTCATTTCCTTGTTTGAAAAAAGGAGGTAGGTGATTGGTTTAATTAAGGGAGTGGAGTGTATTTAGGTAAAGGGTAGTGTTGTCATTTAAGTTTTCTGTTTACCACCGTCACCTTATGGGGTGCGGTTGGAATTTCCTCCAACTTGAAATTAGGGCTAAGTTCAGGGAAGGTGTATGTAATTAGTTTTTGCTTGTTTTTGTGCAAGACTTTAATGAGTATTTGTTTTAAGTGAGGGTAAAATGGTAAAATCAATATATATATTTTTTTTATAACATTAGCTTCTCATCCACTCCTCTTTCTTTCTTCCTCTTTGTTTCATAGATTCAGCTACCATGAAACACTACTTCTGGCTGTTTAATCTTAGATTCGTTCCATTGAATGTCGAGTAGAGCAGAAAAAGGATAAGGGTTTCCAAATTTCAAGTTGATCGGAAAAGAAGAAAACTATATATAAATATTTGATAAATTCTGCAACTTAAAGAAATCTAACTCTTGTTTTTATTTTTTGCCACCTCGGTTGTACTTTTCTAGCCATTCAACCTCCGATCAGACCTGTTGGATGTCAAAACCAGCGAAAAATGGAAAGGGTGTCCAAATTTCATGTCGATCGGATAAGGGGATCACAAAATATCATGGTTTGAAAATTTTGCAACTTTGAAGGAACAAAAACATATTTTTATTCTTAATAAATTTACCATTCTTCATTCTACAATCTATTATGCATAGTATTTACTAAACAACATTTTATTTTTAATCAAAAATGATTTAAAAAAAATACATTTTGATAAATAGGTTAAAAACAAAAAGAAAAATGATGCCGAAGATAGTTTATGAGTCCAACCTTGTTTTAAGCTACTTTCCTTGATTTTAGGTTGAATTTTAGTAGAATTAGTCTACCTTCAAGGTAAATTATCGGTTGGAGGAGTTTTTGGTCTAGTTCAATTCTTGTGTAAAGTCTTCTATATAAGTTTTTAAGCGGCTACAACCTTGGACACAAAATTATTAATGATGTTGGCTTTTGTCTTTGGTTTTATGGTGATCATAGTTTTAAAACTAGACCGAGATGGGTCGAGATCTCGACCTTCTCGGTAGTCTTGAATGGGTCGAGACGAGAAGTTGGTTCGAAACTGGGTCTCGACCAGTCTTGACTGGATCTCGACCAGTTTCGACTCGACAAATCTCGACCCAACTCGATTTTATTGAACCAGTTTCGACTAGTTTAAGTGAATAAATAGGAGTCTCGGTCGAGATCTTGACCGAGACTCATTTTTTCTCTAAAATCCTTTCTGTTTTCTTCTTCTTCTCCAACCTTGCATCTAAGGTTCGAAAATCTCTGTTCTTTGCAAATCTCTCCATCAAAGTGCTGTTAGAGCCTCATTTTGACCTGTTCTTGGCAAATCTAAGGTTTGAGGTATGGTTTTTTTCCCCTAAAACTTACTTTTTTATATGAATATGTTCAATACATGTTGGTTCATCATGAAATTTATATATGTGAGAGTCATTAGGCCGATCTACAACCTCATCCTTTCGAAATTATTTTCTTGTATATATATTAGTTATTTTGATTTTTTGTTAAAAAAAATGTATTTTCCAGCAATTAAAATTTAAAAAATGATAAATATTAATTAGATGGTGTTGAAAATATTATATGATGAACACCGTTGGGGGCGGGGCGCGTTTTTTTTTTAGTATATATATATATATATATATATATATATATATAAATATATTTATTATATATATATATATATATATATATATATTGTTTAAAAAATAAAAAATACATTTTTTAAATGTTAATTGGTTTACTTTCAAAATAATATATGTTGGACATCGTTGGCCGATCTACGCGGTTATGGTTTCAGTTTTTTTTTTCTGGACAGTTTTTTATTTTTATGAATTTTTTATTAATAAATCCTATTTTTCAGCAATAAAAAATTAATAAAAAAATATTAATACTTATCTATTGGTGTTCAAAATAATATATGTTGAACACCATTGGCAGATCTACGCGGTCAAGGTTTCAGTTTTTTTTTTTCTATACATATTTTTATTTTTTTGAATTTTTCATTAATAAATCCTATTTTTCAACAATAAAAAATTAATAAAAAAATATTAATGCTTATTTACTGGTGTTCAAAATAATATATGTTGAACACCATTGGCTAATCTACGGTTCCATGTTGTCGGATTATATTTTTGGAAAAATAATTTTTTTTATTTAATATCCGAAATAATAAATAATATCTAAATAATTATGGAAAATTAAGAAAAATATTCAGTTTTCTTATAACATAGTTTTAAAATTTTGAAAAGTAATTTCAATGTGTTTTGAGTTGTATTCGCATATTTGATGCTTTTATATTCTTCAATTTTAAATTTTATTAATGTAAATCTATGATTTAAATTTCTCTATTTATTATCTTACGTAACAGTGTTTCGTTCTAAATATTATGGCTGCTTCGGGTTCTCGTGAGGGAGGTGGTGATGCTGGTCGTTCTGACATGGCTTGGCAGTATTGTACCGTCATTGACGGTGATAGAAAGAAGACCCAATGCAAATTTTGTGGGAAGAAGCTTATGTCTGGTGGGATTATCAAACTTAAGCAACACTTGAGTGAGACTTCTACAGACATGGCAAAGTGTGTTATAGTTCCTGTGGAGATTACCAGGGCTATAGCTGCACAGATGAAGGGAGGCCAGCAGAGAAGGGCAGAGAAAGAAAAAAGTAAACAACAATTTGAGGAAACAATCTGAGGCACAGTGTGTAGTTTGGATGATGATAGTTCAGATGATGATGGTCTAGATACCAGGGGTTTGACTGAGGAAGAGGCCAGAGATCTGAACGGGCAACAATGGCTAGTCAAGTCAGCCATGAGATGGAAATGGAAAGGTTAAGGCAAAGAGCCTTAGGGGCAGGTGGTAGTAGATCATTTCAGCAGCCTGAAGAACCACAAATACAGAGTAAGGGAGGGTTGACTTCTATGTTTAAAAGATAAAAAAGTACTAGAGCACAACCCTAGGCACCACCACCTACTGCTAGGGATGAGGATTATGTTGAGATTCTATAGCAGGATTTAGCAGTTTTTAAAAAGGCTGGCGCCAAACAGAAGAGATTGAAGAGTATGTAGAACTAGAAGGGTATAAAAGAATTTATTGGGGATGCCTTTGCTAGATGGTCTATTTATAATTGTATCCCAGCAAATGCCAGTGGTGGCCCATACTATCAGCCTTTCTTTGATGCAGTTGCTCAGGCTGGTTCTGGTGTTAAAGCCCTCACTCCATATGAAGTGATGAATGTCTATCTCCCAAGAATTAAAAAAGAGCTAGAAGTATGGATAGAAGAGTTAAGGAATAATTGAAGTACATATGGGGCCATTATTATCTGTGATGGTTGGACTGGTCTCATTAGAAAGTCCATCATCAACTTCATGGTCTACAGTGATGGGAAGACATCATTCTTGAAGTCTGTGGATGCATCTGCATGCACAAAAGATGCTAACTATATCTATGGATTGCTACAGACAGTGGTGGATGAAATTAGTGCTACAAATGTGGTGCAAATTGTGACAAACAATGGCAACAACTACAAGAAGCCAGGAGAGATGATGATGGCTAACTATAACCTTTTTTGGACTCCACGTGCTGCCCATTGCATTGACTTGATGTTGAAGGACATGGGCAAGATCTAAAAAGTAAAGCAAGTGGTTGAACAAGCACACCAGGTGACAACATTTGTATACAATGATGGCTATTCTTTGAACTTGCCGAGGGAGAGATGTGGAGGGGACTTGATAAGACCCGACATTACCAGATTTGCTACCAACTACATAGCACTAAAGAACTTTCAGGCAAAGATGGTAGGCCTTAGATCGATGTTTACATCTGAGGACTGGTTTGGGTGGAGGGAGTTCAGCTCTCCTGCTGGGGTTCAAGCACAGACTACTATAGCTTCAGAGGAATTTTAGAGAACATTGAAGGATGTAGTCAAAATTTTGGAGCCAGTGGTAAAGGTGCTGAGATTAGTGGATACAACATTCTAGCCCACCATGCCACATTTATATGCTGCCATGGATATGTTGAAGGACCGTATAAAAACTGTGCTTCCACGTGGAAACAAACATTTTGTGAAGATTATCAAAGATCAATGGGAGAGTCAGCTGATGCACCCATTGCATAAGGTTGGTGAGTATATTTAATAATGTCTTTAATTTAGTTCCACTTAATAGTTAATACTCTTATTTTAATCTGGCAACTCATATTTTGCAGCATACTATTTGAACCCCAAGTATCAATATTCACATGGGCTTGGGCTCAATTCTGACCTTATCGGTGCGGTAAAAGATGTTGTGGCAGAATTGGTGCCAGATTATACTGTATAAGCACTGGTCAATCTGGAGGTAAGTTGTATGGTTTAAGTGCTGAATTATTTGAATATTCATATATTACAATGGCTAATGGTTATAAATTTTGAAATGGGTGTGGATTAAAACGTTCAGAGATGGTTTTGGGAGTTTTGGAACTCCCGTCGCAGTGGCTGGACGAGATAAGACCGATCCTGGTATGGAATTATGGAAATTGAAATTTCCAAGTAACACATCTTATTTAATATGTGTATTAAAATGCGTTCTTCAACTTGTGCAGCTGAGTGGTGGTTGTTGTATGACGAACATGTAGCTGAGTTGAGGAGAATAGCAATCAAAGTCAAACATGTTCCGCATCTGGGTGTGAGCGAAATTGGAGTACTTTCTCCCTTATCCATTCAATGAGGCGGAATAAATTGGGTTCCCAACGGCTAAATGACTTGGTCTACGCTCATTACAACATGAGACTGAGGGTACAATGCTTGAAATTTAAACAAAGAAATGAACAAGAGCTGAACGAGCTAGCCGATGTCTTCCAACTATCTTCAGATGAAGAGGATCTCTATATGGAATGGGTGAGAGACAGAGTAGTTCCAGTAATGGATGAGCCTGGTGGGATGCCCGACCCCACTGTGTAGGCTCCGATGGGTTTTAATCTCGAGCGATTTATGTCCTCGGATGAGGGTTGTGTATACGCACAGTCGCCTAGACCGTTTGACCCCCCAGCTGGTAGTGACCCAGAAGGCGATGATACAATGGATCAAAGTGGCTGGTCAGCTTCTGATAGTAGTGGTGGTGGTGATGAAGGTGGTGATGGTGGTGGTGGTTATGATGGTGGTGGTGATCCTAGACCGACTGTACCCATTATTAGATGGACCGGCGAGAGTCAGTATACACACGCTACACAGGATCCAGATCATGGTGGACGCGCATCTTCATCACGGCCTACAACTGGGTATGCACGTAGGTCTTGTCAACGGGAACGCCCTTTGCAACTAGTGGAAGAAGAAGAAGATCGTTTCTTTGACATCGTTCCTGATCCTGAAATTATGCCTGATGTTGAAATTGATAGCATGTCCACAAACTTTGGAGGATTGAGCATTGAGGGTAGCAGTGGACGGGAGCAGGGGCAGTGGAGTGCTCATGGATTTGGCACCACTTCGGCGTACGGTTCTTATTCCGGTGATGATGATCGTATGATGAGAAGTGCATATAATTATTCCATTGATACTAGTATTGCTACATCACAGACTGACTCAAACTTTGTGGACAGTTTCTTTTCAGTCCCAAATTTGCAGAGAACCACACCCCCACACCAGCCAATATATGCTCACTTTACTCCACATTATAATGAATTGTATCCAAGGTTAGGTATCTTTAGAAACTTCCCGGATCATGTGTATGAGAAATATGTGGAAGACTACCAGACTTTCTATAGCCGAAGGATGTCGTGGTAGAACTTTGTTTATCAGACCGAGATATATTTTCTTCAGCAAAGTCAATCTGATCAGATGAAACCTACACGCCACTCTACATATGTGACTAGACATTGGGATGGACTGATGGAAATGTATTATTTCATTTTGAGTATTTAAGTCTTTCATATAATGAGCACTTGTGAGTTATGTCATTTTGTGGGATTTATGATTTATGAATGTATGATTTTTCGACAATGTGATTACTTTTTATGTTTCAAATGTGTTTATATATATTAAATAAGTATTTTCCTGCAATATATAGCCTTAAAATGGCCTTAAAATATCAAAAAAATGGCTTAAACCATAAAAAAAAAACCTGTCGTAACTCCCATTTTTACCCTTTGGGAATTTCTCCAGGTTCTCGCCGAGATCTCAGTAATCTTGGTTTTCTCATGGGTCGAGACGCCCTCGAGATCCGAGATTTCGAACTATGATGGTGATTCAGATCTGACTCGATGCTGTGTTGATTCAATATCAACCCTTTTGTGGTGATTCAACAGGTTTACTGGTGGTGATTCCTTTGGTCATGTCCTTTCTTTCTTCTTTTCAATCAAAAAGCAAAAAAATATCAAGTAACTTTCAGCACATACCTGTTTCAGTTTTCTGGTTATTCAGTTCTTACACATATTCTAGTTGCTGGATTCCTAATTCTTATTGAGTACATAAGAGTTTTCAAATTGGGTTTCTCTCTTAGTAATTGGATTATGTTTTGAACCTGTTCATGGTTTCTGAATCCAACCTTTCTGTTAATTTCTTAGAACTCTTGTTTCAGTCGAATTCCTAAATTCTGAGTTTCTGATCTGGGATATCTGGAATCTGTTTCCTGATTACTTTTGGACTTCAGTTATTGATATTACTGCATACCTGGTTATTCTGTTACTTCTGATCCTAAGTGCTTATTTTCTGGGATAAGATTTCTGGTTGTGTTACTATGTTCTCGAGAATTGTAACTTCAGTAGGATTTTTCCAGATCTCTGAATCCGACCCTTGGATCAACCTGAGATTTTAGTATTTTATATTCCCAATTAAATATACCTCTGACCAGAGTTTGAGGCGTAACAAAGTTGCTGATTTTAACATGGTGAAGAAGGCTGATGGTGGTATGTTGACTGACACTGTGAAAGATTATTAATAATGGGATGATTGTCTGTGGTTCATTGTGATTAATTTATTATACAGAGATGGAAGTGTTAATTCAACAGTTATTATAATGCAAACCACCTAGGGTATGATAAAAAATTAGGAGAAAGTGATAACAGTGAAGAAACTGCAAACTTTAGGTACTGCCATAGAATGGCCCAAAGTTAAAGAAGCTTTCAGAATAAAGATGTGGACCGCTTTAGGAATAGAA
The DNA here is from genome assembly GCA_028583415.1 of Protea cynaroides. Lineage (NCBI taxonomy): Eukaryota > Viridiplantae > Streptophyta > Magnoliopsida > Proteales > Proteaceae > Protea > Protea cynaroides. The sequence goes on along the minus strand of CM053275.1, from coordinate 93,677,774 downwards.
GCAAGGTTGTCATGTTGACAAAACATTCCAAGGTGTTGGAAGACTGATGGACGCCCAAGGTGGCGATGCCTTGACAACCCTGGATAGAAGTGCAACTGAGTTTTGGAAATTAACAGGAGATATTGGACATTCTCAGTTAACTAAATTGTTCAAGAAAATTATTAGTGTTACGATATATGTCGCGAGGGGGGAAGGGGTCTCGGGATTAGCGTTAAGATAACGATTCTCCCTCCTTGCTTTCTTTATTTTGACTCTTTTACCCTTCTAGGGTTATGGACTTCTATATATTGAATAGAATGGGAGTCTCATATTCATTGAGACTTCCAAGAGTTACAGCAGTCTCTCCTCTTCTCTTTCTCCTCCTCTCTATTGTCCTTTTCTTTTTCTCTCTATTTTACATGGTAACAGAGCCTGATCTCTAAGAACTCTTGTTCGTGCTTGATACTTCTTCCATTGTTCTCTTAACCTTGATTATTACCTGTCCAATCTACAGTTTGCATCTATCTATAAGCCGCCGGGGGGGGGGGGGTAAGGTCACCCCCTGTTTTTCGATTCAAAACTATGGACTGATGCCGGTGATCTGATTTGAGATCTGTTTGTTTTTGGTTTGTGAACTGGTTTGTGATTTGCTGAATCGCAACATGATTTGTGATCTGATTTATAAATCATGATCTGGTTGATGGAAGAATTTTTTGATCAATTTCTTATGGAGTAATTTTTCTGGCAGTATTTTCTAAAATCGATTTTTGGGATTAATGCTTCAGTTTTGATTTTCTGGTTCAATTGTTGATATTATTCTTTGAAGTTCTTCTTGCCTCTCAGTTGGCTGAACTGAGTATTGAGATAAACTATTATTGATTGCTTTTGCTTCAGTTGGATGAACCGAGTGTTGAGATCACTTTTTGGAGTTTTTGCTTGTCGGTAGGCTGAATCAATTGTTGATATCTTTTATTCTCGTTTACTTTCTTGGTATTGATGCATGAATCTATTGAATCCAAGTCCACTGTAGTTGAGGTGGTGTCTTCCTCCCCCCATGGGATTACAAAGAAGAAATTGGAAGGACTTAATAATTTCCAGCAATGGCGGAAAATTGTTATAGATTTGATAAGACAGGATTAACAGAGTCACTTAACCCAGACCAAGTCTAATACTGACACTACTTGAGACACTGTTGATCCCTAGATTTTGGGCCAGATGTTGAGTTCTATCCTTGTTACCCATATCGATACAGTGAAGGAGTTGTGGATATTCTGGCCACAATAGTTTGTACATATTATGAGTTGTTACAGGATTTTTGTTGGGTGGATCAGAAAGGTCGCCTTTTCACACAGTACTTTGCTGATTTTAAACGGGTGTCTAAGGAACTTAATTCTCTACTTCCGATCAATGTTGATGTGAAGAAGATGCAAGAAATAATGGAAGTAGTTAGCTGTTATGGGGTTTTTGGGCGGACTTGGAACCGAGTATGAAGCGGTTCATTCTCAGATTCGTGGTAGTGCCACCGTGGCTTCTTTGGTGGATACCTTTTCTCATGTGTTACGGGTTTTTCATGACAATACTCATGATAGCACTCCTGTAGATAGTTCAGATCTTGTTTTTCGCTAGTTTGGTGATGGTACTAGCCATGGCAATTCTTGTGGTCGTGTTACTGGTGGTGTTGCTGGTCGTAGTCAATCTCATGGTGCACTGGTTTATTTGGACAATTCTGGTACAGCTCGCCCCTATCATCATAATTGTGGAAAACCTAGGCATTTCAACGTTTTTGTTGGAAGTTTCATAGCAAACCACCTCGGTAACAGTTTGCCAATTCTGTTGCCAGTTCAGAGTCTCTTACTCCGATTGCACCATCTAAGGGGAAGATGTTCAAGATGACTGATGATGAGTACTCATTACAATCAGTTTCAGACTTCATAGGATTATTCGTCATATACTGCTATTTTTGTTCACATGGGTAATACCACTGCGTATCTCATCCTCTTGTCCCTGAATCATTGATTCAGGTGCTACCGATCATATGTCTGGATTTCAAGTATATTTTTCTCTCTTTATCCCTCCACCTCTAGTGTCACTTTTGCTGATGGCTCTTTGGTCATGATTAGTGGCATTGGGACTATTCATCCCACTTCATCTGTGTCCCTATCTTTGGTTCTCTATTTACCTATTTCCTTTAACCTATTATCTGTCAGAAGCTTACTACTACATACAACTATTTCGTAACTTTTTATCTTGACTCGTGTGTTTTTTAGGATCTTATGACAAAGAGAAATTGGTAGATGCTTCAAGAATAGGGGATTGTATCCACTTAAGGGTTCATTGTCTGTTGCTTGCTTTAGTGTTCTGTTTCTGCATCAGATTCATTGTTAGTTGGGTCATTCATCCTTACAAAGATTGAAGAAAATTGATACATGTTTTAGTTCTCTTTCTAGTTTAAAATGTGAGTCTTGTTAGTTTCGAAAGCTTAATCGTGTGAGTTATTCCACTTAAGGGTTCATTGTCTGTTGCTTGCTTTAGTGTTCTGTTTCTGCATCAGATTCATTGTTAGTTGGGTCATTCATCCTTACAAAGATTGAAGAAAATTGATACATGTTTTAGTTCTCTTTCTAGTTTAAAATGTGAGTCTTGTTAGTTTCGAAAGCTTAATCGTGTGAGTTATTCCCCTTGAGCCAATAAACGGTCTGTGCGCCCTTTTGCTTTAGTCCGTTTGGATGTATGAGGGTCTTATTTGCTCGCGTTTAACTTGGGGTTCAAGTATTTTGTCACTTTTGTTGATGATTTTTCAAGGGTTACTTAGATTTATTTTATGAAAAGTCATTCTGAATTATTTTTTATCTTTTGTGTATTTGTTCATGAACTTCAAACTCAATTCCAAACTTTTATTTGTGTTTTTCTGGTGATTATGCTAAGGAATATTTCTCGGGTTGCTTTCACAGTTTATGGTTGAACAGGGTATGGTTCATCAGCCTTCCTGTCCTGAAACTCCACAATAAAATAGTGTTGCGGAACGGAAGAATCATCATTTGATGGAGGTTACTCGGTCCTTTCTCTTTGAAAGGAAGGTGGCTAAATCGTTTTGGGGTGATGCTATTTTAACTGCCTGTTATCTTATTAATCATATGTCTTCTTTTGTTTTTGGGTGGTGGTATTCCTCATTCTTTGTTGTTTCTCTCTGAACCCCTTTTTGTGCTCCCTCCTCGGGTATTTGGGTGTGTATGTTTTGTTCGTGATCATCGTCCCGGTCTCTCTAAATGTGACCCTAGAGCTCTCAAGTGTCTGTTCATAGTGTATTCGAGTACTCAAAAGGGTTATCGTTGCTACTCACAAGAGTCCAATGAATACTATGTCACAAACAATGTGTCCTTTTTTGAGTCCACACCGTATCCGGGTAGGTCCTTTGTTGTGTCTGAGTTAGATGATGATCTACCTACATATATTGTCCAGAACTTTTTTTGCAGGTATCACTCCTCCGCGGGTAATCCAGTAGGTTTACACTTATTGTCCTTGGGTAGATTTAGCATCCTCCGTTGTGCCTTCTCGGTCAGTGTTGTGAGTCAGTTTTTGTCCAATCCTTAGACACCTCATTGCGATGTTGTTATTTGTATTCTAAGGTATCTCAAGAAGGCTCTAGGTCATGGTCTTCTATACTATAATCATGGATATGGACGTGTTGAGGGTTTTTCGGAGGTTGATTTGACCGGTTCTCTTGTTGATAGACGGTCTGCTACTAGATACTATACTTTTGTTGGCAGAAATCTTGTGTCTTGGAAAAGCAAGAAATGATTGTTCTTGCTCAGTCCAGTGCAAAGTTTGAGTATCGTGCTATGACACATATCACGTGTGAGCTAATGTGGGTTAACGAGTTGTTAGCCGAGCTTGGTTTTTCACACATGCCCTCGGTGCAGTTGTGGTGTGATAACCAAGTTGTCATCCATATTGCTTGTAATCTTGTGTTTCATGAGAGAGTGAAACACATTGAAGTCCACTGTCACTTTATTCATGAGAAACTGCAAGGGTTTCTTCATGTCATGTTCGTACAGGAAAACAACTTGTTGATGTGTTTACTAAGTCTATAGGGAGCAAGAGAATTGCTTATATTTGTAACAAGCTAGGCATGATTGGTATATATGCTTCAGCTTAAGGGTGAGTGTCACGATATATGTTGCATGGGGGGAAGTGGTCTTGGGATGAGTGCTAAGCATTAATCCCAATCATAGTTGTCAAGGCGTCGCCTAAGTGTCCAGGTATCCTTGTGACGCCTTGGAAAATTGGGACGCCTTAGTCTCTTAGGTGCCTCGCCTGGCCTCCAAAGCCTTCGTTCACCTTGGCGCCTTGACTATTATGATCCTGATAGCGCTTTGACTACTATGATCCTAATAGCGCCTCTCCCTCCCTGCTTTTTTTTTATTTCAACTCTTTTACCCTTTTAGGGTTATGGACGGCAGTTCCTCTTCTTCTCCTCCTCCTCTCTCGTCTTCTTTTTCACTCTATTTTACAATTAGCATCAAGAAAATGCATTTTAGTGCCTGTTGATAAGAATGAGGGAGATATTTAGAGTTGCACCAGCTATCGTGGATTTGAACTTATGAACTCTGTGATTGATTTAAAACAGATTAAGAAACTGAGGGATTGAAAACAGATTATGGCATAGAATTAGAGATAGAAAATCGATTCAGATTTATTCCAAAGAGATTGCTAAATGAAGCTATTGAATTAGTCAATTGATGGAGGAGTTTAAAAAGATGAAGAAACATTTACATTTGGTTTTTATGGTGACGTATCTTGAGAGATTGTGGTAGGCTTTGGAAAAGAGAATTATGCGCCCTCCCCTCCCTTAGAGAAGAGAAGTGAGCTTCATTATTTATAAAAACTGAAAAATCAAATATAAAAAGAAGTATATTCAGTTTGTATACTTAATTCTCTTGACTAACTTTTGTTCTTGGTGATTCATTTGTAGATACTATTTCAATTGGATTATTTATCCATACTTCCTAAATGTTTTTTATGTTGGACATGGAAAGCATTTATTGGTAGATGCTGCATAAGCCTTGTCTGTATGAACTACGACTGCATGATTCCTGCAAATTACTTCTTTATGTAGTTCTTTTTTATATTTCTCTTCTACTTTTGGCCCTGCATTATTTTCAATTGGTCTTGTCTATGCAATCTCATTGGCTATTCTTATTGTGTCAAAGGTTCTGATTTTTTTTTTTTTGAAGGATATTGCACAAACCAGTGGTGGGAGTGTGATGGTTACTGGGCAGTTGTTCTATCGTCCTGAGGAGGCAGAAAAAAAGGGTGGAGGAAACTGGGAAACACGTGATACTAGAGAGCTGTTCTACAGTTTTCATCGTGATGAGGTTCCAGCCGAATCTGTGATGCACAAATGTGTGGTGCATTTTGTCCCATTACACAAGCAGCTTCCACTGCGCTCAGAGCATCCTGGTTTTATCGTCCAAAATGTGTATGATGCTGCAGAGAAAAAACTTTGGAAGTTAATGGATAAAGATAATGAGGAGGACAAGCAACATGAAGGAAACTCAAGAGCGTATAGGAGAACTTCCTGATGTTGAGCCTGAAGACGCCCCTGTTGAACAAGAAAAGTCATTGAAGAATAAGTGTTCCTTCAGAAGGAAAAATATAACTCCTTTTGACATATCAAAGGAAGACGATGTGACCATTAGGTCTGATCTTAAAATTGAAACATCGGGAAGTGCTGTCAGTGGTGCTTTGGAGTTTTATTCAGTATTAGCAAACTTCAAGGCTTTAACTGGAGCTTCATATCGTGACAAATGGTTGGACGAACTTCTTCAAGCAATTCAATGTGTTTGCATCTCAAAGGACAATGTCCAGGTGGATGATAAAGAACAAGTCAGACCTATATGCACTGATCGTGCTGTGAGTGAAAATAATCTCAGAGAAATTGCAGATTGCTGTCAAGAGAGTATGAAGGTGTGCAATGAACATTCCCCCTCATTGATTGTATAAGTTTTAAATCCAGGTTTCATTAGTTATCATTATCCAAATTTAGTTAGTAGCCTCGTAACTTGGTTGAATTATCCTTTTGAGATATTGTGAATACGGTTGCTCCATAAAGTAAGTGATGTAGGACAGCCTAAGTTTAGGGTCTCCCACACTTAACAGCTAAGAGGTAACAAATTACCTAATGGCTAGTTAGTCTGGACAAAGAGGGCAGCATCCATACATGACTTGCATTTCAAAGATTTTAAAGCTGAATCACTAACTACTGACATTATATATACCTAGCATCTGATTACCAATTTAGCTGTGTTCAAAAGAGGTGACATAGGAGTCAACATTAACATGGCAGCATTTATCCATTTGTTATGCAGGGTATTTCAGTTTCCTTAAAATATTGACAGCCATATTTTAGTGCATGGGAAACCAACTTCCATGAAAATCAGGACAATTCAATATAAGTAAATGGAATACTAACCAATTAAGGCCATATTAGGTGACAGAGTCCTGTCTATCATTGGATACTCAGTTTGAAGATGCTGTCTAACAATAACAGTAAAAACTCAAGTGGAAACATACAACAGTGGCAGAGAAATGGGGTTTGAAATACAGAATGGGATATTTACTGCCTAATAATGACAGGGAAACATGAACCGAAGAAAACAAGATTGAATAATGATTTCACAATACCACAACATAAGAATAAACACTTAACCAAGTGCTGAAATGAATGGAATATCAGTGAAGACACATTTCATAATTTTAAAATTGGCAGAATTTCAAAACCCCAATTTTGTGGGCTGAAGGATTGACGCTAGGTTAAGAATTACAGAAAATTAGAAGGGGAAGAATGAGGAAAGGGGTAGGGAATTCAGAGAGATCACAGTGGGGAAAAGACTAGGAGAAAGACAACAGAGAACTCACAGCCAAGATAGAGAAAGAGGACGCTTTTCTTTTTCGTTTTCTTTTTGATTGTTCGTTTGATAAAACAGAAAATAAATGGCTTTAAAAGCCTACAAAGGGAGACCTTTTTTTGGGGGAGATGGTTGTAACTGCTATAAGCAGTTACAACTCCTTGTACAAAAGAATTAACCATAAGGGGGGAGAGGGGGAATCATGTTCACGTGGACAGTGCATAAATCTTTTTAACATGCTGTTAAAAAAAAAAAAAAAAAAAGTAACAGAAATAGAAACTAAAAAAATCATATACAGAAACAAAAAAGTTTCTTGCATAAAAAAAAAAAAATCAGAACTTAAAAGAACTGCAATATAAAGTCCAATGCTGCTGCTGCTCCTGGTCAAGTGGTAGCTTCAAAACTCATCGTTGTACCATAGAAGAGGAGGGGAATACTGCAATCTATGCCTCCTCCACTAGTACACTCGAAAGGCTGGATCAGCTACTGTGATGTTTGGATTAACCACTGTGATATCCTCATCAGTAAGTCAACACTTGGGTATCTTACTTATTTTTATTGCTTGCTGGAGAATTATACCTTGAAACAAGCTTTTTTAGGTTTTAGAAACTTAAACTTAAGATCAGGAATTCAGGATACAAAGAAGAGATTTGTATCCCAACTTACGAATTACCGGAGTTGGATTTGATAGAAATAGGAATGACGTTGGAAGCTTTTATAGGGCAGAACTGTTGAAATGTATTCATGCTTTAAAGTTGTTGAGATTCTTATATTATGGTGACGTTTATTATATTCCTTAGTCTGTCACTAGTGTTGGTGGTGTTTAGTAATTAGTCATTCTATGTAACTCGGCTACACTATGTGTAGTCATAGGATAGTTTCCTTCTAGTTCTAGAGTAGAGGAGTTCTACTAGTTTTATATTTCCTGGTTGACATAGACTTCTTTTGTTTATTACTCACTTATTCATTATAAATAAAGCTGGGATGATGGGAGAGAGATCTCACATCGATCATCATTCTCTCCATCCTTCTCTTATCCTTTTTCTCTTCCTTTCTATTTTGTTATGGTCTCAGAGCGTGTTGCTGTTTTGATAGTCGTTTAAAGATATTTGTTGTGGCATCCAGCCGTGCTGCATCCAATGTTTATTGATCTGATGATCTGGTGCTGTTATTTGCGGGGAATGTTGTTGCTGTGTTGCTGATCTGAAATTGTTTCTATTGAGAGTCAGTGCTATATTATTTTCCCCTGCATTTACTCGACCTTCTGTTTTGCTGATCGGATGATCATGTTCTTCTCCCGCTACCTTGAATAGTTTCCTGCATCTATTACTTCTACTGTTACGGTTTCTGCGACTACAGTACTGGTATATTTTAAACTCGTTGCTTCAATATCAATTTGCCCCTATATTTTAGGGCTTCCCTTCCTATTATTGGGCGACATATACCCTAGGAGATCAGTACCAGGAATCCCCTCTACTGTGATAATCATGACCTGCAACTTAGGGCAATGTCTGCAGTACCGCCTGGGTTAGTTTCAGCACTGTTATCATAATTTTTGGGTTGCTGAATTAATAAGCTATTGGTTGGAATTAATAGAGCTTGGGATTTGCGACCTTCCTCTTAAATTTCCGCTTGATTGATGCCCATACGAGTGAATTTCCCCACCTGTAATCGATATTGTTTCTCCGCCACTTGGCCCACTTCTTACAGTTGTGAGGAAGAAGATGACCTTCCCCACGATGGTGACTTCCATATTTATTTTACTTTATTTTATTCCTTCTTTTTAAAGTTGATTTCCCATATTACCCCTTTTCTTTAGCCTTAATCTAGTTTGTTCTTCACCTTAACTTTGCTTCCTAGACTACCCTTATCAGTAAATAGTAATCCCCTCCTCTTATCCTACCTATTAGATCCTTGCAATTTCTGGTTTATTACCAATTTGTCATTCCCCCTCATATTTCTGGTCTTCTATTGCTTGGGTGGGCCCATTAGCGGATCCAAAGGGTTTTCTGACCTGTGTCCTGCATTTTGGTAATTACACAGTTTTGATAATTTACGGTAAATTACACAGTTTTGATAATTTACGGTATTGCCATTGGGGTCCATTTGTTCCCTTTCTAAGGGTTTGTTTGTGTTTCCAAGATGTCCCAAACAGTTTTGATTACCTCATAATTTTGAATCTAACAGTCGGATTGACTTCAAATTTGGATAGTTTGTTGCTAGTGTTATGGATACTGTTAGGGTGGCTATTGACCACTAGCTGGTGATTGGAGGTATTTTATTGGGATCTTATTTGCTGTTGCTCATCTTTCGTGATGCTGCTTCTTGCTCTTGCCGTTTGCTGTTCATACTATGCCTTATTTGTCCACATGCAACCCTCTACGTGAGGAGGAGATGATGATGTCTACTACCTTTTGCTCGAGTTGGAGTCTACTACCTCTTAGCTCATGTTGGAGCCTACTACCTTTTTGCTCGTGGAAGAGCTTACTACTACTACTTGGTTTGCACTTTGCAGTGACTTGTATTGTGCTATTATCTGTTTCTACTACCACTCTTGCTACTGCTGCTACTATTGTTGCTACTACTGTTATTACTGCTACTGCTGCCGCTGCTACTGCCACTGCTACTGCCACTGCTATTGCTCTGCTGCTACTACTGCTACTATTTCTCTTGCTACTGCAACTACTGCTGCTACTACTACTCTTGCTACTACTGCTACTGCTTTGCTATCTGCTGCTACTATTGCTATTACTGCTACTGCTATTGCTTACTACCTACTACCTACTACCTGCTACCTGCTATCTACTATTTGTCTTCTGCCTTCTGTGGGAAAAACCTGTGTTGCTTGGTGTTCATGAGTTGCTATTACTACTTGAAGACCGTGTTGCGGTTCATATCTGTTCTTGTTGTTCCAAGCTGGAGCATGTTCTATCTTGAGTGGGAGTGTTGAGATTTTTATATTATGGTGACGTTTATTATTCTGCTTAGTCTATCGCTAGTGTTGGTGGTGTTTAGTAAATAGTAATTAGCCATTCTATGTAACTCGGCTATACTATGTCTAGTCATGGGATAGTTTCCTTCTAGTTCTAGAATAGAAGAGTTCTACTAGTTTTATATTTTCTGGTTAACTTAGACTTCATTTGTTTGTTGTTACTCACTTATTCATTATAAATTAAGCTGGGACGATGGGAGAGAGATCTCACATCAATCCTCATTCTCTCCCTTTCTTGGTTCCGTCCATTCTTCTCCTATTCTTCTCTCTTCCTTTCTATTTTGTGATTTGGATGCAGGTCGTAGGACAGCCTCAAGCTTTGAGGATCTAAGGCTATACAACTCGGAAAAAATGGTGTGAAAGGTTAAGGATTGAAGTGTTGGTAAGACAATTTGAAATATTGCAAACCTTGTGGGTTGAATACGGATGATCGTATATAAAATTTGATGAATCTGAGACATTATTAGTATTAATCCACAACTACATGTTTGTATGGTGTCTCTAAATTTTATTTTTTTAATTTTCAATTTCTTATAATTTTTATAATGTTTTAGTAACTTGTTGCAGGGTGATGAAGCAATCCCAGATGCAGCTGTTTCAGCAGTAACTGCTCTTGAGAGGGGCTCACATGAAACTCTTGGCTCTGATTTTACAAAGTATAACCAGAAGATGAGGCAGCTAGTATTCAACCTCAAGGTTCATTGATGTATACCTTTTACTATGCAGTGTTAAAGTTTGCTCTGTTGATATAGTAAAGTCCTATAAAAATACATTAGCTATGGTGCAGTGACATATAGTAATGCTCTATTAGTTTGACTTTCGATTATGATAACTTTACAAATTGAAATACACATAAGAGAACACTAATTATATCTTGATTATCCTATTAAATGGTTGGGTTTTATAGGGATTTGTACTGTAGCTGTTGGATCTTCATTATATTTAATCATTTGCCCATGTCAAATTTGATCCATCATTTGGACTATACATTGCAATTGGTGGGGGTTTTCGTTTTATTTTAGAACTTGGTCTTTGGATCATTGGATGTTTTCCAGTTGTTTTGAAACCTGTTCTGGAATGAATGGTTGAACTGATTATACCATGACCATCAAGGGACATTCTTTTGAGTCACTATCCATATTTACACGAAGGGCTATGAGAATTTACAGGCTGTTTGAACTGTCCATTTTTATGACGAACCGCTTGACATAGATGGCTGAACCATTTGGCCTAAGTTGGATCATCATAAGACTTGACTTTGATTCTTCTTTTACCATGAAAAAGTAAAAAGTATAATGCTTCATGGACCTTGTCTAATGGGTTTTAATTAAGACATTCACATTTCAAAGTTTGAGAAGCCCCACACTATTAAGGATATATGAAATCTGAATTTAATGAGAATTGGTGTGTAATTACTAGGATTTAGTAGTGCACGCTAGTTGTCTTTCCTAAGTATAGATTATGAATTTCATGTTCATGTGTGCTTTTTTGAATTCTTTCCTAATGTCATTCTGTGGACCTGGCCTGGCCTGGCCTAATGGTCAAACTGGACTGGATTGAACTGATGCCAGGTTTTTTTTTGTTTCTGTACCTGGGTTACATATTTTTTAATGTAAGCTGAATTTTATTGAAATAAAGGGAAAAATAATACAAACGAATATACAACCACAACAGCTGGAGGTGCAAACCCATTAGAGGGGCCTAAACTGGGGGGGACCTGTATATAATAAATCCCTGCCCAACTCTGGCCAATTCATCAGAAATACAATTGGCCGATCTCCTCTTCCACGAGAACGAGAACTTCCTTCGAGCTGAGAGTGCTGTTTTCATTTTGTAGTTGTGGAGGGACTTCCATTATATTCAGTATTCACATGATGTTACATTTATTGAGTGTACCTTATAGCCTTGTAATGGGTCCTCCTGGCCTCTTGAAATACTTGGAAAAGAGAGAATTATTATTGAACAAATTTCTCTTTTATGTATTTGAAAATGTAAATGGATTATGGCATCTTGTTTGATAACTCTGCAAGGTTGCTGACGTTTTAGCAATGTTTTTCTTCCTTCCTTTTAAAAGTAGTATGACACCTGTCCTGAGGATTTTCAGTACTAAATAATTTGTAACAGAACAATGCGACGCTAGCCAGACGTCTAGTAAAAAGAGAGTTGGAACCTTCAACAATTCTTAACATGTCGCCTAGTGAACTAAAGGTATGGATTATGTTCTGGTAATATATTTTCATTCTGCTTTTTTCTGGAGTTTTTGGTTACTCATGGAAGTCCACTGTGCTTCTAGAATAGATTAACCTTGATTTTGTGGCTTGTTTATGGGTTGAATTAAATGAGGCTCATTGCCAGTCTTTTGTTTCTTTCTGGTCACAGTTTGCCAGTTGTCTAAATTAGACTAATAATGGTATTATCAAGACTGTTATATTAACGCTACACAAGGGTTGAGAACTTCTTGAACTCGACCCTTTTATGACATTCTGTAATCTACAAGCCAGCTTCGGTTCTCTTCTAAACCTTTTGCCCAGCAAGGAGTTGGAGGAGAGTTTAAACCATTTCCCCACCTTTTGCCCAGCAAGGAGTTGGGAGGAGAGCTTAAACCATTTTCCCACCAAGGAGTTGGAGGAGAGCTTAGACAAAATGGAGACCCAAAAGGATCTACCATACAACAGATTACCATCTCCTCACTCATCCAAAGAAAGCCCTGAACAGTAAGGGAGATACTCAAATTTTTTAGTTATTGAAGGACCATTACTCAATGCTAGTCCCACTTGCACAG